>JAQOOD010000002.1:16417101-17649052 GCA_029633175.1 Citrus glauca | reverse complement strand
TTCTACCCTTAAATAAGAATGTGAACACAGATTGAGAGGACTCCACACTTCTCAATCCCATTCTAATAAGTAAACATACCCTAAACCCTTTTTCAAAGACAAAAGTCATTCAGAAATTAATTCGCATAATAGAGAAGCTCATGGACTTTCAAAATTCTTTAGAATTGTAAAGGGAGGGAGTAAAACTTTTTTTTTTAATTATTCAATGCAACTCAAAGGTCATTTATATACAAAAGATAATAAAATAAAAAGAATAAAGTAATGATAGAGAGCCAACTCCAACCTTACTTCAGTTAGAGAAGAATAGATAAAAGTTAAGCTAATAACAAAGTTGCCTCAAATTTTAAGCTATATAATAAACTTCCAAAATTTTGCCTTCGTGGAGTGAATATCATTTTTCAAAAAAGAATACCATTTTCAAAAGAATATACCAATCACCATATAATTTACCAAGATATTTAAACCCACCAAACTACTCACAAAATTTATTTACTAAGTAAACAGACTATGAAATGTTAAAATTAAAAAAAAAAATTATTTTACGAACCCCTTTCGTACCTAAAATGCCCTTATTAAACTAAATTAGCATAATTTCTTTTACTTTTTTTTCACGTCTTAATTTCTCAGCTCTTCTTTCATCTCTTCCTTTTCCAATCCTCTCCAACCTTTTGTTTCTCAATCGTCATGATACTATACCCAAACCTCCATATTTTATTTTTTAAATTATTATTATTATTTTTTTACAATAGCTTTGTTTCCCTTGAATTTAAAACGTATTATCATAAATGATTTCAAAGTTTATGAAAGATTGAGGAAATGATAATATTAGCAATGCCCAAAAAAAAGAAAAATTAAAAAAATTGGGCTTTGTCCAATCTCACACATGCACGAGAATTATCATTGATGAGAAGAAATTATCAGTTCAATTCAAGAGAAGTTTTTATGAATAGTGTAAAAACTTGTTTAATAATTATCCAAATAGGATAAAAGCTCATTTAGTCTCTATATTTTAAGATTAGTGTCCATTTAGTCTCTATATTTTTAAAAATGTCTCGAAACAGTTGTCATTAAAGTATTGATACACATACCGTTACTTTTTATTTCTTTTGACTTACTTTTACAATATTACCCTTTTATAATAATTTTTTATTCGAACATTAATAAAAAGAAAATAATTAAATTACCAGTTTAACCCTAGAAAATTAAAAAATTATATTAATTTTTTTGCAAGCATCATTTGTACACTTGGTAGTTTACATACAATATTTGACAATTAAAAATTAATCTATTTTTTATTTTAGGGTTAAATTGGTAATTTAATTATTTTTTATTAATGTCCAAACAAAAAAATTATTATAAAAGGGCAATATTATAAAAGTAAGACCAAAGAAATAAAAATTAATGGTAGGAGTATCAATACTTTAATGGTATGGATATTTTGAGATATTTTTAAAATATAGGGACTAAATGGATACTAATATTAAAATATAGGGACTAAATGAGCTTTTACCCATCCAAATATTAAACAAATTTGATGAATCCAAAAGTATAGATGAGAAGGACAATTTCAATAAATGACAAAAGATTCAAAGAAAGATCAGTATTATAAAATTGAGTAAATCCATATTGAGTTTGAAGATACGAATAAAACAACAACATAGATATATTTTTAATTAATCACATGTCTATAATTGTAATTTATGTTATGGATATTTTAGTAATGATTTCTTTATTCAAAGGTGAGTTTGATTAGTAATCTAGTGGGTTCAAATAGCTCCATTGTGGTCATGATACTTACCATATTTACATGAAATAATAATGGCATTAATGTTGACAAATTTTTGACTTCGGCTGGATAATTTTTTAGAAGATCAAAAGTGATTACAACAAATTTTGTAAAATATGAAATGAGTAGTATTTTAACGTCTGATTTCAAGAAACATATTTAAATCTAATTCAATTTCAGATATATTCTCACATATATTATAAAAATAAAAAATTGTGTTTATTTAAATAGGAAATAAAAGTATTAAATTTAAAGAAGATTATTGCTTTTACCAATTATACTAAGATAACAAATAAAAAATTATTTTAGTTGTCAATCATTATATATGCAAAATAAAAAATTTATATATACATGTTTATAAAGGTGTAAATAAATTTTATTGAGTCTTATGTTTCTTGTAGTCATTTATATTTTTATAGCATTTCAATAGTGAGATTTACTAAATATATATGAATACTTTTAAAATTTACAACACTTTCAAAAAATAAATTCTATTAAATGTTTAGCTTATTCTCCAGGACTAACTATTATTTTAAAACTTATGGCATTCCAAATTGGGCCTTTATTGAGAAGCTTCAAGATTATATGTTAAGATCCTAACGAGTGCTAGCACCTAAATTGAGGGTGTTGTCCTAAGCTCACATCCGGACCCGAATTCAGTGGTCAAAAAATAGCTTGTGGAAGACAACCAACTTCTTTTCTTGTCTAAACGAAACCGTGGTAAAATTAAATATAATTGAATATACAGATTCTAGCCACATATTCTAAAAGTTTCGATATATCATTGAATATGAGAAAAGAAAGTCGGGCAAAGTTAAAATAAAGAGTGAAAAAAAATGATTTATCAAGATTTCAACCACAGTTGCTCATTAAGATTAGCTTAAAATTTTGAATTTTTAAAATTAAGTTATGCCGCTGACTCTTATCAGATAACTAGATGAGATTAAGTAACAGTCTATCAATTATTTATCGGTTATGTTAGCTTGTATTTAAGCAACGTCTCATACTGGTTTAATTATTGAAAATGCAATTCTTCTTTTATCCATTTTTTTTTAATTTTAGAGGATCTAATATATATGATGTACTCTTGTGAATAATTCTAGAATACTTTTTAAATACTATCTAAGTCATAACAATTAAATGATATTATAATATGTGTACTTTATTTTGAAAAAATAGTTATAAAAAATTTAACTACACATATTATACACGTATAAATTAGTGCTATTATTTTTAACGTATTCTAGAATTCTCCCACTTCAGAATTGTCCTCTCCGTAAATATAATGGACATAGCAATAATACTTGGAATAATTAAGAAGAAATGGGAAGCAATGAAATACAGAAAGAGAGAATAACCAAATAAATTTAATGTGGTAATTAAAACAAGAGAATTTATTTTAACATCTCAAAATTTTTCCTTAATTAATTATTTTTACCTAATTTTTTTTCTGACTGAGAAATCTATCTTGCATTGGTTTCATTGATAAATAAGGGAACCAAAAAAAAAAAAAAGAGATAGAGAGAAGAGAATTATCAAGAAGAAAAAAGTTGAGATTTTGGGAACATTAAATTACTTATTAAAACAATTAACAATTATTAGAATAATTATGACCATTATATTCATTAATATATATAGATGAAATCATTTAATGGAATTAAGATTTCAATATTGGAGCTAATGATTAATTATTAATTTGCTCTTATGGTAGTAATGTTTGATTTAAGGACTTCCAGAAATGAAGAAGGTTTGTAGTTATAAATTAAAGAGTAATGATGTAGCCACAAACTTTTATACAAATGATGTGATGTTAATTCATTGGTTGAATTAAATATCTCTTGGCCCACATGATTTATTTATATATTTTATATTTTCATTCAACCAATAAATTACTACCACATCAGTTTGTACAAAATAAATTTATATAAAAAGATTTAACTGTATCATCACTCTAAATTAAATGGCTTCTTCATATTATTTTCAACTAATTAAAATACTCGTGACATAAAAAACATTCAATTGAAAATTAAAAAAAAAAAACACATACAGCGACCAAATAATGATTAATACTTCTTTGCATGCATTTAAAGTTTAGAAGATGAAGAAGCCACCAACGGCAGCCAGAGCAGCGACGGCAGGGACCTTAAGACTAGCAACACCTCCTTGGGCTGGAGCTGGGGCGGGTGTAGCTTCGGTAGGGGTGGCGGCATCATCAGTGGTTTCAGGGACTGGGGGGGAGCTGTCTTCGGCCTTCGGTGCAGGAGAAGGAGTAGACTCAGAGTCGTCACTGTTTGATGTTGATGATGGAGCCATAGCGGGAGCCTTTGATGAGACCTTTGGAGAAGGGGCAGGTGCATCGGAATCTGGGGCCTCGGCCTGAGGGGGAGGGCTGGCCGGAGCCTTTGCCTTAGGGGGAGCCTTTGTGGGGGCTTGTTCCGGAGCTTCAGCCTGTTGGGGTGGATTGGCCTCAGCCGGAGCTTTAGCTTCTTCCGGGGCTTCCGCGGCTTTACCTTTTTTCGGGGCCTGAGCTGAGATTGATGCAGCCACAGCCAAGAAAAGTAGGGCAAATACAACAAGTTGCCGTGCCATTTTAATTTTCTTTGAGGAAAAAAAATTTAAATGAGGGTGATGAGATAAATTAGTTTAAGGGGTTAATTATTAATAATAAACAATGGCAGTAGTTCTCTCTAAGATATGAAGAAATACTGCGATTGACAAGGGAGGAGATGGAAAGGAATTTATAGTGTTTGGGTGGGAGGAAAGTTAGGGAAGGCAAGAGAGGAAATGAAGGAAAGTTAGGTTTTTCTTTGTGTCTAAAGATGGTTTGTTAATGATTGGTTGTTAGCATTCGCTAATATTTGTCACAAAAAAATTAAAAAAAAAAGTGGGGTCAATAAGAAGATAGGAACTCAGTTTTGAGCACGTGACTTAATCGCCTTTTTTTATTTCTTTTACCATATTTTTTCCACTTTTAATGGACGGGTTTTGATATTTTTGGAGGGATTCTTGGATGGTACAGTAATCGTGGGAGATAGAAATAATTTGATCAAGGAAGATGAGTATTTTAATATAATTTAAGAAATTTTTGCAACGACAATAGCTGTTAAAATTTCTAACTTTAGACGTATTGTAAAAACAAAAAAAATATAAAAAAAGTAATTTTTAAAGTCATGTGTTTCTAAGTCTGAACTAATTTACATTGATTTTGTTTCAAAGATCCACGTAATTTTAACTTGTTTGTTTTACAATTAAATTAAGAAGGATTTTTTTAATACTGTATGAACTCTTACAATATTGATAATTACTTTATTTTTGTTTTCTTCAATTAAAATATTTTAATCTTTCACATTAGTTTGATACCTAGTTTCATGAGTATAATTTAATTTTTGAGTAATTGATAAATATTTTTTAAATCACCAACAAAAGAAAAAAATAAATATGCAATATACATATTAAATTAGATGCATAAACAATAAATACGAATTATTTAATCTCCAACGAGACATGTTAATAATGGTCTCTTTGTCACTTATAATTGAAGTAATACAAATTTTAGATTCTCATTTTTACTCATTGGTTAATATTGAGTTGACAAAGTAAGAATAAGATGAAAAACTAATATCTAGTCGTGTTAATTTAAAATAAATATTTTTCGAAAGAAAAATGCATGAGTTTAGATAGAGAGTACTTGTCTTTTTATTATTTTATTTTTAAAAAGCCTTGTTTAATTGATTTGATAACCATTTAATTAAATTTTAAATAATTGAAATCAAAGTATTTTCTTCACTAAATTTAATTTTCATGAAATCCAACAGACATTACTACAAAAATTAGTTACTATGACAAAGAATATTTGTCATCCAACCTCTTTTATAATAGAATTTCTATTTGTCACTATAACTCTAATGATAAATCCGTAACAATATTTAATCTATCACATGTTCCTGTGATAGTCTATATCTATCACACAAGGGTCACGATGCAAATGATATCATTTTAAGATAGTGTTTAGGGCAATATAATTTTGGCGGTAAATTTGTAATTTTTAAAAAATATATTACTAGATGAATTCAATTTTAAGTTATGGTGGGTCATTACTTGTCGTATGTTTATGATTTTAATATGGTGTCACAATGAGTTTTTTTTAAAATAATAATATTATAAAAGTAATTTTTAATAATTTGAATATTATTTTTTAAATTAAAAATTATTTCAATATTTTATAAATCCATTGAAATTTAAAAGTCAAAATATGTATAAAATCTAACACATTTAAATTATCGCAACAATATCATTAGAACATCATATGAAATAACTACAATATTATCAAAACATAGTCTATGATCAATTATCACAATAACATCATCACAGTGCTATCATTTGGACCAGTACCAGTCTACAACAATATCATAACACTATCTTCTAAATCATTTTAAATCATTACCAGTTTGATCAAAATCTTAGTTTTACAACAAAACAACGTCATTTTCCAATAACGAGGAATTTGAAATTCCATAGAGACTCGATTAAATTCACTACCAATAAGAAATTCATAATACTACCATAATATCACCAATAATTCAAAATTTAGAAAACTAGATATTATCAACTCTACTACTCGTACTATTAGCTCAGACACAAAGAAAGCTTATTCGAGACTAGGGATGGCAATGGGCACTATCCGCAGCGGGTTTATTATTACCAAACTTGTATCCGTACAAAATTTTTCAATCATCAAACCCATCCGCAGCCCGTTGCTTGTTTTAATTTAAAAAAAAAAACACTCGTTGCGGGTTTTGACAATCACCAAAACTGCAATGGTATCCAATAGATTTTTTTTGTGGGTTTTTCACATTTAAAATCTCAAATATCCATCATTTAGATTTATAATAGTAACCTAAAAATTCACATAATGCACTCAATTCTAAATTTAACTAATATAAATGGAAAATTAAAATTTCAATATCAATCCAACACAATTTTCAATTTTAAGTATAAAATAGACAAATCCATAAAAACAAGCCACATATTAGTATCTAAACATAACAATTATCATTTCATACTATCATTCAACATAACCTTCAAGAGGTCTTCATTTCATTCACCACTATTAGCACCCATCCAACACAGTTCCTACAATAATGATTAAAATTAATATTTTCTAATGAATAATACTTTTTAGATAGATACTAATCCGAAAAAAATTATAACAATGAAATAATCCATGTATTAAGTTAAAGAAAATTCAATCAAAATTATAATAAGTATATTTTAGATTTAAATATTTTTCAATTAAAATTAAATTAAAAAAGTTGTGGGTTGTCGAATACTTGCTAGATATTTGACTAATACTAATCCCATCTGCAACCTAATGCGAGTTATAATTTATAATTCCAAACTTGCCCACAACTCACAAAATTACCTGTGACGAGCGGGTTTTGGCAGACCAGTTTGGGTGAGTTTGTGGGTTTATGGGTACCATTGCCATCCCTGCTCGAGACAAACTTCATCAAGCTCACTTTTAGAGTATTCACATTTCCCTTTAAATTGTCAAATGATAATCACATGTTAAACTAAAGTAAACTATATATAAATAAAGCACTAAGTGAAGTAATCCTAAAATGTATCTGACAAAATGTATGCTTACACCGTGGAGAAATAAACTCGGGTATGCAATTATATTTTTCATAAACCTCAGCACATGGTATCCACATGTATTACATCCCAGTTGATTTGGAGAGTATATCATTAATAGAATAATCATTACTATATATGCATAAGAATTGTTTTAAGTGAGTAAGTATTAACAAGTTGTGATTGTTTACCAAAACTTTTGTGATCTACGATTTCACCCCATTTTTAACTTGTTGTCGCAACATGCATTAAAATCCCATTGTATTACAATACATGCAATTAGTAAATAAATATGGTAAATAAAATTATATTAGAAATACAATATCAACATACTTGATAACTAAGTTCCTAAGGTCATTATCATCATCTAAATTACTGTTTGTAGAATCCAAATAAAATGTTTTCTTTGTCATTGTATCAATTACAATCAACACTCAATGGAATGGAAACGATTACACAAAAGAAATTGAAATTAAAATTCAATTTTATTAAATTGTCATCAATAGAAAGTAAAGAGAACTATACCCAGGGTTCTAGGCATGAAAATTATTTCCAGTTTGTTTGCTTTGTTCAACCATTCGGTAATAAATTGTGCCCTTTTTACCCTTCTAACAAAAGCATCCTAATCATGCGCTGATGATATGAGTATTGTGTGTATGCACCCAAATGGTCTGGCCACTGTATGTGCATGCAACATCTTGATGTAATTAATATAATGAAATAGTAACAATGTTGCCAACAAATAAAACCATAAAAAATCACAGAAGGGAAGCAATAATTATTTAAAAGTCAAGATAACGAGTAACATTTACTATAATTTTGTAGAATTGCGTGATATATAGATACATATGTGTTAGCTTATATAGCTATAGATATTAATTTTGATGATAACAAATCACATGTATTGAATAAACAAAGATTTACAAATTGTGTTTTTATAATAAGAAAATGAGGCTATGAAATCAAAATGTTTTGGACTAAAATAAATGTGTTTTAAACCTTTAATATTGTTATGAGTTTCGGATTTGGACCTATTTGAATCTATTTATATGTTTTGGGTCATACTATAAGTTATGAATATTTTGGACTAAAGTGAAAGGTTTTGAGAACTTTGAAATATGGGTATTATGTTGAAAAGGACCTTTGTGCGGAACAATAAACTCTTTGGGGTCATTTCATAATTTCGGAAATTTTTGAGATTAACAAAGTGATTTTTAGAATTTCTGAAATTAGACCTATTTGCAAAGTTTTCTATCGTTTTGGGGCATAATACAATTTTATATAGTTTTGGGATCAACCTGCAAATTTGGAAAATAATTTCACTGTAGCAATCACTGTTTCACTGTAGCAGTCACTGTAGCAAACGGCTAACCGTTTATTTTTTAACGGTTAACCGATAACGTCCAGAAAGCTTGTTTTGTCCAGTTTTGTTAAAATGATGATTCTGGAACAAAACGGTGAACCGTTTACGGAAAACGGTTAACCGTTTATTTTAGCCTCTAACCGTTTATTGAGAAAGGTTAAGCGAAATTTGTTTTGCAGGTTACTGGAACAAAACGGTGAACCGTTTATTGAAACGGTTAACCGTTTATTTGAAATTTAGCCCAACGGTAACTTTTGACCAGCGAAACGGTTAACCGTTTATAAGTTACCCTCTAACCGTTTTCGGGCTGACAAGTGCATAACGGCTAGTTTTCAAGCTCAAACTATATAAACTCAAAGCCAATTCATTTTTGGGGATCCAAGCAAGGAAAAACAAGATCACACAACATATATTGAGCTTCCATTTCGTAAATCATTTGTTGAATCATCTTTGTTCTTCAATTTGTATATCCACTCTTAAAGAGAGATTAAGTGTTGTATTTTTCATTTCTCAAATTGTGAGATTACAAGTGTGGGAAACACTTGGGGTAAAGAGATTGGGGATATAATCTCTTGTTGTAAAGGTTCATTGACACCTTGAAGTCAATTGTAAAAGCTTGAAGCCTTGGAAAGGCTTGGATAGTGAAATCCTCAAGCGGGTGAGCTTGGAGGCGTGGACGTAGGCGGGGATAGCCGAACCACGTAAAAATCATTGTGTTCGTTTTTCTCTTCCCCTTACTCTTTTAATATTGTGCTTGATTGAATTTATTGTTCTATATTTCATTAAGGCGTTAGATTGATTTATTGTGGGAATCGTATTGCATAATTTTTTAAAAACCCAATTCACCCCCCCTCTTGGGTTGCATAACTTGTATTTCAATTGGTATCAGAGCGAGGTGCTCTTGTGTAGACTTAACCGTCTAGAGTTAAACATCCATGGCAACCCATAGTGACTCAACTTTCATGGAAGGCCAATCCACTACTAGACCTCCATTCTTTGATGGTAATGACTATCCTTATTGGAAAACTAGGATGAGAGTGTTTTTACAAGCCTTAGATTATGAAATATGGGAAATAGTTTGTAATGATTTACTCATTCCTAGGAAGAATGGTTTAAGTGAAGTGGATAAGAAAAAATTGTCTTTAAATTCCAAGGCTATGAATGCTTTATTTTGTGCTTTAGATAAAAAGGAATTTCATAGAGTTTCAAATTGTTCTAATGCTTATGAAATTTGGAGAAAACTTGAAATTGTGTATGAGGAGACTACAAACGAGGAGGAATTTCATGAAGTGTCGAATTTGGTTCTCATGGCAATTGGAGATGAATCGAATGATGAAGTTGATGAGGTAAGTGATCCAACCTATGATGAATTATATGATGCTTTTAAAGAATTGCATGATAATTGGATAAAACTTGGTAAAAAGAATATATGTCTTAAAAAGAAGATGATAGAGCTTAAAAATGAAAATGAAACATTTAGTGCAAAGATCACATGCCTAGAATTAGAAAATAAGACATTGCATGATAGCATGACTTTACTTGAGAATTCTAGCACTTCACATGAGCACTTAGAGTCACACATGAATGACTTGAAAAATGAAAATGATGCCTTGCAAAAATCCAATGTTTCATTAAATGAAAAGATCAAAAAATTGGAATTAGATATTGAAATGTTACATGATAGAATTGCATCATTTAAATGCAAACAAAGTACTTCATATGAGCATGAAAAATCACATGTTGATGAGTTGATGAAAGAAAATGAAGTGCTTAAGAAAAAGAGTAATGAGCTCAATGAAATTGTGTTAAAATTCACAAATGGTGAAAAGAACTTAGAAAAATTGCTCAATACTCAAAAATGTGTATTTGATAAAGGAGGACTTGGATATAAGCCTAATTTGAAACAAAAATATTATAAAAATTATTTTGTTAAGGCTACCTCCACAAGTGATCATAAGATTGTTTGTCATTATTGTAATGGAAATGGTCACATGAAAAATAGATGTCCAATTAAGAGAAATGTATATTATGGAGCAAAATGTATTTGGATTCCAAAAGGAACCATTGCTAACACTCAAGGACCCAAGACTATTTGGGTACCAAAGCACACAACTTGAATTTCTTTTGTAGGTACCACAAACAAGGAATGGTGGAGAGTTCCTTGATGAAGCTTATAAGGATAATCATTTGAGCATGATCTAAGAGAAAAAGATGAGGCAAGATGATTTAATTGTTTTGGTAACAATTCTTGCTATATTAGTTTTGTTGAGTGGATCATGATAAATGGATAGTAGCTTGATTTTGTGATAATATGCTTGTACGTTTACATGATTGAATTATCATTGTGTTTAACATTAAGTGTTTTATTATGATGCATGGTTATATATATATGGTGATAGCTTGTCAATTCATCATGATAGATTTGTTTGATTTTAATGATTATATAATGCTTAAGCATGATAAATAAGCGATATGCTTTAATTATCAATCTTTGAGTAAATATATTTCATGATTGTGGGATGAATATGCATGATGAATATGTTATAAATTTGATTTTTATGATTGGATGCTAATTAAATTGATCCATGCATTAAAATGGTTTTAAAATTGTTTGGAAAACAAAGGAGTCTTTGAAAATCCTTGAAAATCCTAGTCTGCACAAGCTGCAATGAATTGGTCATAACTCCTTCTAGAGAACTCTAAATCCAGTTCTGTAAAATTTATTGGAAAGCTAACTCAATTATCTTTCTAACGGTATATAGCTTGAACATTACTTCTGGCTCAATCAATACAGTTTTTATTCCGAACTTGACCTTTCTGCATTTTATTAAGTTTTGAAAATGCTTCATGATTGTATGCTTGTTGGATGGATTATTTGTTTGATATGATTTCATATGTTTGATCTTGTATGCATATATGTTTCATGCACCAATTGACATTTTTGAAAAGTTAAATTTTTTTTTATTGATCATTTTTTTAAGTCAAAAATTTATGGTATGTATAATACAAGTCTAAGAGCTTGCAAAATTTCAAAATATTTTCCAAAGCTTAACCGGTATACCACTTCTAATCAACCGGAAAGCCGTTTTTCATTTTGGAGCTTTTTGGACCAAATCCGGATAACCGGAAATTTAATATCGGTAAGCCGTTTGAGAGAGTATTTCAAATTTACTCTTTTTACTCAATAACTTGAAAATCCGAATTTGTGCTTTTTGAGTATTTCAAATTACTACTTCTATAGTGTGCTCTCCTTATGGATTTTATCATAGTTTTCTATTATATTATGCACTTACATTTTCATATGCATTGTTGCTTTCATTATGGATTGATATTAATTATTGTTTGATATTTGGATGTTTGATATTTGGATATTGTGAAACTAATGTACTTATGCTTTAAGTTTTGATGATAAAGAATGTGCATTGATGATTGCATTATATATATGAAGTTTTGATCTTATGCAATCTATGATTAGTAAATAAATGCATATTTTTATATTTTATCGATGTATTGTTGAATATGCATTACTTGCTTTAAATGATATCAAAAGGAAGAGAAATACATGATCATTGAGATCTTGGCGCATATGTGAGTGTAAGTTATATTGAAATATCACATTAGATATTTGATGAGTTTAATTATCTTGATTTCTAAAATGTGATTAGTAATTATAGAGCTTGAATTGTTGACATTATGCTCTTATGACTTATGCATTCCCTTACTTTATGATTATGGAATCCTCAGATTTAATTGTTGTAAGTATTGGAGGAATTCATATTGTTTTTGATGATTAATGACTATATGTGTGTTGCTTGATAAAACTTATGGATTATTGAATATTGAAGTGTTGGTTTGCTAATGGTGTTGTTGGGTTGGTGATGGAGTTGTTGACAAATCTTTTTGGAAGTGTTTTTCTCTCTTGTGTATAAATGATTTTACTCATTTTTAAGGGGAAACTCTACCAATTTTTTGCTCACCAAAAATCGGACTTACATTTCTTTCTTCTCTCTTTCTATTTTTGATGATGAAAGGGGAGATAATTTGAGAGTTTGATAATTTGGAAATTTTTTGGAGTTTTAAGAATGATTTTGAAAATGTTTTACAAATGGGAAGATTTTTTTTAATGATTACTTGAGCAAAAATCTTTTTATTGACTATTTCTTAATTTGGCCATATATTTAGGGGGAGCATGTAATATGTTTCACTTTGGTTAAATTTTTTAAATTGGCCATACATTTAGGGGGAGCATATAATATGATTTTGAATAATATGCACTTTGAGTATTCTTTTGATGATTGAATTTTGATTATGATAATGATTTTGATGATTTTGAGATATGATGATGATTTGATTTCATGGGTGTTTTTATATGATAATTTTATGTCATGAGTTGTTGACTTGGTAATTGATGGAATAATAGTTCATGATCTTTTTATGGTTGATGCACTATGTGATTTTTTGTATATGGAGTTGTTTTTTTATCATGATCTATAATTATTTGGATGTATTATTACTAAATCTTGTATTTGAGGATTTTTAATTTTTCAGGGGAGACTCTACTGAAATTATTCCTCGCATAAAATTGGTAATATCTTTATCGAATTATTTTTTTCTATGATCTTGTTTTGATTGCTTATTTCAATTTTTTTTAAAAAAAAGGGGAGAGATCATGTATTTTGAATATGGAGATATATAAGATGTATTTTGATCTTGAAGTATTTATGCATGGTTTTAAAATATTAAAGGGGAGAATGTGTTGAAATTTCTACTTAGGACAAACATGCGTAATAAATTTGCTACTCTTATTCTTTTCCTTTATGTTTTTTTTTTATGATGAAGGGGGAGAAGAATACATGTTTTTAAATCATGTTTTTAAATTTATAAAACTTTACAACTCTTTTTCTTTGCCAATTAAGTTTTCTTTTTGATGATGAGGGGGAGAAAAATCCATGTATTTAAATATGTTAATTTAGTTAATTGGCAATTTGGAATACATGAAATGTTTGTCATCATCAAAAAGGGGGAGATTGTTAACATATATGTTGTCATAATATTGATTTTGATGATAACAAACAAGATTAAGAATGATTAATCTTTTAAGCTCAAATTTTGTTTTATACATTTTAAATAAATCATTATTTTCACATTATAAATTTTTTATAAATGATGTTATAAAATATGCATGTATCTAGGGGGAGTATGCATATATGCAAGGGGAGTTTGTTTTAAATAAAATTTTTAACTTTGCATTAATTAAGGGGGAGCCTTTTTATAAATAGATTAAATCTTTGTAATGTATTTTGTCATCATCAAAAAGGGGGAGATTGTTAGCTTATATAGCTATAGATATTAATTTTGATGATAACAAATCACATGTATTGAATAAACAAAGATTTACAAATTGTGTTTTTATAATAAGAAAATGAGGCTATGAAATCAAAATGTTTTGGACTAAAATAAATGTGTTTTAAACCTTTAATATTGTTATGAGTTTCGGATTTGGACCTATTTGAATCTATTTATATGTTTTGGGTCATACTATAAGTTATGAATATTTTGGACTAAAGTGAAAGGTTTTGAGAACTTTGAAATATGGGTATTATGTTGAAAAGGACCTTTGTGCGGAACAATAAACTCTTTGGGGTCATTTCATAATTTCGGAAATTTTTGAGATTAACAAAGTGATTTTTAGAATTTCTGAAATTAGACCTATTTGCAAAGTTTTCTATCGTTTTGGGGCATAATACAATTTTATATAGTTTTGGGATCAACCTGCAAATTTGGAAAATAATTTCACTGTAGCAATCACTGTTTCACTGTAGCAGTCACTGTAGCAAACGGCTAACCGTTTATTTTTTAACGGTTAACCGATAACGTCCAGAAAGCTTGTTTTGTCCAGTTTTGTTAAAATGATGATTCTGGAACAAAACGGTGAACCGTTTACGGAAAACGGTTAACCGTTTATTTTAGCCTCTAACCGTTTATTGAGAAAGGTTAAGCGAAATTTGTTTTGCAGGTTACTGGAACAAAACGGTGAACCGTTTATTGAAACGGTTAACCGTTTATTTGAAATTTAGCCCAACGGTAACTTTTGACCAGCGAAACGGTTAACCGTTTATAAGTTACCCTCTAACCGTTTTCGGGCTGACAAGTGCATAACGGCTAGTTTTCAAGCTCAAACTATATAAACTCAAAGCCAATTCATTTTTGGGGATCCAAGCAAGGAAAAACAAGATCACACAACATATATTGAGCTTCCATTTCGTAAATCATTTGTTGAATCATCTTTGTTCTTCAATTTGTATATCCACTCTTAAAGAGAGATTAAGTGTTGTATTTTTCATTTCTCAAATTGTGAGATTACAAGTGTGGGAAACACTTGGGGTAAAGAGATTGGGGATATAATCTCTTGTTGTAAAGGTTCATTGACACCTTGAAGTCAATTGTAAAAGCTTGAAGCCTTGGAAAGGCTTGGATAGTGAAATCCTCAAGCGGGTGAGCTTGGAGGCGTGGACGTAGGCGGGGATAGCCGAACCACGTAAAAATCATTGTGTTCGTTTTTCTCTTCCCCTTACTCTTTTAATATTGTGCTTGATTGAATTTATTGTTCTATATTTCATTAAGGCGTTAGATTGATTTATTGTGGGAATCGTATTGCATAATTTTTTAAAAACCCAATTCACCCCCCCTCTTGGGTTGCATAACTTGTATTTCAATATGATTTACACGTAGCTATTCCTTGGAAATCAGTGATTGACAATTATCAAGACTAATATATGCTTTAGCTGGATGCTTATATACCTCTTCATCCAACTAATAAAGTAGATAATTACCCATTTTAGGCAATTTTTTTTTCACAAAGATTACTAAACATTACAAGCCTAGGAACCTGGTTCATATGCACAACATGATAATTTCTTGTTCTTTTTTTTAGTAATGGTTCAATAGCAACATTTTTCATATTTGGTTTTTGCAGTGACTTCTTTTGAGGTGTCTTTTTTTTTTCTTCTTTTTTGGATTACTTGGTTTCTCTCTTCAAAAATTAAGAATAATTCTTGGTTTCTCTTGAGACTTCTTTGGTGATTCTTTCTTCTTTCTTGGTGATTGTCTTTTCTTTAGATTGCCTATTTTGTCTCTAGGACAATCAGCCCTCACTTTTAGTATGTGTTTAGTGTTTCATGCTTCTTCTTTATAGGTGATCCATTCTTTTCATGCCGAAGATTATAAGTAGGTCTTAATTTAGGCTAAAATTGTCTAAAATCAACCATATAAGTCATTTTTAATAACTTGAATGCGAACAATGATATGTTTCATACCCTGTCCTCATTATGACAAGTATTTCTTCATCTTTATCTTCAATTGTTTACTCATCTGAATTGCTTTTTAATCTCCTTTTCAATATCACTAAACTATGCTCTTACTCATCTAACCTTTCTATTATATTCAGTTTCTCTTGTCCCGTCAGAATGAATTGTTTGGGTGTCAAAGTACATTTTATATGATATATATATATCACACCCTGCATATGTCCAGAGTTGTAGGCCTTCCAATTAAATGTGCAGAAATGTCAGTTATTGCATTAGCCTTAAATTCTCCTCTTTTAGCTTTCTCTTCTAGTGCATCCGAAAAGTACAATAATCATAATGATGAATGTCGAACTCTTTCTAATAGAAACCAATTGAAAGAAGACTTGCAAGTACTTACAATCTTCTTCACTAGTGATTCAACATTAGGGTGATATTCGACCATTTTCATATTTTGAGCACGCTTACATGCTATACTCCAGTCAACATCAATTTTGGCAAGTCCAATTTTCGAGCATTGTAATTTAAGAAAATAATACTATTAGAACTGGTTCTGCAAATAACAAAACTTTTAAACCAACCATGAATTCTAATCACTAAATTAATTCTAAAGGGTTGCCAGTTTATCATCATCAAACCAACCATCTCTATACCAATAGCTACACAAGAATGATCAAGTTAGTATCATATTACTTACAATTTCATCAAGCAATCCAATATATCATTTTCTACTTAAGATGATTCCACTTGTTCTTAACTCTTTTATTTTGCTATTGACCTCTAAGCCTCTACATAAAACAGTCCTCAATTAGATTTAAAAAATAGCATATAAGAGGCTTTAGTGTTTAATATTTTAAAGTATTTACCCAACTCAACAGAAAGTCTACAATTCATAAATTCATCCCAAACCTTTTGTAAAACTTTATATAGATTTGATTAGAAGAAACTAAAAAATTACCTAATGCATGGTACCACTTCTTACGTGTTATGCAAGACGTATATATGCACATGATCTAGTGGATTTTGAGGAATTTATACAACTTCCCCACTAGACGATGGCTTATCTTTTGATAGTTTTGCTCGTGTCCAAGTAGAACTGCAACTGTACTCATATGTGATATGTATTTTGCGCAAAATTCTAATGTTTGTTCTATAATTTAACACTTTGATATGTAACCATCAAGTTAGTTACAATTTTGGATATAACCTTTAAGAGTTTTCATGCATCTCTAGAAAAGATACATCCATTAAAGATAAATTGGTCCTCATACTCTATCTTCATTAATTAAATGCACAGTCAAGTGTATCATAATGTCAAAAAAAGAGGAAGGAAAACATTTTTTTGCAAGCACAAAGTCACCACATGGTCTACCTCTAATTTATCCAATGTTGTTACATCAAACACATTTGAACATAACAAATTAAAGAAGAAACACAGCCTGATCACAGCTTCTTTCACATGCTTTAGCAAGACATGATGCGTAAATTAACAAGTGTACTAGTCGGTACATGTAATATAATTAAAAGTAGAGTATCGTCCCACAAAGATTGTATATCTTATTAGCTACTGAAGTTATTATAACCCTAATTTATTTGAATAACCGAATAAGTGGATTTAGATTAAAAATTAAAATAAAATAAAACAACTAAAAATAAAATGAATATACAAGTAGTATTCAAAATCACCAAGAGATTAAAATACTAGGACATCCGATTTGACTATAACCAATCCAATTTAATCCTCCATCTATGCTATTAAAGTTTATTACCCATGTTGAAAGTGAATGTCCCTAATCTATTCAATATCCTCTCTCGAGTAATATTAAAAATACATTCACATATCAACCCATTATATCTCTATGTGAATTTAAATATGCAAAGATTCATTAAACTCTATGAAAATTCTTAGAAAATCTGCATGAATCACGTTGGCACATCTCCGTCTTTCGTTCAATTTATGGCATCAATTACATAGAGCAAAAATACATAAATCTCCTCTCAGTCTCATTATGTATCATCAAATCATTCAAATATTGCCTAGATATTTAAAAGCATTAAGCACAATAATAAACACTCAACCATGGAATAATAAACTAAATATAACATAGATTTATGGAATTAAACTTTCATAATTAGGTTACATCGTAGCCCTAGCAAACTAAATTGTTCATGGGAATATAAAGAGAATCCATTAATTTAATTGAGCACATTCAAGAAAAATAATAGAGAAGAGAAAAAGAAAAACTCAAGAATTAATGAGTTTTCCACCTTCTCCAAATTGCTTCTGTTGCTCTCGGTTTTTCTTCTAATTGGTGCGGCTATTGATTCCTTTCTTTTCTTTCTTGCTCGCGATTTTCTTTCTCTTGGCTTCTTAATTTGTGCGGCTACTTTATCTCGGTTTTCCTTCTCCTCCTTTTTATATTATAGCTCAGTCCCCCAATCCTTAAATCAAAAGGATTTAAAACGAAACAAACCTAGCCCACTTTCTAAGCTCATGCACGTGAATCAAATGCCAATGCTTTATGTAATTGACTTGTACAAATAGCCAATAAATCTAATAATTTCTCCTTTAAGCATTATTCTTTCCTCTTTTCTCTCACAATCTGCAATTATTTCTATTAAGCTCCAATTTATTTCCTCTTTTTGCTTCTTTTCACTTAAATATTCTCAATATTTCTACAATGACAAAACATAAAAATTAAGATAAAAATTAATATAATAAAATATAAATTAACATAAATTAAGTTTAGAAAGTATTAAAATAGTATAGAAATTATTAGTACATCAAGACACTCCTAATGGCAATAGTTAAAAGTTGTTGCATAAGAACATGGCGGTCATGAGATTTAAGGCCTTGAAGTTTAAAGTCCTTCATTGAAACAAGATTTTTTATGTTTGAAGAATATCTAGCAGAAACCTTAATACTTTTCAAAGCTTTGCAAAACCTTATCCTTTCGTCTTTAGTTAATGTGCAACAAGCTGCGGAAAAGAATGTGTGCTTTTTTAAAACAAAGTTAGTGCTAATTCATCCCTAATTTTCATTTCCACAAGATCATTGCTTGACATAAGAACATCTTTGGTCTTTATCGGAATGTAAAGTAGTGCTCCATAAATGCTCTCGCGCACATTATTTTCAATGTGCATAACATCTAATTGATGATGCACAAGTACATACTTTAATAATAGAATATGGATTTTTTCTCACCATATGCAATTATAATTGTTGGAACTTTTGTGTTTTTTAGAGTTGTTCTTCCTCTATTTATTATCAATCGACCCAATCAGCCGCAAAATGCCATCGCCATTGAATGGTTTCAGGGCAAACTCTCTCTATTGGTGTTGTGAAAGGCTTTACGTTGGTCTAGGGGCCATGAGGAAGCCAATGACAATGATCGATATATGCACTTTTGCCACTATGTTTAAGTCTATATTTAGTAGTGTCTACTCCACAATATGGAGAAACATTATATCCTTTAACAATGTAATCCACTAGATTTTTGCATGCTAGAAAGTCATTCATAGTCTATAGTAACACATCCAATAAAATAAAGAACTCATTTCTGTAGGCATCATAAGCCTCTACACCAACTTCTCACAAAATTTGTAAATATTCTATTAAAGGTACTAAGAATATATTAATCTCATTGCTCTATTATTGAGGACTAGAAATTAGTAGCGATAACATATTAAATTTTTATTTCATATATAATTACAAAGGAAGATTATACAATACAATAACAACTGACCAACAATTATATATATTACTAAGAGAGTTGTGTAGATTTAATCCATCGACTGATAATAATCTACAATTTAATCCACTGACCGACACTTTCTAGGCTATTTATTATCTATTAATTTCCATTATGGTGAGTTTGCCAAATGTTGGAGCTTACCGTTATTAACTTTATCATTTATGTGTTAAGTCAAGTATTTGGCAATTTGTTAAGACTGAAACACATACTTAAACCTAAGTACGGGCAAAAAGTACCATAAAACTTTTACAATAATCCCTTTTCTATATTAGTCAACACTACTATTTTTTTTCATCTAGATAAACCATAATTATGACCTTTAAAGAGCCTTTCATGCTCTTTTCTATAGAGCATGCAACCATTTGGACAACCATGTATTTTTACATATTTTAGGCCTAAACCAGACATTGTCTTTTTGCCATCGTTCACATACACAAGAATTTCATTACTTTCAGGCAACAACTTAGCTAGAAAACCCAATAACTCATAAAACTTATGCCAAACCATTTACCTTCTATATTGAACAAGCTAACCAAAGTGCCTAATTTATTGAAACCTATGCATCTTGGGTAAAAGACTTATCAACCTATTCTCTGAGGTCTTTTAAATGCCTTAAGATCTGCAGCACAATCTTTATAAACATTGTTAACATATCTTCTGAGTTTCCATCATTGTAGTCCATAAACTCACACAGAACATCTACATCTACACTAGGAAGTGGTGTCTTGTGGACATATTCCCCATGTCGCTCTAGGTTCTATAAGACACATCAAAACCATGAAAACATAAATGTTCACGAGCAACCTTAGGTGTACGAAAAGATAAATTTATACATTTACTAGACAAACATTTAATGATGCTAATGCCTTCAACATTTTCAGAAGCAAACTTCATAAATTCTTCACAATCCCAACATCATACTTTGGTGACATTTTACTATAATAAATCTAGGACTTATCCATTTTTTTATTTTAATTAGTTTTGATCCCCGAAAACGAAGTTAAATATACATAAAAAAATCGAAATTTATTACCAATACATACAAGCAAAATATAAATTGACAATGACTTCAATACCCTTGTTGCAACATAAATATAACAAAAATTATCGACCTTGCACACTAAACTAGTAAAAAACAAATGAAAAACATATAGATGAAAACATAAACTCAGAAATCTTAAACAAAAATAATTCATATAATATTGTTGCTCTTTCTACTACATTCAATCACTTTCGAAGATAAAACAAGAGACAACACTTTCTAGCTCAACAAAAAAAATATTGATATAATGATTGGGCAATAAACAAACTTGCCTCACATGTTTATGTACTCATAACACAAGACACAAATAAAAAAATGATAGAACAACTTTTAAACCCCATAAAAAACACGAAAATGAACAAATAGTTAATACAATTAGGCCCACATTAATTAGGTCATGCTATCACGTATAGGACCATAGTATTAGATTGCTTTCATGTAACTATAAACTAACAAACTCAAAACTACTAACATGTAAAATCACCATCATAAAGGGTATAAAGAAGGTGAAATTTATTTACCAAATCAGAATTAATTTCCCTACAGCTACTTTTTGAAAAATTGATAAGAAACAAAAGAGATGATAGCAAATAGTTCAAACAAAAAACACAAGATAAACTATTACATAGGGAAGAACACTTGTTTTAAACAAAACAAAATAAAATTTTACACCATAAGCTAAATTATATTCTAATTAGGTTCTCATTATGAAAAAAAATTATGTAATATACATACATATGTTGTAAAATCAGTACCAGTACTTCATTAGTTCCTAATAACGTCAAATTTCAATACAAAACTAACCCTAAACATAGTGAATTTACTAATACATGCAAATATTAAAAAAAATATGATAATAAAATTCTCTTATCTAAACAAAAGAAGAAAGAAATAGCACCAAAATTCGATGAGTAACAAAAAAAGGATAAATTCTAAAAGGAACAGAAAAAATAGGAAAATATCTTAAAACTAAAAAATAACTAGGAAAGAAATGAAATTTTCAGCTCGACGATAGAGTGAAATGGTACAAACAGTTCTAAGTTTGGTTCATCTCATCATAAACTTTAAAACGGTATATTATATGGCCCAAATGGACATTTGTAGCCCAAGTTATGGCATTTGAAAAATAATCCACTCTCGTAAGCGACCATCCTATATGGCACTTACAACTATCAATCTTAAGAAACCAGAAAACAAATAGCCCTAGATAATTATCTGTCTCTTAAATCTACATTATATTTGCTTCTACGACTGACAAAAAAAATTTTGTAAACAAAGAGGAAACAAATCCCTGAAACAAAAATCACAAATTATATTTTATGGTAAATGAACACCACAATTCCATATAAAGCATGAAAAATGTAAAGAAAAAAAATTCCAAACATAGCAATGACTAGTATTACCTAGCTAATTAACTTTATAAGCAAATTGAGACGAGGCAAGAATCATTATGCTAAAACATCAAATGTTGTCTTTCGTAGGAGAAGCACTAATCCCCAAAGTTGTGTTAATAGAGATCTCTAGTAACTACTCATCATAACAAAATTTCAAATGACGATTTAGATATCTCATTAATGAAATTAACAATATAACAAAACCAATACACAATTTCCAAACTAGCACAACCTAAATCATCAACTACTAATAAGTAACCCTAACGAACTAGCATCCTTTGCTCTTTGTTAACAAATTAACTAATCAATTAATTAATTTAACTTTGAAGAGAACAGAGGTCATACCAAGGTTTTGAGAAGACAACGGCAAGGAAGATAGTAAGATGAGGAAAGTGGACAACGGTTAGGAAAGATGGCAAGATGAGGAAAGAACACGATTGTGAGTAACATGTTAATGAGGAAGACCACATAAGAGAAAATAACAACAAGGAAGTTTGTGGAAAGATGATGAAAAAACAGCTTGACTTAGTCAATAGCTAGTGCGCGAGGAAGATGATGGCAAGACATTTTCAATAATGGCGTTCGAGATTGCAGCAAAATTAGAGAAGTTAGTATCAAGAGAAGCCAAGGATTTTAAATTTTGGTCTTCATCTTTTCTCTGTCTGTGTATGTTTTCAACGCTTGAAACAAATTAGGATTGCAAAGCACTAAAAATTTTAAAGTTTAATATTTTAAATTTATAAGTAAAATGTCACCATTCCAACTTATGTGTAATGACAACATTTCTTAATTCATATAAGATTTTATTTAAAGTTACTAGAAATTTTAGTCATAAAAGCACAAAAGAACGACAATGTTTTTTTTTATTAATTCAAATAACATTTTGTTTAAAAAATACCTAAAATTTCAGTAAAAAAAAGCACCAAGTAAAGTCAACACTAAAAATTCTATCATGAATTCTTGATGTAATATATTTTATCACAAAGTCATCATAAATCTTTGACATAATTTATTTCTATTGCAAGTCTATCACAAGTCTATCATGAATACTTGATAGACACAAAATATATCATGAGTCTATCATGCTTGTATAACTTATGCCCTTTTTTTCTCAGAATTTGTCACAAAATATGTGTTATTTATTGCTAGTTTTCTTGTAGTGTCCGTTCAAACCCCAGGGCTACACTCAATTTATTTTTTTAGTTTATTTTTTGTACAAGGCTCCATAGAGTACTTTTGCTTGTGTTCAAAATATCCATTTAAATGCCATGGCTTTAATTAGTTTATATTTCAAGTTTTTGTTTTTTTAATAAAAGGCTTCATAGAAGTATAAAGTCTTTCTAATAAAAAATACACATGCTGGAAGTACAAACCTCATGGCTACACACACCTGTTGTTTATATGATTTTTTAATTTCTGATTTTAATAAAAAAATTTATATAGTGAGCATGCTACAAAGTTGGAAGTACAAAATCTTTCTAATATATCTAAAAGACAAGAAAAGCAATTCCTTACGCAATATAAAAATCGGGTTTGTAAAGAATGTCATTTAGTAATTTAATATTTATACTTTAATCAACTTTAGGATTAAATTACTTTTTCATGATTTCTTTGTAGATGATGACTATGCATTGCAAAGGGTCAATAGAAGCCACTAACCAATTTTATTCATTGGCTTTTGGTCCATGTCTTGTTGTGTGCTCGTACTCCAAATGTAATGTCAACGAAGTTCGATATCATGTTCACACCCATGATAAGAATCTAAAAACTCAAAATAATGGGGTTATGATACCAGGTCAACATGGTAGAGTCGATGCTGACTTTTATGATATTTCATATAGTGTTATAGAGGTAAATTATATTTTTAGAAATTTAGGTTATCTTATTTAAATGCGATTGGTTTGATACTAATTTTAACAAAAAGAGAATACAAAAAGATTTTCATCCCACAAGCATTAATGTACGTAGAATGTGGTACAAGAATGATCCTTTTGTGTTAGCAATTCAAATCCAGCAAGTATTGTATATTAATGACTATAAGCTAGGATCAAATTAGAAAGTGGTAAACAAGATCTACCACCGACATGTGTGGGATGTTCCAGAAATAGATGACACAGAAGAAAGTTTTGAATGTGTAAATAATATTTACCAAGAGAATGAATCGTTTGATATTCAATTGGTCGTTGAAAAAGAATGGATGGTAGACAATTCCATCGGCATGAAATGAGTTTTGAAGAAGTTGACAACAATGGAATACATAATGAGGGACTAATGCTTGAAAACGAGGCTTCTAATGTTGGGGAAGAGGATGAAACAATTGAAAATTATTGTAGTGATAATGAAAATATTTCATCAAAAGATAATGATAGTGATGTTAATTAATAATGTAATACAATATGGTAATCTTTTCTTTTATGTGCATTATTATATGTGATTTATTTTAAGTTGTTTGTTTATGTTAGTATATATATGTTGTATTTTTTTTAAAAAAATATGGATGATTTTTTTTAAAAAAAATTGTAGGATACTGGATCATGGCTCCTGAAGGTTCATGCCGATCACGTTCAGTAGCAGCAGCACAAGCACGTAATGAATTAGCTGCACCAACTAATTCATTGTCTAATTTTAGCTCTAACGCCATTCTTGGTATTTTATGTAGTTATATTTATCTTAATTGGTATCATGTCATTTAAAATTATTGATATTATTATTATTATCATTATTATTTTTCTTTACTTTTTTTTTAGCTGCTAATGCTAAAAAAAAAAACAATAGATCCAAGTCAAGAGGCTTAAGACTTGAAAGCTCATTCACCAGTCTCATGCACCATTGGTAATTGAGTTTTGTGATACAATAAATGTGCCTATTGGTGCTAATGCGACAACGGTAGCTTTTGATATTGGTGTCGTTCTAAGGAAAATTGCTCCATTAAGGGCAAAAAATGGAAAGATGTACTAGAATATGAAAGGATATTGATTATAGATGATATTGTAGTACTATTTCACTTCATTTCATGTTTAATATTTATGGATTTGTGTAGTCTTTTATTTTTTATACAAATTCAATGTTGGTAACATTAGTGGTATTTTTTTCCTTGTTCACATTGCAGAGCAAATTTTTCATTGATGTCCACAATCCAATCATTAGAAATACTTCCTGGATAAATTGGCGATGAGGTTCAAGAATTTTCGTCACCAACTAAAGAAAGAGTTTGAGAAATATCCTTAGTTGAAGAGGCAAATCGAAATCCACCGTGAGATCTTCATCATAAGCAAGCAGAATGAGAGAGTCTTTGTGATTATTTTTCAAGTGAGGCATTCAAGGTACATTTTAAATATATCAAGTGCTAATTGCTAGTGGAATTTTTCTTTGTGATTTTTAATTTGTTGGCACTATTTTTTCTACACTATTTTTATTGTTGTTATATAATTTCTACACTAAATTAATTATTTATATCGTTGGTTTCTCTACAATTTGTGTACTAAAGTTGAAGTCCATATGTTTGGAGACTATATCATAACTCTAGATATTCCATTATCTAGTTTGTAGTACACAAAGCCCTAGATGACCACCAGAGAACGATATAAAACTCATTTGTCACCTTTGAGGGAAAAAATTTAAAAAAAAATGAAAGAGGAACAGTTTGAGTCTCTTTTTAACTTTAAATCTTTAACAGTTGGAAACATCTTTTTCTTTATCTCCTAGTGACACACCATGCACCTTAAATCTTTAATAAGTGGATTCACTTTAATAAGTCTATGAACTCATGCCACCTTTTCATAAAAAAGAAAAATAGTTCAATACTTACATTAAATATATACTGATAATTATATAGTTTGAATATGCCAAATCCAAAAGCCAAAGCTTGATTGATTTATATACTAAAATTGGTTATTTGGTATATTTACTCATTCCCTTCATTTGCACGCCTGCTAATACTGTTGATATTCTTTACTCTTTCACATTACATCTACTCTTTAATTTATACGTAAGGCTTTGTAGATTATTATAAACTCTTTGCAACTTCATTTTCTAAGGGAAACATTTTGAAATTTACTCTTAAAAAAATCTTGTATAGTGTTTAGGAATTAATTACATTTTTTTCCTCTTTTTATATTTGGAGAAAAAATTGGGGCTTGAGCAAAAGTTAGAAAGAAGTTAACATGTTTAAATAATTGATGTGTGAGTGGCATATGGAATTAGTGTTGGAGGAAAATGGCGATAATAGTGACTTGTATGCATCATGATTATTTGAAATGAACTTTGAACCGTGCAATTTAAGTTAGGCTACATAGCTTAAACCTAAATGGTCTTAGCAAAAATAGAAAGTTGATGACAAATTTATTACATTGGCTTGTAGTTGTTAAATGAAGGTCGAATTTTGTTTGATTTATAGGAAAAGAACACTAAACTGAGAATAAAACTTCTTATGTGACCTAATATATGATGATGAAATATGATCTAATTAAATTTTGGAACTTGAAAAAACATGTTTGCAGAAAATTAAAATGTGATGACTACCTACCTAATTAATTGAATTTGGTGAACTAAAATTACTTGAAATGAATAAACATATTTATAAATGATTATCATCCTATCTAAGTTTTTGAATTCAATCTTTCTATAGTAGGTTGGGATTTGCATAAATCAATCACTTTAATTAGATGGGTTTGAAATCGATTTATTATTAATATTTATAAAATATATCTCTGAGGATTCTTTCGATGAATCATATTCTGTGTAAATATTAAAATGCAACTATTCTATTAAAGCGTTTCAAAAAATTGAAGTTTATGGCAAACTTAGGTGTCGTACATTATTGTAAACTCTTTGTTAGCTACATTTTTTGTTTCTTTTGTGGTGGGCAATTTTTTCTACTATATTTTTAATCTGTAATGGATGTTTTTTGCTACTGTAAAAGTTGTGCTATTATACATGCAACTTAATGAAGATTCATTTATTTGTTAAATTTGTTGGTTGACATCACACATAAAATGGTTTGTAGGTAAATCAATTTTAATGTCTTTAATGACTTATTAAAACCTAGGTTAGCTTACCCACTTCACAGGATGACATAGTTTTCATGTAATAATTGTCAATTTTGTTAAGTAATTTAATGCTTAATAACATGTTCTAACAAAATTAATTATAGGTAAGATTAAAAAAAAAGTAGAATCATAGTAAAGTGTCTTCTGCGCATTATAGTGGATCGAAGTCTCATGCACAACATCTAAATGAAATGGTACTTGAAATGATGGATACTTTGTTTTAACTTTTCTATTATGTACATGTATCATGTCTATAAATATTAAAATGCTTTTCTTCTTTTATATTGCAAAGACAGAAACACTTAAAGAGTCTACTAGTTTGATTGCTTTGTTCCGAAAGATGTTTTGGAGTGAAGACAAAGAATGAAGTAGTATGGAAGTAAAAACTAAATACGCAAATTATTTCAAATTATTTACATTTACTTACAGTTGAAAGCATATTTGGGATTGAGGACATGTTTACTTAAAAAAAATTAATTAATTTTTCATTCTTATTTTACCTAGGGTGAATTGAAGTTCACGATTTTTCTTAGTATGAGGGAAGAAAATTTAATGAACCTACATGAAGTGTTTTGTTAACTCTTTTATATGGAGTTGCGATCAAAAGTTAATGGAGATAAATGATCTATATATTATCTATCTTCTGCAGAATATTCAGCTCAAACAAAAAGATCTTCAATTTGCAACTGACTTTGGTGCCCAAACTTCTACTGCACTGGCGGAGGAAATCAGTTGATTGACAGCTCCTGCCACATCAGCTGACTTTTTTGAAAAGAAATATACGGGCGATCAAGCTTTGGTCATTTTATACGACTGGTAAGAACCCAGGGATTCACGAGACAATCACGACGAAATAGGTCTGGGCTGTGGGCATTAAAATATTAATGAGCTCCATGGGCTTTGTTTGGGCCGATAAGGATCAATTGATTTAGACCCACTCACAGGGTTTTGGTCACCTTCTTCCCGTTGCTAATACAATTCTAGGGTTTTAGATTGGTATTACTCTTACATACTCTGTCCAACGGTCACTCATTGTATCATCGTCTGTCTAATTATATACCGAAAAGTACACAAATTTGAGTATTGAATAGACAATTAAACCCTAATAATTGAGAAGCAAATATGAAGGTAAAAGTAATATCTCGTTCCACCGATGAATTCACTCGAGAACGAAGCCAGGACCTCCAGGTAGCTCAAAATTTTAGTATTTTCTTTTTTTCGTATTCCTCCTTAATTAAATTTACTAATTTTGATTTACATTTCCATAATCAGAGGGTTTATCATAATTACGATCCGAATCTTCGACCGCAAGAGAAGGCCGTGGAGTATGTCAGGGCTCTTACTGCAGCCAAATTGGAGAAAGTAAAAAGTGATGCATATATTGAATTTTTTTCAGTTTAATTTTTTGGTTAAATTTGACTTGTGAATTATGCTTAGATTTTTGCAAGGCCGTTTATTGGAGCACTGGATGGTCACAGAGATGGAGTATCTTGTATGGCGAAGAACCCCAATTATTTGAAAGGATTTTTTTCTGGTTCTATGGATGGAGGTAGAATTCGTGAAATTTTATTCTCATTATTTGTGTTTGTTTGAAAATTTTACTTCAATGTAAAAGGAAAACGAAAAGCAAGGAAAGAAACTATATATTTTAGTGAGGGCTGTATATTCCGTTGAACATAACTGGTGGTTTTTCTGACTTTTAACATTTGCTAAAGTGCTTAGTACAAGCAAGACTATAGTTTTAATGAAAGCAGAATTTCTAACTTTTATCCCGTTTCGTTTTTGTTTTTTCGGGTTTTGTTTCAAATTTGCAGATATTCGTCTTTGGGATATTGCTAACAGGTAAATTTCGCACTATGTCTTGGTTTAAAAATCTCTTCCATGTGGACGTACTTTCTTTTTCAGTTTACATGCATGTAATCTGAAGTTGAAAACACATAGAATAATAATCCTGTAAAAGTTTCCATCTCATGCAAATTGATATGTCAGTTTATACAAGCAGAGTTCATATTTGATTGTGTATATGTTGTATTTCTCAAAAATATTATGCGTGTTTGCGATATCCATCAACTGATGGTGGATGGTATTCTATGTCCATTTATTTGTTTTATGATCTATTTTCAAATTTATGGAGGATCATATTTCTCATTTTGTGAGACTGGACTTGACATTTCATGTGGAAAATTTGAAGAGAGGCGGGCATGCACATTATATTTGAAACTATCTCAGCATCCATTTCTAAAATTGTTCTGTATTGTTTGGGAAAAAGTGTTATGTGTACTTTTTCGCATCTTATTGAATTTATCCTTTGTTTTTGTGAATGACAGGAGAACAGTTTGTCAGTATTCTGGTCACCAAGGTGCTGTACGAGGTTTGACAGTTTCAACAGATGGACGCATTTTGGTATCATGTGGAACTGATTGCACGTAAGCCAAAAATTCTATTGTTTAATCCGTCTCTCTCTATCTGCATATGAAACCATAACTCTTTGCTAACTTCTGTTGCTCTGGAATTTCGAAAATCTGAAGTAAATAGACTAATGATTGGATGCAACTCCTTTTCTTATGCTCCTTGAAGTTGCATGTCTGCTTTGATGATCTATTCGTAATTTTTCTCACTTCCCGTAATTGGACTCTTTTTGTTCAGTGTCAAGCTCTGGAATGTCCCTGTTGCTATTCTTACTGATTCAGATGACTCAACTGATAATTCCTCTGAGGTAGTGCTTTCTTAATGTATATACATGGTATTTAATGCATGAATTTTCACATCTAACTTTCTTAACAAGTTGCAAACCAAATTTGCAGCCTCTGGCCGTTTATGTTTGGAAGAATGCATTCTGGTAAGGGTGAGAGCATCTCAAGCATGTTTTGATTCTGAGGTCTTTCTTCATTCTTTCCTCTGAGCCCTTTTTTCTTTTGCAGGGCTGTTGATCACCAATGGGAAGGTGATCTGTTTGCCACAGCTGGTGCTCAAGTTGATATATGGAATCACAATAGGTTCTTATCTCAGCTTTGTTTTTTCTTTTTTTTTCAGCCATGTAAAACTCAAAATATTTTACGACAATTTACCTCCTGTAATCAGGTCTCAGCCTATCAACAGCTTTCAGTGGGGAACAGATACAGTAATATCTGTTAGATTTAATCCAGCGGAACCAAATGTCTTAGCAACAACAGCTAGGTATGCTTAGATATAATTGCTGGAACAATAGTTATTTGTTTGATGATAAGATACATGGAATACATTGTAAGCTTTCATTTCATTGTTGATCTATATTTGTGGATGAAAATAATTTATATTAACAGATACATTTACTTTTTATCTCCACTTCTTAAAAAGATGGTAAGCAGCACCTGTGGTAAAGTATGTGGAGATAGTAACCTAGTTTATTTATTAGTTTGCAGGATACATTTTGAATGCTAGAACATGTTTGTTAAAAGATGCAGAGGCATGTTTGCCCATGGAAATAGCTGATCCGACTTTGAATTTGATCTTTCTTCTACAAATGGGAGTAGGAAATAAAAAATTTGTATCTGGTCTTATATTCATAGCATGATAACCTGCCTAATTTTGATATGAGTTTAATTTGCATTTAAAAAAGATTCTCAAGAGATTTTTGCTAAATAATCTTATATAGAAGGACATTATTCAAATAGGAGCTGATGCTTTGTCAACAAATCAGAGTTGGATTTATGTTTGAAGATACACTGAGTCGGGACCTTTTCTGATCTTAGTCATCGGTGCTGCATATTCAATGTGCATTGACCTTTTTCCTATTAAGCTCCAATGATTTATTGTTCTAAATATGTTATCAATGGATGTTGTTCTCTGTTAGATCATGTTGTTTCTTTTAAGAAGTGATAGTGTAATATTATGTCCAACTGGCATGTTGTTTGTGTAATTGTTTTCCCCTAATTTATCTTGTAGTGATCGAAGCATCACACTATATGATTTGCGCATGTCATCCCCGGCAAGGAAGGTTATCATGAGGGTAATATTGTCTCTCCAATTCCTTAATTGTTGACATGTGGATTTAATCAATTATATAGCTTTTAAAAAACAGCAGATTAAGTTGAAATTGCAGAAGAAACTAGAATCTTGTGCCTATCAAAGAGCCACCACAATGTCAAATGGACATAATCATGATCCCAATTATGTTGGAATTCATTGCATCATTTATGACCTCTTCATGAAAGAAACTTCTTGTGATAAATTAAGATATTTTATTGGGAGATTGTGCACTGTAATCAAACCTAAAAGTGAGATAATATATGGTAACTAGGCAGCTGAAGCCATGGGGGCTGTTTTTTAGAAGGGACTTCAGTGCTTGGCACATGAGCCTGTCCTCCCTGTTGTATTAGAGCAAGGTAAAAGATGAATATTTTGGCAGGCCAAAAACAACAGGAAGTGACATACTGCAACTGTGGATCTAGACTGATTAGGTCTGCTGTAATAACGAATGAAATTCTGAAGGCATTTCATTTTTGGAAGCAGAGGGTAAAAACTTAAAAGCATTTTTATATGTTAAATTTTGTATGTTGCTCTTTTATTAGTAAAATAATTTATTGAAAAATATAAAGGTGCAAAGGCTCAAGCACATAAGGTTGTTAAACAGTCCTGCGGTCAAATGGCCAAAGAACGATTAAAATGAAGAGAATCTAAGAAGTATATAAACAAACAAAAGTAAACAAAGAGAAAAAGACTGAGGAAAAAAATAAAAACTTAACCCCTTTTGATGTAAGAATAAGAACTATGTACATGAGATTAAATGTGCATACAAGAATTCTATAGTTTAAGAGGCAATTTCTACTAGTGTTTACTCTAAAATGCTCTGGTATTCTATGGCTTCTGACTGATGGCTATCTGTATCTGGAATATATTTGTTTTTAACACATTTTCTCTTTATGTATTCTGACATGTATCTTCTTGCGACAGACAAAATCCAATTCTATTTCTTGGAACCCAATGGAGCCTATGAACTTTACAGCTGTAAGCACAATAATTTAATTTTATTATGTTTGAACCAGAGTTTATTGTAGAGGGTTTAGATCAGATTGCTACCAAAGATCATTGTTGGGACTCTTTGATGTTCAGCATTGCAAAAGTATTTCACTTCAACGGCTAGTTCCAATTAAAGTAGTCCCGTTCCAAAATAGTCTGGAACATATATTTAAAAACTTCACAAGCTGTTGGTGTAGCCATGGCAGCTGCCACCTTATAGCAATTTAGTAGTACTTAATTAATGTGTTAGTGGCCCCTTCTATTTGATGGTATTATTATTATTTTTATAAAATAATAGTACTCTTATTTATTATCTTTCATTGAGTTTGATCTTCTGACCCTCTATTTACGAATTGCACACCGTTTGATCTGTTTGACTGTGTGATTGGATGATAACTGGTCATATTTGTTAGATTGTTTGAACGTTGGGCTTCTGTACTTAGCCCATTCTTATTCTTCTCATGAAGTAGTTACTTTCCATGATGATGCAGGCAAATGAGGATTGCAATTGTTATAGTTACGACTCTAGAAAGCTAGATGAAGCTAAGTGTGTACACATGGGTCATGAATCTGCAGTGTAAGACTTTCTTTGCTTATAGCTATTTACTGTTTTAACTATCATTATGTAAAATATTTGTTCATTTCATTTCCAGGATGGATATTGATTATTCACCTACTGGTCGGGAATTTGTTACTGGATCTTATGATCGAACAGTGAGTTTTCTTTCACTTGTTCTTGTTTCATCTTTTAACATGTGTCATTGATGAGGATGAGGACAGCTGTAGTGCAGTGCTTAATCAAACTTCTTTACAGATTAGAATTTTCCAGTACAATGGAGGTCGAAGCAGGGAAATCTATCATACAAAAAGAATGCAAAGGTTTTGCCTAGTTTAAGATCTTTTGTCAATCTCAGTATCTTTTTATTAATTATCTGATTTATTGAATATTTCTGATGAACTTCCTTGAGCAAGTTGTTTGTTTGTGTTTGGACTTGTTACCTGAAGCAATGGGACTGTTGTATGCGAGATTTGTGTGGTTTTTGAGCATATCTGATCTAGGTTGTACAATTTCTATAGAATAATGGTGCATTTTCTGACAGCAGTTTTTTTTCCACTTCTTTGTTTTTAGGGTGTTTTGTGTCAAGTTTAGCTGTGATGCAAGTTATGTTATCTCAGGAAGTGATGATACCAACCTTAGGCTTTGGAAGGCAAAAGCATCAGAACAATTGGGAGTCGTAAGTATCTTTCTTTCACGTGTCTTTGCTGTCACAGTAAGTTGAATTGTGGCTATGATGCTATCTTGTTCTATCAATAATTTACAATCAAATGCAAATCCAATACTCTTATTTGTATTCATGGTCTGATTGACCAATGATTTTGACATCATGAAACTAGTGATATTACACTATAGTTACGATTTCCTTGGACATTAGATTTGTCTGCCTTTTTCCGGCTGATTCCTCATATCTATAGACTTCAATCTACTTCTTGGCTACGGAACTCTTAACATTGAGATATTTTTTTCTTGACTACAGCTTCACCCAAGGGAACAAAGAAAACATGCGTATCATGAAGCCGTCAAGAATCGTTACAAGCATCTACCTGAAATCAAGCGTATAGTAAGGTAAGATGGTAGTTGAAACATACACTTAATGTAGCTATTAATGTGTGTTTGTGTGTGTATAAAGCTATTCAACAATTATTCTTTTGACTAACTTTGTTGGGTTAATGTGGAACATAAGCTTTACTCATATTCTTGCTATGTATGTGATTGTGCAGGCATAGGCACTTGCCGAAACCAATATACAAGGCAGCTTCTCTGCGACGCACTATGATGGAAGCTGAGAGAAGGAAAGCAGAAAGAAGGAAAGCTCACAGTGCCCCTGGAAGCATTGTAACTGAGCCTGTGCGTAAAAGAAGAATCATTAAAGAAGTTGAATGAGTTATACAATTGTTGAAGGTATGACTGGATCCGGCTCAAATGCCTGGTCCTGTATGGCATCGTTGGCTGAGTTGAGTGATCCCCCAGTTGCCATTCCTCATGTACCAACTTAAAACATGTGTGTAGCAATTTTGACGGTCCTCCCAGTTCTATTGTTCTTTTTTGTAATCTAATGTTATGTCACAATTCGCTTTCCTTCCAATGAGAAGCAAGATTTTGGATCTCATACAATCTGCTTAGCAGTGAGATCACTGTAGTATTTTAGCTTGTATGAGAAAGATTTAGATTTAGTGTTGAGCAGATTTTTTTGCTAGCCTTTTAGAAATATACAATTGAAAGTTATTAAATAAAAATATAAAATTAATTAGATTTTAATAGTATATTGCTATACATGCATGTGGTAGAAGATTATGAAGATTGAGTATATGTTTGCTCAGTACTGAATTCAAATCTAAATGGGAAATGTCTTTGATTAAATATCTGATTGACTTAGATCAACAGTCTATCACAACCACGTTGACTATTGGAGAAAGATTATGACATGCAATTACAAGTGTCATTGCCCAAGAGAAGAGGCAGATTGACAAACTAAACAGTAATTCGAGTTTTGAACAAACAAGATATAAGCTCTATTTGGTGTCGTAATGTTTAGTAAACCTATGTTGCCGTGATTTAGAAGATGAGTTATTTTTATCTCACATTTATAATATGAAAATCTTATAATATTTTTATTATTTTTGAGAAAATTGGAATAGCTTTTCATGTAGTATTAATTTTTATTTCCTAATTTTTAACTATTTTTTCTACAATAATTATAACTTAAAGTTGCAACATCTTAATATCAAGTAGAACCCTAATAAAGAATTGGTAAAACGTTTTTGAAAGATTAATCTGTGTAATAATTTTCATCGAAGGTCACTAGTTAGGTTTTTTTCTGTTCGACTGAACCAACCGCCCAACAGTTGGTCTTGATTTCTAACAATCAATTATGTAGGAAATTTAGTCTTAATTACAAACAATCAATTATGAAATTTCCTACACTTGCACGATGCTCCCTAGAAACAATCTTTTTGCTTCCTCAACTGAACAAAAATGCACTAAAACCGGTTGTCTCGAGGGATTTATCAACAGTCACCACAATTATATTGCACTAAAAATTTTACCATTGAGGGTTCGTGAAAAATCCATGTACTAAGGGGTGATTTCAGAAGACCTATTCGAGCCTTCAAATCATTTTCACCCTGTTGAAACATTTTGTAGCTTTCAACATAAATCTCAGGTCATCTCCACAGAATATGTATTGCAGACATACAACATTCACAATCAACATGCTTGCTAATTGAACTGTTATTTCTTTGCACACAGGTCAAAATAAGATTTAGACGCCTTTGCTTGAAAATTCATCGCAAAGACCTGTCAAGGTATAACGCAATAGTTGCCCAAATGTTTTGAAAGAAAAATCAGTTGCATTACAGTTGTCAAAATACAAGGTGTACCCCCACTTTTTAGCAGTATTTCTTTCCATAAAGATGCCAGACTGAATTTTAAAAAAAAAAAAAAGCCCATAGCAATAAGACTAAGATCTTTGCTTTCTATCATCATCCTCATCATCATCAGAGTCACCACTTTCACGGAAACGTGGATTCTTCTCCTGTTGCATCGAGACAAATGTAAGATTATAAATCACAAAACATCATTTATTCCAAACTACCATTTTCAATATTATATATATTTTAAATAGTATATAAATGTAAATTGAAACCCCCTCTAACGCAGATGTGTGTGAGAAACTCTGAACCTCTTACACTGCCCCGAAAGATTTTACCGGATGCTCAAACAATAATGTGAAGAAGCATAACATGATATTCTTGCTTTCCCTCTGACCATGTAATGTAATCACCACTTCATTGTAATTTGGTTGAACCTAATGTAAACTCTTTAATCTTCTCTATTCCACTAACCAAGATTTATGCCTACACTTATTCCACTCCCACTCCACCCATTTTACGTTTCACACACAGGCCCTAGCCACATGCATATCAAGACAACGAGAAGGAAGAAAGAGGTCATTCAAGATTTAACATTTACCGGTCTTGAGTCATGATCAGAATTTCTCCTAGATTCAAAATCTGCACTTCTCTTTGATGTCTCATGTGCATGACGATCATCGTCCCGATGTCGCTTCCGTTGATAATCTGTTTTCTCAAAAGGAGTCAGCAATCAAACAAAACATTTCATTGAAGACAGATCAAACGCCTAAAAAATGAACTGGGATACAAGGCAGTAAAGGAAGCACCTCTGCCATGCCGATGAGAGCCCCCATGTCCGTGGCCTCCACCATGTCTACCATCTGCAATACCATTTAGTTTTCAGTAGACAATCTCTTTTAGCTATTTTGCAAGTAAAATTATCAGAACATCTTAAGTTGGGCTTGACAACATCCACAAGGTCAGGGTTAGGTTAATATTTCTAGGTCTGTAATAAGGTCAGGCAGGACTATAACTTGCCAAATTCAAGCCTTTGTACTTTTACCAAATTCAAGGTAAATTATTCGACATCAATAAACAATGAACAAATGAGGGCCAAAGAAAAAATAGAAGACAAGCATATTGTGAACTGCATTAAATATGCTCTGAAATAAAGATCCACATAAAATGGCACTGAAAACTTACAACGAGGTGGCATAACCGGCTGGAAAGAGTTCAATGAACCAGTACCATAATCTACAAGCTGTCTTTGTGCTTCTAACTCTCTCTGAACTAATTTTCCATAACCACCTCTGCGTGCATAACACGTTAAGGAAACTGAAAACTGAATAAGGGTCTGACTTTTTGAACTAACAATGAATCTCGCCAACCACAAATTAGATGATTGACAGATTTACATGCATTACCACCACCAAAACTGTTGAAAGCCTCTGTTCGGTGAAAACTTATATTAACCACATCAGACCAACACATGAAATTTAGTAGAGTTAACAAAAGGATATCAGGATCATAATCTGTTCGGTATTCATCCCGCACCTGGACACGTACAAGAATGACAAAATAAATAAATAAATGAATAACTCACCAAGAAGAGTAGACTTTCGGCAGTAATTAGTGATAAGGACTATTAACTCACCTGCCCACCACTTCGACCACGACCCCATTGCCTTCCATCCTGAAAACCCCAATCAAAATCAACTCTAATAGGACGGTCATCAAGAATCGTCCCACTTATATATTTGACAGCATCTTCGGTGTCTTCTCTAGAGTAGAATCTGGCAGGAAGAAATTATATCATTCAATAAAGAACTAGTTTAAACAGAAAAATCCCATGAAAAATTACCATTATCACATTTCCAAAGTAGTAGACTATTCATCCAAATAAATATATTGCAATGCAAAAGTAAAACGTTCAATTAATAAAAATAAACCAGAAAGGGGGGGAAAAGAAAAAAAAGGTACATTTGAAAAAACCTAACACAAGACATACGAGGCAAAACAGAAGCCACAGGGCGTTTTGGAGTTCTTGTCCAAACCCATGATGATTTTCTTAATTTCTCCAGCTCGTGAAAAAAGCTCATAAATTTGCTCTTCCGTCGTGTAAAACGACATGTTCCCGACGTAAACAGTAGTTGAAGCTAGCAACGCTTCCTCGAATTCTTCTTGAGTCCCCGGAAACCTTCTGTCACGATAAGCTGAAAGCTTCCTTTGATCCTAAAATTACCAGAATAAAAAATTTAAAAACAAAAAGTACAAAAATTAAAAAAGATTCCTAAGAAACCCAGGCGAAGTGCTTTAAATTTTTGTTTAGGTTAGAGACAGTGGGTTAAAAACTTTACCTTGAATAGAGAAGCCATGGCCGATATCTCTCCCAGTAGAAGAGAACTAATAAAACAATGTCGGGTCCGCTTCTGTCTATTTACCAACCAAAGATACCGTTTGGTAATAGCTAATTCTATAACCCAGGGTTTATAAATTATCAATAACGAGACACCTTATTTCTTGGTTTCATGTCAGAGCGTTGATCTATGGATTCAAAAGCATGAGTTCGAATACCGGCAAAGGTTGGAATTTCATTTTTCCTTTTTTTTCAATTAAATTGGATGATGATAAAGTTTACATTCTACTAGTATAGATAGGAACAATATTTCTTTTAGTACTGTGTGAGCATAAAAATTTGAATTATATCATACTAAATTTATCGAGAATAATATTAATAAATTTTTTATTGTAAATATTAGTGTATCAAGAATAACAATGTCATACATTTTAGAAAAAAATAATAAATTATAGAGATTTTTAAACATTGAAATACTAATTCATTTTATTTGTAGCAAAAATATTTAAGAGATCACAACAATAAACTGATACTTTCGTCTTTGATAAAAATTGTTTTAATATTTTACGGCATCTTGGGTTTTTTCTTTTTTCTTTTTTCACTTGAGGGTTGTTTCTTTTTTATCTGAAATCTAAATTTTACTTATTTAATATATTTATAGTTTTTAATTTTTTAATCACTTATATCTAATTATAAGATGATTAGGTCTCAATGAAAAAAACTAAATATTTTGACTTTTATCTAAATGGTAAACATTTAAATAAATTTTTAATATTTTTCCTCATTAATATCACTATTAAATAAATTTATTTCTTGTTATATAAATTATTCTTTTGTTATTTTTTATTTATCCATTTTTTTTGGTTTATGCATATATTCAACTATTATTTTTTTTTTGTGAATGACAATTTTTAAACATAATAAAACTTTAGGTAAGTGTGTTTTATAATAGGTCAATCTTTTTGTATTCATATTTATTATTTTTATAATAGATTTTGAATTGTATGTAATACATTAATTTAATTCAAATGATTAAACAAATCTTGATAGGATTAGGTAATTAATAAGAAAGAATATTAATATAATATACTAAAAATAACATTATAAATATATTAAAACAAATATGTATGATCGAAATATATTTTATTTTTCATATTTTGTTAAGGTAAAAATTATCAATTTTTTTTACTAATCAAAAAATTTATTTATAAATCGTTATGTATTTAACCAATAAAATATAAGTATTCTTAGTATTTGAAGTTATATATGTCAAAAAATTATTTTCAGATGTTTTATTTTAAAAAATAAATAACTTAACGCTTATATTCATATGTTAAAAAAATATTCAAATATATATAATCAGACCTATTTAAATTTAAGATAAATTCATATCTATTTAGATTTTAGATTAAAAAAAGGCTACCTTAACCATTTATATTAAATTCGATTTCTTAGTACAGTCATGCATTGTTATGAAGTGTAGATTGCGAGAATAACAATGCATGCATGTATATTTTTCAAACTAACTCTATTAATTTAATATAACATCAATTTGTTAGTTAAATTAAAAATATAAAATAAAGAAATAAATCATGAACTAAGATATATTTAATTAAATTAATTAAATTATACCACATGAATTTATACAAAAATTTATAATTTTATCATTACTAATAAATTAGTAGTAATAATAATAATACCAACAATAGTAAAAACCTCTCAATTTCCTCTTTAAACCATAAACAGAGCCAGAATATCAATCTACTCTTGGCGCAGGCTCTACTTACAAGAATAGCCAAACAATCCTCAGGGGTTTAGCGTCCGCGGCAGAGCGGTCCCCTTAATTCGCAAAACCCCGCAAAAACGTAAAATTCAATTAAAAAATCCCACTGACTTTCTCAATTCGGAATACCAACAAAATATGGCCTCATTTGCCGCCGCCAGATCAATTTTCCGGTCTAACTCGGCTCGTAACGCCGCCACTCGGCTCGCTTCTCAAGCCAAGACCAAAGCCACCCCCTCTCCCTTTGGTGTTTCAGCGAAGAAACCCCTCTCCCTCGCTGCTCTCAGGTCCGCACCGTTACTCGTTCATTTATTATTTAAAAAAAATAGGGGAATTTTTTTTTTTTTTACATTTAGTAATAAAATTTGTTTTCTCATTTGATAAAGACGGAGTCCCGTTGAAATGAGCTTTTGCGTGGAATCAATGCTGCCGTATCATACTGCCACGGCTTCGGCTTTGTCGACTTCACTGCTCTCCATCTCTCAATGCGGTTACGGTTGGCTTCCTGAAGGTAGCCTTTCTTCATGCTCTCAAAATGATTTACGTGTTTTGTATGCTTTATCTATTTTGGTGCATTTTGTCCGATTGTTTTTCAGAAATGAAAGCATTAGATTGAGTCTTTGAGTACATGGATTAGATTGATTTATTGATGGATGGGTTTTCACCAAGAGTTGCATACTTGTTGTGTTGATAATAGATAGATAAAAGATACTGATGCTTTTATCCTTGAATTAGGCAACTAGGGGGCCTGTGTTAATGATGATCTTTTCATCCTCTTAATTTTCCGGTAAGATGGTGGGCTGGTTTAAAAAGCCATAATTATGTCGAATTGGCATTCAAGTAGATAAAATATGTTCTGATCAGCAGATGCTGTTTATATTAATTGCATGGATATTTTTGTGATCTCTCCTTCTTTCCTTTTCTATTTTAATGGGTGAGATGCTGGCCAGGTACCTAGGTTTGATGGCCTATGCTTATGTCCTAGACAATATCTGCCATTCTCTTTCTCCTGTGTTGTTTTTGATGAGTGGTGTGTAATATTCTTCGTGTTGTAGGCCAAAACAAGACTAGATGAAGTTCGGAAAGCAAAGATGGAATTGACTTGGATTTGTATATATTTTTCAAGTATTTAAGCTACTTGGGACTGGCATTGTCTGTAGACTAGGGAATAAGGTTGTTATTTCAAAAGAACAATCGAACATAACGTAACTTGATGGTTTTTGGAAAAAATTGATGCACTGCAAGCTTGTTTACTGGTTTTGTTTGGCAAGCGTTTTCTATTGCATGTAACATGGTTTGTTTCCCCTAATATTAAAGCTTCATTAGATGTTTGGCTTTCTCCTTTGAGATGTCTGAAATGTTATGCATGTTTTTATGGTTTTATTGATGTGATAGTTAGAAGATTAATCAATTGTGCTTGCAATTATGAATATTTTATTTGATTGAAGTGCATTTCAATTAGGATCATTCTGATATTTAAGCACACTAATAAATTTTATTCAATCAGCTTGCAATGATGATGTGTGATGAATGTTCAGAGGAATCAAGCCAGTTTTATGTAAAAAAATATGCTTCTAAGGCATTGATTGCTTAGAAGTTTTATGTGAGCCGCCAAGAAGAGACAGGTTGGCTAGTAGAAGATATTTCTCCTTTCATTCAGTTTGATGTTGGATATGTAGTTCATAGACCACAAAAGCAAATGTGTATTGCAGATTATCAATATAAGTTCTTGATTCACTTTTTGATTAAATTTTAGATTATAAGGATGCTAGTAAAAATCTTGAAGTGTTTCATGGATCTAATAAACTAGCAATAATGATGTGTGATGCATGCCGAAGGGATCGTTTAGAAGTTTTGTTTTGTTCATAGATTGTTGCATTTTAAAGAGAAGCACACCTGTTTGTTTAGAAATATGACTAAGTTGTCTTCTGGAAAATTTCGTGAGTAAATTGTTATGTATTTGTACTTTATGTAAGGATGGCAATTTTGACTGCAAACTCGCTGCTACCCACCTGCAATGGGTAATCTTGGGGGCACTGGCTGGATTTGCTAAAACAAACCAAGACCAGTTGCAGGTAATGGGCGGATTTAGTAAAAAGAGAATACCCTGCGGATTCTTGCACTAGTACCCTCTTACCTGCATTATTTTTATATATATTTTTATTTAATATTTAAAAATGAAAATATAAAATCTAAACTCCAAGAAAAGTAATAAATAGCAAATTCTTTGAAGATCATGATGAGATTGATGAGATTGATGAGATTTTTTATTATTTAATATTTAAAAATGAAAATATAAAACCTAAACTCCAAGAAAAGTAGTAAATAGAAAATTCTTTGAAGATCATGATGGGATTGATGAGATAAGGATCTTTTGCTTAAAACATGGAGTATCATATGCTTATTATAATTTTGTATTTTATGTGTGTGTTTGGAATATAATAATTTTTATCCAAATCGTAGGAATTATGTTGAATGGGTACTAGTGGTGGTAAGTAAGAGAAAGATCTTAACTATTGGAGCTCGGTGTTGATGAAATGGGTCGTGGATGCTGCTCTTGTATGCTTTTTTGTGATTCTTCGTTCATTTTTCTTTTCCAATTAACAGTACTTGTGAGGGGTTTTCATATTCATGCTTCAATTGGAGAATTATGTTAGATTGATACATCTTTTGTATTTTTTTTTTTTAATGTTAACACTTTAATTTCTCATCTACAACGATAAATATTAGATTCAAGTATTCTATATGGATTTTTTAGGCTGATGTTACAAATTTATATTTTGAATTATATAGTTTATATTTTTAAGTTTGATGAATGTACATTTTAATATTTGTGATTTGAAATTTTGGGAACTACAAAAAATTGGCCAAATACCATTGCAGTTTGATAATAGTTAAACCCGCAATGGGCGGGTTACCCCCTCCCCCCCCCCCCCCCCCCCCCCAAAAAAAAAAACCTTTTTTTTCTTTTGAGGGTATGGGCGTGGTACTGGCAAATTCGCAACAAAATCTATCCGACCGCCGTTCCTTTATGATTGTTTAGCCACTTTTCTAATAGTTGTGATTTAAGTGGGTCTGTCCTTTACATTTAAATTTATCTTTCCTTCCAATTTTCATATCTTTAGTTCATAAGATAGGTTATAATGATCTTCTGTAGGAGTTCCTAACTGTACACCTTCAATTTTTTTGATTGATATTGGCAGCTGATATTAGATAGGAATGTGCATTCAAGCATTGATGCCTTTGGGACTCAGTTAGCCTCCAGATGACAGTTCCAGTATTTTGATTATCCTAAGCATATTAAGACCTAACCTTTGAATACTCCAAGTGGTACTAGTAATGTGGTAGACAAGAGTCCAATCCTCTCTCTTAATCCTGCCACATTGTGTTTATCTTCCTTTGGGTTTTGTTCTTCTCTTTGTTATTTAGGCATTGGCAATGGAAAAAAAAAAAAAAAGTTTCAAGTGTAATGAATTTTTTTGCTTTGGCTTTCATTTGTTCTTATTGACATGAAACTCTCCACAGTTATAGATATTCTTATGCATTGATCATTCAGATTTTGATTGACTTGAAAATGAAGGGTAGCCTTAGATGTGAACATATTTTCATGGTCATATATTTTAGGTAAACTTCTTTTGTTCCTGTTGTTCAGTGTTTACTTTCATATTTTCTTTTTGAATCCTGAGTCTGGGACATTAAATACTTTCTTGCCATTAAGGTTTCTCGCTTCACACATAGGTATTATGTCCGTGTGCAACTTTTCTCTTCATCATTTCTAACTACATCTTTTGTTTGTATTAGGGCTGTAATCTCTAGTCTTTGATGTCGCAGCATCAGGAGGAATATGCTGACTTTTCTTGCCAAACTGGGTGTATTAGGTGTATTTGCTACTTGGAAGTTTTTAATGTTCCTGTTCAAATCAGTCTCGCTTAGTTGTCACCAGTTCCTTGAATCTTAAGCTTATGGGTGTTCCTTACCTTTTCTACTCAAAAGTGATATCACCGAATATGATTGTCGATTTTAATTTTCATTTACTTGCATCTTAGCTCAGGTCTAGGTGTGTCCCTTTACTCAAGGAAGATATGCGCCATCACTTGAGGAATAATGTTGCAAATGCAAAACAGCCTTAAAAGTGGCAATCCCCTTATTTCTCTTCAAAGCTGAGGAATCAAGAGCGAATAATTGGGATGAGGCGCTGAGCTACGGCCCATGGGGCATCCTTTTGTTTTTCACTCAAATACGTTTGTTTTTAACTCAAGTTTTGTTTTAAGCCGAGGAACACCATGACAAGTCTTGTTGCAACATTTGAGTGATCTCTAAAGGGAAAAGAATTGATGGACAGTGATCCAATCCGGGACCGGGAATCCACCAGGGGCCGTTGGTGGCTTCTTTTTTTTTTAATTTGTGGGCTAGTTTTTGTCCCGGAAACTATTCCAATCCGGGATTAGAACAGTACCCAAGAATTGATACACCCCAAATGTTAAGAGAAAGGGACACAAACTCTCTAACGTTATAAAAGAGACATTTAAATTGTAATTTGTTAACGAATTCGATTTGTATGAATAACTAAATGGTTAATATAGTACATTCTCTTATTAATAACTAATGAATTTATTCAAAAATCCTCTTCTAAAAATCACAAAATTCAATCGATTACTAATTAGAAACTCTCCTCTCCTGTAAAAAAATCACAGGCCCTTAACAGAATTCCCTAATTCGCCACACACAGACCTCGTTGCTCGTGTCCAGTTCGCCGGTGGCCCATGCACGTTAACCATTCCTCCCTTCTTTGAACTTATGAAACTGGATTTGTGCTCAACACTAAAGGAAACACATGTTTTCAATCAATTGATTTGAACTTCCAAAAATAACCGAAAGAGTTTTCCTATAGTATGCTTCATTATCTGTTGATGTAGAAATCTGGTCACGTTCATTGAGACGATCATGTTTCACGTCAACACTTCAATTTATTTTGATGCGGAACGATGCTGCTTTCAGCTATTTCAATGAGCAGATTCTAACGATCACGTTAACTCTTGCACTTCTTACACCTACAATCACAAGAAAGAGTCAGGAGACGCTAGATGTTTTTCAGACAAAAATCTTCCAACGCTTAAGTCAATTTTTGGGTTTTCTAAAAAAACTTAAGCCACTATTCTATGTGACCTAGTAGTTTATATATGGAATAAAAGTATTAAAATGCACAAAAGGAAAGATTCTGGATTCAAAGAGGCAGAGTTTCCCCTTAGTTTTTTTGTGTCTTACCTCCATTTGGATTTTCAGGGGTTTTATAAACAGCCAAACGCGTAGCAAAAACGTGCAGCATCATCCTTAATTTGCGGTCTTAGTGGGTTGGTTGATTGGCGGATTGGGCGAACGTGCTAGTTCCCGGATGGTTGAGGGTTGATGCAGTAACTGCTCGAACATTATCTTCATCATGAGGAGACTGTAGTCTCGACCATATGTGTGGGCACATAGGTGGTGGCATTTTAACCACCCAAACATCATCTATTCCAAGATCCAACAAACTTAGTTTCGTATGATTGCCTTCTTGAAGTTCTTTCAATTGAATGTGGCTCATGTTTTCATCCTTGGAGCCTTTGCTTGATTCACGACTCACAAGAGAAGAAAACTACTATTGCTCATTTTTTCTTTTTATTTTTTATTTTATGTTAGATTTAAAATTTAATTTTGTGTTTAGAAATTAGAAGAAACTTGTTGATGAAGAAGAAGAAACATTGAATCAGAATATGAGCAATTGGGAAAATTAGGATATTAAATTGAGATTCTACGACAAAATTCCAACCTTTATAAATAAGGGTACGTTCGTAATTTTATGAATAATTTATGGACAAAATAGATAAGTTAATATATTAACTTGTATATTAAGGGGAGATAATGATAATTATAAATTACAATCCGTCAACAATTGAGATTTAAATGTCTTTCCAAAAACGTATCCATTTTAATAAGCGTTTGAGTGTATAGCCTTTTTCCCAACGTTAAATACATAATTGAATTTTAATGGTTCACTACTAGCTTGTTTTGGGACACAGTCTAACGTGAAAATGATTGTCGTTGATGATACAAGGTTATGTCAATGTCAATGCAACAACAAACAGGTGTCAAAAAATTTTCAAATTTAGTTTCTTCATCATTGCAAGCCATATCGATCGTTTTAGAATAGAACGATGCAATTTCCCTACAGGACAAAAGTGACAATAGAAAAGCAAAGCTCTGGAATCTACCTTCAATTGGCATGCCAAGTCTGAGTTTTTTTCCAGTGTTAGCTAAAAGATGCATCACTCTACCAATATTGTCTGCTTGGCAACACCTTTATTGCATAGCCAGCAATTATCCTTATGAGTTGTAAATATTGACAATAGGCAAGAAAAAGCAAACAAACTCGGTGTTCAAATCCAAAATCAGATGTGAATTTGTCGTTGCTCATCAACAAGACAGCAAAGAAAAGTAAAAATAGCAAGAATTCGATCACCTTCAATACCCAGCAGTAATTAAAATATAACATTAACTGATCCATTTCAAACTCAATCAGAAACTTAATTACTTGTGTCTATCATCACATTGATATCAAAGCTGGAAAAAACCATATCAGCAAGATCTTTGTACCACCATCCATAAAAACTGGATCCCAGTTAACAGTTTTGACGGGGAACAAGAAGAATCAAACCTCCAGAAATACTAACCTACAAATATTCACCTCCAAATGATACCAATCACTCCACATTAACTAACTCATACTCAACTAATGAAAGATTGTTACTCTCTTTAACTTCAAAGTCAGCAGGTTCGGTGACTTCAATGCGTCCCCATTTGTCGACTGCTAGCCTCATTGACCCCTTGAACATATCAATCTTAGCATTACGTAGAATCACAGTGGTGCCCGGCGTCATAATATCAACTGCATTAAAATAAAGCTAACCTTAACAGCAAGTATTAGATCAGTGCCAAAAAGTAAAGAACAACCCATGGCCATTTGCCCATGTGCGAACCAAACAAATAACACCCTTTTCGTACTCCAAAAGTTTTTAAATTACTTGACTGCGCATCTAAGCTTTTATATAAACTCATGATATAATAATAACCTAAGTTCATTGCCTCTGACCTAAACATATAGATTACAGAACATATTCAGTAAACCAAGTAATTCAGAAAATTTTATATTGATTTTGTTATTTATATTTTGTCAAGTAAAGAAGTTTTCTTCTCCAATCAATGAAATTTTATAGCTAAACTTTCAAATTGGAAACACGACACCAAGAAAATCAAGCTTTTAAAAGCCCTAATTAATTAATACAAGAAAAGAGCACCACCAAAGAAAAGATTTAACCTTGGTCGTTGCGGGCAGTGAAGTAGATGGCACCGGTGTCGTCGCCGACGAGGCACTCGGCGATGCGAGGTGGTCGAGAAGGCTGAGAGAGAGAAGACAATGACCTTGCGCCACGTGGCTTGTTGACCTGCACGGGCTTCGATGACACCACCTTGACGGTCAGCGTGTGGCCGGTGGTTCCTGGCTTGAGCTGATCGACCTTAATAAAGACCGGCTTCCTCTTTGCCGTCGCACCCGCCGTCGCCATCGCAACAAAGAACCCGAATACTAGGTCTAGGTTTAGGATTTGTGAGCGAATGAGAATCGAAGCAGCGACTAATGGGGGGGCGCACCAAATGAGGAGTGAGGTGGTTAGGGTTTTTCAATTTGGTGGCTTTTTTTATGTCGTTTCGAGGAAATGCAAGGGTTAATCAGCTTTGACCACGTGTCCACAATCCATTGGCTTAAAAAAGTTTATGCATTGGCCTTTGCCTCCTAATGTTCTCTTAACTCTTAAGTTCTCTTTTTTAATTTCTATCAATAATTTCAATAAAATCCACAAAAAAAAGAAGAAAAGAAAATTATATAAATACATATAAGCTTATAATGCTTATAAATACATATAAGCTTTGACCACGTGTCCACAATCCATTGGCTTAAAAAAGTTTATGCATTGGCCTTTGCCTCCTAATGTTCTCTTAACTCTTAAGTTCTCTTTTTTAATTTCTATCAATAATTTCAATAAAATCCACAAAAAAAAGAAGAAAAGAAAATTATATAAATACTTATAAGCTTATAATGCTTATAAATACATATAAGCTTTGACCACGTGTCCACAATCCATTGGCTTAAAAAAGTTTATGCATTGGCCTTTGCCTCCTAATGTTCTCTTAACTCTTAAGTTCTCTTTTTTAATTTCTATCAATAATTTCAATAAAATCCACAAAAAAAAGAAGAAAAGAAAATTATATAAATACATATAAGCTTATAATGCAATGGTTTTTGTATCTTTTTTTTTAATTCTCCAACTTACAGTTTTTTTAATTATTTTCAAGAGGAAAGAATTTTATGTAAATGTTTTTCAATTTATTATGTGGGATAAAATAGATTCTCTACTTTGAAAATTAAGATGATTTATGAATAATATTCTTTATAATTTTATTCTTATCCAGTCCTAAAAATTATTCTTACTAGTGTACTGAACATTTGACAGCTAGCGCTTCCATTTCACAATTCTATTTAATTTCAAATCAAGCTCCTAAATTCTATATGGTAATCTCATGCATGTATAAGGAATAACAAAATTTTGGACCGAATAATATAGTACCATATACGTTTGCCACGTGCGTGTGCTTCTGCCATCAATGTTGTTAATCACTTCAATCTTGGCTGGACTCCACTTTCAATGTTGGCATCATCAAGAGAATAAACAAGAGAAACACAGGAGAGAATAATAAACAAGAGTCATTTTTATTCATACGGGATGATGAAGGTAAAGGATCAGCCATTTCTATGATACACCATTTAGCGTTGGCTTCTGTTATTGCACAGTACAATTCCCTCATTCATCTGCTCTGTCGATAGAAGGAACAACTAATTGGTGTGTCAGAAGCATCGAGAGCTAAACTGCTACTTCTGGGTATCCTGTACTTCTGCCACCACTAATGCCTGCTGTTGCTGGGGCTGCGGCTCTTCTTCCACCTCTTGTCTTGGCAGTAGATGTTGCCGGCAGCACCGCAGTATTACCAACGAGATAAATGCTGCAAAGAAAATAATATCAAATTCATGAGAAACCTGCACACATGCTGTTGTAAGGCCTTCTATGCGTAAACGCGCTGGTTTTGGAAAGTGAAAGATGTTTGTAGTTTGCTAAATAATCCTTTTTACTTTGGAATTGACAAGTTTACAGCTTAATGTGACTATACTCATTTAAACTTTCAGGGAACTAGAACGATCATGTTCCATTATCAATCACTAGTCAGCAAATTAAGAAAGATTATTACTTGAAACTGGGGAATTATAGTACGGTTTCTAATAAAGTGTGGTCTCATGAGAATTCAAATCCAGACATAAATGTTGTCGATAATCAATATTCTAGTTACAGATTAGCAATACCATCCCAATTTTACCTGTGAAAATGCGGGTTCTTATTGTAGACAGATTCCAGAAGGCCATGACTGCCGAGGCTGCCACAACTTTTTTGTGAGAACAGGAACCCCATGCTTCCAGCAACCAGCATTTCGTGTTGTCAACTGCAATAAGCAAAATTCACTTCCTTCAATTAAAGCACAAACAGAGAGATGAACCATCTAGATATCAACATGGCTGTGCCTATACAAACCTTTTTGGTTTATCTGATTAGAGTAGCAAGAATACAGCTTTGGGACTATGAAGCTGCTAAAAAACCCTGTTCATATTCACAATGGTCACCAAGAGGTTGAGTCAGTAACTAAATTTGAGATAAGATTCATAAATCGAACAGTAAGTACATGAGTGGCTGAACATCGCGGTTATTGTACCAAGTGCACAGAGCCTCCATATCGTTATAAGATGGCCATATTCAGCTCCCAGAAGCAAAAATGGAACTACCTGTAACCAGAATCACAACAAGGCTTGTATAAGAAGCAGATCCTAAACAGTAAAAATTCTTTAGAAACATGACAGGAAGAACATTTAATGTTACTTTGAGGGTCATTGATGGCTCTCCTGAGAAAAGCTCCCTTGTCTTTGAAATTGCAAGGTTACAAGCTGGAAGTATTACTCTACCAAATCTCAAAATGTCCTCGTCTTTCAGCATAAACTCTCGCCTCTTTTCACCAGTATTTCTGTAAATGTACCCTTACCAAAATGAGATAACTCAGAAGGCGCAAGGATGAATTTAAACATAAAATGAGATAACAAACTGCGCAAAGGATGAAAGTACCTTTGCAAGATTGAATTTGAGAAGAATGATGCACCCAAGAACAGAAGCCCGATTTGCGAAATAACCGAAAAGATGCTTAAACCATAAAATTAAGAAGATTCAGGTACCTTAATAATAATTCAAACACCAAAACCAAATTAAAAATCAATGAAAGAAGAGAGAACAAGAGATAACATACCTAAAGTTAACTCCTTTAGCAAAGCCAGAAGACAAGAAACATAAACACCCAAGACCAAACCAAAGGCTTGACTTTGCAACATCCCTCCACATAATCAAATCAGAAAGCACCTGTCCGATTCGATCAAGATTCCCTTCTCCACCGACATCATCCATTTCTAAACACAATGAATCACAATCATACCAATAATAAATCAATACTTAAAAAATTATTTAGCAGAATCAAAACCAATTATCAAACAAAGAATAATCGAACGCGTACTTGGAGACAAATTTGGAGAAGGAACACAAGGAACAAGACTAAGCTTCTCTTTCTTGGACCGCACGCTATGCCTCCTTTTCCTTACCTTCCCAATTTCATCCACCAAACCAATTGCAAGATCTCTCTCATCTCTCATCTCCGTCTCTGATCTTCTCCTTGGCCTCCGATGATTCCTCGGGGACGCACATCCCCCCAAGCCCATTTGACCGCCTCTTGTTTTGCATCTTCTGCGGGACCCATTGGGCTCCAAACCCAGTTCCTCGGACATGTCAAGACGATCGGTTAAACGGGTTCTTGATTTTCTCTTCGGAGAGGGTGACAGTAGCAGCAGTTCTCGGAGAGGAACCACAGGTGACAGTGATGGCGCTTTCTTCGGAGAGGAAGATACTAAGTCTAGAGACAGATGTAGGGTTTCTTCAGAGCTCATTCTTGCAAGGCGCGATGCTGATTTAGTTTGAGAGCTGGGGTTTGAGTCCATATTTTGGAGTGATTTTGTGAACTAATTGTGACAAAAGACTGGATTTTTTGATAGATTTTGCGATGATTCTTTGGTTCTTCAAAATGGGTTTATGATTTTTTTTTTTACTGTATTTGTAAGAAGATATGTGGGCTTTGAATCTATTGAGAGAACGAACGAGAGAAGTTGATGAAGTTGATAAGATGGTAAGAGACTAAGAGCCGTTGGAGAGAGCAAAGGGTTTTTTTAGTTTGGTATTTGCGTTTGAATTTTTTACGGCGGGGGACAGTGGGACCGTGAGCTCTAACGGTAAGAAAATGGCCGTTTGGTTTGGTGCCGTTTATTGGGCTATATTTGGTGGAGTTCTATCTGCTGACCTCGGAACTTTAATGGGTTTTTACGGGGGCTTTTAGGAAAGCAATCTCATGGAAAATAAATATAAAATCACATCAAAGAAAATGGTCGGATTATTTAAATTCATTAATTTTTTTAATAATTTTAAGTAAAAATTTTATTATTTAAATATTTTTTAAAAAATACTTAATTAATCAGTTCTTTTTTTAATTTCACAAATTCTTATTAATTTATTTATATATATTCTTTTAATTATAAATAATTAATATCACTAACTAAGAGGAACAAAATCCATTTTTTAAAAATAAAAATCAACAAACTTTATCAGTTATGAAAGTTTATGAATACTTTATTAAGGACTCAAATGGATTATTATAAAAATGTTTACCTCCATCACTGACAATGGCTCGAGGTATTTTAAATTTGCTTAAAAAATTTTCTTTTAAAAAGCGGAACACAATCTTGTGATCATTGTGCCGACAATGAATCACCTTGATCCATTTTGAAACATAATCAACAGCAACCACAATATATACAAATCCAAATGATGATGGAAAAAGACCCATAAAATCAATTCCCCAATAATCAAATATTTCAATGATAAGGGTGAGGTTTAAAGGCATCATGGTTCGCTTTGAAATAGACCATAGAATTTGACAATTCTTACACACTTTGCAGAATGCATATGAATCTTTAAATAATATAGGCTAATAAAATGCACATTATAATATTTTTGCAGCTATCTTTTTTGAAGAAAAATGATTACCGCATATTTCAGAACGAAAAAATTAAATGACCCTACTTACTTCATCGTCTGGTATATATTTTAAAAAAATTTGATCAGAGTAGCACTTGAACAAGTATTGATCATCCCAATAAAAGCTTCACACTTATGTTTAGAATTTCGTCTTATCTTGGAATCTCCAGTCATATGTCATTTCACTTATTGCAAGATAATAAACAATATTAGCATGCCAAGGTATTTTATTTATAAAAGAAAATTCATCAGGGAAAGAGTCATTGATGGGTGTTATTTCAATTGAAAACTCACTTGTGAGTCTTGAAAGATGATCTGCAATAATATTTTCGACGTCCTTTTTATCCTTGATTGTTAAGTTAAATTCTTGAAGTAGAAAAATCTATTGTATCAACCTCGGTTTTGCATCCTATTTCGACATTAAATATCTCATAGCAGTATGATCAAAATAAAAAATAGTAGATGAATCAATTAAATACAAACGAAATTTATCCAATGCAAATATTACAATAAGTAGTTATTTCTCAATTGTAATGTAATTTGTTTGAGCACTATTCAAAGTTCTACTTGCATAATAGATGACAAAGGGCTTACCTTCATTTCTTTTCCCAAAACAGCACTAACGGTGTAATCACTAACATTACCTACACATTAGCTCAAAAGGCAAAGCCAATCAGGGGGTTGCATTATCGGGGTTGATGTCAAAAGAGTAGTTATTTTTTCAAAAGCTTGTTGACAATCTTTAGTCCATTTAAAAGGTTTATCTTTTATTAGGAGGTTACAAAGTGATGTAGATATAACACTAAAGTCTTTTATAAACCTCATATAAAATTCTACATGTCCTAAAAAGGAACAAAATTCTCTAATTGTCTTTGGTGAGGGTAATTTTGAAATGACTTCAACTTTAGCTTTATCAATTGCAATTCCTTTTGAAGACACAACATGGCCCAAGACAATTTCAGAAGCGTTCATGAAGTTGAATTTTTCCAATTTAAACTAGTCATTTTTCTTTGCACATTTCTAAAACTCTTTCTAGATTATCAAGACATGTATCAAAAGAATTACTAAATACAGTTAAATCATCCACAAAAACATCTAGACAATTTTCAACCATGTCATTAAAAATGTTTAACATGCATATTTGAAATGTTGCAGGAGCATTACAAAGTCCAAAAGGCATTCTCCTAAATGCAAATGTTCCAAATGGGTATGTGAATGTAGTGTTTTCCTGTTCTTCTAAGATTACAAAGATTTGATAATACCCAGAGTAGCTATTAAGAAAGTAGTAGTAAAAATGTCTAGCTACTCTTTCAAGAAATTGGTCGAGAAATAGAAGGGAAAAATAATCTTTTCTAATGGCATCATTTAATTTTTTGTAATATATGCACATGTGCCAACTAGATAGAATTCGTGTTAGGATTGGTTCACCTTTTTTATTTTTACAACGATTATTCTAGATTTATTTAGTAATATTTGTGTTGGACTTACCCATTTACTATCAGAGATAGGATAGATAATTCATAAATTTAGTAGTTTAAGGACATCATTTTTTACCACTTCTTTCATGTGAGGGTTTAATATCCTTTGTGGTTGACAAGTTGTTTTGGCATTTTCTCCTAAGTGTATTCGATGTGTGCAAATTAAAAGATTAATGTTTTTTTGTACCTTTTAAGGTCCAACCAAATGTAATTTTATGCCTTTTTAGTACAGAAAACAACTTACCTTTTTTAACATGCATGAGTTTGAAAGAAATTATCACCAGATAAGTCTGTTGTCCTCCAAGATAGGCATACTTCAATTCTTCCAGTAAGAGCTTTAATTCTAGTTCTGGTGGTTCCTCTTCTTTTTTTTCTTCAAGTTGTACCGTATCTTTAAAGTTTGATTGGCCATCGTCACTTGTGGGCACTGTTGTACAAATTTTATTGAACTCGCAAGTGCAGGAATCTATTATAGTATAGATCAATGGTGACGAGTATCGATCCCACGAGGAGGTGAATTTTAATTATATGTAGAACTAATTTTGTATGAAGGTGATTGGATTTGTGGTGAAAGTGACTTAAATTATCCTAAAATTGAAATTGAAATGTCGAGAATAAATTAAAGAGAAATCTATTGAATTAACGTACTTGGGTATCTGGATCTTATCAACATGCACAATGGGCTAAATATTCCTTATTAATGTCAATTAAATCATGAGGGGAACTCACACCTCATGAACCACACTCTAATCAATATGGTGATAAAGGCTTATCGTGCCAAATAATAATAACCTTATACTAAGGAGCCGGTAAAACTAAGGCGGTATTTAGACATATTATTATTATTTATTGACGAGAAGTCAAAACATCCACAAAAACTAGAGGGAAGAGAAAATAAATTTATTAAATAAAGCCCATGACACATGTTAAGATTTCACCTTTAACCCAAGTTTGGAAGAAAATTAGGTACTTATAATTGAACTAGAGGCAAAATAGAAATTTATTAAAATACATAGAAAACACAAAATGAAAAAGGAATTATAGAAAATTGAGTCCAAAAATGGATTCAGAGCTGCCAAATTAGGGGGGAGGCCCCATTTTTACAGATATATTGAGTAAATCATGACCATCGGATTAAAAATATTTTGGACGCTCAAGATTGCGCCACGTCATCAGTCAACAGTATGCGATTTGACCACGCGGTTTGAATAGTGACACGGTTTGACCCGGCTTGAACAGTAATGCGGTTTGGTTGAAAATAATTCTATGTATATGCATGTACAATGATCCACTAACATGCTGTTACGTCACCAATCAACAGTGTATACGAATTTTAGTCCAACAAGATCGTGACACCTCATCAGTCAATGCCACATCATCGGTCTATACCACATCATCGATCCGTCTATGTGAACAATGTCGTGAACAGTAACATAGACAGTACCGTACATGTGAACAATGCCATTTTTCCTTTTATACTCCTCCTAAGGTTTTCGATCGTCCTAAGTTCAAAAGTAATATCCGTTTTGCCATCTGATCTCTTGTTTATTAAAAAATTACCACAATGCCCCTATAATATATAAAATACTTAATTAAAATAAAACACACGTAATTAAATCACAAGAAACTTAAATACACAAAAGTAAGGGTGTTAGTAAGACTTGAAATATAAAATGACGATTTTCTCCTTAACAAATACACATTTTCTAACACTCAATAGGTATTTGCATAGAATCTAGTGTAGGGCATATATTAGCAGTATCACAATCTAATTCTTTACTTGATTCAAAAGAACTAGCAAAATAAATTTCTACAGAGTTTGTAAAATTCCCATCCTTAATGGGTTCCTTAATGATTGGCTCGATGAGATCAATCTTCTCATTCTCATTGTCATCATCTTCTTGGTGGTGAAGTTATTTACACATTTAAACACATTGAGTTCCAATATCTTGTTGCCGAAAGATAAATTCATTACTCTATTCCTGCAATTAATTAAAGCATTAGCAACAGCTAAAAATGGTCGACCTAATATAATAGGAATTTATTTGCATTTATTAGTAATTGGTTCCATTTCCAAAATAATAAAATCCACAGAGTATATGAATTTATCGACTCGGACTAATACATCTTCAATTATTCCTTTTGGAATCTTAATCGATCTATCAGTAAGTAAGAGAATGGTAGAAGTTGGTTTTAACTCACCGAAATTGAGTTGTTGGTACATTGAGTAAGGAAGCAAATTAACATTGGCACCAAGATCAAGTAGAGCATGTCCAATTTTATGATCCCTAATAATACAAGAAATAGTCGGACAACCAGGATCCTTGTGTTTCAAAGCACTATTGGTTGAGAGAATGGAACTTACCTATTCTGTTAGAATAGTTCTATTTTGCACTTTATATTTCCTTTTCACCATGCACAGATCTTTCAGAAATTTAGCATAAGAATACACTTGTTCAATGACATCTAATAGCGAAATGTTAACTTTTATTTAAAAACTTCATAAATTTCTGGACTGTGGTTTGATTTTTTTGGCTTGATTAGTGCTTGAGGAAATAAAAGTACATGAGGAGAGTTGGTTATTTTTTATTGGGTTAAAGGTTTAACAAACTCTTCACTATTTTCTGAAATTGAATCCTTATTAGTTTCATGAGAGTCCATAATATTTTTTCGACAACTTTACCATCACGAAGGGTTATAACTAATTTGACTTGGCTTATATTTTGGTTTCCTGCATTTCCTGTTTGAGGATGTTGTTAACTCTTGGGGTTTGGTTCAGGTTGAGCAGGAAACTTTTCTTTTTTTTTCAAATTGGTTAAGGTTTGCATTGTTTGGTGATTGATTGACTCTTGTTTTTCAATAAATGAATGCAATGTGTCTTCCAGAGTTTTTCTTGGTGGTGGGACATATGGTGGGTGACTCTAGGGGTTTTAAAAATTTTAACGTGGAGGAACTAGTTATGAATTGAAATTTGAGTGGTTTCTTAAACTAAAGTTGTAAGTTTGGGAGTATGGATTTGGATTTGCCTTTTGAAATTGTTAACGACATTTACTTATTCGTGCAAACTCTCTCTCAGAGTTGGCAAGGTTGGACAGTGCTGCATAAAATGGTCAATAGAATCGCAAATATAACATGAAATATTTTGAACAGATTTTACATGATCATTCTTTTTCGACTTTAATGCTTCAACTTTTCTGGCTAAGGATGCAAATTTGGCTTGAAGGTCATGGTTTTCCCTAAGGTTGTGCATGCCTCCACCAGATGGAGATGACTGAGGTTTACTTAATGACTCATAAGACCCAACTGTATCTAGTGTTGTGCATTCTCTGTTATATAGTCAAGATAATCTAATGCATCTTCAGGACTTTTATCCCTAAACTCACCATTACACGTCATTTCAACGACTTGTCTACCTTGGGATGTTAATCCCTCGTAGAAATAAAACACTAATCTCTATATTTCAAAACCGTGGTGTGGGCAAATATTAAGTAGTTATTTAAACCTATTCCAACATTGGTAGATGACTTCTTTTTTTTGTTGAGTGAATGTGGTGATCTTTCTTTTGAAAGAATTCGTCCAAAGTTCTGATAGATCTTGACTTAAGATTTTGTAGCTAAATTTTAGCTTTATCCTTTAGTGAGCAAAGAAAAAACTTAAGCTTGAATATATTCATGCTACAATTTTGATCAGTAAATGTGTTACAGACTTCCTTAAATTTCTTTAAATTCAAATATGAATTTTCAGACTCAAAACGATGAAAAGTAGGAAGAAGTTAAATGATATTAAGCTTGAAATTAAAACGTGATGCATCAGAAGGAAAAACTATGCATGATGATGGCCCTATTACAATAGGATGCATGAAGTCTCTAAGGGTCCTAAACTGTTCATGAAGATTTTGCAAGGCTTGGTTATGTTCGTGTTCTGAAAAAATTTCAACTCTTATGTCAACCATATCTAAGGATGGTAAAAATGATCTCCTAATTAATATGCCATTATTTGTACGAGACCAACGACGCATGCAATGCTAATGATGTGTGCTAAACCAATGATGCATAAAATGCTAAATGAAAATTGCAGAAATAAAATAAATTAGAAATTAAATAAGAAAATTGAGAAATAAAAATAAACAAATTGAAAATAAATAAAAAATATATTAGGTGGTGGAACCAACCATAAAAACAAAGTAATTAAAGGAAACAGTTAAAAATTATTAGACGGTATTTTAGAACCAGCCATAAAACAAAGAAATTAAAAAAATAATTTAAGTGGTATTTTAAAACCAACCATATAATAAACCATAAAATTAAATAAATTAATATATAAGAATAAATAAACTAAAATTAAAATATTAGGCGATTGAACTGAACATTTAAAATAAATACGAAAAGTAAATTACAAAAATTTAAAGAAAAAATTCGGTTTGAGGACTAATTTGTAAAAGTTTTTGGGCTAAAATGAAGTTTCTCATAAATTTTATGGATAATGTTAAAATTTGAAGAGAAGAGCGATGCTAACTGAAGTTTTTAAAAAAGAGAATAAAATAGAATGACAGAGAGATAGTAACAACAAAAAATTAAAATAAAATAAAAATAAAGTAAAGACAAACTAACACTAAATTTAAAAAATTCTCCGGCAACTGTACCAAAAACTTGACATGATTTAAAAGTATTATTACTCCCAAGTATAAGAGTGTCTAATTATAATATAATATGGTAAATCCAGGGTCGAACTACAAGGAATTTAAAATCTAGTTGTCAATTTATTAAATAAATAAAATTAATTTTGGAAAAAGAAATTAATAGAAATCAATTTTAAAATATGCTAAGGTTACAGGATCCACTCTCAGTATTTAAACTATAATTTTAATACTCTCTCATTTTTATATTTTGCCTTACTTTTACCGGTTAATTATTATATCATTTAATTCTTGACTAATTATGTGTGTGAATAAATATGGAATCAAGTACCTAATGTGCCACATTATATTAATGTGTTGATATTATGTCAAAATACCATACAAATCCAAGCAAATCTATAAATTAATATGACATAAAAAAACCAAAAAAATAAAATAAACTTAAAAACTCATTGAGAAAATAATAAATTTAATAGTTTGAAACCTTGAGCTTCACCCTTCACCTTAACTTAGTAAAATTAGTCACTCATATTGAAAGAAAACAAAATACTATTTTTATTTAACAAACTTTTGAAATATATTACAAGAAAATTAATTACACAACAAAATAAGAAAAAGAAATAATTCGTCAGCTGTACTCTATTATCCCTCGGCTTAGCACTCTATTGTCCATTTTCTTTTCTTTTATTATTATTATTATTATTTTATTTTTATATTATATATACATATTGAAAATTGTGATGGTCAGGAGGCGTAATGGCCTCCTAACCATCACCAACATGATTGCCACTTTCATTCATTTTTTTAATTTTAATAACATCTCATCAATGATGTATTCCAAATTACTCCAACAGTCCTTCTTTGATCCTACTTTTAATTCAATTTCATCTTTATTCTTGAAAAATATTTACAAAATAAAAATTAACATATTACGAATTAATTTAACATAAAAATATATTTGGGAAGTATTAAGATAATTTAAGAATAATAAACGTATTAATCGACACAATAAGTGAAAACTAATAATTTTATTCTTATTAAATGTAAAATTTTTAGTGCCAATCAACTAGCCTTATCAAGTTGAGCTAATTACCTAATTTATGCACTTTTATTTTTCAATTTAAATTAGATAGTCATTACCTCAAAATGTGAAATGTAAATGTCCAAATTAGAAAACAAAAGCACATTGCCTTTTTTGCCATTGAGCAAAATAGTGCCAAATTGCCTTCCAAAATAACAAGGTTTTTTAATTTCTTTGGTGTGAAAAGCACCAAATATGACTACTTGCCTCCATGAACATGACCACAATGAAAACAAAAGTTTAGAATATTAAGTATTGTGGTCAAAGTTGAAGTTTTTATTTGGTTTTTATAAGTAGGTGAAAAATCAATCTATTATTCATTTATTATATAAGTTTTTAATATAAACATTACTATATTACCTTTTTTTGTTTAATGGATTAGTAACACTATTAGTGTAAGTGGTTAAAGTATTGTTTCCAAGATTAGAGGGGAAGTAAGTGTCATTTCTCATTTGAATTTAGATATTTCTCATTATATTTGAGGGGGAATTTGTAATATTTCCTCATTTTTGCAGGTATAATTTAAAATTTACAGGTTTAATTGGAAATTGGGTGATAAAGAGACAAATTAAGAGGTCAATGTACCAATCATTTTAATATAATTATATCTAATACAATTGCAAGCTATAATATTTAAGTCCAACATAGATAAATCTAAATACATCCTATACGTAAATAAATCCAAATAAAAACATAAAAAATTAAGTATGAGATAATTACAGAGTCTCAAACCCTTCAATACACCTTAAAGTTGTTTTTGGCAAGATTTATTCAAGCCACATGCCACTTTTTGAACGATTGGAGAGCTCTCTAGTAGAGTTGCCAAATGTTTTGGAGGTATTTCACGAAGGCACCTGTCACTTTCAAAATGACTAGAACGGTCCCAAGTGTAGTTGCTAAATACTTTAGTGGGATTTTAATCCGTCCACATGTCTCCTCCAGATTAGTTGGAGAAATCCTTTTTCAACTAGTAATAGGATTTGGACCTGACGTGTAACTGGTGCTAATGGTTCAAGGAATAACATCCGCAAGACTATTTAGACACTGATTTGGCTTGAATAAACTCACGTTGAAGCTCTAATTATGGTTTATCATCATCGTGAGTCATGATGGCTGAATGCCTAGGCTTGGATTGTGGCCTTGTGCCAAGCTATGGCAGCAATATGAGCGTGGTGTAGGCAAGTACAAAAAAAAGACAAGAATGTCATGTGGGCTCGGATGCGACAACAAGCATATATTATAGGACAAGAGTAGGGAGCGCGTGACAATGCGTGCAAGGGCATGCGTGGGCAACAAACGTAACATCTCGTAAGTGCATGAAAGTACGAGCGTGCTAGCCCGAGACTTATAGGGCACATGCGCACAGGTCGTTTGGGCAGAATGCAGGATGGCATTAGGTAGTAGTGCAAATGTGTATAGAGGTAGCGTGCAAACGTGTAGTACAGTGGGGCATGCACTAGGCCTAAAGTATCTAAAGATGAGAGGCGTTCACACGAGGGCTATATGCTGACAATGGTAATTGAATGTAGAGTATATTGGCTACAAAGTCTCTAAAAGTGGGACGTAAAATCAAGCATGGAGTAGGTAGTTGTGGGCACAATTAATGGGAGAACATGTCTTGGATTACATGCCTAGAAAATGGGGGCAAATGAAGCATGCAGTGGCAATTACTTATGAAGAGAGGTAGACAGGGATGACTACACTCTATTACATCCTTGCTATTAGGCTAAGTAGGCAACGATTGCTTTATTTAAGGGAGAGTAGACATGTGCTTCCTTACAACATGTTTAGTGGTACCTAAACTTTAGAAGAAAGAATTATGCTCGCACCACTTTACCTTAGCAAATAGGGGTGTCATTTGTAAACTTGTATATATAGTGATGGAAATGTATGTTTTGGGGCCCCAGTTTTTAGTAGAGAGAGTGGTGTTCTTGAGCATACAAAGCCTTGAGTTATTTGTAATATTTTGTTATTTACAAAAATAGAAAAACAAAAGTGTGTATTTTTGTGTACGTCTATCCTTGTTATTTTTGTTCTTTGTTGTTTGTGAAATTAATCTCTTACATAAACCTCCATTGTAGGTCTTTACATGCTTGTTACTTTATTTGCTTTGGCTAGGAATTGTTGAGTAGATGTTCGAGTAAGGCTTTACACCATCATGTGGGTTGCTACATCCTTAAGATAAACCTCGATGACAACTAGTATCAAAGCAAAGGTTGCTTTAGGTTTAGAACAAACTATTATCAAAACGCACGGCTGGGTTTATAGAATTTGGTTATAAAGCACAGTTATAATTGGTTGTGGGTGGCAATTGATTACAAGGCTTGGTTAAAATCAATTTGCAGACAACTAATTGCTTGGTTTCAAGGAAACTATAGCACAAGAGTGAAGCTATACAATTTTGAGAAAATTGACAATGGCAAAAACTAATATGGAGGTAGTTTTAGGTACTTTACAGCCTGACTTAGAGAGTTTTTGGCTAAGAACACGGAAATCAACTCAATTTAGATAGCGAGTGTGAAATGAACTTGCAAGGAATTTGTGAATGAGTTTTTGGATAAGCTAAATAAGGTGATAGCAGATGTTGATGCATTAATAGAGTTACCGAAAGACAACATTGGAGATCTTTAAAAGAAAGTTAGGTTAGCTGTAAGAAACACTTAAGGTGATAGCAGATGTTGATGCATTAATAGAGTTACCGAAAGACAACATTGGAGATCTTTAAAAGAAAGTTAGGTTAGCTGTAAGAAACACTTCTCGTGCGGAGGATGGGTCTTTGAAAGTTAAAGTGCTTAAACTTAAGGCTTATAATGAGACTCGGAATGCCAAAGAGTTGGAGAATTGTTTGTGGGATATAGAATAGTATTCTCGAGCTATTCGAGTGCCTGAAATAAAGCGGGTCACTATCATGAGCACGAACTTGGAGGATAATGCTAAGCTATGGTAGTGAGTAGGTTTCAAGAAGATGCTAAAGTGCAGCAACCAATAATAAAAAGGTGGGCCACTCAAACAAGAACTGAAGGGTTAGTTCTTCATGGGAAATGCTAGTTGGCTTGCGAAAGAGGGCTTGAAGAAGTTAAGGTATAGAGCAGTGAGGGATTATGTCAAAAATTTTAGTTTATTGATGTTAGACATCAAAACCATGTTGGATGAGGACGAGCTCTTCAACTTTATATCGGGTTTGCATTATGAGCTCAAATAAAATTATGAAGGCAAGTTGTGAAGGATTTACTAACAGCATTAAAGCGACTGATGACTTAATGGATTTCAGATTCGTGGACATTTCTTCTTTCAAATCTAAAAAGTAAAAAAAAAAAGCCAGAAAGGCTATCCTTTACGTGATGGTAGAAAGAAAAATAACTGTTGAAACAAAGCCAAGTAAGCGAATCCAAAAGACAGGAATAGTTCAAGGTGTTTCATCTGTGATAGACCACATTGAACAAAAGATTGTCTGAAGCACAAGAAAATAAATGCTTTGGTGAAGGAAATAGAAGAAAAGTTTTTGAACCTTTTAGAGGCCAAAGTAGTTGCAGTACATATGAATCTGTTACAATTACAGGGCAACACAGAAGTTAAAGTAAATGAGGAAACCATAAATGAAGAGATGTTGGAGAGTATGTTGAGGGGTGAAACCTATTAAAAGGGACTAATATGTGTAATAATGAGGCTTAACGGAATTAAACTAAAGGCAATGATTGATATAAAAGGAACAATGAACCTTAAGAAAGTGAATTTGGCACCCTACCTTGATCTGCAAGTCGTTAGGACCAATATTGTCATGAGTCTTACTTCATATGGGCAGAACATTATAGGTACCTAGGGATGGTGCGAATGATGTGTAATGAGCCAAATGTGTGACATACGAGTGTGTGTCAATGAGAAAGAGATACAAGCTTTGTTATGGCCTTGCGTCGGGGAACTTATGGCATATTTAGTTATCCTGTCAACAAAGACATAAAACTTTTTTAGTAGAGAGATTTGCCACCATTGTGAGTCATGATGGTCGATTGCCTAGGCTTGGCTTGTGGCCTTGTACTAACCAATGGCAGCAATATAGGCATGCTTATTGGCAAGCACAAAAGCAAGGCAAGATTGATGCGTGTGCTGGGGCACAACAACAAGCACACATGGCAGAACAAACACAAGGATCGTAAGACAGCACATGTAAGGGCTTGCATGGGCAACGCATATAACATCTCATAAGTGCATGGACGTGTGGGTGTGCGAGTGCAGCATATAGGAGCACGCGCAAGCCATGTGGGCAGAATATAGAATAGCACGAGGTGGTAGAGCAAATGCGTGCAAGGTAGCTTGCAAAAATACAGCACAATGGGCATCACAAGGGTTAAATTATGCAAAGATGAGAAGCGTTTACACATGGGCTTTACATGGATATTGGTAATTGAACATGGAGCATGTTGGTTGCAAAAATTTCAAAAGTGGAAGCTAAATAGTTGTGGGTGCTACTAGTGGGAGAACATGGCCTTGGGTCATATGCCTAGAAAATGAGGGCAAAGGAAGTGGGTAATGGCAGTTACTCATCAAGAGAGGTGGGGAATGATGGTTACACTCTATGACATCCTTGCTACTACGCTAAGTGGACAACAATTGCTTTATCCAAAGGGAAGTAGGGGTGTGCTTCCTCACAACATACTTAGTTGTGTCTAAACTTTAAGAGAAAGAATTGAGATGGGGTGAGGGCGGCGCGCCACCTCACTTTAGCAAATAGGTGTCATTTATAAAGTTGTATATATTTTGGGGCCTTAATTTTTGGTAAAGAGAGTGGTATCCTTGATAATACACACTGTTTGATTTTGATGGAACTGGCCTCTTACGTAATATGGGTCTTTGCATACTTATTACTTTTATTTACTTTCGTTAAGTGTTGTTGAGTGGCTGGTCGAGCGAGGCTTGACGCCATCACATAGGTTGTCACATGCTTAAGATAAGCCTCAATGATAGTTGGCTTGTTGAATAGCATATTTGAGTCTAATGGTAACAAAACCTACTGTGAATAATGGAGAACTAAAGTTTAGGATCCTGTAAATAAGGAAAAGTCATAATGTGATCTAACGCTTAAAGATAGAATTTTGGGATGCTGATAACTTATAAAATGCGATTAGATCGTGTTCATGGTGGTTCTGACACTAATTTGCATGAATAAAAGGATTTGGCAGCAAATTCAAAAATATTGCTATAGCAATTCCTTAAAGTTTAATGTTAATGTTTAAGGGTTAAGGGAATTTAACTAAGAACAAATGATTGTTTTAAGCCAAGGAAGGTGTTTTAATTGTGATGGGATGGTAAGGATGGTTGGTTTAGGGTTCCTTGCAGTTGAAGAAATTCTAAACTAGGGCTCTTTTGTTTAAAAAAATAGACTTTTCCTTGGATAAAGAGGATAGATGGTTGTATAGATTTCTATTCAGGGGATGTTTAGACTACCAAATGATTGCTAGGAGTGCTTAAAGGCTGTGTTATGTTGATGGTAGACCTTTGATCTTTGATAGTTGATGAGAACCTTGTATGGGTGCTTTAATTGTACCTTTTAACAAAAAACCTAATTGACATGGTTGAGGAATCTCATTTCTGGAAGGTAGCATGAATCCTTGTGTTATAAGGTAGGATTTTGAGGATTCTTTCCTCTTTTAAGGATAACAAGAAATCCTTTCCGAATGAGTTAGGATTTTAGGAATTGCATCCTAAATAAGCATTCTTGACCACCAAGCATCTACCTTGTAGGGGTAGGAAAGGAGCAAGGCTGAAATCAGGATTTCATAGGTCTTTAAAAATGTTTTATGAGCTTTGCGTCATGTTAGTCCTCGAATCGAAGACACTGATCTTGCTGCAAACTCAATTATAAGCCTCTATTTATCATTAGACAGTATTGGGTCTCTTATGGGCTTTTTATGGCTATTGGCTCTCCGCTATCGCATTTCACAAGGCATTTTCTTATGAGCTATATTCCCCCAAGAGCGTTAGGCCAAGGGTTCATTGTAAATTGAGTCTCATTTCAGTGCATCTAGTATTTCCTAACCACAATTCACAATGATTGCTCCATCATAGAATCAGTACCTGATCAATTGAATCAGGGGTTTGGCCCTAGCGTAATGGAAGCATGGATAAACTAGATAATTTAAACAAAATGAAAACGGAAAAAAAAAAGGACGTAATTGACAACTAAATATTCTTCAATTGGCCCGAATGTCCATTAGGTTCTCAATATTATGAAAATACCTTATATGGTGAAAAAGATTTTGGGTACTCTGGCTGTGTTGGATTTCTTAACGTATGTTCCTCTAGTCAATCATAAAATAATGGTTAACTTATTCATGGCAAGAATACAACGAATGTGAAGCATAAATCAAAACTATAAATGGAAAATATCCAAGTCGTTCTTTTTGTTTGTAGTACCTACCATTGACGATGGATGGATTAAAACGAAAGGGAATTAGTCAGATCCCAAAACTTACGATAGGAATTTGTTACGTTCACTCTTTGCTTGTGATTGTGTTGAATAATTTAATTAGAGAAAAAAAATGAATGACTCTTCGATAGTTCAATCTTCTCTCAAACAACGTAAGTTGTTATTCTCAATTGATAATTCGACGCCTTATTCGATAATCAACTGGCATTTTTTAGTCCATGAGTTTGCTAATTAATTAAATCATCACCCGCAAATAAGGACGAAATGAATGACAATTTAAAAACAAAGTCGACTCGTTCTTCGTGCACATGCATGTGATCAACTTCAATACGTCACTACTTCTGACTTGAAACATAAATAGAAGCATTTCAAAAGAACTAGGAAAGCAAAATAGAAATTGTCCCGATGCATATATTCGTTTTCTAATGATCTTTTGTGGGTATTATTATAGCATATATTTAGAAGCAAACGATATTTAACACTTAAATTAGAGGCTACAACTAGCTATGTATAACCACAAGGATTGAAATTTGAAAAATCGTAAAAAAATAAGAGATATATCATTTAAAAAGCAAATCGAGGCATGCATATATATTAAATGAGTATTGATTGAGTATTGATTTACTCTAGGATTTTGGAGTTTAAACTATATACTTAAATAATTTTCGTGCATTCGAATAAAATTGAGATTTGAATTGGAATATTTCTATATATAAAATATTAAAAAGATACCATTAATGAATTTGTTATAAACGAAAAAAAAAACCATTTAAATGAAAGAAAACGTATATCTAGTGTATTCTCTGACATTTTTGTTTGTTTCCTCTTGACATTATATTCACGAGATTCTTGGCCTGTTTGTATATCAACCCAAAGAAACAACTCAATTCACGCTTCTTGGCTCATGCCGCTGAAAAAGCATGGAAAACGAGTCTCTTCTTCATCAGAAATTGAGTCTTTTTGGTGTTAACCCGAAAAAAGAGGAGCACCACAACGACAACAAGACCACTTCTTCAGCCGTTACCATTCGAGGAGTCCTCACTTCCTTAAAAGAGAATCTGAACGAAAAAGACAAGAGACCCGTCATTCACCTTGGCCACGGCGACCCCTCGGCGTTTCCTTGTTTTCGGACGACCGCCGCAGCCGAAGATGCCGTCGTCGATGCTCTCCGGACTGCCCACTACAACTGCTATTCGCCCACCCTTGGTGTTCCTTCTGCCAGAAGGTAAACACGCACATATACACACATCTATATACATATTATTACACATCTATGCGTCTGCACTCTGCATGTTATTTGCGAGCCCCAAAAAAAAAAAATATCTTTGGTGTTCTTGCTCTTCGGCACTGCTATTTTATTTATTATATTGTGTATATAATGATTTTGGATTTTATTACAGTTCAGAAAAGCTTTTCCACCTTTAACAAATTAGGATAGAAACATACATATGACATACATATTCATACTATTATATTATATATGTGCGTGTGTCTGCTCTCTACATGTTATATGTTAGCCAAAAAAAAAAAAAAAAATCTTTCGTGCTCTTGTTACTGGGTATTGCTACTTTTTCATTCATTTCCTGTCGATGCTATGTATCTGCTTGATTTGATTGTTTGCATTAATTTGTTTTACATTGGCTGGTTTGTTTAATTCTTATATATTTCTTAAGGTAGAAAGACACTCCTCAATGTTTCCAAAACTCTATATTATATTTGGATTCTTTTAGTATTATAACCTTACCATTTTTAACTTTCAACAGCAAAGAACAAAAGTTAGGAAGCTATGCGATAAAACTTGAGAGTTTGTTAAAAGGTGGGGCTCTTTGAGCCCTATAAATTCCTCATTCCTTTATTATTAAAATTTTAAAATGTTAAAATCTCAAAATTATCTTTAACTAATCTCTCTGCAAATTCCCTCTCTTTTGAATTTATTTTCCATCTTTTCTTAGAATACCATGATCTCAATTCTCAATTATTTCTTACTTTCTATATATAAGAATTTGTTCTTAATATTCATTAACTTTTTTAATTGGCAAAAATTAATTTCTTGATATCCATTAATTTTCATAATTGGTAAAAATTCGTTGATGTTTATTTTTGAATGGTGGGGCTGGTTCCTCTTAGTAATAGTTTATAATGGTAACCAATTTATTTACGGTTAAAAGAAAATATCTAAAGAAATTAATGAGAATTTTTAGAATTGAGAAAAAAAAAGGGAAGAAAGGATTAAAAGCTCCATCCTTTGTTAAAAATTGAAACCTGATTGTGAATTTGTATTTCTTTTATTTAATACTCGCATTACTAGAACTTAAAATCTAAGTTCTAAAAAGACTGCTCCAGACTCCTATAACTAGACCTTGACCTCTATTTTTATATTTATAAGTAATTAGCTACTTTTGGAATATACATTTTGTAAAGCCGTAAAATATTTTAATGGACGATAAAAATGTGTGTCCACACCAAAGAAGTACTAAAAAATTCTCTCTATATATAAACATATACTAAAATACAAAAAAAAAAAATGGTCATCTTTTATTTATTATTCCACGAACTCGGGATATGATCATATGAAAAGAACAGAACTTCAATAAATTCCTTACGTATAAAGCATGGCTACTGTCTAAGAGTGTTGAAAGAATGTTGTCATACTCGTACGCACTCAAAAGTCCAAGGAAGCTTTATGTTTTAAGAAATGATAAGAAGGAAAAAAAAAATACTAATTTCATCTTCAACAAGCCGCCACTGCCATTAAAATATACCATTAATCAAAATGAAAGTGACCTTCCATGACCGACGAAATCACTATCTTCCCTTGAAATTTTTGGTGAATGGAGGACGTTAGTAACATATATAAGAAACTATTTATTTTGCAGTGAGGTTGTTGCGTGGATAATATAGAATATAATAAGTCTTTAGATTGAGTCATTCAGATATATTAAATTAGTAAAATTTTTAAAATGTATTTTCAATTAAATACTTAATTTCGAGATACCTAGCACGGTTAGTTGCATTATATATAAAATATTAAAATTTCTCATGTGAACATCTCATGTCGACATGCATGTTAGAAAAAATCTGAAACAAACGTCCTCTAGGATAAGAATATTCATATGGTAGAATATTCATATAAGAATATTCAAACGTTCTCTAGGATATGAATATTCATATAGGATAAGAATATTCATAAGAATATTCATGTCGACATGCATGTTAGAAAAAATCTGAAACAAACGTTCTCTAGGATAAGAATATTCATATGGGAAAAAGTTAAATAAAAAAAAAGAACAAGGAAAGAGTATGCTCATAATTTTACTAGAAATTAATTAGTTTCATATGTATATGTATGTAATAATTATTACAATTAAGATTAATTATTTCAAACTCTTTACAGGGGCATAGCTGATTATCTGAACCGTGACCTCCCATACAAGTTATCACCGGAAGATGTTTATCTCACACTTGGATGTAGCCAAGCAATCGAAATATCATTATCGGTCCTCGCTCGTCCTGGTGCCAATATTTTGATTCCAAGGCCTGGCTACCCTTTATATGAAATTCATGCAGCAGGGAGTAACAACAACCTTGAAGCTCGCCATTATGATCTTCTTCCTGAAAAGCGTTGGGAAGCGGATCTTGATGGAGTTGAAGCCCTTGCAGATGAGAATACAGTCGCCATTGTCATCATTAACCCTGGCAATCCATGCGGAAATGTCTTCAGTTACCAACATCTGCAGAAAGTATACCTATAGCACTTGATTTTTTAACAGTATAATACTGAGAAATATATATCTTTCGTTGGAGTATGAGTTGGTTTTGCTGATATTAATTAACAGATTGCGATGACAGCAAGAAATCTTGGGATTATTGTGATTGCTGATGAAGTTTACAATCACCTTGCATTTGGGAGCACACCTTATGTGCCAATGGGAGTTTTCGGGTCAATTGTGCCTGTTATCACTCTTGGGTCTATATCAAAGAAATGGATTGTTCCTGGCTGGCGCCTCGGATGGCTTGTGACAAGTGACCCCACTGGCATCCTTCAAAACTCAGGATTTGTTGATTCTATTAAGGGCTGTCTCAATGCAGCCTCTCATCCTGTAACCTTCATTCAGGTTTGTGAAAGTACAATTAATTAACTACTAGGGCTAATTACTTACATTAACTACCGTGTGGTTTATACATTTATATATATACGTATATATTAGGCAGCAGTGCCCCGTATAGTTGACCAAACAAATGAGGCTTTCTTTGCGAAAATCATTGGCTTACTAAAAGAGACTGCAGACATATGCTATGAAAGAATTAAGGAGATTCATTGCATAACCTGCCCAGTAAAACCACAAGGGGCCATGTTTGTCATGGTAATTGCCGAAACAGATACATTCATATTATCATGAGTGAATATACTTTAATTATGAACCCCTCTTACAGGTGAAGCTGAACGTTTCGATGCTTGAAGACATTGGTGATGACTTGGAATTCTGTCTCAAACTTGCTAAAGAGGAATCAGTCATTGTTTTACCAGGTAATTTAAATTTAATCACACATTAACTCTCGAACTACTTCAAGTGTATAAATATGGCCTTTAAAGATAGTGAGTGCCATAAAGATTGCTTGCTGCTTGCATTCCTGACTAGACACTTTGATGCTTGATGTTTGCAGGGCGAACTGTGGGAATGAAAAATTGGCTCCGCATAGCTTTTGCGGCCGAGCCTGCAACTCTTGAAGATGGCCTTGAGAGGATAAAAGCTTTTTGTCAAAGGCATGCCAAAAAGCAATAAAGTCTGTGTGAAACTCTCAGGAACATGATCGATTTCATGCCCCATCTCATGTTATTAGAGTTTTGTTCCCTGTTATAAGCTTATTATATATTTAGTTACAAGTCATTTGGATCAAATTCTAAAACTGTACCACATGATTGATTGGGGAGTACTCAAAAGGCATTTCAACGCAGTGAAAGGAAAACAAAAGTAGCACAAACAAAATCTGCGTGTTTTGTCTGGTCTGCTTGGAAGTGCTTTGGAAGTTCACTAAATGACGCCAAAAGTTTGGCTCAATATCTAGAGAAATTATCTAATACAAAATTGGCATCAGACTCTCCAAGAGCCAACATAATATTAAAAATTAAAGCTTAAGAGCACCTTTCAAATTGCATTAATAGAAGTAACCCGCTTGGACTTGTAACTAATTCTCAGAATAAAAACATTGTTTATGTATATTAAATTTTTTGTGCCGGCAAAATCAAAGAGTTTGTTGCGCGATTGATTAATTTGTGGGAAACGGTGGGTAAATTTTTTTTTTTTTTTTTGATAAGGTCGGTAAGTTATTGTAGTACGCTATATGGCAACAAGATATCAATCAACTTCAGCAAGTCCAACACAACCCACTATCTTTCTCATTCTCATTTCCACCACACAAAAGAAAAAAAAAAGAAAAAAAATGGAAAACGGAGTAGAAAACAAATGGGGTTTTGAAGATAAGCAAGAGCATAAAGCTGCTCCTGCGGTTACGGTTAAAACCTCCCTTGCATCCATTATTGACAGCGTAAACAAAAACGACCCGAGACCTGTTGTTCCTCTTGGCTATGGTGACCCAACAGCCTTCCCCTGCTTCCGTACAGCTGTTGAAGCTGAAGATGCCATCGTTGATGCCGTCCGATCAGGCAAGTTCAATTGCTATGCCACCAATTCTGGTATTCCCCCAGCTAGAAGGTAAGCATAGCAAGAATATACCTCTGTTCTTGTTGATTTCTGAGTTTCTAGGCATTTGTGTTAGCTACAATTTGGTGCATGCATAAATTTGCTTCATTTTTTCTATATTTGGTGTTTACTTATTACTGTTTGATGATACAACAAAAAAACACTCTGACCGGGCAATTGCGGATTATCTCAGTCGTGACCTCCCGTACAAGTTATCAGCAGATGATGTTTATGTTACACTTGGATGCAAGCAAGCAAGCAGTTGAAGTTATACTATCAGTACTTGCACGGCCTGGTGCCAACGTTTTGCTTCCAAGACCAGGCTGGCCATACTATGAAGGTATTGCACAGCGTAAACAACTCGAAGTTTGCCATTTTGATCTTCTTCCAGAAAGGAATTGGGAGCTTGATCTTGATGCAGTTGAAGCACTTGCCGATAAGAATACTGCTGCCATGGTTATTATAAACCCCGGTAACCCTTGTGGAAATGTATTCACTTACCATCATCTGCAAGAGGCAAACATGATGAATTAGCCTTAAAAGGAGTACAGTTCTGACATTTTGCTGACATGGGGTGGTGTTTCTTGATGTGTCAAATATTATTAGATTGCAGAAATGGCAAGAAAACTCATGGTTATGGTCGTTGCTGATGAAGTTTATGGCCATCTCACATTTGGGAGTACTCCATATACGCCAATGGGATTGCTTGGATCAATTGTACCTGTACTTATGCTTGGATCTATATCAAAGAGATGGTTAGTTCCCGGTTGGCGTTTCGGTTGGTTTGTGACAAATGATCCTAACGGCATTTTTCAAAAATCTGGGGTTGGTTTATCTCTGTCTCTATCGCTATCTGAAAATGTGAATTGATGATCAGTTCTTCATGGAGTTCTTTAAATCAATGCTTTTGTTTTGTGAATATCAGATCATTGATTCCATCAACGATTGTCTCAGTATTTACTCCGATATCCCGACCTTCATTCAGGTCTGTGAGTCATGATCCTTTTGCAAAGAACGCCATTTTGTTGTAACAGAGGAATAACTGAAAGAGTCTGCTGAGATATGTTATGATGGGATTAAGGAGATTCCTTGCATGAGTTGCCTAAACAAACCAGAAGGATCCATGGTTACGATGGTACTGTGCGGGCATGAGGCATCACTTAATTACATATGCTTCACAAAATTTATATTTTACTTTTTTTTTTTTGAAGAGGATTTATATTGTACTCATTTACAAAAATTCTTTTGTTTTGTTTGACGGTGAAGTTGAACCCATGGCTGTTGGAAGACATTAATGATGACATAGAATTCGCTCTCAAGCTTGAGAAAGAGGAATCCGTGATTGTTACACCCGGTAAGGTGCTTAAAATCTTTTTATTTTTCTGAGGCTAGGTTGAATTGCTACGTTGGCTGGCTCTGGAGTATTGGGGGTCTTAGACAAATTTTTTTGTGAGACCCCTACATTGAGTAGCTTCAACATTCAAAGAGATACAAATAAAAGGATAAAAAAGTCTTCCTACCATATGAGTTTAAATAACTGTCTCATTCGTTTATGCTTAAGGCCGCCTTATTGAAGGGTATTACACCTGCAAGGTTATCCTCATTTTTTTGAATTGATGAAAGAACCAGAGACTTGTTTTCAGACATTGCTCAAGTAACCGTGGGCGAACCAGTTTTGTACCTTTGATTGCTACAAAAGATTGCTTGCTAGCCTACCCTTTGATGCTGATAACAACAAAATGTTGCAGGGATCTATGTAGGGCTCAAAAACTGGCTCCGAATTGCTTTCTGCGCCGAGCCTTCATCTCTTAAAGATGGTCTGGGGAGGATGAAAGCCTTCTGTCAAAGGCATACCAAGAAGCATTAGCTCTGTTTGAAGTTCTGAGATTGAGTGTATAAACAACTAGTTGTTTTTCCTGATCAATCTCATAAAACAGCAACTAGTTGTTTTTCCTGATCAATCTCATAACTCTTTTCCTCAAAAATAAGATCCCCTGTATTCCTGTACGTTAATTCAATCAAGGAAATCGATGTGCGGTTGTTGATCATCAACTTCGCGTGGGATCACAAGTGCTTTGCTTGTTCTTCTTGTGTTCGATGTTTGCTTATTTTACTTTCTTATCTGATGAAATGACATCTGTGGAACTGAATGTTTCGATATGTCTAATTCATTCCCAAATGCTGCCAAATAAAAAGACCATCATCACCCCATTATTATTTATTTGTTTACGGGTAAAATCAAATATGGATGGGATAAAAACATATTTATTAAATAAATGAATAAATATTATGTTATCGCTTCATGTGATAATTATTTAGTTACAAGCGATCAACAAGTACACCAAGGATGTCGCTTTAATTGCGATGTGATTTAAAAGAATAAAACAAGACAAGAATGTCGTTTTGACTACGATGTGATGTGAACGAATAAAAATGTCATCCGAATTTGGGCTCTGTAATCTGCCCACTGAGTCACCGTTTCCATTTCTTCTCTCACTATCCAATTCAAATCCGTCTCTTCTCAGAACATCATGGAAAGCGGAGCAGTGAAGAAGAAATGGAATTTTCAAGTTAAGCAAGAGCATATCACTGCAACAGCCACCTTAACTGTTCGAAGTGCCCTCACCATCATAAAGCAAAATCTCAAGGAAAACGACCCAAGACCTATCATTCCTCTGGGCCACGGCGACCCCTCTGCCTTTCCCTGTTTTCGAACTACACCTGTGGCCGAAGATGCCGTTGTTGATGCCGTCCGATCAGCCGAGTTCAATTGCTATTCCCCCTCTGTTGGTAATCTTCCTGCTAGAAGGTACACTCCCAATTTCTAAGGCATATTTTGATAGCGCTCCTAGTCAAAGCGTAAGTGATTGAATATATTTCTACTTAGGGTGAGAAATAAGACCACAAGATATTTGATTTTTTGAATAATAGTCAATGTCTTTATTCAAGTCTGTTGGAGCTTATTTATACTTGAAACAACTTAGCCAAACAATCTAACTATCGCTCGAGATTGTAGGCAGGTACTAAGCTAACAACTTGACTTATTCTTTTAGCTTAACAAAACAACCGAATATGAATTAAACCAAATAATAAATCTCCATTAAATCAGCAAGTGATCCCATGTTGACCGAATCAACCCATGATCCCTGTAGACTGCTCCAACGACCATTCTTCCAACGTAAAACGTACCCAGCATACTTGTTGCTAGGCTTTGGAATCCTTGACGACCTCCGTGGCGTATCATATTTCAATTCCAAACCTATCACAATAAATATGCAATTAAGTAGACGATCAGCTTATTTTTGTATGATCTGTTGAAGGGCTATTGCAGATTATCTCAATCGTGACCTACCGTGCAAGTTATCCCCAGATGATGTTTATCTTACAGCTGGATGCAAGCAAGCAATTCAAGTCATATTAACAGTCCTGGCCCGTCCTGGTGCCAACATTTTGCTTCCTAAACCTGGATTCCCACTCTATGAAGCTAATGCAAGACATACCCGTCTTGAAATTCGTCATTTTGATCTTCTTCCTGGAAAAGGTTGGGAGGTTGATCTTGATGGACTCGAAGCTCTAGCAGATGAGAATACTGTTGCCATGGTGATCGTAAACCCTGGTAATCCTTGTGGAAATGTCTTCACTTACCAACATCTGCAGAAGGTACACAAAGTCTAATAGTGTATATCCAAGAAAATTTATTAGCTGCTGTATTGAAGTGCTTTTTTACTTGCATCTCTGTGCAAACATGTAGAAGTTAGGCTTATGAGTACAAGTTTTAGACTTGCTATCCTTATAAAGCAAGTTGATCTACAAATATAATTTATCTTTGTTGATTTTTTGAGTATTAGATTGCAGAGAAAGCAAGAAAGCTTGGGATTATGGTAATTTCTGATGAAGTTTATGACCATCTCACATTTGGGAGTACCCCTTATGTGCGAATGGGAGTGTTTGGATCAACCGTGCCTGTCATTACTCTTGGATCTTTGTCAAAGAGATGGATAGTTCCTGGTTGGCGACTTGGTTGGCTTGTGACAAGTGATCCCAGTGGCATTTTACAAGAACTAAGGGTTGATTCCTTTCTTCCTTCAAAAAATTTATACAAATGTTATAATTGTAAACCTACAATAATAGTCATGAGATTTTTCTTTGCACTCTCCAGATTGTTGATTCCATCAAAGGCTATCTCAACATCTCCTCTGGCCCTGCAACCTTCGTTCAGGTTTGTTCTTAATGCTTCTTTCTTTTTTTTTTTTGGATGAACATAATGACATTGCAGAAGACCAATGGTTTTTATATAAGTAGCAGTTTCTTGAATAGGACTTTCAGGAAGACTAATGACTGCTTCCAGAATATAGTGTGCACTGGTTTCACAAAGTTAGTAATTAGATTCAAACTGCTTAGAATTTTGCTTGCATGTCTTTATGTAAATGCAAAAGCCTCAGAATTTTTATCTTGGAAATAAATTTGTGTCTTATGCATTAGGGAGCAGTTCCTCAAATCTTCAAGAACACAAAGGAGGATTTCTTTTCAAGAATCATTTACATACTAAGAGACACTGCAGATATATGTTATGATAGAATTAAAGAGATAGCCTGCATGACTTGCCCAAGGAAACCAGAAGGGTCTATGTTTGTAATGGTAAGGGCATCGTATATAATCATTTTAGCTATACTTCTGAAAATAGACGTACATATTCTTATTTATGAACTATTTATTTAGGTGAAACTAAACTTATCACTATTGGAAGGCATTAGTGACGACATGGAATTCGCTCTCCAACTTGCTAAGGAGGAATCAGTCATTGTTTTACCTGGTAAATATATAAAATTGTTAAGTTTCTGGAGTTTAGTTGACCCACATTCCAAGTTTTTAACCGATGTGATTCTTCCTTGCTTCTCTTCTCTCCTTGAAAATGGGGCAAAATTTTCTCTGAGTTCATTCTATAATTCAAAGCATACACAAGAAATGGACTAAAACTTTCCCCAACAGTTATAGAAGTTCGAACATTGTACCAGTGTAAAGATATATAGTTGAAATTTCTTATGGTTGATTAAGTACTGTGGACTAGAGGGAAATGGAGAATGGTTACAACATCAACATCAGGTGTTCATGGACTTGTCTTTATAACTTATAAGTATTTATCGGTGGTCCAATTTTTGTAATTGGGAATGCTAAGCAGATGGATTTTTTGCTGGCTAAGGCATGGCCTTTGAAGTTTACAATGATAAATTTTGCAGGAATGGCTGTGGGAATGAAAAATTGGCTTCGGATTACTTTTGCCCTTGAGCCTTCAGCTCTTGAAGAAGGCCTTGGGAGGATAAAAGCCTTTTTTCAGAGGCATGCCAAACAGCAATGAGTTTATTGGAGCTATGTATCTGAGTATTGTGATCAACAACAGCAAGTTGACCTCATGCACCGTTAAGTGTCATTTGTTCTCAGATTGTGTTTGATGAAATAAAATTCCTCGTCTTTCTGTACTGTGATTCAATTAAAGCCAAGAGATGGGAAGTGGTGGTGATTTGCAACTTCGCGTTGCAGCACAGGTGTTACTGCTTATTCTTCTCAGAATTTCTGTGTGTTTGATTTTGTTCAGTTGAACAGCTATCGACTGAACTAACTCTATGCAGCATGCATGTTGTAAGAGTTTGTTATTAAACTTTTTAAATCAATCCCTTCATACTTGTGCAGAAAAACTATTGTGATTGTACTAATGAGTTTGAGAAACCTTTGACCCAAATCAGAAACACTGCAATGTGCATGCATTATTGATAGGTTAGATTATTTTAATTAATCATTGTAAGTTCAACAAAATAAAGTAATGATCTTTAAATATTAAAAAAATCAAGAAGAATACATTTTAAAAAAAAACGTTGGTGGGTATACCAAATATCAACGGATTTTGGCTCATTCTGTGTGGCCTCTGATTCTACTTCCAACTCCTCCCATCTAAATTATAGCATCAATCAGAACACAAAAAGAAAACGAAAAGAAAGGGTACCAAAAAACAAAAAGAATGGAAAACGAAGCAGAAAAGAAATGGGGTTTTGAGGTGAAGCAAGAGCTGAACAGAGCAAGAGAAGCAGAAGTAGCTGCACTTCGATACGCCAGCGTCAGTTTAATAGAAAGTGTCGACAAAAAAGACCCAAGACCCGTAATTCCTCTCGGCCACGGCGACCCAGCTGCCTTTCCCTGCTTCCGTACAGCCGCCGTGGCTGAAGACGCCATCGTTGACTCCGTCCGATCATCCATGTTCAATTGCTATGCCCCCATGTTCGGTCTTCCCCTAGCTCGAAGGTAAAGAACCCTACCTAACATGTGCTTGGTTATTTCATAAGAGATCAGATGATCAGCTACCTATTTGATTGTAGATAAGGGACTCAAATGTTATTACCCCTCCTAAATTTAAAAATCTGTTACGGTGGTTATTTCAACAGAGATCAGGACCTGTTTGATGCAAATGAATGGAATATTTTTCTGTATTTGAAAAAAGACAAAATTAAGGACTCATTCGTTTGTGGTAGCTATTTTATTTCAATAGAGATCCGGACCTTTTGATACGGATGGATAAAATTACTTATTATTTTTTAAAAATATGAAACATAGGGATTGATTCATCATTCAATAATGGATTATTCATAACACTTAGCAAAAGAATAATGAAACTGGTTCACTTTTTTCCTAGTTATATAAAAACTTTTTATAAATGCCATATGTAGAGTTGCAGCTTGTTGTTAGGAGTTCAATTCAACTTGGGGACATGTTTGCATTTTGTAAAGGCATACGCTTATTGCAATATAAGTACAAGGTGGTACATAAATTAACTAGTTGTCATGTAAGTGCGAAACAAATTACTAAATCTACTCAATTTTGTATAAAGTTTCAAACTTGCCTGATAATGTTTAATGTCTGCCAGGGCTGTTGCAGAATATCTCAATCGCGACCTTCCATACAAGTTATCAGCGGATGATATTTATATTACACTTGGATGCATGGAAGCAGTTGAAATTATATTAACAGTAATTACCCGTCTCGGTGCTGCCAACATTTTGCTTCCAAGACCTGGCTGGCCATTCTACGAAAGCTTTGCAAAAAGAAACCACCTAGAAGTTCGCCATTTTGATCTTCTTCCTGAAAGGGGTTGGGAGGTTGATCTTGAAGCTGTTGAAGCTCTTGCTGATGACAATACTGCTGCCATCGTTATCATAAACCCTTGCAATCCTTGTGGAAATGTCTTGACATACCAACATTTGCAGAAGGTATAGCTAAAATATAATTAACTTCTCTTAACTTTACTGTTATTCTTCATTTTTCTTGACTGTACTGCTACTGCCAAACCATATTTCGATTGAGCTTTTTTCCCCCCTCACTTCAAGGAAGTATGAACATTAATTAGAATCTGTTGATGGTTAATTGCTATTACTTACGGTGGGGTGCCACATGTCTTGGAGAGGGGAGAAGCCAAGATTTTCGGGAACCCCCTTTCTTGGGAGGATCGATTAGATTTTTCCTTGGGGGCTTTGGAGCCTGTAGGAACGTGAAGAATACCCAGGGAAAATTTAGTAATTACATCATAGTCTTGATGTGACTGGACCTTCAATATATTTGTCACAACTTATGCCATGGACCAATAGGCTCGCTCCAACAATGATAATTTCGAATAACTTCTAGTGATATGAAAAGCCTCAATATTTACGTGCTTTTATACCATTACTATATTTAGGAACTTAGCCTAATGCTTACTGTCTTGAAGACTTCCTATCCCGGCATATGAATGGTTCTTAAGTGTTACAACATTATTAGTGGTTGTTGATTTGTTAAATATTAGATTGCAGAGACAGCTGGAAAGCTCGGGATTTTGGTAATTGCAGATGAAGTTTACGGCCATCTAGCATTTGGCAGTACACCTTATATACCAATGGGAGTGTTTGGGTCAATTGTGCCGGTCATTACACTTGGATCTATATCAAAGAGATGGATTGTTCCTGGTTGGCGATTTGGTTGGCTTGCAACAAATGATCCCAATGGCGTCCTTCAAAAGTCCGGGGTTGGTCTCTCTCTCCCTCTCTGGAAAATAACCAGCTGTAATGTTCCTGTGATATTGATGTTTTTGTTTTATGTTATCAGATAGTTGGTTCCATCAAGGCCTGTCTCGGTGTCCGTTCCGGTCCTCCAACTTTGATTCAGGTTTCTGAAATGTTTCTATTATTCAGCAAATAAAGAACTTGTTCATCTTTCAGGTGCAGTAACACTTAGAAATGTTTATCCTAAACTTTGGAAAAACGTTGGTCAACAATTTTTGTTTGTATGTATAGGATAAAGCTGTTGTAAACAAGAATTTTTTCTCTGATTGTCTTGATCTTTCCTCTTGATAATATAACTAGCAATGTGCTTTGCTGTACACATCAGGGAGCAGTTCCTCAGATCCTAGAGAAAACAGATGAGGAATACTTTTCAAAAGTCATTGGCTTGCTGCGAGAAACAGCGGACATATGCTATGAAAAAGTAAAGGAGATACCTTGCATCACTCGCCCAAATAAACCAGAGGGGTCAATGTTTATAATGGTTTGGCATCAAAAATATATTATTGCGATCATATTATCTATTGTTACAGGAGAAAGAATGCACGTATTCTTAGTTATAGAAGTATTCCAATTCAGGATTTTGTATCTGTCAAAGTTTAAGAAAATTATAAAACCATGTAGTTTAATAGCGTAATATCCGAAAAAGTTATTAAGCCACCTGGTTTAAGAGACTATTAGTATAATGGCATAATATTTTTAAACCCTATGACTTAATAGTTTTCTCTAATTTTAATAAAATTTAGAATATAAATCAGTATTCTTTTTAATAGTTTTCTCGAATTTTAATAAAATTCAGGATCTTATACTAGATCAGTACTTTTCTTAGTTATATATTAACTCTTGTTTGCAGGTTAAACTCAACCTATCACTGTTGGAAGGCATCAATAGTGACATGGAATTTGCAGTCCAGCTTGCTAAGGAGGAATCAGTCATTGTTCTACCCGGTAAGATATAAAAATTCTTCAAGTGATGGGGGTTAGGTAGATTGAATTCTTTAAATAAACCAAAATGATCTACGAGTTTGTTTGTTTAATCGAAACAAATACTCGGAGAATGAACTAATAACATCAGCATTCGGGAAAACAGTGTAAGCTTTCATCAGTATGCATTTGATTCCAATGATTTGATGGCCAAGTAACAATTGGGGGATGGAGGAAAAGGGACAAATCCAAAAACTTAAGTTGTGTTGGGAGATTGCTAATGTATGACAAATTAATTGATCTTGTAGGAATAATTGTGGGAATGGAGAATTGGCTCAGAATAACGTTTGCAATTGATCCTTCAGCTCTTGAAGATGGCCTTGATAGGATGAAAGCCTTTTATTATAGGCATGCATGCCAAGAAGCACTTAGTTTATGAAGATTGAAGAAGCTGCGTGCTGGAATAATGTGAGGCGATCAACTGTGCGTTGATCTCCTCTACTAGTTAAAAGATTTCACACTCTATATTACTTGTTTGTGCACGAGACACGATTGGTTGTTAGTAATTATTAAGCAAATCTAAGTTACCGTTTACATTTTTAATTAGAATGAGAATCTTGAGGTTGGGAGTATGTTGTTTATTTATTATGGAATGAGAGTATGAATCATAATCATAGATTCATAATTCAATTTATATGTTTACTTTATCTTAAATTAGGGATAGCAAGGGGAGGGGAGAGGAGGGGACCAATCTCCCCGTACTCATCCCCGATATTTTACGTATGTCTCCGTCTCCGTCCCCTCCCCGTCCCTGTCAGAATTACTTGAGAGAATCCTCATCCCCTCCCTAAATAATAACAAGGGATCCCTGAGGGTCCCTGATTCCCGAATAACTAATATATTTTTTTTGTTTTCGATTTTGAGTTAATCATATTAAAATAAAAAATTTAAATAGAAGTAAAGTCGAAATATATCTTATATTAATATCTATTACAAAAGTCACATACATTAAATTAGTAAGTAACACAACATGCAAGGGATACAAACTTCTTTTACAAACTATCATGAACAAATTAATAGTCTAATACAAAATTGTTACAAATAAAATCGAATTAGATTCAAAATTAACCTTTTCAATGGTAGAGTGGACACATTATAAATGTGGACTATTCCCTTTACAACACAATAATTAAATCAGAGCAAATCAAGAGCAAATATTATATTAGATTAGATATTAAAATTGTGATTCACTGTGGGCAATTATAACATCTAAAAATAAATAAAAATAGATTTTAGTTTAAAATATTTAAAGAATATTAAAATTAAAAAAAATGTTGGGCTAATAGAATCTACTCGGTCTTTTTAATATCCTAAATAAAAATTTAGGGATTTAATTAGTTAATTAAGCCTAAAAGTTTATTAATATAAATATTTTGATATTTTTTATTTTTATCAATATTTATAAATTTATATTTTATTAATAGTAATTTTAAAAAATTAAAATAAAATTAAAAATTAAAATGGGGAAATGAGTAGGGGACGAGGATTCCACCTCATCTCCGTCCCCTCCCCGAATAAGAAATTGGGTATGAAAATTTTCCAATACCCTCCCTAAATGGGGAAAACCCCCGAGGATACCCGTTCCCGTGAGGATTTTTGCCATCTTTATCTTGAATTATGAGTAAATAATTTTAATTTACAGTTTTACCCTTATTTAAGGAATTGTAGTTTTAATTACAAAATTAAAAATATTTCAAAAATAAAATATTTATTTTATTATATTTTTAAATTAATAATAACAATTAAGAATATTCTTAATTACGTAAATCACAATTTTTTTATTAATTTTAATTACGTAAATTAAAATCATTGATAATAACAATACAAATGAAAAATTATTATTATTATTATTATTATTATTATTATTATTATAATAGTACAAAATTAATGTTTTCTTAGAATAAACTATTTAATTATTATTAATTATTAATATTAAATAAATATAATACTGTTATTTTTAAACAAATACGATAATAGTATATTTTCAAATAAAAATAATAGATAATACTATTAATAATTCTCTATAAATATAATAATATTATTTTTAAGTGATTTTAAGTTAGAATCAATGTAAATTATTATTTTTAATTAAAATAATATTATATTTAAATAAGTTTAATATTATTATTTTTAAAAAATGTACTTTAAAAATAATATAGTAATATTATTTAAATTAAATTTGATATTACTTATTTTACTTAATTAAATTTAATTAAATAAAGATAAAAAGGAAAAAGTTCCCACTCTCACTTCCCTCCATGAGAGTGGAAATTCCATTCCCCAATCTAAAAATAAGTGGAGCCCACAAAGTGTAATTCCCACTCATCACTTAAAATATATAAGTAAGAGTGATGATAGAGCCACAAACTCTTATACAAACTTATCTTATATAAATTGATGTGGCATTAATTCATTGGTTGAATAAAATTATAAAATAATAAAAATAAATCATATGGGCCAAGAGATATTTAATTCAACCAATAAATTTATGTCACATCAGTTTGTACAAAATAAATTTGTGCAAGAATGTGTGGCTGTATCATTATTCATGTAAGTAAAAACTAGAATGAGAAAAATCTACACTCTTCACTTCTACTCCATTTTAAGTAAACATAGCATAAATCTCTTTGTTTTATTTAGTGCTTAAAATTACGTTACTTTTTGGTCTTGTCTACCATTCATCCATCAGGTAAATGTGGCACAATACACACAATAAAACTTCTCTATAGTCATATTATTAGGACCAAACAATTTTATTATTATGAGAAGGTTATAGCTTAATAGATGTGTAGTTATAAAAATTATTGTTTTGACTTAGTTATCCTTAGTGTATTGGTAATTAATGGATTATTTTAATATAAAAGTAAAATATGTGTTACATTTTCAAATCTAATGCATAAACATTGATAAAAATTATAGAAATAGTTTTAAAAAATTAGTGTGTGTGTGTATTGGAAATATGCAAAGTCACTTTATTAAAAGTCTAAGGGTAAATTATTATCTCAAATATATTTGTTTCATCTTAAACTTTTTATGTGACATAACATATATTTTTCGCAATATATCAGTAATTATTACTATATATAGATGAGTTTCTTAAGGCCAAATTTAGAAAAGTTATATGTTGAATTTAGTGGTATTTATAATTGACCTAGATTAGGACTATAATTTTTTTATTACAAGATGGGCATTATTCTTATATAGACTATTATTATAGAGAAATTTTACTATAAGTATTACGAAATTTAATATTATTATTAATAAGTAAAAATTGTTAACCAAATTGAAAATTTAAGCCCTTAACTTTTGAGTTTCGTGGGTACAACATATTCTCAGAGTTCGCAAAAGCTGCTTGCTAGTCCACATCAAATAGATTCGGTCATTAATTGGTTAACTTATCAACAGTTTGATCTTTATATCCAGCTAAGTTGAGCCTGGGCTAGAAGAGTCCCACGCTCATCATCAATTTAATAAAATATGAGAAGGACAAATTGCAGGGCCACGTTTTGCACGTGGATCAAAGCTTTAATTTAGACTTCTAATTAAGAAAAATTTGCAGTGCAATTATAGTACGGTACTATAATTGTATCTAATCATTTAATATCAATAGATTTTATTAATTTAAATATATTTAATAACTGAATATAATTATGCTATGGTACTACAGTTGCACCGTAATCTAATTTTTTTAATTAAGGTCATTAAATAAAATTGGACTATAAATTTCCTCTACAACAAGGATTTCAGGAAGTATAGAGTTAAAAATTTGTATCATTACACTTGCAGCGTAATGCGTAATTGATCTTTAAGGTCATCAAATTGAATTTAAATTTCTATTGAGCTGATCAGTTAGTTATTTTTTTAAAAAAATATAATTGGTACTTACTGAAAAATTAGGGCGAATGTGGATGTGGCCGCAATCCAAGTCCGAACGGGCTGGGGCCCTCATGGAAATAATTTGCAAAAAGATGTTCTTAATTGTCATTGTGGTATAAATCAGAGACCCACTGTTATTTGCCCCATTTCTTTGTACTTTTGTTTTTGTTTTCTGAGGCAGCGTACCCACCCATGGCCCAACCATCAAATTTCGCTGTTACCATTACAAAGAGATTAAGAGAAGGGCATAATAGCCAATTCATGCAGTAAATTAAATTCAAATGAAAACAAAATGGTCAATTTCCGCTTCTACAATATGTCGAAACGCAGCCACAAGTTTCGATACGTCATCCCATCAAGCCACTTGTGGGAGCCCATTGACATTTGTCAAAAATTATGGGAGTAGAGGGAAAGTATCCCAAAATAGTAAAAATAAAAATTTGTCTTTACTTCTTGTTGGCTATAGTAGTCAGTTGTGAGACGTCACTTCCGCCTCTGCTCGACCACATATAGATATATATATGTACGTGTATATATTTATCAATCGGCGGTGAAAAATGGAAAACGGAGGAGGTGCAAATGGAAACCAGTGGGGGTTCAAAGCAAACGAAGAGCTGAAGACAGCATCAGGCATTACTGTGCGAGGGGTGCTCAACAGCTTGCTTGAAAATCTCAACAAGAACGACACAAGACCCCTTATTCCTCTCGGCCACGGCGACCCTTCTGCCTTTCCCAGCTTTCGCACCGCCTCTGTTGCCGTTGACGCCATCGTCCATTCCGTACGCTCCGCCAGATTCAATTGCTATTCATCCACTGTCGGTATTCTCCCCGCTAGGAGGTATTTGCATGGTGATGCGTTGCATTTATGCTTAGATTAATTCAAGTTGTTGGATATATCATTGACTTAGTGAGTGCTCCTTAATTGCTGTTAAAAGATTCCATTGGCATTTTGAGTTGTGTCATACGTTCTTGGAGACGACAGAAGTCCAACTTCCTCTGTCATGGTCATCATTATTATAAGATTATATTGTCACCAAGAGGCAGTTCTTTTTTCTTTTTTTTTTTTTAATTAGAATTCTATTCCAATTCTAGTTTTCTTTTTTTTAAAATCATTATTCCAATTCTAGTTGTTTGCCTATAATTATATTAAAAAATTTTTATATATGGAAAATTAAAATATCCTCTTTGAATTGGTTTTACTTTTGGTACATTTTAATCAACTTAATAGAATAGTTATGTACCATATACTGTACTCTTTTCTGTCTTTCTTTCTAATATTTATTTATTTTTTTCCCTTTGTTCTTATGACTAATTTGGTATGGTGAAGTTGGTATTTGATAGTTTCATAAATATGATTTCTAAACAATAACTTTGAAAAAAATAATAGGAAATTTTTATCAAATAAATGTGGGAGTAAGTCACCTAACTTTCAAACCACAATTGCAAGTGTTTACTAAACATACTATAGTTATAGTTTGAAAAAGCCACAACTGTTAAATAATAATAGTAAACAGAGATTGAGTCAGTTTCTTGAAAAGTGAAGGTAATTTAAAATTTGTAAAATGTTGAGCATTCTGTGGTTATCTTTGAATGTTGAACAATGAGATGGGGAACAAGAATGTCAACTTTGTAACATTGAAGATGTGAAGAGATTCATATTGGAAGGAACGGTTTATATCAAAGGGGTTTTTGAATTATCTCATAGATAACTGCAATCTTGGTGGTTAATCTCAATATTATTGGAACAGAAGTGGACTAAAATGTACAACCTGTTCACTGTTGTGGAATTTCAGGGCTATCGCAGATTATCTTAATCGTGACCTTCCATACAAGTTATCACCCAGTGATGTTTATCTTACACTTGGCTGCACACAGGCAATTGAAGTCATATTAACAGTTCTAGCTCGGCCTGGTGCCAACATTTTGCTCCCAAGACCTGGCTTCCCATACTATGAGGCTCGTGCAACACATAGCCATCTCGAGGTTCGCCATTTTGATCTTCTTCCAGCAAAAGGTTGGGAGGTTGATCTTGATGCAGTGGAAGCTCTTGCAGATGAGAATACTGTGGCCTTGGTTATCATAAATCCTGGAAATCCTTGTGGAAATGTGTATACTTATCAACATTTACAGAAGGTAAGCAAACTGATTTTTGTACTCTTAGGTTAGCAAAAGGAAAAACTGAAAAAAAGAGGAGGAAGAAATTAAGAGGGAAACGAAAATGTTAATGCTTATTGAGTGTTATTTTATTTAATGACTGACATTGCAATGCTTAGCCTTATTATTTAAAAGTTTTAAACCCATAAATTGATGGCTCCAAAGCTACTGTAAGAATATTGGCGTTTGTTAATCCATTGAATATTAGATTGCAGAGACAGCAAAAAAACTTGGGATAATGGTAATTGCAGATGAAGTTTACGACCATCTTGCATTTGGGAATACTCCTTTTGTACCAATGGGAGTGTTTGGGTCAATTGTGCCTGTCCTTACACTTGGATCCATATCAAAGAGATGGATAGTTCCTGGCTGGCGACTGGGTTGGCTTGTGACAAGTGATCCCAATGGCATCCTTCAAGACTCAGGGGTAGCTTTCTTTCACTCTTATCTCTCTCAATATGAGGATGGGTGATTATCTTCTTTTAAGTGAAAGTGTCTATACTACTGTTGTAAGCCTACAACAGTGATCATGTTCTGTTTTGGTTTTGTACATTCTCAGATTGTTGATTCCATTAAGAGCTTTCTCAATATCTCCTCCGATCCTGCAACATTCATTCAGGTTTGTGTTTATGATGCTTTTATCAAAGAACATGATTATATTGAAATAGAGTTACAAAGATTCATCCTGAACTATAAAAGTTCTCCATAAAAAATTAAGATAGTAACAATTATCTTTCACACTCTTAAGTCTCAACTTTAAATTTTTGTTAAATTTATTCTCTTATCGTATGACATGTATTAAGTTAAGAGTTTCTTGAAAATGTCATGCAGCAGTACTAATGAATTCCATCACAATAAATCATAAGTTCATAAAGTAGATAGTGACAATTAATTTCTTAGTTTGTGTGATGGGTAAAAATCATTAAGCACTCTAGATTTTTATTTTTACGTTTTTTGTAAATAATGCATCAATGGAAACCCCTCTCCGCTCATGTGAGCAGGGTTTGAAGTTTGAACCCCAGAATTTTCTAGTTGAACCAACTGGCACCGATAAGCACTCAGATTTCACATCTTGTTTTTCTTGATTTTCTCACATCTTGTTTTTCTTGATTTTCCTTATGAAAATATAACAATGTACTTTATGCATCAGGGAGCAGTTCCTCAAATCCTCGAGAAAACTGAAGAGGAATTCTTTTCTAAAATCACTGACATTCTAAGAGAGAGTGCAGATATATGCTATGATCGACTTAAGGAGATCCCTTGCATAACTTGCCCTAAGAAACCAGAAGGGTCCATGTTTATAATGGTAAGACTTTAGAGCATCATATATATATGATTGTACTATTGTGGTTCCGAAGATAAATGTTTGTATTCTGAATAGTATTTACTTCTTTTGTAGGTGAAACTGAACCATTCACTGTTGGAAGGCATTAACAGTGACATGGAATTCGCTCTGAAGCTGGCTAAAGAGGAATCAGTCGTTGTTTTACCAGGCTAGATACATAAAATCTATGTTTACCAATCAGCATAATACTTTTCTTTATCTATGCACCTTTGAAATTTGTTGCTTCTGAAACTTGTTGCTTCATGAAAATAGATATTATGAGGAAATTGCTGTTTATTTATCCCCCACTAGTTGCAGACATTTTCAGTATTTGGTTTAATAACAAATAAAACATGAGATTTGTGGGCCTGGAAAGAAAGTCACAAAATAACAGAAACTCTGAACTTAATTGTGCTTACAGCAAGTGCTAAAGAGATTTTTGCTACCTAACCCTTTGATTCTGGAAATAACAGGGATTACCGTGGGGTTGAAAGACTGGCTACGCATAACTTTTGCCGTTGAGCCTTCAGCTCTTGAAGATGGCCTTGGGAGGATGAAAGCCTTTTATGACAGGCATGCCAAGAAGCAGTAAGATTATTAATTTATATGAAGCTATCAAGTCTTAGTATGGGGATCAACCATGGCTCGTTGATCTCATGCTCCTTTTCAGTCTCTGTTTCTCTGGTATTGTCAGAGTTACTGGTGACATGTGAAATAAAATTCCATCTTGTTCTGTCTTCTGTGGGAAATAATCAAAGACCTAAGAAGGGATGTGATCCGCAACTTCTCGTTGCGTCATCGCCACCAGGTGTTATAAATTATTGTGTTTGACTCTGTTCAGTTATAGACCTTATCATCTTACTGGCATTATTACATATGAATGCAAGGGTGTATTTCTTAGCTCCATTGACGAAGGTTTTTTACTCAGCAACTTTTATATATGCACACTTGATGAATAAAAAAGGTGTCACAGTAAGGGGGAAAAAATGGTTAGATTGACTTCAAATGCTTGCACACTTCAGTAGAAGCCCTTGTGAATACAAGGCTATCAACAGCAAAAAGAAGATGGGAAATGGTGACGTCTCTAGAAGATCTCAACCAATGAAGCTGGCGTTGCCTTTCTCCCTGCAACAAAAGAGTTGAAAACACCTCTGTACATCTGTGCATATAATGAACAGGTAGAGGGGTAGGGTAATCCCTGTCGAAGGCCTCTTCCTGGCTGATTTAACCCTTTAGCAATCCCATTTATAAAAACAGAGAAAGTGGGGATAGTAGCACAGTTCTTGATCAAAGCCACCCATTTATCCGAAAAGACCAACCTCTCTATAGCTTGCTTCAAGAAAGACAACTCTATCATAAGCCTTACTTATGTCAAGCTTTATAACTAATAAGCCATTCTTCTTTCCCTTTGCTAAGTCTAATTTCGTGCAAACTCATATCTAATAATATTGTTGTTAGTGCTTAGCCGGTTTGATATGAATGCAATTTGAGTTGGGGAAATAATTTGATGGAGAATTTGTTTTAATCTATTAGATATGGTTTATAGATAACATTACAAAGGTTAATAGGTCAAATTTATTAGTCTTTATTGGCTTAGCAGTCATGGGAATTAGAGCAATAATGAATGATTTAGAGGAACTGAAATATCTTGGATTTTTTTGGAAAAAGAAGAATTATTAAAGGAGAAGAATTTTTACGTCCTCTGACTAGAATGACAATTCTTAATTTATCTTAAAAATGTGTGAAATTTTCAATTCATCCTCATTTTTATTTAAAAGATGAGAGAAAATGGGAGGCATGTTAATAGTATTTCTTTTTTGTCTTCTTAATGATAGACGGGTATAATTAAATTGATATTTTCACACTTTTAGGAGGTAGATTAAAGATTATCATATTTGCAAAACAATGTTTATCATAAGGATGGCAATGGGGAGGGGAGGGGAGGGGACCAATCTCCCCATACCCATCCCCGATATTTTGTGTATGTCTCCGTTCCCGTCAGAATTACTTGAGAGAATTCTCATCCCCTCCTCGAATAATAACAGGGGATCCCCAAGGGTCCCCGATCCCCGAATAACTAATATATTTTTTGTTTTCAATTTTGAGTTAATCATATTAAAATAAAAAATTCAAATAAAAGTAAAGTTTGAAATATATCTTATATTAACATCCATTACAAACGTCACATACATTTAATTAGTAAGTAACGTAGCATGTAAGGGACACAAACTTCTTTTACAATTGTGAATAAATTAATAGTCTAATACAAAATTATTACAAATAAAATGAAATTTAGATTCAAAATTAAATTTTTCAATGGTGATATGGGCACTTTATAAATGTGGACTATTCTTTTTACAACATAATAGTTAAGTCGGAGCAAATATTAGATTAGATTAGATTAGATTAGATTAAATTAGATATTAAAATTGTGATTCACTGTGGGCAATTATAACATCTAGAAATAAATAAAAAATAGATTTAAGTTTAAAACATTTAATGAATATTAAAATTAAAACAAAATTTTTAGGCTAATAGAATTTACCCTGTTTTTTTAATGTCCTAAATAAAAATTTAGGACTTTTAGTAGTTAATTAGGCTTAAAAGTTTAATAATATAAATATTTTGATATTTTTTATTTTTACCAATATTTATAATTTTATAATTCAAATTTTATTATTTATTTACAAGTAATTTTAAAAAATTAAAATTAAAATTAAAATGGGAAAATGAGTAAAAAAATTTCCCCGTCCCTTATCCGAATAAGAAATTGGGTATGAAATTATCCTCATATCTTCTCCAAATGGAGAAAATCTCTTAAAGTATCCGTCCCCGTCAATATTTTTGTCATCCCTAGTTTATCATCAATCCAAGTATGCATTTCAAAATTAATATATGTTACTACTAGGGTCCTTCTATAGGCTGGGCAAAACTTCAAATCAATAATGGGTTAAAAGTTAATTGTTGGATGAGATCCAATAGTTCTCTGTAGTGAATTAAAATTAAGTAAAATCAATATCAATAACGGGATAAAAGTAAATGTTGGATGAGAACCGATGGTTCATTGTAGTTAATTAAAATTAAATAAAATATAAGAATTTATTCGATGAAAAGAATTTGGCCAGTTAAAATAGGTTAGATTGAGATGTGTTACTGATTAAAGAAGGTTATATCTTTTTATGTGATAGTAATCTAATAAATCACAACTCTTTTAATTTTCTCTATTCAAATATAAACAAAATAAGTTATACTAATATACTGCAATATTATATTTGTATTAGAGATTACATGCATAAACCTATTCTCATATGTCAATTCTTCATAATTTTCTTGTAAATGCATTAATTTAGTGCTATGTTTTTAAATTACAATATCTAAAAATAAAATCTATCAAGTATTCATATAGTTGACATTAAAAAGAACGTACAAGAAAATTTTGAAAAAACAATTTAAGTTGAAGAAATTATATTTCAATTTATATAAATTATCTTCACCAGATTAGCATATTCTTAAAAAAAGTACAAAAAATTAAAGAAATATTTTTTTTCAAAAGACTAAAAGGATAAGGTAGTTACTAATTATTCATGTAACTAGTAATTAAAGGGAAAATGATACTTGCACCTAAAAGTGTGGAGGCATGGTCACAAAAACCCCCAAGTTTTCAAAAAATGACATCAAGACTCATTTTTAACTATAGTACCCTTTGAATACAGTGATTTTAAAAAAATAACTTCAAGGTTTTTAACTGATAAAAATTTAATATAAATAATATAATCTATCTAATGGACTAATAAATTAAATTATTTTTAACATTTAAAATAATATAAAAATTTAAGTTATTATATTTATTTTAATAACATATTTGTATTTATTATAAAGATTTTAAATAAATCTTTGGGTTAAATAGATTTTACAATTAATAAAATATCTCCCTATTGATGATATTAAAATTAATTTTTGCATAATATTCAAAGTAATTTTAATTTATTTATTTTTAAATATTACTTTAATATAATAAATACGTCTAATAGGTTGAAAAATAATTTTTTTTAAATATTAATGTTTTTTGTAAAATGCATATATTATTGCATTTATTTTAATACCATATTTCTATTTATTATAAAATTTTGAGATCAATTTTTTGGGCTTATTGTGTCAAAGGACATTATGGTCAAAAAGGGAGTTTTAACGTCTCTTATTGAAAACTTGGGTGTCTTTGTGACAATTTTCCCAAACCTTGGAGAATAGGTGTTCTTTTTTCTTAATTGAAATTAAGGCAGAGGTCATCACCCTTAAATTCAATGAGTAATTAAAAAACTCATAATCAATACTGTGAAAATTCATATTGCATTAAAAATTTTTCCTTCTAATAATATATATAAAGTATCAATTAGGATGCTAATATATAACATTACTCTGTAAATAAGCATTAGATATATATATAAAGTGCTATTTCAGTCCGGGAATCCTAAATTAGAACATCATCTCAGAATTATTTATTGGCTGCACATGGTGGAGCCCATCATATATATATATATACGTATAGTGTTGTTTCAGTCCAGGAATCCCAAATTAGAATAGCATTTCAGAATTATTTGTTGGTTGCACATGGTGGAGCCCATCATGTATAGCCAACAAAAAAAAAAATTGGGGGCTTTTAGATTTCAATCCAACGACTCTCAAATGATTCCTGAGTGTTGTTCTAATCTAGGAATCCCAAATTGGAGTACACACATACACACAAATTTTTATGTATTCGTAGTTTTCTGGTTTAAGATCTTAAAGTATGAAAAAAATCTTGGAAAGCTTTAAAATTGTGGAGTTTTAAAAGTTTAAAACTTAAAACACTTAAACCGCATGATTTATGCATTTTTCCAGACTTTTCTGCAATTTAAAATGCCATTATATATATAAACACACACATACACTGCACTTGAGAATTTCTATATATTTGTGTGTTTGTACCTTGCACTCTTATCTCTTTCGCACTCTTAAAGTTAACCTACTAAATATACAGGGTGGGATTATTACTTATTAGCACAATAAAATTAGAAGCAATTTAGTTATGGTTTGAATAACCCCTACTAGAGAACCATCAATCATGATTAACTATGGCCAATGGGCCGTGCCGTGCCGGCACGGCCCACAAGGGCTCATGGGCCAGCACGGCACGGCCCACTAATTTAGTGGGCCGTGCCGTGCCGTGCCCATTTTTTTTTTAGTTGAGCCCGGCACGGCCCACGGCACGAGCCCGCTCGTGCCGTGCCGTGGGCCGTGCCTAAAAAAAGCCCACCAACTTTTTTTTTTTAGCGTGCTTAAAAAAGCCCACGTGCCTAGCGTGCTTTATTTAAGCCCACGTGCCTGACGTGCTTTTTTAAACCCATCATCATCATCATTTTATTATTAGTTTATCACAATTTCACAACTATATATTTTATCTCACAATAATCAATCATAATTCATAACACATAAATTTAATTCCAAAGATCATAATAATAATTAATTAAAATTAAAAATATAATCCTCAAATAAAATGTAGTTGGGATGTACTATTAACTGTAGTGATGCAAATTATGCCTAATTTTATTTGAATTACTAATATTATAATTGTAATTTAACTTCATTTAATAAAAATGTAATTTTTAATTTATCATAATTTGTCATGTGTATAAAATGAAAAATATTTCATTCACAAATGAAACGTATATCTATTAAATATTAAGTAAGTTATGATTTAATATTAATATGAAAAATATTTTATTATTAATTGTGTAAAAAAATTATTTTTTATTTATAATTTATAAATTTATGATATTTATAATCTTATTTATTAAAATCATGATATTTAGTTATTTACTTATTCATTTAATAAATTATAAACATAAATAAATATCATAAATAAAATTAAATATCATAAATAACATTATTCATTTAATAAGTATCATAAATAAAATTATGATATTTATAATTTTATTTATTAAAATCATGATATTTACTTATTCATTTAATAAATTATAAACATAAAAGATTAGAATATTTATTTAAACTAAGATTTAATGATTTAAATGAATTTTTTAAATTCTATGCTAAAAAATATATTAAAACATTTAATTTCAAGATATTGTACTTTAATTTCATAACATTTTATATTTAATTTTTGTTAAAAAAATTTACTTAGATATATTTTGGCCCACTTACTATTAATGGCTAACAGGCCGCGTGCTAGCCCACTAATAAACCGTGCTTATTACGTGCTTTTTCGCGTGCCGTGCTTTGGCCCATCTCTAATCGTGCCGTGCTTTAAGGCCCACGTGCCTAAAATTCTAAGTCCGGCACGGCCCATGTGCGTACCGTGCCGTGCCTCGTGCCTCACTGAAACGTGCTCGTGCCGTGCCGTGCCGTACGGACACGTGCCGTGCCACGTGCCGCCCGGCCCATTGGCCATCTTTAATCATGATAATTAATAAACTTGTTACGGGACAATGAGGATGGAGGTTAACTTCATCTGAACGAGCTTTAACAAATTGAAGAAAGTCAGTAATATTTGAGGCACTTTTGGTATAATTTTTGAGAATATTTTTGAGTTGCTTAAATCCTTCCATGAGAGGGTGTGGAATAGGTATTGGCAAGTATGAATCATGCTTCTAGTGAAGTGTTGACTCTGGCAGCAAGAGGAATAATTGTGGGGGAGAGAGAGAGCCGACAAGGGCATTTAGGATGAGCTGATCTTGACGAATCCAAATATTATAGGCTAGAGTTGGGTGTTGTTGCATTATTTGCTATTAGAGTTTCAGGTTTACAAGGTTTGGAACCATCTACATAACCTAAAAAATCATATCCAATGGAAAGAGTTTGGAAACATAGTTGTTGGTGGTGAGTTTAAGTAGTGGAGCTTGAGCGGATATATTTATGGTAATAAATTGAAATTCATTACTGTGAAGAGTGGTAGGATTTACCGAAGTGGTAGTGGTGATTGCTTGATTGGAAGTGTTGGTGGGATTGTTTTGATTGGTCATTCGGTTTGTTGGAAACAAAGAAGAAAAAGATCTGACACCATATCAGAGAATATTTGATGGAAACTGAAGAAACTAAAACCCTAAAATACTTTAAAACATAAGATAAGAATGCAATTTGAATACAAACTAATTACATGAAGAAAGAGTCAAACTAGGAGATAAAGAAAATATTAAAATAATAAAGTCAATATGTTAAATATTGACTATAATTATATATGTTAAAGAGGAGAACAAAGTTAAAATATTTAAAATGGTAAATCAGACTCGTCATAGGCCAAATACACACACACCCACACACTCAAACTAGTGTTTGTGTCTCCAGGCATGCACCTGGCATGTATATCATATACAGTATATGCATATGTGTTGTGTTTCGATGTACACTAGCCATGTATATATATATATATATAGTGATGTTTCATTGATTTCACTTGAATAAAACCCTATAACAGAAAGAAACAACTCACAGTGAGTGACAGAGTGAAAGCAAGGCAAAGGAAATGGAGGAGAAAGGATCAAATGAATGGGTTGTACTTGTAGAGAGAAGCAAGTGTAGGACTAATCTAGCATCAATGATTTCGATCAGAGCCGTTATCGATGTGGTAATGGAAAACCTCAACAGCAGCAACAAAGATGATAATATTAATATTAACTAGTCTATCATCCCACTTCTCCATTTTGACCCCCTCGTCCTTTTCTTACTTTCAGACTACTCTTTTAGCTGAAGAAGCGAAGACCCTATTGTTGATGCATTCGATCCGCTAAGTACTAACTGTTTAGATTTTTTGTTTCCTTGTATATATATTTTCATAGGCAGACTTGGCGAGGAATCTGTTGCTGTGGATGATTTTTTAATTCTATATTTATATCTTTTCGTTTGTGCTACAACATTTCAATACTTGAAAAAGGTAGCATAGTCACAAGTGCTTTACAGATTATATTTAGAAAAATTTTCATTAAACCCATAGATATGGCTGAAATATGGGCAGTGTTTTGCTAATCATTTATCAGTGAACTCTTCTGCTGAGGAGTTTTTCCCAATGTGATTTTAGTAAATTTGATATTTAGGAAAAAGAGGCCTCTAAAAATTTAGAATACAACCCAAATATGTCTTAATGAATTTACACGTGTTTGGCCATCATTATGTTCAATTCCAGTGTATTGGTTTAAATGCATACCGCAGTAGGTGATTGGGACACTTGCTAAGGCCATTTAGCGTTTGGGAAGAAACCATAAATGTACAGATGGGAGAGTTTGGATCGATTGTGCTAATAATTACACTAGGATCTATATCAAAGAGATAAATTCTTCCAAGTTGGAGACTCGATTGGATTACAGCAAATGACTCTAATGGGGTACCCAAAAACCCGGTGTTGGTATTCCATTCTCTATTAGATAATTTGTCCATGATATAGTTTGCACTCACTACAACAAAACAGAGATATAGTAACGCGTGAAAAGTGTTACTAAAAGTAAATTGTAACATTTTACAAAGTGCTATATTAGCCCATGTCAACAAAAGTATTCCTTTTTAGTAGCAATTATAGAATGCCATAAATTTTAATTCTGTAGCATATAATAAAAGCTACAAATTTAGTTTTTGTTGTAATAGATAATTTTTGTCAGTACACATTATGTAGCACTTAAGAAATGCTATCAAATTGTCTTTTGTAGTACAATAACAATACTGTAAATATGTTATTTGTGGCATTTTAGTCACTCTACACATTTTAATCCAGAAATCATAAATCCATAGCACTAGAGATCTAAAATCAATGTATAGTATAAACATAGCAGTACAAAGAAAGCTTGAAAAAAAATTAACATCTTGGTGCAAATGAGAACCCGCAAAACAATTTAAAATTTACAAATCACATAAGTAAAGCAACTACCTAGCCTAAAATCGTTTTTTAGTGAATTCGCAAAGTCCAACTCATTACTAAAAAATTCAGCGTATAAATACTATAAATATTTATGGAAAATTATAAAAATAATAACCATTAAAAGAGCATATTTCCGAAACACTATAAGTCCATACTTTTGTCTCTCTTTTTTTTTTTTTTCATCAAAGCAATTCAATTTCATTGACTCTACTATGCATATTTCCTTTTTTTTAACTTCTATTTTTTCCAATATTATTATGTAACTACAGGTGTTTCTAAATCAAATTTAGACTGTTACAAACCCTAATTTATTGAATTATTGGCTAGCGTCAAATTTGTCAAAGCCACAATCTACATATTGCCAATCATAAATTATCATTACATTACTTACATAAAAATAATGTAAAATCAATTGTTTGTAATAATAATAATAATAATAATAATAATAATAATAATAATAATAAGTAATCTTGATCGATTGAAAGCAAGTCAGCGACGGCAGTTTGTAGAAATGGAAGAGACGATAATCGAGCTAGAAGTTGCAACTTTAGAACGAAACTGATAGGCGATAGCGTCAGGCATTGATAGCATGCAGGTGTGTGTGAGTGAGGCTGTATAAGTCAGGGAGCAATGCCGTGACTGTGGCCGTTGGTAGCATGTGTACTTATGCACCTGTGCTTGTGCCGCTTGAAAAAGCAGAAGAAGAGAAGAGATGAATCAGTTATGGATTTTTGGTTGCTCTATGTGCGTTAGACGAGAGAAGAAAGGTTTCTGCTCATTTATACACACACACACACATGTATATATATGTATGTATTTATGTATTATTGTTGACCCAAATAGGTTTTAATTTCAGTTTGGGTAACGAGTTCTAATTCTCAACCTATTTGGGTTCTATAGGTTAAACCGAACCAAATGCCTATCCTTATATAGGCCTAAATGATTACATATTATACCAGAAGGATGTCCTACTTGTAGAGTACCTTGATAGAGAAAAAGGATGGTTAAAAGTATAAATATAGGAAAGGAATTCCTGCCAAAGTTCATGGTATTTTCCACTTATTCCTAGATTTAAGTGAATGTTCCAATCACCACAAACTCCTAAGGACTTAACTTGGCTCGCAAATGAAAGAGAGATTGATATGAGATTCGTCATTCGACGGACGACCTGGCTTGAAAGTTAGTGGATGACAAGTGGCCTGATTTTGCTTTTGTGTATATAAATCTCAATCTTGCACTTTCGGCTAATGGAATCAATCCACACAGTTTACTACAGTTGTTGGCTAGTTGTCCTTATAACTTAGAATCTTCCTCCATGGTTGTTTATGAAAAAGAAATTCATGATGTTTTCATTGTTGATTTGTAGTCTTTGTACACTACAAAATGAATGTGTACTTAACACCACTAGTTGAGGACTTGTAGTCTTTGTACACTACAAGAAATTTAGCAATAGATGATAGACATTTTGTGACGGATTATGAGAAAAAAAGGCATAGGTCATAAAAGTATGATAGAGTTGTGATAGATTTTTTGTTTATCATGTATTCTTAACTGATTCGTGATGGACTACTAATAAAAACAAATTATGTCAAGAATATATGATTTCTTTGCGATAGAAATTTAAACGTCAATAATTCATGATAGAATCTTCACGTTGACTTGATTTTGCTGCATTGTTGTTAATCAAAATTTTAGGTATCATTTAGAATAAAATATTACATGAATGAAGAAATGTCATCATTTTAGTTAAGTTGGAATGACAATGTTTTGCACATAAATTTGAAATATTAAATTTTGAGAACTTTTTATTGTAAAATAAAATTTAAAAACTTGAAACACTTCATTTTAGTGTCGAGATAGCCTTGAATCCTTAATTTTTTTTTATAAGTATCAACATACAATTCATGAACATACAGAAAGCAGGCTAAGGCTAAAGCTAAAACCCTCAATTTTGACTTCTCTTAATCTCTCATACTGACTTCCTTTTCGCCGGCATCTTATCGAAATCTCGACCATTGTCATCTTGCCATCGTCTTTCTAATTTATTAGTTACCGATTGCATTGTGAAATTGATTGAATGGAGGTGCATTTCATGGTATCGCCATCGTCTTCATCGCTATCATGTTCCTTGCCATCGTTTTTCTATCCACATCTTGCTATCTTCCTCATCATAATTATTTCAAAGCCCTTGGTATGATTTATATTATGTCTTCATTTTTCATGTCGTTTATTTTTCACAAATATAAGTTAAAACAATTAATTCTATAAATAATCTAACAAAAAAATTAATTAAAAAAATTGATTAGTTAATTTGTTGAAAGAGTGCAAAGGATATCAGTTTGTTAGGGTTAGCAGTAGTAGTAGCAGGTGTGAGGTAAATTTTGGAGATGAAGGATTAGAGAAAATGGGTAATTATCTAACAACAGTAATACTACTAGTAGTAGGACCAAGAGCCAAATAATTTGCTTACTGTGGTAAATTTGCATATTTAAGGTTATTTTTTCATTAAAGTTTGGGGTTATCAGGAAATGATGAAGTAGTAGTACTGTTTTTGCAATAAATTTATACTTACAACCTAATTTAGCTTTTAATGCAAAATTGTATTTTAATTTGTTGAAAATATCTTTCCTTATGTAAAAGTTGATCCTATGTTTTTGTTGGAACAACTTGCTGCCACTTCTCTTGTTGAATATTTTGTTGCATCTCTTTTGTTGGAATAGTTTGCTTTAGAGGAATTAATTTGATTTAATAAATAAATTGCACTTCTTTATTTTAGAGTTTGAGTTCGTTAGTTAATTTATAATTGCATGAAAGAAATTTAATATTATGGTCCTTTATATGATAACATGACTTGAAGTTGTATTAGGCTTGATTTTGGTGTTGTGTTGATTTAATACTGTAATGATTTTGGCTACTGTAATATGTTTATTTACTAGTTTTGTGTTGTGACTACCATAATGTATGGGTCAAAATTTTTTGTTATGTTTGTGGTGCAATAAGTGTATTTAAAGTGGTGTTTATTTGTACTTTGCTTATATGAATTGATAATATATTGTAATTTTTTATTTATTTATTTGTAACTTCCTTAATGTGTCAAGATCAAAACTAATTGAAACTAAAAATGGATGAGTCTTGGGTTCATTGTAGTAAAATGTCAAGTGAGTATGAAGACGGGCTTGAAGAATTTATAGTTTATTGTTGGTAATTCTGAAGTCAGTAGCATCATTAAACGTCTATGTACTAAATGTATGAATATATCCTTTTATACACATAAGGTTGTTCGTGAACATTTGTATTTTTATGGGTTTGATGTTTTTTACACAACCTGGAGTTAACATGGGAAAATATCAATAACACACCACTTCCTAATATAGATGTAGATGTTCTATTTGAGTTTATGGAGTATAATGATAGTAACACAATAGATATGGTTAACGATGCTTATAAGGATTGTGTTGCAGATCCTAAAGCATTTAAAGAACTTTTAGAATAGGCCAAGAAGCCTGTGTACCCAGGTTGCAAAAATTTCACTAAGTTAGGCACTTTGATTAGCTTGTTCAATATAAGGGGTAAATTTAGGTGGTCTGGCGTAAGTTTTATCGAGTTATTAGGTCTTGTAGTCAAGTTGCTGCCTGAAAGTAATGAAATTCTTATGTGTATGTATGAGACCAAAAAGATAATGTCCGCTTTAGGCTTTGACTATATGAAAATACATGCTTACCCAAATGATTGCATACTTAACAGAAAAGAGTATAAAGGGCTATCTAACTGTCCTAGTTATGGTTTATTTAAATAGAGAAAAAAATGGTAGTGTTGACCAATAGAGGAAAGGGGTTCCTGCGAAGGTTTCATGGTATTTTCTGCCCATACCTAGATTTAAACGCATGTTTCAGTCCTCAGAAACTGCCAAGGACTTGACTTGGCATGCAAATGAGAGAGTCGATAATGATAAGCTCTAACATCCTACAGACTCGTCATCATGAAAATTAGTAGATAACAAATGACCTATATTTGCCTTTGATCCTGTAAATCTCCGCCTTGCCTTAGTGATTGATGGAATAAATCTATAGAGCTTTCTTAATAGTACATATAATTGTTGACCAGTTATTTTGATAACATGAAATCTTCTTCCATGGTTGTGTATGAAACGAAAATTCATGATATTGTACCTACTGATTTCTAGTCCTCAACAACCGGGCAACGACCTCGATGTGTACTTGACACATTTGATAGAAGATTTACAAACTTTGAGAGAAGTTGGGGTGAAGGCTTATGATGCCTACAAAAAGTAGTTCTTTAATTTTCAGGTTGTGTTATTATGGACTATAAATGACTTTTTGGCATATGAACATTTAGCTGATTGAACTGTTGAAAGATATAAAGCCTATCTATATTATGGAATAAACACCACTAAATATAGAGTTAAACACAGTGACAAGAAAAACATGTATCGGTCCCCATTGTTGGCTTCCTCATGGTCTTAAATTTTGAGACCAAGAAAAAGCCTTTGACATGCAATAGAGAGAGTTTGCTCCGAAACAGTTGGATAGGGGAAGGTGTCTTGTGGCTGGTTGAGTCTATTGATTATAAATAAGGGAAGAAAACTCTAAAAAATGTAAAAGTTCCAAAAATGAAGATCGTATTTGGTGGAAAAAAATCTATATTCTATAATTTCGAGTATTAGAAGCATTTACTTATACGTCATCAATTAGATGTTATGCATATTGAAAAGAATGTGTGTGAGAGCATTTATGAAACAATGCTCTATATTTTGGGAAAGACCAAAGATGGTCTTAAGCCAAGAAATGATCTTGTGGAAATAAAAATTACAGATGAATTAGCACCAATTTTATAAAAGAACAAGCGCATATTCCTTCCCACGGATTGTTATAACATTAACTAGAGATGAAAAGACAAGGTTGTGCAAAGATTTGAAAGGTATTAAGGTTCTAGCTAGGCATTCCTTAAACATAAAAAAATCTTGTATTAATGAAGGTCTTTAGTCACATAACTGTCATATTCTTATGCAACAACTTTTGCCGATTGCCATTTGGTGTGTCTTACCAAAGCGTGTTAAAAAAATTATGATCTGGCAAAACATTTTATGGCTTTGTGCTTGTTAGAAAAATATTTTCCTCCTTCTTTCTTTGACATTATGGTACACTTGATGATGCATATAGTAAATGAAATTAGACTATATGGCCTAATTTACCTTCAATGGATATATCCTTTCAAGAGATACATGTAAACTCTTAAAGGTTATGTTTGGAATTGCAATTGTCCTAAGGGTTGTATAGTAAAGAGTTATATTGTGGAAGAAGCATTAGAATTTTGTGCAAAATACATGTCAAACATGAGTACAAAATGCAAAACTATTGACCTATTGTCAAAGAATAACTCGAGTAGTCTATCAATGCCATCTATTACACGTAGCCCCGTGACAAAATTTTACAGCCATAGTCCATGATTGGATTCCTTATAATATGTTATGAATGTTATTGCCATCATAAATGAAGCTATAAGAGACTGTTTAGTAATTTTCTAAGAGACAACTTTAAAGAATAAGGTAATTGATTTCTTTAAGGTGTGATTAATACTAGTCCTGCTCCACTCCTATAGGAATTTATTGATCTATTAATACATAAATTTCAAACGTAGGGCTCTATTTCTCTTACTTGGAGTGGTGTAGTGAATTTGGCCCTGAAGTCTGCAACTACTTGCCTTTTAATCGCTTTGTGAGGGATATACTTAATGTTGAACTCACATTATTCTATTGCCAATTGTACCATCCTCTCGGAAATGTTAGATCTTCTTAGAACTTTCATGAGTAGAGTGTTGATTAGGACTTTGATATTGTGGGCTAAAAAGTATGGCCGTAATTTTTTGGCTGATACTATTTACCTAGTGATAGTTTCTCTAAATCTAGGTAGTAGGATTCAGCTCTAACAAACGCATAGCTAATTTAATAGATAGGAAATTGGGCATCCCCTTCACTTCTCAACAATGCGACATTTCCAACTGCCTTTAATACGACTAGATATAACTCTAACTCCTCACTCTCAAATGGTTTTACTAAAATTAGAGTATGTATGAGGTACTAAAAGATTATGTATGAGGTACTTTTTAGTACCTCAAAGGTCATCTCACATTCATTGATTCAGTTAAAGTTATTAGTACCCCTAAGAGTTTTTAATAGATGGGTGCTTTGTTCGTCAACTATGAAATAAAACTACTCACCACAGCTAAATCTCACATTCATTGCTCTAGGTGAAGTTATTAGTAGCCCAAAGAGTTTTAAAAAGAGGGGTGCGTTTCTCAGTCAACCGCAAAATGAAACGACTCAAAGCAGACAATCTTTCCATTGGACTTTGTACTGCCTTCTCGTTAGAGAGGGTTTTTATCACTAAAATTATGCACACCTTGGTAAGGTTAGCATTAATTCTTCAGTTATGGACCAAATAACCAAGAAACTTACATGAGGTCACCAGAAATGCACATTTGTTTGGGTTCAGTTTCATCTGGTATTCTAAAAGGATTATAAATGCATCTTCAAAGTGGTGTACATGATCACCTATATGAATTTTGACAAGCATATCATCCATGTAGACCTCTATCATTTTCCCAATATGATCTTTAAACATGGCATTCAAAAGGCGTTGGTAGGTGGCTCCCGTGTTTTTTAATCCAAAAGGCATCGCGTGATAACAAAACAACACCTAATTCATTATGAAGGCTGTTTTCTCTTGGTCTGCTGGGGACATTTATATTTGCTTACAACTTGAAAAGGCATCTATAAAAGTTTGTAAACCTAATAGTTAACTCAGCTAACTGATCTATTCTGGGAAGCGGAAAGCTATCTAATAACTTTATGAAATAAGAGTTATCATGACACTTTTAGACTTACATAAATAATACTTAGAGAGTAAATAATGTATTTTCATTGCATTTTTATTATATGTTGCATAAACATTTATCTTAGTTTATTCATAATAAATTTTGTTTGATTTAAAATAATTTGTATGCTAAATCATATGCATAATTGTAGGTATCTGAAAGCCCAAATTTCAAAGAAGGAATGTTGATGCAATAGATTTGCAAAAGATGAAAAAAAACTTGCCTACAAAAGAATTGAAACAAATATGGAACAATACAGCTGCTGTAGCAATCCTGGAATAACGATAGAGAAAATTCTGCGCGGGATAATTGAAGAATTGTGATCTACAGTTTCCTAATATGACTTATGCGTGACCTAGGCTTTTGTTTACCCTTAATTTTCAACTATAAAAGAAGCACACATCATAAGGAAAAGAGGGATTAAGGGCTGCATTAGAGGAGAATTTTCAGAAATCAATTAGGAGCTCAGTCCCTTTTATTGTTCTCTTGTTTTCTTGTTTACTTTTTATTTATGGGGACATGTTTGATGGTTGAAACTTTGTTCTTTATTTTTTTTTGCAAATCATGAATTAAATTTATTTGTAGTTGAATGATAAATAATCTTGATGGTTTATTGATTGAAAATATGAGTTACTCCATGTTTGCTGTAGCATTTTGTTTTGATAATATTTATTTTTATTCATTATTTCGACTAATCACCCATTTAATTATACTAACTAAGGAAGAGCTACAAAAGAGCATATTTTAGTGGAACATCCTAGAAAAATAGTTGGTCTTAGATTGAGTTTCCTGGATTGAGTTTTATTTGAGTCCAAAAGTGTCATGTTTGATCTAAGATTAATGATGAACTAGATATAAAGATTCACCTTATAGGGTAATTGGAACATAAGCTTGTAATGTTATATCTTATGTTGGCATAACAACTGATCACTATTAGATTGTATATAGATATGAGATATCCAACATGCGACAGTTAATGATACATAAAAATTCTGCCCAGTGTTATAGCAGATGCTATAGCAACTAAGCCAAGCATTAGAAAAATAATCAAAACCATTAAGAGAGTTTAATCACTCAACTACTCTATATTCCCATTGGTTTTATCTTTGAGTTTGACGTGATAATTTATTTTGTTGCATTTTATTTATTGTGTTTTTATTTTAATTACTATATTAGTTTCATTACTTGTTTTATTTTAATTTAGAACAAACTTGCACTATTAAGATTGCTGTAGCAAATCTAATAACATCAATCCCTATGGAGACGATCTTGAATACTCGTTATTATATTACTTATTGTGTACATTTGCACATTGACACTAATAACACTTGAATTCATACCAACATTATCCTTGTTGTAAGCTCAATTAAGATTAGTGAAATTTACACGCATCTGCCATTGTTTGTTTGCTTTCCTTATCAAGACCATATTAGAAATCCAGTCTGGGTAAAGTACTTCCCTGACGAACCCTACCTTTAATAGCTTCTCCACCTTCGCTTGGATAGCCTCGTTGCATTCTTGTTGAATGTTCTCCTCTTTTGTTTAACTGGTGGACATTTGGGATTGACATTTAAGGAGTGCATTATGTGATACGATGATATTTCTGGGGTGTCTTCGTGAGTCCATCCTTATTGTTTTTTAGGAAAGCAATTAAAGTTTCTTGTATTCATCCGTCGAGGCTTCATGTTGTAACATTTTCTTATGTCATTGGTGTTAATGTGTAATTGTACTCAACAAGTAATATAATGATAAATATTCAAGATTGTCTTTACAGAGATTGATGTTATCAAAATTGCTACAACAATATTTAACAGTAAAATGATTGTTCTAAATTAAAAAAAGATAATTGATGAAACTAATAAACTAATTAAAATAAAATGCAATAACTAGAAAAAATAAATCAAAATACCACGCCAAACACTAGAATAAAACCAATAAGATTAGAGTAGTTGAGTGATTAAACTTTCTTTATGGTTTTGATTATTTCTTCTAATTTTATGATCGGTTGCTACAGCATCTGCTATGGCACTAGGTATGATCCTATTGTATCCTCAGTTGTCGCTTGTTGGATGTCTTATATCCCTATGCAACTTAATAGTGACCAATTATTATGCCAATATAAAATATAACATTTCACGCTTAGGTTCTATTTACCCTACAGTGTGAATTTCTATATCTAGTTCATCTTTAATTTTACACTAAGCATGACCTCAAGTGAAACTCAACTCAAAAAACCCAATTTAAAACTCTAATATGTTCCACTAAGGTAGGCTCTTTTGTGACTCTTTCCTAGCTTGTATCATTAAGTGGATAGTCAGCCGAAATAATGAATAGAATAAGCTTTATATATGTTCCAACTAAGTAAATGCTATAGCAAACATGCAGCAACATATGAATTTAGTCAAGGAACTATTAAGATTGTTTATTACTTAACCACGATTAAATTAGTTCATGATTTGCGAAAGTAAAATAAGTAAAAAATTTTTAGCCATCAAATACATCCTCATGATTAAAAAGTGAACAAGAAAACAAGAGAAGAATGAGAAAGACTAAGTTTCCCGATTGATCTCCAAAAATTCTCCTTGTTGCAGCCCTTAGTTTTAATCTTTTATTTTCTTATTTCTTTTCGGTTTTTTTCTTAGTTGACGGCCTCTCTTTCTTTTGCATGTGTGCTTATTTTATAACTGAAAATTAGGGTAAACGAAAATCTAAGTCGTGGATATTCCAAATTAGGAAATTCTAAATCGCAATATTCTCTATCAATGCTCCAAGATTGCTACAACAACGGATGCTACAGTAACTACACTCTATTTCAAGTTTGTTTTTATTGTTCTGTAGACAAGTTCTTTTTCTATTTTTGGAAGCCCACTGCAGCAGCAATCCTTCCTTAAAATATGAGCTTCTAATCAACTACAATTATGCACACAATCCAAGCACACAAATTATTCTAAAACAATAAAATTTATTGAAACTAAACTAAAATTGATACTCATGAAAAGTATAACTAAAATGCAATAAAAAAAATAATTTACTCTCTAAGTAATAATGATTTAAGTCTAAAAGTACCATGATAACTCTCTTGTTATAGAGTTAGCACTTCCCCTTATTTTCACGACCTTGGAGGTGTCGCTTTCATCAATAATCACCTATTATGTTACCTCCTCTAGTTTTATAGTTAGTTGTTTTTGTAGTACTTCACTTCTGAGGCAAAGAACTCAATTCTTATGCTTCACTGTGAAAGGTTGGTAAATCTTCCACCTTGATGCTGATATTTTTCATAGTTAGGGTATAACTTTTTTGGCAGTTCAATGTTTTCCCTTGACTGTGCCCACTCTATTTCTAACTAGGAACTTTATAGTTAGAGCATATGTCGACGTGACAACCTTGATAAAGTTTAATAAATGTCTTTCCATAATCATATTATAAACATAAAGACAATCTACAATCAAGAAATCAACCATAGACGCTACTTGATCTGGTGCCTCCCTAATTGTAAATGGTAATTGTATAGCCTCTTAGACTATGATGCTTTCACCCTCAAAACCAATTAAGGGTGTTGTTGTGAGAATTCTAATATTATGGGTGTCAATGTGCAAGTGTGCACAACAAGTAATATAATAATAAGTATTTAAGATCATTTCCATAGATATTGAAGTTATCAGATTTGCTACAGCAGTCTTAACAATGCAAATGTTGTTCTAAATTAAAATAAAACAATTAATGAAACTAATATACTAATTAAAATGAAAACGCATTAAAAAAATATAATAAAGTAAATTATCACGCCATACTCAATGATAAAAACCAATGGGAATATAGGGTAGTTGAGTGATTAAACCAACTTAATAATTTTGACTATTATTCTAATGTTTGGCTTGGTTGCTGCAACATCTGCTATAGTACTAGGCAGAATCTTTATATATTCTCAGTTGTCGTATGTTGGATATTTTATAACTATATCCAATCTAACAATGATCAGTTGTTATGCCAATATAAGATATAACATTACACGCTTAGGTTCTAATTACCCTACAATGTGAATTCCTATATCTAATTCATCACTAATTTTAGATTAAGTATGACACTTTTGGAATCAAGTTAAACTCAATCCAGGAAACCCAATCTAAAACTAAGTATTGTTCTAATATATTCCACTAAGATAGGTTATTTTGTGACTCTTTCCTAGCTTGTATAATAAAATGGGTGATCAACTGAGATAATAAATAAAAAATACTATCAAAATAAAATGCTATAGCGAACATGCAGTAACACATATATTCAATAAATAAATCATTAAGATTGTTTACCACTCAACCACTAATAAATTTACTTCATGGTTTATGAAAGAAAAATAAAGAACAAAGTTTCAACCATTAAACACATGATTAAAAAGTAAACAAGAAAACAAAAAAAATAAGAAGGACTGAGCTCCCGATTGATTTCTACAAATTCTCCCTTGATACCTCCTTAAATCTTGCTCTTGAATTCTGTTTTGCTCTTGTTTCTTTTGGGTTTTGTTCTTAGTTGACGGCCCTCCATTTTCCTTATAATGTGTGCTCCTTTTATAGTTGAAAATTAGGATAAATGGAAGTTTAGGATGCGTATCTTCCAAATTAGAAAATTATAGACCGTAATATTTTGAGTAACTCGTGTAAATTTTTCTTTGTCTTTGTTCCAAGATTGTTATAGTAATGGTTGCTACAGCAATGGCTACAACAACTGTATTGTCTCAAATTTGTTTTAATTCTTTTGTAGCCAAGTAAGTAAACTAAAATGCAATAAAAACATGGCATTTACTCTCCATTTAATAATGATTTAAGTCTAAAAGTACCTTGATAACTCTCATTTCATAGAGTTATTAGGTGTTTTAATCGACCTTAGCTTATCCTTACTAAAGTTCATCCTCCCAAATGTCTTCATGTGAAATATGTCAAATGGAGCTCCCTTTGTCCACCAGAATTTAGTGTACTTGGTAATTCGCCACCATCATAAGAATTACTAGATCGTCATTACAGGGTAATTTTACCTTCGATGCTTCTACTTCAGTGAATGTGATCTCATGTAGCACAACCTAAATATTCTATTGAGGGTAATAACTATGCATTACTCATCTACCTTGGCATTTAATTACCCTTTATAACATACCCTTCGTCGGCAACCCTCCAAATATAGTTTTGATCTAGACTAGAGCTTTCCTGTTTTTTTTGTTGTCTTCAAGTTTTCAAGGCTTCTTCTCAATGTCAATGTCTTCTATGAACTCCTTCAATTTACCTCGGCTAATAAATTTTTCAATCTGCTCTTTGAGTGCCTAGCATTTTACGGTGTCGCTACCCATAATCTTAGTGAAAGTAACAATACCTCGATTAATCTTTTTTTTTTCAGATGGGGTAATTAGCAGACTTGGCTACTTGAGATAAGGTTTGTTCTTTATGTGCATTAGGATATGTTCTCTGGTGGTGTTCAGTGGGGTGAAGTGGCTCAACTATAAATGAAATGTTGGTCAAGTTTTGTTTTGTAAAGTGCAACATTCATACGGGTGCTCCTTGTGTGTTCTTTTAACGTATAGCAATCTTTCAGAACCACCACCTGCTAGAACAAAGCTTTTACATACTTGATATCTTTGTGCCTTACACAAAGGTTGGTGTAGGTAAGAAGTGGGTTTCTTAAAAGTGACCAAAGAAATTTTTCCAGCTTGAGACCCATCATCATTGTTGTTAATGCCACTCTATCACTGTACCCTTCTACTTATACCGCCTCTACTTTGAAATGCACGATATAATCCTTAAGACTTTCATCAGTACACTGTGTAGCTTATAGTAAGTGGGTTAATGGCTTTTTCGACTGCCTTGTTTTGATGAATTGTACTACAATTTTATTTGAAAGCTGTAAAAATGAGCTGATACTCCCTAGCTCGAGTTGTCTGAACCACCGCCTAGCTGATCTCGTCAACGCAAGTGAAAATGTTTTGCACATAATTGCTTTTGAAGCTCCTTGCAACTCTATCTAAAACCTATATGATTCCAAATAGTCGGTAGGGTCCCCTCGACCATTATACACACGTGCTCGTGGCAACTTGAACCTTGGGGGCAGCGGTGTATTCATGATTTTATCTGTAAATGGTGACTTCATAACATCCATCATTTCCTAATCTTTAGCTCCCTTGTGAAATTCTAACTAGGCAACCCAAGAGGAGGGGTGAATTGGGTTTTTATAAATTATTCAGCTAAACAAATTTTCATGCAAATTTGATAACGAAAATAAGAACAATAATAATTAAATTGATCACAAATTAAAAGGATAGGGAAAGAGAGAATCAAACACGGTGATTTTTACGTGGTTCGGCCAACCTAACCTACGTCCACACCTCCAAGCTTTTCCGGGCTTGAGGATTTCACTAAGCAAGCCTCCAAGGCTTCAATTGCTTACACTTGACTTCTAAGGTGTCAATAACCTTTACAACAAGAGATTATCCCCAATCTCTTAACCCAAGTGTATCCCAATACTCACAATCCCTCAAAATGAAAGATTACAAATTGGTTTTCTCTCACACTATATTTAAGATTACAAATTAAAGCTCAAAGTGTGAATAGATGAAGTGAAACTATGTTTTTAGCTCTTGTGAAGATTGCAAACTCGAGTATAAGCTCAATAGTTATATTGTGATCAATCTTCTTTGAATTTGAATGAGCTTATTTATAATAAGAGCTGAAAAACTAACCGTTATTTGCTGTCTGCGCGAAAACAGTTCACCGTTAGCAGTAAACGGTTAACCGTTTGTTCTGATCAAAGTTACCGTTGGGCCAGAATTCAAATAAATGGTTTGTTGTTTGTAGTTGCCCTTTCGCCGTTAATGTCCAGAGACCTGCAAAATGAATACCCATTATCCGTTTCAAGGAAACGGCTAAGGCTTTACATGAAATGACTCTCTGGATATTATCGGTTAACCGTTTGTCAATAAACGGTTCACCGTTAAATTCTAGTAGCCTGCAAAAAGAACAACTGTTATCCGTTTTAAATAAACGGCTAAGGACTTGTGTGAAATGACTCTCTGGATGTTATCGGTTAACCGTTTGTAATAAACGGTTCACCGTTAGTATCCAGTAAGCTATCCATTTCCGTTTTTCACTAAACAGTTAGAGCTTAGCAAACTTTTACTCTCTGGTCGTAATCGGTTAACCGTTTATATATAATCGGTTCACCGTTAGTTTCCAGTAAGTTTTCCATTTCCGTTTTTCACTAATCGGTTAGAGCTTAGCAAACTTTTGCTCTCTGGTCGTAATCGGTTAACCGTTTATACATAATTGGATTACCGTTTATTCCCAGAAACACATTTTAAACCAGATTTTACAAAGAAACTTTTTCTAATTAAAAATCCATCTTTTATAAGAATGACTTTCAGTTGTTAAGAAATAACTCTAATATTTTTATCAAAAAATCATTTAAAGTTTGTTATTATCAAAATCAATATTATTAACATATTCATGTTAACAATCTCCCCCTTTTTGATGATGACAAACTTTGTTCAAAATTTGGCTCCCCCTTAATATATCCTTAATGTATGGCCAAATTAAGAAATGGTCAATAAAAATATTTTTGCTCAAGTACGCATTATTTTGAAAACTTCTTATTTTAAAAATGCATCATTTAAAATCTTCCCATTTATAAAACCATTGTCAGGTCCATTAAGGCTCCCAAATTGTCTCCCTCTTCATCGTCTAAAAGAAAGAGAGAAAAGAAAAAAAAAGTGTAAGTTCGGTAGTTTTTGGCGAGCAGAAATTTGGGCAGAGTCTCCCCTTAAAAATGAGTAAAACCATTTTTACATAAGAGAGAAAAATACTTCCAAAATGTCATAATAATCAACTCCATCACCGACAACAACACCATAAGCAAACCAAGCACTTCAATAATCAAAATCCACAAGGTTTATCAATCTCAATCAAGGCATCCAATATCAAGAATAAGCATAAAACCATGGCATCAAAATCCATAGATAACATATAGCAGTAAAAATATACATGTCAAAATGCAAACAATCAAAACATGAACTATATGTGCGAAAACATAATCTAGAAACTAATGAGGAGGTGAAGAAGAAGATGAGCTCCCCGGATCATAACCAAGGATGCCGAGAAGGATGAGCTAAGCATGGATAATCTCATACTGATGATCAAGGCTCTGCCACTGGAAGAACTCAAAGTCAGATCGCAGCTGCTGGTGGTCTCGAGAAAGAGTGTCCAGCCGATCGAGAATCAGCTGCATACTGTTTGAGATTGGTGGCTGAGCTGAAGCTGGAGGCGGCATAGAAGTAGCTGGCTGCTCAGGCGCAGCTGATTACTCTGGAAAAGCTGATGGCTCAGGTGCAGGTGGTGGCTTAGAGGAGGACGGAATGGCAGCATCCGCGACACGCTCCTTAGGATCTGAGTCAGCTGGAGGCCGAGGAACAAAACGGCGACGGGGAGGAGGTGGCTGAGCTCCTAATCTAAAATCAGGAAGCTGATCGGGAGCATAGACATCATTAAGCATCCGATCGTCCTCCGGAGCTATCAAGGTATCCCGGTTCTTGGCGTTGCTGGTTTTAATCCACTTCCCATTCTTCCAAGAAAAACCAATACTCGTCATTGCCTCGAGACCAATCTGTTTAGGCTTCATATGCCTAGTGTCTCGGAGAGGCACACCAAAACGACGAAGTAACTTAGTAATTATACTATCATACGGAAGCAAGCGGTGATTAACTGCTGGAGTACTCAACATGTGCCACACAATAATATATGAGAGGTTTGTTGGACGATCTGAGAGTAGGCTATCCAGAATGCCTCTGTCCAACCTTGTGACCTCATCCGTGTGACCTTTCCTAGGTGTCACTATGTGCTGTAGAATAGAATGAAGAAATCAAACTTAAAGAGGTAATAGTTGAGACCGAAATGGAAGCAAACAAATATCATCAGTTAGGTCTCTACGGCGACATATGTGACAGACTGCATCCGTATGTCGAAAATGATCAAAACAAAGGATTTTCCTAGAGGTGTATATCTTCTATCCCTCATGCAAGATACCAAGACATTCACCTAAATCTATATGATCAAATTCTATAAGCACACCACCAACTTGAGTAACTATCCTATTTTAGTTGATATGGGAGATATCCATGTTCGAGTAAAAGACTCGCACTAAGTTAGGATAGACTCGCTCATTAAAATTAATAGCAGGCTCCCAAGGCATAAGCATATCCCAAACACTTCTATCACAAACAACTAAGTTCCGGAAATCATTAAGGTGAACATAAGAGGAGTCAAAAGAGGAGTCAAGTACCTTTCGCCCATCGAAGCGGTCCTCGAACCGTTTCGCCACGGAAGGAGTGGGGAAGTGAATTCTGGAGAATTCAGAGATTTCCCTAGGCTGAAAGGGGTGTACTTGAGATGTGGATTTTCGCCGGACGTTTCTCCGAGAGGTTTCAGCCATGAAGGAGCACGGTGGAGTGAGTACAGGCGAGAGAGAGGAAAATAATCGGTAATTGGGTGAGAAATGGATAAGGAATGTGAATGTGAGGCTCAATTTGGTTGAAAAAGGGAACAAAATGGATCAAAAATGGAGAAACCCAACTCGCGGCAGTTAGGGTTCAATTTTGGGATTTTTCGATTCGGGCTTTGATTTTCGGTTTTGAATCGGTATAAGTGTTTTAAAGGGTGTAGGAAATGATTTAATCGGTTTGATTTGGCACAAGAAGCAAGAAATATGAAGATTTTAGGAAGAGAAAAGCCTTGGCTGCGCAACAATGGAGAAAACGGTGAGAGGGTAACTAGAGAGGAATAAGAGAAAGGCTTTGAACAATTTTAAAAAGTGAAAACGGTTAACCATTTATAATAAACGGTTAAAGGGTAACGAACAGAGGCTTGAGACTAGGTAAACAGTGAAAGCCTAAGTGCTTAACGGTTAAGGGGTAACAGTGAGATGAGTTACTGCTAACAAACGGTTCACCATTTGTAGCAAACGATGAAAGGGTAAGAAGACAGACACAAATTCTAGTCTCTGGAGCAAAATGGTTGTTCACCGTTTATTGGAAATGGTTATCCGTTTATTTTATCTAAATTTTCGCACATTTGATTTAATATTTGGCCATCAAATAATCAATTCCCAAATCATTTAATTGATCTAAAAATATTTTATGAGCCATTTTAATGCATGATTCATGAACATGTTATCAACCAATGTATTCATACAATCAAGAAATAACAAGACAAGTTTGTCATTTAACAAGCAAGTTCAAGCATTTCATAACCATTAGATCACAATTATAAGTCAATTAATTCAGCACACTCAATATCATGAATAGAGACATTATTGTGAAAATTTCATCATCCCAAGTTCATGCCGAATTTTTAAAAATTGTTCTTCGCAGAGAGGTTTAGTGAAAATATCGGCAAGTTGTTTTTCCGTAGAAATAAACTCTAATGCAATATCTCCCTTTTGAAGATGATTTCTCAAGAAATGATGTCTAATTTCTATATGTTTGGTTCTAAAATGTTGAATGGGATTTTTTGAAATATTTATAGCACTAGTGTTGTCACATTTAATAGGAATTTGTTCAAGGTTAATCTCATAATCTCTAAATGTTTATTTCATCCAAAGTGCCTGTGCACAACAACTTCCGGCGGCTATATATTCAGCCTCGGTAGTTGAAAGAGCAACAGAATTTTTTTTTTTACTAAACCATGAAACAAGTGAATGTCCTAGAACAAAACAAGTTCCACTAGTGCTCTTCTTATCCACTTTATGACCTGCAAAATACGCATTCGAAAAACACGTTAAATCTATATGAGTTCCCCTAGGATACCAAAGGCCAACATCTATGGTTCCAATCAAATAACGGAAAATTCTTTTAACAGCAAGCAAATGGGATTCCTTGGGACATGATTGAAATCTTGCACACAAACATATACTAAACATGATGTCGGGTCTACCTGCAGTCAAATAAAGTAAAGATCCAATCATACTTCGATACATTTTGATATCCACTTCTTTACCTTTTTCATCTTTGTCAAGCTTGATGGTTGTGCTCATAGGGATGCTTTTTGCCGTCCCACTTTCATAGCCAAACCTTTTGAGTAGATCTCCCACGTACTTGGCTTGGTTTATGAAAAAATGCCATCCTCGTTTTGTTTGATTTGAAGTCCAAGGAAATACTTCAGCTCTCCCATCATACTCATCTCAAACTCTTGGCTCATACATAATGAAAATTCTTTACACAACAACTCATTAGTAGAATAAAAAATGATATCATCAACATAGATTTAAATAATAAGTATGTCTTGGTTCTTATTCTTAACAAAAAGAGTTGTGTCCGCTATTCCCATTGAAAAATTATTATCCAACAAGAAATTTTTAAGCCTATCATACCATGCTCTAGGAACTTGTTTTAAACCATATAAAGCCTTGGATAACTTATACACATGATTTGGAAAATTTTCATTTACAAAACCAGGAGGTTGTTTCACATAAACTTCCTCCATAATATATCCATTTAAGAAAGCACTTTTGACATCCGTTTGATATAGAATAAATTCTTTATGACATGCATATGCTAACAGCATCCTAATGGATTCTCACCTTGCTACAGGTGTAAAAGTTTCATCAAAATCAATTCCTTCTTCTTGGTTGTAACCTTGAGCCACTAGCCTAGCTTTATTTCTTACAACCACACCAGATTCATCCATTTTATTTCTAAATACTCATTTAGTACCTATAATGGATTGATGTTCTGGACAAGGAACTAACTCCCACACATTGTTTCTTTCAAATTGATTCAAATCCTCTTGCATTGCCATAATCCAAGATTCATCATTTTCAGCATCCGCAAAAGATTTTGGTTCAATTTGAGAAATAAATGCAGCATGCTCACATGTGTTCTTAAGAGATGATCTAGTGGTAACACCTCGTGAGGGATCTCTTAATATTACATCTTTAGGGTGAGAAAAAACATACCTCCACTCCTTGGGGAGTGTTTGAGAAATACCTTCATTTTGCTCCACATTTGGTTCTTCATTATGCTCCTCTTGAATTCCATTTATTGTGTCTTCTTCGTTGTCATTTGATGCTTCTTCTTGTTGTTCTTCTTCTGCATTATCATTAACAATGACTTTCGCCGTAGAGGAGGGGTTAGACTCATAAAAAGTACCATGCATAGATTCCTCTACAACTAAAGTTCTTTTGTTATAAACTCTATAAGCTTTGCTTGAATTTGAATATCTAAGAAAAATACCAACATCAGATTTTGGATCAAATTTACCAAGATTATCTTTTGTGTTCAAAACAAAACATTTGCATCCAAAAACTTTAAAATAACCAATGTTGGGTTTTCTATTTTTCCAAAGCTTATATGGGGTTTTATTAAGATTAGGTCTAATCAACACCGGATTTAAAATATAACAAGCGGTGTTGATGGCTTTGGCCTAAAAATACTTAGGCAAAGAGTTTTCATTCAACATGGTCCTAGCCATTTCTTGAATAGACCTATTCTTCCTTTCTACTACTCTATTTTGTTGTGGAATCCTAGGTGATGAAAATTGATGTTCAATGCCAAAATCATTACAAAAATTTTCAAATGCATGATTTTCAAATCCTCTACCATGATCACTTTTAATACAAGAAATAAAATAGCCTTTTTCATTTTGAACCTTTTTATGGAAAATTCGAAATGCATCAATGGCATCATCCTTATAAGCTAAGAGCAATATCCACGTGTATCTAGAATAGTCATCCACAATTACAAATGCATAATATTTGCCACTTAAACTAGCATATCTTGAAGGTCCAAACAAATATATATGAAATAATTAAAGCGGTTTTGAAGTAGAGATATGATTCTTATTTTTAAAAGAAGTCTTGATTTGTTTTCTAAATTGACATGCTTCACAAATTTCATCCCTTTGAAAACTGACTTTTAGAAGACCTTTAACTAAATCATTTTTCACGATTTTTGAAATCAAATCCATGCTTGCATGTCCTAATCTTCTATGCCATAGCCAACTATCATCATGTAATGCAGAAAAACATTTATCAAGAGTAGATGCACATTCTATGTCAATGGTATAAACATTACTACATCTATTTTCCATAAACAAAATTTTCTCATCACATGCATTCTCAATGACACAACTTGATTTATCAAAGAAAACTTTATAATTTTTGTCACACAATTGACTAATGCTTATTAAATTATGTTTCAAATTTTCAACCAAACACACATTCTCAATTAAGGTTGAAGATACTTTACTAACATTTCCAATTCTAAGGATTTTTCCTTTTGAGTTGTCTCCAAAAGATAAGTTTCCACCATTTTCAATTTTGGTGAAGCTTGAGAACCAAGAATAGCTCCCTGTCATGTGTCTTGAACAACCACTGTCCAAGTACCACTTATTCTTCTTCTTCTTCAAGCCCTGCAGAGAAAATCTCAAGTTTTAGGTACCCAAACCTTTTTGGTTCCTTGAGAGTTAGCAATGGTTTCTTTTGGAACCCAAACACATTTCATACCATAATATGCATTTCTCTTTACTGCACATCTATTTTTCATATGACCATCTTGATTACAATAATGACATGTAATTTTATTGTTAATAGATTTATTCCTCACAAAATAGCTCTTGTAGAATTTTTGTTTCAAATTTAGTTTATAACCAATACCACTTTTATCAAATGCACATTTTTGTGAGTCTAGCAAATTATCCAACATCTTTTGCCCATTTGTAAATTTCAAGACAATCTCATTTAACTCATTGCTCTTTTTCTTAAGCATTTCATTTTCATTTTTCAACTTATCTATGTGTGATTCTAAGTGCTCATGTACAATGCTAGGCTTCTCATTAGATAATGCAATTTCATCATGCAAAGTCTTGTTTCCTACTTCTAGGCATACAATTTTTGCATTTAAAGATTCATTTTCATTCTTAAGCTTTGCCATTTCCTTTCTAAGACATGCATTCTTTTTACCAATCTTCATCAACTCGTTATGCAAATCTTTAAAGGCATCATACAATTCATCATAGGTTGGATCACTTATCTCATTGAGATCATTATCATCTTCTATTGCCATAAGTGCTAGGTTTGAGACTTCTTGTGATCCTTCCTCATCACTTGAATCTTCCTCGCTATCATCCCAAATTGCAACCATGGCTTTCTTCTTGTGTTTGTTGATAAGTGGACACTCCGATCTAATATGGTCAGGCTTCTTGCATTCATAGCATGTGATTGCCTCCTTATTCTCCTTATAGTTCTTGAAGTTTCTGAAATTTCTTCGTTCTCCGGTTTTCTTGAAGAATTTTCTGAACTTCCTTGCTAGCATGGCCAGCTCTTCATCATCCGGTTCACTGTCCCCATCACTCTCATGTTTTGAAGCTTTGAGAGCAATTTTTTTTTCTTCTCCTCATGCCCTTTTTCTGCTGCTAAATCTTCTTCATACGAAATAAGAGAACCAATTAAATCATCAAGAGGCAAAGTATCTAAATCTTTTGCTTCCTCAATGGCAGTCCTTTTAGGTCTCCATTTCTTAGGTAGTGACCTAATAATTTTCTTGACTTTTTCCCTATTTGAAAAAGTCTTCCCTAGGGCCCGTAGAGTGTTCACTATGTCCGTGAATCTAGTATACATAGAGTATACATTTTCATTTTGTTCCATTTGAAACAATTCATATTGCCGAGTGTACTTACTTATTTTAGATTCTTTCACTTGATTTGTGCCTTCATAGACAACCTCAAGTTTGTGCCAAATCTCATTAGCACTTTCACAACTAGACACTATAAAACTTTTTCTTATCAAGAGCACAAAACAAGGCATTCATAACTTTGGAGTTTAGAGAGGGTTTCCTCTTTTCAAGTTCATTCCAATCTTGTGAAGGTTTTGGAATATCTTCTTCAATTTCAGTTTTAGTCAAAGAAATTCTCATCCTAGTTTTCCAATAAGGGTAATCATTGCCATCAAAGAAATGTGGCCTAGTGGTGGATTGCCCTTCCCTAAATGTGGATTAAGTCTAAATAAGAGCACCAAGCTCTGATACCAAATAAAATTCTAACTAGGCAACCCAAGAGGGGGGTGATTTGAGTTTTTATAAATTATTTAGCTAAACAAATTTTCATGCAAATTTAACAACAAAGATAAGAACAATAATAATTAAATTGATCACAAATTAAAAGGATAGGGAAAAAGAGAATCAAACACGGTGATTTTTACGTGGTTTGGCCAACCTCGCCTACGTCCACGCCTCCAAGCTTTTCCGGGCTTGAGGATTTCACTAAACAAGCCTCCAAGGCTTCAATTGCTTACACTTAACTTCCAAGGTGTTAATAACCTTTACAATAAATTATTATCCCCAATCTCTTAACCCAAGTGTATCCCAACACTCACAATCCCTCAAAATGAAAGACAAATTAGTTTTCTCTCACACTATATTCAAGATTACAAATTAAAGCTCAAAGTGTGAATAGATGAAAACTATGTTTTTAGCTATTGTGAAGATTACAAACTCGAGTATAAGCTCAATGGTTATATTGTGATCAGTCTTCTTTGAATTTGAATGGGCTTATTTATAATGAGAGCTGAAAAACTTACCGTTATTTGTTGTCTGCTCAAAAACGGTTCACCGTTAGTAGTTAACGGTTAACCGTTTGTTCTGGTCAAAGTTACCGTTGGGCCAGAATTCAAATAAACGGTTTGCTGTTTGTAGTTACCCTTTCTCCGTTAATGTCCAAAGACCTGCAAAATGAATACCCATTATCCGTTTCAAGTAAACGGCTAAGGCTTTATATGAAATGACTCTCTGGATATTATCGGTTAACCGTTTGACAATAAACAGTTCACCGTTAAGTTCCAGTAACCTGCAAAAAGAACAACTGTTATCCGTTTTAAATAAACGGCTAAGGACTTGTGTAAAATGACTCAATGGATGTTATCGGTTAACCGTTTGTAATAAACGGTTCAATGTTAGTATCCAGTAAGCTATTCATTTCTGTTTTTCACTAAACGGTTAGAACTTAGCAAACTTTTGCTCTCTGGTCGTAATAGGTTAACCGTTTATATATAATCAGTTCACCGTTAGTTTCCAGTAAGCTTTCCATTTCCGTTTTTCACTAATCGGTTAAAGCTTAGCAAACGTTTGCTCTCTGGTCGTAATCGGTTAATCGTTTATACATAATCGGTTCACCGTTTATTTCCATAAATACATTTTAAATCAGATTTTGCAAAGAAACTTTTTCCAATTAAAAATCCATCTTTTATAAGAATGAATGGAATAGTTTTTATGACTTTCATTTGTTAAGAAATAACTCCAATATTTTTATCAAAAAATCATTTAAAGTTTGTTATTATCAAAATCCATATTATTAACATATACATGTTAACACCTTGTAAACATTTTTTCTTATTCCTTGAATTTAGGCCCTCATTTCCTATTTGAATTTAGGCCCTCATTTCTAATAGCTCAGTTCTGCTCCGGTTTTTCCATCTTAACCTCAACTTCATTAGTGTGCTTTTCTTGCTTCGCAGAACCAAGCCAACAATTCACGCCTATGTGTGCCCTTCTTCTAGTTGTGTCTAACTTATAACTGGTCTGTCTAACTTTGTTGCCTCATCTCGTTTTGAATCTCCTTTCTAGTGGTCATTTTGGTGAGCGTAAAATGGAATCAAAATTGGTCTTTTGATTTTATCTTCTATTATTTGCATCCACTACTCTATTCTTTTTCCCATTTTAAATTGATTTTCCCACTCTCACTCCATCAAACCAAAAAGTAGCCTATGAGTTGGGATTTTGCTCGAGTTTTACAAGTCTAGTGGCAATGACTTCACTTCATTCGGGTCATTATTTTTCGATTAACCTTTCTCTTGTTACTGTTGCAAACTTAGAGATTGTGGCATTTGTCATTGCATCATGTATGATTCAAAACTATGTTGGTAGAGGCTCTTCTTCTAACATCAACTGTTGATGCCCATACACATATAAGAGAGTGTTTTAATTGTAAGCTCTTGGTAAGAATAAAATGGAAGTCTAAAGGTTGGGGGTATTATGGGAAAAAAGGGGTGAGATAGTGTAAGCCACCTTAATGTCTAAAAAAATTCAAAAGATGTCTTTTACTTAGTGCCCAGATTTTCCACACGTCACATGGAAACTACAACAAAAATTAGAGGATCTCCATATATATTTGGGGTACATCAACATAGGAAGATCCATTTGTTAAGCCAGCTCAGCTCCATTTAAAGAACCCTACAAATTTCCATTATAAAAGGATGTATGGGAGGGACAATTTCCTAATAAGCTTATGTGTCACTGTTAGATAGCCTAAAAGGATAGTCGTATGAGGAAATGCCATCAGTTAAACTCAAGTTCAGAAGCACAAAGATATTTGAATTTCATAATGAAACTACTAGAAAGCTCATATTGAGGAAGAGAACAGCCAACCACAATTCGCCATATACTTAAAACTACCAAAGATGCCTTGGGTGCACTCCACTATATAAAATCAAATCTATCTCAACAGAAAGGGATATCTCATCTACTCTTTCAACTCTTCTTTGTACATATTTTGAGTTTCAAAAAAATATAGCGTTATCTTTACTATTCACTAACTTGATTTTTGGAGTGCCATTGTTGGCACTATTTTTCGACTTCTCTAATGGTTGTCTTTCTCTTTTGTAGGCTCTAAATAGTCCTTCCCCTAAAATTATTCTTAAAAAACCAAAGAGATCCTCCTCAATAGCTAGTCTTTTAATGTTTTGGGTATAATAACAGCTTGATCATAAACAACAATAATAAAAATATTCAAATTAAAAATTTAACATCTATCTATCAAAATTTTATAATAAGAATATATTTATCATTAAATTATGTAAAAACGATTTTTGTTATAGAAGTAAAAAAAAAATCTCAAAATTGAGTGCTTTAGTTATATTTACAACAATTTTGATACACCCATTTGGATCCAATAATATTTGCATTTTTTAGTCTAGGAACAAGAGTCCATGTGTTAATTTGATTTAAGACTTGAACCTTTTTCATTCATTGCGGTAACGCATTAACGAGATTTGAGTGCATTCTTTAATATTTTTGGCTCAATAGTAATAGATGTTTGCAATGCAAAATTGGGGTTATTTTTTAACTTCTGACAAGTGGCCATTGGGTGAGTATTTGTAGTTATTTTGGTTAAGGTCATAGGCTAATTATTTGTGTTGACTTTTACTCGGGATAATGAACTCACAGGTTGAATTGGTAATCCAATGGAAAATTGATTAGATATATTTAAGAAGTCGTGTTTGGTTCTTTCATTCAAATTTTGGGGCCGAGCTGGTGTGGCTATTGGCTGTATTGCAATTTCTTTACTGGTGTGGGAGACATTTTCTCCAGTATTCTCAGAGTTATTGCTTTTAGAGTTGTCTATTTTAGCTCCAGATGGTAAATTTAACATCATAAAAGTTTCTGAAATGTCCATGTTTTCAACAATTTTGAGCTTTTAACACAACTTTAAGCAACATTGTAGAAGAAAAGATAAAGAATTTGATGGAATCAAATTGTCTTGCATAAAATTGTATTCTCCACCGCTAGAATATTCTTCACTACTAAGTTTTTCCTGCAATTTCATCAAAGGAGATAATTCAGCAAAAGGAAATACACTTTATATATAATTTTTCACATGTCTAGATATATAGACATTTTAGGTCTCCAAATCCAAGCAACGATAGCCCTTGTGTATGAGGTTATATCCTAGGAAAACACATGGAAGATATTTTTTATCAAATTTATTTTTACTATAATCTTTTAAGTAAGGGTCTGCATCCAAAAATTCTTAATTGCTTGTAATCAGAAGCCCTTTTGAAAAGCTTTTCATAATGATATTTCATAAAAATAGTAGAGAGAGCATTAGATTAATTAGATATGTGGCTATTACAAATGCTTCAACCTAAAGAGTTAAAGGTATTTGAGCTTCAAACATTAATGTTAGTGTCGTCTCTAAAATATGTCGATGTTTTCTCTATGTCACTCTATTTTTCTTGGGTGTATAGGGGCATGAAAATTTTCTTGTAATACCGTAAATTTACTGTTGATCAATAAATATTGTTGAGCTAAATTCACCATGGCCGTCACATTGGAAAATTTTGATTTTCCTTTCCAATTGGTTCTCTAGTTGATGATGAAACCTAAAAAAATAATCAAATAAGTCAGATTTATGTTTTAAGGGAAATAATCATTAGAATCTAGTGCAATTATTAATGAAAAGCACAAAAAATCTAAAGTTTTAATTGGAATTAATTGGGGCAGGACCCCACAAATCACAATGAACTTTTTATAAGGGAAATTCTAATATTTTATTAGACCAATTAAATGGAAGTTTATAACTTTTTCCTAATTGACATGAAGCACAAATACTAGGTGTTTTAATCCAACTAGAAAAGTTGATCTCCTTCATTGATTTTAAAATATGTTAGACTTCAAGACTTGAATGTCCAAGCCATTTGTGCCAAAGTTTTATTGTATCAAAATTTCATTTAATTACATTTAACGCTTTCTGATTGTTTTCCTCCAAAACAAAGAGATTGTCGCTTCAACTGGCTTACGTTAGCACATTGTTCTGTTTATTCTTAATAGTAAAATTGTTAGCATCAAATTCAAGAGAACAACGAAAATCATTATTAAATGATGCCACAAATAGTAAATTCTTTTTTAATTGAGGGACAACAAGTACATCTTTTAGTAGTAAAGGGCCACTATTATTATTTTTTTTTATAGACATATGTCTGATATGTGATATATAAAATTTTTGTTCGCTACCTACAAAAATCTTATCATTGACCATGTATGTAAAAGCCCTCGAGTCTAAAACAAATGTTGATCATTTGATTTATTAAAGTTCATCCAGCAAGGGCCTATGGCACTTGATGTAGATATTCACTACCAGCTCGAACGTACATCAATATTATGGCCCTTTTTTCCATATATTTGGCAAATAATGATATCTTCTTTTTTTTTTTTATGGTTAGCACCTGAGGAAGAAAGTGACAAGTCTGAGACACATAGCTCACCTACAGAGGAAGAAGACAACTCGAAGAAAGACCGCGAGGAACCAACCATCCCAACCTAGCCAAAAACCAGACAAAAGCACATTATTCAAGAAGAGGAGAAGGATGATCTTGAAGAGGAGTCGTCTATTCCAATCTTTGAGAGCAAGAGAAAGGACAAGGGTAAAGCAAAAATAGCAATACCGCTAGCCTCTGAAGATGAGATGGAGCAAGTTGATGCTGAGTTGGTTGCTGCAGCAGCCATAATTATGCCTACACCTGAGCAAGCCAAGCAACTACTTGCGGTTATTTTTGCCATCATAGCTTAGGGCCAGGTAGCTGATGCATTAACTCAAAAGCCTTCACAACACACTCCTAGCCAACCTCTTCGCACCAGTCCAAGACGATCCAGCAAATGAAAAGGCAGTATATCTACAGGTACTGCTACAGCAACCCCAACCACAACTCTTCTTACCAGCCTCGTAGTAAAAAAGACAAAGACATTGACAACTACTTCCCCAAAAACTTCACCAAAGGATAAGTTGTGCAGTGCATCCAAAAAGCGCTGATAACATCCTGTCATGTACTACAGTCCCCACCACAGGGGAGTACTCTTTCCTTACTAGTTCATTCAATTTATATGCCTTTGTTATGTTTGCTTGTAAGGATACAACAACTCTCAAGTTTGGGGGGCTTGTGTTCCCGAATGCATATGTTTAGGTTTGTATACATGTCTGTATGTTTGTGTGGTGTGGAGCTCTATTATTTAATATTTGTGTATGAATTTGAAACCCTAATGAAGATAAATTGAGTGTTATTCAATATATATATGCCAAGTAGAGATAGTTATAGATAAAAGTGACATTATGTCCTGACACTTAGACTTTAGTTGGATTATATGAGACTATTAGAGCAAAGCCAAAAAAAGAGAAAAGATCTCAAGTTTGGGGGGGAAGAAGCAAGTTTGAATAGAAGCAAGTTTGAATAACTTTGATATCTATGGAATACAATATGTTCCAATGGTTCAAGTTGTTGAGTAACCAAATCTGAGTATGTACCTCATATGCAGACTTATGTTCAAATGTAGCGAGCGTTATGAGCAATGTTGTAGCATATATAAAAAAAGAAAAAAAAAAGAAATCCTCTAAGGCATTGGGTAGCCAGGTCTATTCATAAGCCCCATGTTCAACCTTGAGTAAAAGATACTTCTAGATAAGATTACATTACAATTACTGCTGCAGCAACTCTAATCTGGGCATGGTTTGAGTAGTTGGGTGTCATCATTATAATTGATTGGCATTTATATGAAAAATAAATGCTATAGTGAGGAGGTTAAATAGTCCCTAATTTGTCAATCCTAAAATAATTACAGTTGAGTAGGTGAAAGTTATTATTAAACTATTTCTGAATAAAGTATTCTCATTGCTAAAATTCATGCAATCCCTTGGTGATGCTATAGCATATCTAGAATTCAACCGAAAGAGCACACACACGCTATGGACAGAAAGAAGCTTAAATCTAGGACTAATTTACTATGGTCATCTTGTGTGATTGAGAATATGATCTGAAGGTTGAAGAATCCTTACAAAGTTGATAAAAGAGCTAAATTTGAGTGAATGATTTTTTTTTTTATGAAGTGTTAGTATGTGTCATTACTTGAGGACAAGTAATAGTTTAACTTTGGGGGTGTGAAAACTCTAGAAAATGAGAGTTATTACATCAATTTTATACTTAAATCAAGATCATTTAGAGAGCAAATAAGGTGTTTTATTACATTTTGGTTACCTTTTTGAATAAACATTCATTTTAGTTGGGTTTTAATAAGTTTTGTTTAAATCAAGTAATTTGTGCTAAAAACAGGTGCATAATTATAGGTTTTAAATTCATAAGGGGATGTTGAGACAATAAATGAGTAAGAGGAGGAAAAAAGATGGCCAAAAAAGACAACAAGCACAATCGGGAGTAATGTAGTGATGTTGTGGATGCTAGGGCAACCAGTGTTGTAGCAATCAGAGAGCAATGCGGGAGAAAGCTTAAAGCGTGGGTCAGCAATAAAATCGCGATCTGCATGTTTCCTAATTTAAACGCATGCACGTGCATGGATTTTGGGTCTTTTACCTTAATTTACAATATAAAAAGAGGTGTGCACCATATAGAAAGGCGACAAGGAATTATCATAAAAATAATTATAAAGTCAAGAAGAAAGAGATCAAGATTGAAGAGTGCTATTCGGAAACAAAGAAAAGAACCGTGTAGAATTATTTGTTTTTCATAGTGCTCAACTTATATTTTCTCTTCTTCTCTTCTTCCTTGAATTGTTTGGATGTATTCTGAGATCAATATATTTATGTTTATTTTTCTCATCCAGATTATGAACTAAATTTACTTGTAGTTGAGTGACAAATAATCCAATAGGTTCTTGGCTGTTTTTATATGTTGTTATGATATTGTTGTAGCATTTTACTCTAGTAGTTTTCATGTATATAACTGTTATTTCGATTGACCACCAATTTAATAGTTTCAGTTAAGATAGAGCAGCAAAAGAGCATGTCTTAGCAGACATTATTAAAATATTACTTGATCTTAAGACGAGTTTCCTGGATTAGGTTATCCTGAATCCCATAAGGGCAATACTTGAAGTTAAGAGTTGGGGCACTCTAGACATAGGTGTTCACCTTGTATGGTGGAGAGATTAAATGTTATAATGACGTACCATAAATATATGAGTAACTGATTATTGTTAGTAGATTGAAAGGTATGAGATTTTCAACATGCGATAACTGCAGATGCTGATTTATTCTACCCATTGCTGCAACACTTATTGTAACAACTAGTGCTAATTTGGTAAACAACAGTCACCCCATTGGAGACTTTGATCATTCAACTATTATATTATCAATTGAATCGTAGACACATTTAACTTAGTTTATTTCATTACAGTATTGTTTTATTTCTATCTCTCACAATTATTAGTTACGATAGAATTATTTGATAATTGTTTGTTTCGGTCTTAGTTGATTTGCACTATTGTGATTGCTTTAGCATTTTAAGTAACATTAATCTCTGTGGAGATGATTTTGAATACTCATCACTTTATTACTTATTGTGTATACTTGCACATTGGCATTGATAATAATTGATTATAGAAATCAACCAACACCTAGTTACATTGGAATAAAGCGATCACTTGAAATCATACTGCGTTATAATCATTGCTCAACAACAAATATGGAGTTAGTTTAATGATGAACATATTATTATCGAATAGTAGTATAAACTACTCATCTGTATTCTATAATCAAAAGGCGAATAGAAGAACACACATAATCACATTTTAAAAAGAAATGCATTCATAGGTAACGAAAGCATTGATTATTATATGACTCAACTTTCTTATCTTAAAAAGAATAGAGAATCTCGGGATCTCCCATTCTTATGATTAGAGACTTGGGACATTAAAAATAGCAACTGACCACTATAAGGATACCCTGGGTTCCCTATTAGGTCTTTACACAATATTTATAGAGTTATATTTATAACGAAACTAGCCACTATAGGGTACCTCTAAAGTCCCCACAAAGTCTTTATGTAATATTTATAGACATATTTCATCACAAAATTGACAATTGTGGGGTACCTTTGAGGTCCCAAAAGGTCGTTATATAATATTTATAAATATATATTAATGTTATTAAAAACTGAATAAAGATGAAGAGAACATCTCTAAAAGCTTGCTTCTAATGAAATTTTCAACCATTGACTACTCCTTGTGAATTTGGAAGTGTATCTATAAAAATCAATTGTTGCTTCTCCTTCATGTATTTCCTCACTCAAGTACCACAGGTCTCTATCTCCCCGTGAGTCAAAGGTAAATTCAAATATGGGGTTGGTGATGACTTTAATATGGATAACTGAGCGATATCTAGTTTACCCTAATTTGGTAAGTAAAGCTCTGCTTGCCAGTTGTTGGTATATTTCAGGTACTCCACTTAACAATGTTTGCATCTAAGGGTACGATGATTGCCCTTACATTCAAAATCGACCTAACCTAAATTTGTCACCACTGCAGAAGCTTTTTGTATTTGATAGGGTAGGTGGTTTATCTGAGGTACCTTAAGAGGTGAACTAAAGTAACACAGGAATTAATTTAGTGAATAGCTTAGGTGTCTCACAGAATACTTACGGTAGTTGGGATAGCTCAGTGTCTCACTGAATGCTTAGTGTGTGGGTACGTCAAGTACGCTCACACGTGAAACAAATCTCCACCACATTGAAAATATAGTTAAATAAATATAAATACAATGAACAAACAATTATGTGATTCAACCTTAGCCTACGTCCACGGGAGCAAGTAATCACCAATCCAATATATAAATGAGAGGTTACATAAGATTTTACATTATACAAGATGAGTAAAAAAATTTAAGATTGTAAAGTATTAAAATATTTTTTAAATATTAAAATTATTTTAAAGTTATAAATTGTTACATTTATCTTAATATTATATTTTTATTTATTATAAAACATTAGAGTCAATCTTTTTTAGTTAATAAGGCTAAAGGGTATTATAGTTAAAAGGAGTTCTTGTGTCCCTCATCGAAAACTCAGAGGTCTCTCCTTTGTAAAGTTATTTTGATTAGAGCGTCATCTAGTTTCACTTAAAATGTTGTCAAAATCCCATTAAGTCGTTTGGATTAAAATGAGATCTAATCACGCTTCGATTAGAGTGTAATTTTATCGCATTAACTTGGTTCGATACTAGAGCGACATTTAGTATTCATTTATCCTATCAATCCACTTTCGCTACCCGTTGTGTCAAGTTATTTGCATAGATTTCAAAATGGTAAAATAAATAGTTTTTCTTATCCGTGGAGCGTGAAACATCTGTGAAGGCACCAAGCTAGGTGAAAACTAGGCTTAAATTTTTTTAATCATTTCATTTATTTTTTTCAATACAAAATTTCCTATCATATAATTACGCAAACTCATCTTTAAAACTCAATGTTTACCATATACTTACTATATACTTGTTCTCTATTTTTTAAGATTAGCCGCTAATTTATAAATATTTTGAAATAGATAAATTTTGGATTACCCTCCTTGTGAATTAACTATCTTCAAATCAACCCCCTTATTTCTAAAAACCTCAAGTTGCTTCCATTTTAATTCAAAACATAAGAGAAAAAATGGAAGTTGCATGATGATTTTTTTTCCTTTTTTTTAAATTGTGGTTATTGAGAGTAAGGAGGTGATTTGAAGATAATCAATTTATAAAAGGATAATATTAACTTAATCCTTCTGAAATTTTTAAGTGGAGAAAAAATAAATTTAAAAAAGGATTTTATATTAAAAAAATGGCAGAAAAGACTTATTTATTTATTTATTTTTGTAAGCTTTCACATTACATTATCTACGATTGATATTTTTGCCTTAGCACAAAAAAAGGCACCAATCACTAATGATTTTCTGCAAGGCAGGGAAATAACCGACACAAACAGAGATGGATTGAAGAGGTAAAATATTTGTGTGCGGTTGTATGTGCAGTAAACACACAAATCATTCGATTATCAAGTTAATTTCCTCTTCATTTGCATAATTAAGTTTAATAAGTGGTAGTATTAAGTATTATATGGAAAACATGAGTAATTTCTTTTTTTATACATTTTCTTTTTCATTTTAACCAAGATCACACCGAAAAGGAACTGTCAAATATTGTCAGAGTTGGACAGGCTCTCATCTTTGTGGGCGGCTGTTTGATAGATCTTGATGTTGATTTGTTAATTTCCCAAGGAGATTATTATTTATATAATATGAATTATTAAATTAGTTTTCTCCAATATTTGAATTATATTAATAAATAAAATTTAAAAGGGTGAAGAAAGTAAAGAAAGTAAATTAAAAAATGGCAAGAAAAGAGATTTTGAATTGTTGGGTTTTTATTATATTGACATTAAAAAAGAAAAAAAAGCATTATATCTGTGTGAGAAAAACATAATAGGAATGTGAAAAAGAAATTGCTACCTTATTTATACCATACGTTTTATACATTTCAACTACATTAAAGTGGCATTGGTGTCATTTTATAAATTCCAACGTGGTAATTAGAATATTTATGAATTTTGTATAATTTTTTTTTATAATGCGTGATAATAGTTTAGTTCATTGTTACTAAAGTTTTTCATTAATAACCGAATTAAACAGAGAAGAACGTGAAATCTTGATTCCTTTGCATAGAATTCGAATCCCTGGAAACAAAACATTGTTAGTCAAAGAAATGGTCACTGAAAACGATAATAATGCTCGCATTTTTAATCAACAATAATTTTTTTAAATAAGTTTATTTCTTTTATATCCATTTATACAAGATGAGAAATTTTATTTAAAACTAAGAATCTAAAGTTTCTCAAAGACATTTGATTTGTGTTATTTCATTTATCCCTATTTAATAATAGTTGACCAATAAGAAAATTATATTTATAAGTTTAAATAAAAAAAACCTCGCTGACGTTCAGTGGCTGTGTGCACTATGGAATTAAACTATTAATTATAATTTACAGAAGATTAATTTTTTTGTTTTAAATAATATAAATTTTGTAAGATTTATGGAGAGCACCATAGAAAGAGAAATAGGAGGATTGCTGCAGCCTCTCAACTTAATCTGACTCCATGAAATCTTTATTTATTTATTTATTTTTGTATGATGAAACATAATCTCATTTTAAATGTAATAATGTTGGTATTACTAAGAAACGAACATCTCTATTAGCATATATTCTATAGTCTTGACCAGAATTAACCCTTTTTAATTAGAACATGAAGTTCTAATATGATTACTATCTACGTTGTAGGTACTAGGTCCCAAATGTATAACTTCTATTATATCTTCGATGATGCAAATTGTGTACAGTATGTTACAATTATTTCCGAGAATTATCTCATAGCTGGAAAGAATTTGACTGATTTCTAATATTTGACCATTGCGTGCGTGTGTGCTTATTATTTGCTCTTGATTGTGACCAAATCGTGTTAAGAGCCGAAACCTTTGGCTATGGCGACGCATATATAGGCAATAAATATCTCAATATTTAAGTCTCATTTTGAATCACAACTGATGTTGTATTTATTTATTAGATGTTGGAGAAAAATCAGTTTTTTAAATATTTTTATAAAAAATTTTAGGATCGCTCTTATACAATATATAAGAATTCGTAATTTACAAATCGTACATTGAAAATCCAATTGGTTTTTTCGCTAAATTGTTGGGGAAAAAGAATTTTTAGACTCCCAGATCACAATCCGTCACCACCACTCCTATTACATCACGATTTGTCACTACCACTCCTATTAGATCACGATTTGTCACTACTACTCCTGTTAGATCACGATCTGCCACCAAATAATCTTTCAGGCTATGACTTAAATTTGATCTACACTTGACGTGTGAACGTCTTTATCACTGCTAAAAGCAATTAGCACGATAAAACTTTTCTCTCAAAATTAGAGAGAAAAATTCTTTTTCTCTGAACTGTATAATGTGGCTCTCTATCTCTTTTCTTTAGAGAAAATAAGCATTTTTATACCTCTATTTAGTGAAAACCCTATGTTCCATATTTATTTATTTATTTTTATTAAATCCCATTTGATTTAAATTAAAAAATAATTAAAACAAAAGTCACCTTACTTATTCTTGTGTTATAGGGGTCATCTTGTAAAATAACACAAGGGCCATTCCACTCAAGCATAACATAAGGACCCACTAAATAATATATTTAAGCTTTTAACCTAAATAGCTAGTTATCTTACTTATTAATTTAGTAATGGTGCAGTCAATTAAATGAGTTAACCTGGGGATTATTTGGGAACATACGATAGTGGCTACAATAATTAGGCGTGTAATTAAAATAGCTCAATTATTTAATTTCAAATCTACTCTACTAAAAGATTGGAACTGACCTCCATAATTATATGCTCGAATAATAATTCGTCCCAAAGAACATTGATTTTTTTACAACATAATCATTTGTATCGCATTGTTAATTAAATCAATATCTCAACTATCCAATCAATTTAATTACATTTTATTCCTTAATACTTACTGACTTTTTCTAATGATTATTTTCAACATAATAAATATGTTGACACACTCTGACCAAAGAATTTTATGATCAAGTGTCGAAAACCCATCAAGAAATGTGTTGTACAAATTCTATATTGTTAATTTATAACTCCAATATTCATAATTACTCCCACCAAGATACTGGGTAATCTTGACTACAGGTTCTTCGTGCTCATTGGTAACTCAAATAGAATAACAATTGCAATCATGAAATTATAACTAATTCAAGATTAAGATTATAGTAAAATCAATGTCTATGAGATTTAATAAGTCTAACAGTCATTTCGATGTTAATTAAATCTCATATGTGATCTAGCTCAATGTAGTCAAATTACATCAGTAAATTCATACATGATTAAGACAAATCATTTAATGAATTTACTACAGCCTAAACATAAATAGAGCGCCCATCTTTATTAATCAACTGCAAACTTAATTTATTTAATCATGATAACTTGTATTTATGTTTTCTGTGAATCCATATAATGATCACATAAATTCATATATTATGATTAAACGGCTCTTATTCAATATATTAATGCAATTGAAAAATATCTCAAATATTTTATTAATCAAAAAATAAATTAATATGTTTTAAAAAAGCACATAATCCCATCAAGATGATGGTTAAGTAATTTTATTGAAATTCATTAACCAATAAAATAAATGACACTTAACATCAAAACTTAAGTTTCACTAACATTATCGAATAATTAATTATTGCTTTTGCAATGGTAATACAAAGCCGGAAAAGAATAGATTCCATTTTTAAAAAAAAGTAATCATATGTAAATGCAATTATGCAAATTTCTTGCTTTGAAATTATAGTATTATAGTATTATGCGAGATTGACTCTCGGGTTAAATGCCTAATAATTGGTTCCACCATTCCCATGATCGATGTAAATGTAATCATGCAAATTTCTTGCTTTGAGAAGAAGGAATTAATGGATACTCATAGAACGAGTGATTGATTGGGCGTAGTTTCTTGCGAACAAAACTGATTTCTATTTACATATTGTTGTTATAATTTATTTTCCTCTTAAACTACCCATAATTTACGGGAAATTCCAAAAAAAAAAATTGATTATTTTACATATAAAATTACAAGTTCATAAAAGGCATGTAAGAGCATCTTCAAAAGTCTCTATTAATTTACTTTTCAAATATCTATTTACTTATCTATGTGGCAAATAAAAGAGTGAAAAAACATATTATTCTTCAAAAGATTCTTCAAATAGAAATAAATTAATATTATTATAATCAAATAATTATTTTTTTAAGAGAAAAGTCAATAACAATCAAAGCATTTCTCTCTTTTTCTCTAATGAAAAATAATAAAATACAAATTGAAGAGGGAGAAATCAACTCTCCAAATTTAAAGAGAGAGATTCATCTCTTATTTGAAAAATCTTAATTGGATAATGTCTTTTGGAGCCTTAAATATTGATATAGCTCTTTAAATAAGTATATTGATATGTCTTTTGGTAATGCTCTAGGAACAAATGCTTATGATTAATTATTTTCCAAGAAGTGGAAACGAGATAACTTTTTTTTTAACAAATTTCAAATAAAAGCTAGATCAAGTAGAATTAGTCAAGAAAATCAAGAGATGGGTAGATATATGCTTTAATAGCTAAACATCAATGATAACAAATAAAGAAAAGCAACGACTCATTGTCAAACAGAAAAGGTGAAGCAATTAGTGCTCACGATGGGGAATGCGAATTCCAAGGAAATTTTATAAAGCTAGCACAAATGAACTTATTAACGACAACATTTGGTGATGAGGCAAAAGATCAAGTGAGACTTGTAAAGGACGTTAGAAAAGAAGTGAAAATGCTGCAAGGCAATTCTGAAGCCATTCAAGCTGTGCTGGTTGATGCACAGCAAAGGCAAGCGAAGGAGGGAGGTGTTAGACTATGCCCGATCAGCTTAAGAGGCATCCTACGACATGGAGGGTGTGTTGCTGGATGAATGATCAATGGATCACTACAACGCTGAAATTACAATCAAGGCTCCTAGGAAGCCGGTATGTTCCTTCTTTCTCTCCCTTGTTTTGGTTTCAAACAAGTGCTTCTACGTCATGACATTGCTAAGACGATGAAAGAAATTAACGAACCCTTTTATACGGTATTTCCTAAAAAAAAGAAAAAAGAGAGAGGATGTGGGTGTGTGTATCGGACCCTTATTGTGAATTTAGGATTGCAAAAGCAATTGTTGAAGCTTTAAAGGGTTACACCCCAAATTTAGGGGAACTAAATTGATATGTATAATTTGTAGTTAACAAGTGAGCTAGAGTTGAGAAAGAAAGACGAGAGGAAGTGTTGTCAAAAGCTTAAACTTATTATTCCTTTACTCCATTAGCTACACATATATATAGTCTCTGAACTAAACACTTAAGCTAGCAAATAGGATAACAGTAGCAGATAATCTGGAAAATAACTAACTGGTGCCGAAAAATCAGCACTCGACATTATTCAAAGTAACCATTAAGGTCTAACAAACTTGACCAAGTCTTGATGATGACCAAATCTTCCACTCACTCTCCTCCCGCTGTAAAGTTGAAGACGTGCATGCAATCCCATGCATTTTCATACGTCCCATGCATTTCCATACGTGGTCTGAAGGCATGCATGCAATCCCCATGCACACGAGCACATATCATAAATTCACTTAAAGAACGCATATACACATCTACTGCAGGAAAAAAAAAAAAAAATTGGCAAGTGTAAAGGCTCCGCTTTGCTACCAAAACTATCGGGAGTCTCTTGGTGTTCAAAAGAACCTCGAAAGGGTGGCAAATTATTTTAGATGGTGAGATGTGGCAATTAGAAGATTTTGAAAGAGGTGTTTTAGCTCCAGTTTTATTGAGTTATAATAATTTACCACCCGGAATAAAACAATATTTCGCGTATTGTGATGTCTTTCCAAAAGACTACAATATAGAGGAAGATGAATTAATTAAATTGCTGTTGGCTCTAGTTGGCGATGATGGTTTGGCTACAAGATTGATTCATGAAATTCCAAAGTGTTGAGATGATTAGTCAGCAACAGAAGATAAAGGGCTGAGATTAGTTTGACAAGGATTGATGAGCTGGATAGCTGAGTTGGATGACTTCGTTAGTTTGTTATTGTTGAATGTAGCTTAGCAAATAATGAGTTGACAGCTGTTGTGAAGATTGTTAATACTGTTTGTTAGCAAGTATAAATTGTGAATAAAAGTCATTGTAAACGATTGATTAAAAGTGATTAATAAAAGCTCTCTGTTTAGTTTTATTTTCTTTCTCATTTTCTGTCATTTTCTCGCTAGCCAAACACTGCATGCTTAAGATCTGTGATTTCTAACTCAAAGGAGATAGAAATTCAATAAATTTGAGAGTCCTTAAATTGGTTTGGCTTTTTTTAAAAAAAAATTTAAAAGTATGGCTTTAATTAAGGACCAACTAAACATAGAAGAATTACCTGAAACGTGCTGTGAGTGATTTAATTTGCAAAATTTTGAGATGGAAAATTGTTCTGTTTTGAGAAGATATTACCTCAAGGACTTGGAAACTTAGTGAATCTGAGGCATCTAAGTTAGTTTATAGTGAGTATTTCCACGGGCTACAGTTTAGCGAATCTTGGTTCCTTAGCGATAGAATACTACTACGAAGACATTACTAGATGGCCAGTTGGATAGTGTCGTCAACAAACCTGAAGAAATTAGGACTATATCAATTCTATTGGTGTGAGATTATGCCTCCTTTAGGAAACTTGCCATCTCTTGAATTACTCCAAATATGGTTACTGAAGAGTGTGAAAAGAGTGGGTGATGAACGTTTTGGAATAGAAAGTAGAAAAAGAAATTATCATATTCATATTCTTGCCACATCTTCTTCAGAAGAAATTTTAAAATACCTCTAAATAATTATGTTAATTATACAATAAATAAATAATATTATAATATATATATATTTATTTTAAAAAATTAATATACAATTAGTGATTATATAAAATTTACATTTTTAAATTTCTCCTAGCACACATGTTGCCTTTCGCAAGTTAAAATTTCTTGAACTTCGTTCTTTAAATGAATGGAAAGAGTGAGATTTTGGAAAAGAATATGAAGTTACAACCATGACACAACTAAAGATATTAAAGATTAGAGATTGGATAAGATCGAAGTCAGTGGCAGACCAACTTTCAAGGTTAAAATTGGCGTTACAATCATGACACTAGTAATCAAATCGCTGGTATTTTCTTCTCTTCAATTTTTTGTTACTTGCTATTTTTTATAATTTTATTGAATCAAAATTCTCTATTATATATATACGCATTATTATGCAATGAGACCAACTTGAGGTGGGAGGTTTGTTTATTGCATACTTTTTTGTCTTTTCAACTATAGAATTAGAATTCTAAGATAAATATATTAATTCAACTCTTTCCCCCTGCGGCTACAATTCTCAGCTACCTCCCCAAGGCTCCCCATGTAAGTATCAAACGACTCTCCATTATTTCACCATTCTCCACTTTTTCAAGCCGAATAAATTTAAATCTGGGCAAAAGCCATTGACTATATTTTCATCATAATGTGTTAAGAATAAGAATAGAAACAGAGATGAACGTATTTGACGTTTACATGCTTTTGGTCAAAAGAAAGTTGATGAAATCATATTAATCATGGTGTTGGATTTGGGTAAAAATCACTCTTGATGAGCAATTGGTATGTGAATTCATTTCCTTTGGAAATTCATGTTTCCTCAGGGGACACACAGTGGTGAATGAGAAGCGAAGAATGTTATGCAACCTGCCAGAGATGGAGAGAAGCAGCCACTTAACTGATGAGTCTTTTCAAGAAGAACAAAAGCCAACTGAAAGAGCAGCGGAGATGATTCAAATGGTATATCTCGTGAACTAATATCAAATTGGTTGGTGCTCTACTGCGAGGACTCTATTCTTCATCTTTTCATTTGTTGTTTTTTCTTCACCTTTTCGTTGAAAGGCACATCATCACACAATATGTTGTTTTTATGAATATGCACAACAGATTTGAATACAATTGCCAAGGCTTAAGCATGCATGGCAAATTATGAACTATGAACCAAGTGATTTTATCAAGTTCGCTAATGCGTCTCTGCAGGTGTGTTTGGTTGTATAGCTTTATCTGACTTGTGGATATAAATATTGGATTTAGTAAGCCATTATTTTGGTTCACATACCCAAGCATCAGCAATTAGTTTGGATCTTGTAACGAAGAAGAGATTTATGCTTCGTTCAGGAGCATTCTCCCTGTGGTAATTTTGTCAAATTGAACTAGGTTAATTTATTAAGTATTGGTAATATAAAATCTGGATCAAATTCTAAAACATGATTCGATTGTTTGGAAGCAGTAGTCACTAATTTAAGCTTTCATTAAGCCACAAATCTTAAACACTTGAACTGTGTCCAAGGGATTCGATGTATTGATGAAAAACCTGTGACTCTTACTATTTTTAACAAAATTATTATCTTTTGAACTTTACACCATTAACTTTGGTTTCGCGGCAACATCCGACTTTTATGGCTCCTTATTACAAGCCTTCATAGTACCCTGCGGTAAAATTAAAAAAACAAGAAATTTATACTAAGTGAACATGAAATTTCATACAGAACTGACAAAATACATCCATTAAGGAGAGAATATTAGGAGTCTTATCACTAAAATTCATATTGTAAACAAAAATAATTATAAAATAAAGGAGTATACAATAAAAATAGAATTCAAATACAAAACCATTACTCAATTGTACTTTTTGATGCTTCAAATTATAAAAATCATCAACTATAGAATTTGAGTCAACAAAATCAGTAATTTCTTTTTCAACGTAGATGACTATACAATCGCAGGGGAAGGGGGGGACTCATTTTCCATCTTGCTAAAAATAATATCTTGAGAAATTCCATTGTTGAAATTGCATACTCTATTGCGGTTGTGGAAATAGTAAAAGTCAGCATTACATGAATTAATTTGTCAATCAAAAAATGATGTTGTGACGTTTTTGCTTCAACTAATGATCGACATAGCTCAGAAAGGAAAGTAATGATTTGAAACCGAGGATGAGAAAGCATAATAATTTTATAATGTTCTAATTCTCTTCTCAAAGCAAGCACTTCATTTGGAATAAAATCATGAGAATAAAATTTCTTAACAAGAGAGCAAATATTGTCCATATCAAATTATTTGCGCTCATCAATTGAATCCAAAGTCCAATTCTAAGTAAAGAGTTCATAGTTTGTTCAAAGAATCTATATTTAACTCCATCAATTGAAAATTTATTACAGTGTTAAACTTATCAACGTGACAATGATGTTCAACTGTAACATATTCTTTTTGTTAACAAGAGAGCCCTTCTGAATAACAAACACTTATATCAAGCATAATAATATCATATTTTTCATTTTTTGAGGATACCACACTTCTAATAAAATTAATCCATCTACTCTCTCAAAACTCTTAAAAATGTCTTTTTATACTTGAGACAATTCAAAGCATTCAAGATGTCAAATGATTTTGTTTGTAATGCTAGACAAATTATGTCAAAAATTCCAAGGAATTTATTCAACAAAAGCTAAATGAACACAAACTCAAAGGATTGATCAGCTCCTTGTATATTTAGCTTCTCCACGCATTTATTGACTAGATCTATTGTTAATCATATTTCCTAAAACTTCAAAAGTCGCACCAAACTTCTCAATAAACGTATTAACTGAAGTAAAATGTCAGGTCGAACAAGTACCTTTGGCCCTTTGTAAAGTTCTAACTTGATCAGCCGACACTACTCTTAAGCTATTCTAAAGCTATCAAATCTATAATTTTTTGTTCTTGGATAGATTTGAACTCAAAATAAAGTTTGAAAGAAGCACTAACAATGTTAAAAATAGAAATCAACTTAGAAAAAAAAAAAAGAGTTGTACCTCATGCACTTCTTTAGATACCGTAATTGATATGAGTTGCGGTCGATGAGCAAAATCAATGATTTTGTATACCATGTTTAGTGAATGGATAGTTTTGTAGCTAAGGTTGAAATGGTCTCATAATTAAATACACAATCTGCACATCTTTATGTTTATTAATAGAAAAAGTAATCATTAAAAAATAGAATTGGGGATTACATTCTAAATAAAGGTCTCAATAGTAGATGAAGTATCAACTTTCTCAAATTTGATTCTTTGATACTTAGGTGGAGAACTTGAGGCATCAATGTTGCACATATAACTTGTCTCATTTGATGATTTACCATCATCTATTTTGGTAAAGAATGAAAGAAGAGTTTTCCTAGACTTGGTTTTGTTGTTGTTGGACATTATAACCTGTTGCTATGGAAAGTAATCACTTGCACCACTTCGAGGGAACAAGATCTCCAAGAGAAAAATTGGATCCTTTAAAGGTAGGATCGAAGATTATTAGGTAGGAATTGAGAATTCTTCGAGGTGGAAAATTAGGAACTCTCGTCCAAGGCCATGAATTGGTCAAGGACACGAAGTCAGGAGGGTGGGAATGTAGGGATAATCCATATCAACAACAAAGAATCATAGAAGCATGAGGAGAATGAACAAGGAAGTTGACTTCAAGACCACCATGCATCCAAAAATAGTTTGAAATGGTCCCATAATATTAAAACAAAATACAAACAACAAATAAAATTGCCTCTTTTAGAGTAATCCTCAAAGGCCTCTTGATAAACCCTTGTCCCAAGCCATTGTTTGCTTATCCCAACCACCAAGTTCTCAATGCAACAACTATTAGAACCCTTCAATGACTCTAATATAAGCATATCATCCTGATATGAACATTGACACAATTTTGATAAAGAAGTTGAAACAACACCACCTCTGGCACCGAAAGAACCTCAAAATCGGTAAATATACAACATCCAACTATAAAAATATAAAAGGATAATGCAATGAAAATGAAAAAAGAGAAAAAAAACAAAGAAAATTACATAAAATAAAAAAAATGCTATGGACAGAGAATAAAAAAACATTGCTAGAGAGAGAAGCTCCCTCTCTCGACTGTTGGAGGGCGATGGCTACTTACTACGATTGATTAGAACTTGAAACTATATCCCCGCAATGACGACCATAGAAAGTCAATCAAATAAGCAAATCTGAAGACTTTAAGGTCAGTGAGAGCGATGGTTTTATGTCTCAAATTTTTATTCTAAAATTACCTTCGATATTTATTATTACATCTTAAATTTTATTCCAATGATATGTAATTCATTAATTAATTAATAAAATAATATAAATAATTCACTTAAAATTTGTAAAATATCACTATCCAGTTAATTAATGGCATATCACAGGCCATATTATTTAAAATAAGATTTTAATACCCCATCATTACCCTGATTTAGAGATGGTCAATGCGTCGGGCTGGCAAAACAAGGCCCATGTGTACTCGTGCCCGTGTCGTGCCCATTATGTGTTTCGTATCGTGCCGTGCCTAATTTGTTTTTACTAAGGCCTGGCCCAAACAGATGTCTTGCTCACTCGTGTTGTGCCTAAAAAAACCCAATAAGTTTTAAAAAAAATTTAGAGCACATGCCAAGCTATTGGTCTGCTTTTTTTTTTATAGTTTATGTACTTTTTTTAGGTTTATCCCTTTAGTCAAATTTAATAGAATCGAAAATTCAAAATTCAAATCCACATTCAATGATAATAAACTAATAACAGTAAGAAAACGTAATATTACTTACTAAGTTTGATCGTATAGTATTGGAATTTTTTTAATACCTAACAACAATAATACTAATAATTTTTCTTAAGGGTTAACTTAATTGTTAACTTAGATTTTTTTTTTTATACGTAACTTGGACTTACATAAAGTCATAGATTATAGTTCACAATAATATTAATGCATAGTTATAAAATCGTGATATTTATAATTTTATTCATTAAAATCATGACATAAATTATTTATTTAATAAATTATAAATATAAATCAATTATAGTTTTTTAATTAAGAATTAAATAAATTTAAAAATTTTAATTTTAAATTATTTATAAAATCATAAAATTTTAAATTTACCTTCATTAAAAATAAAACTTATTTATTATGAATCTTTTTATCGTACTGTACTTAACCCATCTTTAATTGTGTTTTATTTTTAAAATCGGTATGCCTAAAGTTTCAAATCTAACCCAACGCAGTCCAGTCATATATCCTGCCGAAACGTATTCACCATGCCAATTGCCGTCGCACCCATTGCCATCTCTACTCTTATTGTTTAGCAACTTTTAAGCAGCCGACGCATAACACGTGTCAGTAAAGTGCGGTATCTTAGCTGTTTCATGGCTTAGAATCTCGATTCATCATCAATTTGTGCTGAATTTATATATCTTAATTATCTATACGGAAAAAAAAAATTCATTTAGTAACTAACTATTTTGTTTGGCACGGCTCACGTGCTCCGGGATCTCGTTTTGATCAAACCCCAATCGCAAAGAGAGTACTACGTTCACTTCACTGCACGCGCATCAACACGAGAGTAAGGGTCATTTCAAATCCACGCGCTCAAAGAAAATCTGTCACTGGACAAAGACAGTCGCAATTAGGTGATAACACCGAAACAATTGACGGGGGAGCTGGCGTTAAGGACGCGTCGAGCATAAAAAGGGACGCGTGGCGCATTTTAAGTAGTTGTTATGATCACTTCTTTTAGCTGTCGGTCTAGAAGAGCGATTCCATAGGTTTATATTTCATTCAGAGAGAGACGGCCATGGCTGACAACACTGACAGATGGTAAGAATTAATCGTCAGCTAATCCACTGGAAACCTTTATTACTTTCTCACGCCATTAACTGCGGCGTGCATTACACTTTCTATGATCTATAATCCTGTCTTCTACTAAGGTGGAAAATCAATTTAATATTTTGATGGTATTCATTAATTATAGTATAATAATATCGGTAACTTATAAAAATCTGATTAAATTATGTCTCGTATGCTCATCTATTTTTAAAAAAATTGATGATAATATTTGTGGATAAATAACAAAAAATCCAAGTAAAATGCTTTGTTTAATTATGTAATAAGTGATTTTAATTAAAGAATCAAGGTTTAATTTATATCCTAAAAGAATAAATTTCTGCATTGAGAGGGTTTTAATAGGCAATCCATGAATACAATATACAACTTCAAACAAAAACTCTAGCAAATCTAAAAATCATTTCAAAACATTTCTTCACATATAAGTTATAATTAATAATTAATAATTAATATTATATATTCACACGTATGCGCGAGCGCGCGCGGGCGCACACACAAATAAATGCAAGCCTAGGATAGGAGCGTGGTGTTTAATGTTTGCGCGTTTTAGAGAGAGCGTGTGTACATGTATACAAAAATCACGCAAAAAGTCAAGGGAGGCAATAACGACTCCGTTAGGCAAATGCCGGCACGGATGAAAGAGTACCTCAAGCTCGCCGCTTGTCTCGATAATCCCGCGTGCCACGTATCACAGGACAAACAACGTTATCATATTGTCCCCTCTCTCTCACTCGCTTGGGCGGCGCCTCAGTCAAATCCCGCATTGACCGCGCACTCCCCCACAACAACAACCACATTGCCCCTTTCTTTTTCCCCAACCTCCTTTATAAAATCCCACAACCTGCCCCCTCCTTTCCTCTCCAAAACAAAAACAGCACACACTTTCGAAGGGAAAAACAGAAAAAAAAAAAAAACAAACAATGGCACCAAAAGAGAGAACAATTAGTGGCAACAGGAAAAACATTGACAACAGGAACAATAATAAGAAAGAGGTGCATTACAGAGGAGTTAGAAAGAGGCCTTGGGGCCGATACGCTGCCGAGATAAGAGACCCCGGGAAGAAGAGCCGCGTGTGGCTTGGCACCTTCGATGCCGCTGAGGAAGCCGCCAGGGCTTACGACGCCGCGGCGCGTGAGTTTCGCGGCTCGAAGGCCAAAACGAACTTCCCTTTACCCAGCGAAATCGTGGCTATCAACAAGAATAGCAACAACCAGCAGAGCCCGAGCCAGAGCAGTACCGTGGAGTCGTCGTCCAGCCCTCCGCCGATGGAACCCAACGTAGAGCGTGAGGTCACGCGCCACGTGGGTTGTTTTGGCAGTGGAAACGGACTGGTGGGTCGGTTTCCTTTTGTGTATCAGCAGCCGGGAGTGGTGGCGTTGGGAGGTGGGTGCGTGACCGGGGCGTCTCCTCCTGTTTTGTTTGTTAACGGGTTTGGGGGATCGAACTTGATGGGTTCGGTTTATCCGGTCCGGTTTGATTCTGCTGGAATTGGGTTTAACGGTGGGGTCCGGAATGAGACTGAAACTGAATCATCATCGGTTGCAGCCGTTGATTGTAAACCAAGAAAGGTTCTTAACCTCGATCTTAATCTGGCCCCACCAGTGGTTGACGCATGACTATTAATAACCTTTGATTTTTAACATTTATGATGGAAATGAATTAATAGGTTTTTTTTCTTTTAAATATATTTTTAAATGCTAAATTTCTTGGAGCGGGATGGACGGATAGTGACGAGCCGGTTTATACGGTTTGTCCGACGATGTAAATAAGTTAAGGTTGCTTTTTTTTGCAGCTAAGAGAATTTATGAACTTATGTCTCTGGTTGTTTTTGTTGTATCCAACTGTCCAAGTTCACTAATGCAATGATTTGTTTCCATTAATAACATTCTTCTTATTTTAGGTTGGTTGTTACACTCATCCTCGATAAAAATTGTGTTAATCCAATCGTACATGTAACATGTACGATATTGGAAAAAAAATAAATAAATAATGACATTTTCACGGAAGATTTTGAAGGTTGCTAAAACTCAAAAGAAGTAAATTCTTTTTTCCCTCATAAATTATGTGTTTGTATATTTTATGTAAGATTCTTTTGTGCTTTCTACAACACCAACGATTTTTTTTTTTTTTTTGGGGGGGATTGAAGATTCATAAATTGAAAGGATGCATGGGCGAATCACTTACGAAAACGATTATTTTTTGCAAAGCCATCGAAATTAATTTTAATCAATGAGTTGTAAATTAAATTTCAGTTGTCTTAGATCTCAAAGGACATGTAATAACATGGCTGGGTGATATTTCAGAAATTTCTTGCCACCCGTCCTCGCTTGAAAAATTAAAACACTTGATTCAATATATAACAGGCTCTTTTAGTTTGTGAATATTTTTAAAAGATAAAGATTATATTTTCAAAAAAATAAAGAATAGATAATATATTCTTATAATTTTTGCAAGATATGATAGGTAATCAAAATTAAGGTTCCCGAAATTGAACGCTGCCACGTGTGGCCACAAAAAAAAAGCAAAAGAAAAAGAAATTGATTGTATTGAGTCCAATTTTTTGAGCTTACTTGTCTTGTCAAAACAAAAATGAAAAGCGAGTAGAATTTCATCTATTATAAAATATTAAGTGTTGGTGCCAAACAGGAACTCCATGACGGCAAAATCAGATCTTGTTAAAGTAGGAGAGCAAATCACGAGAGTCGCTCTCGCCAGCGGAAGTGGGACCCCCCCAGTCCGTGTTGACGGGTTTTATGTCTGAGAACGCGGAGGTCGGCACGTGTAATTTCGCCGTCCAACTTTTGGAAATAAATAAATTAAATAAAAACTATCACCGAGTGATTTACTAGGTAACGTCGTAACGAGCAGGAAGCATAGCGGAGCGTGAAAGGGAACAGAGGTTGGTGAGTGGATCCCACTTTACCCTTTTTCCTCCGTTGTAATTTTTAAAGCGAAGCCGTCCCTGCCGCTTTCGGTTGGGTCCGCTTTCTGCGTCCGGCGATTTCATGGAAAGGATCTTATTTTCTCTCTCTTTAATTTGTTTTAAAAAAATAAAAAATTTAGTTGCATACTTGCGCGTACATATTGAAAGAGAGGACTTGACTAGCTTGCAGAATCTGTAAGCTACAGACTGCAGCATCATCCGTTGGATGTGGTTGGATGTGGAGTGAGAAATTAAACCATAGAAAATGGGACGGTGGGATGACGGCATATTTTAGGTGCAGAATCTGTACCATAGGCAGGTCCTGAAATAGATATCATTTACATGCACGCATGGTTTAATAAATAAAAAGGGTAATTTCAATCAGGGAGGACACGGCTCGGCGACGTGGCTCACGCGTTTTGTAACAGTTTGATGATTGTGATTTGTTAATGGAGCGACCATATATCCTTCCTAATAGAAGCCTGATAAGTTACATTAAACGTAATTTATATTAAGTACAATAATAATTACGGTCTTATTATTATATATTATTATTGTATTTAGCGTAAGTTATGTTTAACGTAACTTAACCAAAGCGTTCCTAATGTGACTTGGGGATTGTCCTTCTTTTTTAACAACTTTAATCTATAGTTGAAAATGATTCAAGAGGATGGACTTGACTAGCTTTCAGAATTTGTAAGCTACAGACCGTAGCATCAGTCGTTGGATGTGGAGTGAGAAACTAAACAATAGAAGATCAGATGGTGGGATGACAGGAGATGTTTGTTACAGGATCTATACCATAGACTGGTCCCAAGAGGATATATAAAAAAAATGAATAGTGATTTAGAGTTGGGCGACGGGTCGATAGGTATTGATTGGGAGACCTGTGTAGTGAGATCTACAACTCTCCTAATATAAATCAGGAATTAATCAACAATCAAATGGCATAATAGTGTTTCAATTTTTACTTCATTTAAAATGATAAATTCTTATTAACCGTAACCCAAAGTTTATCTTGTTATAAAAAATATTACAAAAATTTAAAGTATAATTTCACACTCAATACATGAAAATATGTATTAACAATCCATTAAAAAATAGAATTATACTTATAAAATGACAAAATAAAACCAAACACAAATTATAGCAGTGGTTAATTTGTAAGAGAACTTTTGTCTTTTTGAGTGGATGGATGACAATTTTCCATAAAAGAATTTAAAGGGTTAGACAAAACCAAATCAATTTTCTTAGGTCATACCTCTTTTAAAATTAAAACTCAGATGATTAGTCAAGTAAAGTTATTTGAAAAACTCAGGGTATAATAATGCATAAATCATCCTATATGAGTTTAAACCAGTAATTTTACCAAACTCGATGTGATGACATAAACCAGTGGACTCTCTAGCCCAAGAACTCACATCCAATAACATGTGATAATCTAAATGAGATCAACCAATACAAGTCACAATTCTTATCAAACGCAAATCCCATAGGAAATATGTTTTCCCAACTTAATTATACTTCTAATTGTTTCTCTTATATAAAGAGGTCACCACTTAAAGATAAGAGGTGGAAAGATATATTAAAGGAATGAGTAAAATATCCTCCAAGCCTTTCTTTAACTCTTTTTTCTCTGTTTTATTTTTTTTCCGCACCACTCTCGAGACTCTAGCCTAAACATTGGAGAGTCTACATCAATAACACTCCTAACAATCCCTAATGGGCGATAAGCCACAATGTTCAAAACATGTTCTTGTCAAAAATCCAAGGTACATATAGGAAGGTCACAGAAAGATGGATGTGTTGTTAGAGGATCTTAGTCCAAGTTGTTGGCCAACATTCACATGTTTGCAAAGAAATAGGTCATGTCATTTACCTATTTATTGCAATAGAAGAAGTTATTTTATTTATTTGTAACGATTTTGATCTTTAGTTTAAGAGTACTAGTAAACTTGGTGTATGTAAGTTTCATCCTATTCAATAAAAAAGATCGGCAAGTATTTATCAAAATTCAATGGTTTTGTTCTTGCCCTAAGAGAATTCTATGTACTTGGCAATTTTAGTGAAGCTTTGATTGGGACATATTATTGGTATCAATCCCAGGACTACAACGACGACCAGCAAAGAACAAATTGAAAACTTAGAGAATGTGACAAGAGGGCTTCAATATAGCATGAGCAGAATGCAAATAAGTGTAGTTGACAAATTGTGTCATATTGAAGAAACCATCAACAAGTTATCTGAAGTGCTGCTCACCACTAAAGTAGGATCCAACGAAACAATTAACAGTAATGACCAATTTAATAGCAAAAAGAAATATAATCATGAATGCATGGAATGTAGTCGATAGGTGTTTTCATTGAAGGCAGTTAAGCTTGAGTTCACAAAGTATCTAAGTGATGAGCTAACAGAATGATTTAATTGAAATCAATTCTTTGAATATCAAGGCACCAAGAACATACAAAAAGTGCATTTGGCTTCACTCTACTTAGAAGAAGTGGCTAATCAATGGTCTTAATGGCTATACCAAGCTTACAAAGAAAAAAGGAAAAATAGTGACATAGAATGTTTTCGAGGAAGAGCTTTGGGCATGATTTGGACCTACCCAAGTGTGAATACTTTGATGAATCATTATCAAGGATAAAACAGGTTGGCTCACTATAGGAATACCAAAAGGAATTTAAAAAACTAGGTAACTGTTTGCAAGAATAGACCCAAAAGGCATTGGGTGGGGACTTTTATTAGAGGGCTCAAACCAAAAATTGCTGACAGCATATGGATGTTCGAATTTTAGACTTTAAAAGAGGTTATCAATCTCTCTAAATGCAAAATGAGCAAATAACTCACTAACAAAAGATCACATAGCCATCATCATTCACCCAATTGATGCTTGAGCCTCCAACCTTTACAAAATCCAACCAGTCACCTCAATGAAATTCCTATCTTGGGAAGAAATGATAACAAAAAAAAGCAAGCTCAAGGCCTTTGTTTCAATAATAATGAAAAGTTTACTACTAAACATAAATGTTAAGGGCTACAACTTCTGTTGCTGGAAGGAAACACCTTGAATGAAGAACATAGGGGTGAAATTAAAGAAGCATAAATTGGGTTCGACTTGAAGCTTCCTTGCATGCCCTAACAGGATGGGCAACTTCTAAAACTATAAGAGTGTCTGCTAGTATTAGGCAATACGAAGCTATGGCGTTAATTGATAATTACTCTACCCATAACTTCATTAGTGAAAAAAAAATAGTAAACTTATTACAACTACCAATAATCCCCATTGAACTTTTCAATGTGAGAGTAGCCAATAGCAACCCATTAAAATGTCAAAGGAGATTTAAGTATGTGCAAATTCTACTTTCAGGTATTCTTTTTTCCGTTACACTATTCGTTTTACAACTAATAAGGTTGGATTTGGTATTAGGCATGCAATGGCTAGAGTAGTTTGGCATTGTGGTGCATAATTGGAAACAAATTACTATAAAGTTCCAATGGTAGAATCAATATCAAAAGCTTTGAGGGACTAATGAACATCCTATTGTAGTTGCATCCACAAAAGTAATTTCAAAAGAAATTAGGCAAGGTAGTTCTCTGTTTGCTAGTTGTGCACAACTGTCCAGGGAAATTGCACAACAAGATGGCTATCCAAATATGCAGTAGATATTAGAGTCTTTTGCTAATATATTCCAAGAGCCTAAACAAATTGCCTCTAATAAGGAAAGCAGATCACCTATAGGTATGCCTATTTCCATAAAGTTAAAACTAAAATCAAGTTCATGATATGTTAAAATTGGGTTTATACAATCAAGTACTAGCCCATTTTCATCTCCTATTTTATTGGTTAAAAAAAAGAGATGGCACATGGCTCTTCAATGTCGTGACCATCAAAGACGGATTCTTTATCCCTACAATTATGATATGTTAGATGAACTTCATGGTGCAACTTATTTTACTAAACATGATATTAGATAGGTTACCATGAGATATGTTTACATTCAAACAATATTCCTAAAACTGCATTTCATACTCAAGGTGTCACTATGAATATATAGTCATGTCGTTTGGTCTTTGTAATGTGTCATCTACATTTCAAGCTATTACGAATTCTATTTTCTACGCATACCTTCATAAATTTATATTAGTCTTTTTTTAATGACATTTTGATTTATAGGCCCAATTGGATCATATATTTTGAACATCTTAAACAAGCTTTTGAAATAATGAGGCATCACTAATTTTTTCTTAAAATAATAAACGTGCATTTGGGCAACAAGAGATAGAGTACTTGGGTCATATTATTACTTCAGAGGGAGTGAAAGTACATTAAGAAAAAATTAAAGCCATGCTTAACTTGCCTAGACCCGCTTATTTTTTTCAGAATTGCTTAGGACTTACAGGTTAGTACTGGAAATTTGTTTGTAATTATGGCATCTTGGCTCGATCACTTACCATTTTGTTGAAGAAAGGCTTGACAAAGTTGAAACACTTTCAATGCTCTCAAACAAGCTATGACTTCCATCCCAACTATTATTTTGCTAAACTTTAATGAACCTTTTATGATTGAAAACACCTTCCATGCATATCATGCCTCTATGGGAATCATACTATTTCAAGCTCTCTATGATCATTTGTTGCCTACCACTTCTAATTACTAGTTAGGCTCATCTCAAATGACTGAGGTAGATTAAAGCCTAGCATCACGAGATGTGCTACTATGACAACTCAAGAAGAACTTATATGCAGCAAATAATCAAATGAAATAGGTGGTAGATGCGAAGCGATGGGACACTAAATTTTAAGAAAGAGATATGGTCCTTAAACTACAACAATATCAGCCGCAATCTATCTTTAAAAAGGCATGTAAAAAATTAACAAACATGTTTAATGGGCCTTCCAAGTTGAAAGACAGTTGGCAAGATGGCCTACAAGCTCAAGCTTCCAAGGGAGTCTCGTGTTCATCCGGTTTTCTATATTTCTTTGTTAAAAAAGATGTCATAAGGGTATCTAAGAAATTTCACATTAAAGCCAAAACGCACCATCTAATTGTGAAAGAGATATTATCATTTGTCCACCAGAATTTTACCGACATATCAATTTATCACTAAAGTTTTTTAAAAACTACATCTTGCCACTTAATGTTTAAGTTATTATCACTTATTACCACCAAAACATTTTTTTTTATTAGAAGGGCTCAAACAAGCGAGCTAAAGAGGAATAAGACGGGGTTTAGAAACCCCGAATAAGTCTTGTACAATAATTGAATAAATCCCTTCAGGTGGGTTAGAAAATAAGTGTATCCCATGAAGATGTGAGTGAGCCAAGTTTGCCATAAAATCTGCTGCCGAATTTGCTTCCCGATAAATATAGGTGATGGACACCTGCCAGTTTCTACTAATAAGTTCTCGGATAGCAACAACTAAAGCATGTAGTTCATTAGGCACAACCACTTGCTTGGAGATCAATTGCGTAACACAAAGGCTATCCACTTCCGCCAAGAGACGTTTGATTCCAGCTTCCTAAGCTATGCGTAATCCTTGGTACAGTCCCCAAAGTTCAGCCATTAGTACCAAACTTGCTCCGATATTCATACAAAAGCCCGTTATCCAGTGTCTGACCGAGTTTTGAATAACACCACCAGCTCCTGCGCCCTTATCTTTTCGACAAGATCCATCCGTATTTAGCTTGCACCAAGGCCATGAGGTGGCAGTCATCCAATATAAATCTCCTTCCTCCGTGGTTGCTGGTTTATATGACAATTATTTAGTCTATGGATTTCATTAGCTCTGGCCATAATGTCTACATAAATTGTTGAGCTATCCGCCAATTTCCCCTCCACGATAAAAAGGTTCCTCTAATACCATAATCTCCACACCGCTACGCCGAATATACACTCCCATGGTACTGAAAAGACAATGTTCCACTTGTTTTGTAAATTCTCAGTTATCCACTCTCGTAAAGCCGCCTGAAAGAAAGAGTGTTGCTGCCTCTCTGGGACAAGCCGAGTCCACACCCGCTTGATGCAATGACAGTCCCTCAGTACATGCAGAATATCCTCAAGTGGAGCCCCACACCTATCACACCCCAAGGAAACCGGAATATGCCGCCTAGATAACTCACTTTTGGTTTTTAACTTCGCATGAAGAATTTGCCAAAGAAAAATGCGTCCAGCTTGCGGCCCCTACCATGACCATGCTTACCTCCATGCAATATCAGCATCAGTAAGCTCCTGCTGACATAAAGATTCATACGCCGAGCGCATTGTAAACTTTCCACTTGTCTCATAGCTCCAGAAAATTTTATCAGCGCCAAGAAGTGAAGTGGGAGGCATTACCGAAGCAATATGCATCAGGATAAAGTGAGGCAGCAGGTGTTCAAACGCTGCCCAGTTCCAGCCCCCATGATCGTTTATAAACTCACTGACCGTAGCGTTAACTTGCTTAAGTGGCACTGGCTGAACAACAAGAAAAATTAAAGGGCCTTGCTTTGTTGCCCAGCAGTCCAGCCAGAAGCGGGTTCTAGTTCCATCACCAACTTCCCAGTGAACTCTTTGCATGGTGGCTGCCCATGTACTCTTTATGGTCTTCCATATTCTAGAACCTTGTTTCTGCGGGAGGGACATCGGTAAGTGACTAAGATCCAAGCCATATTTTGAGCAAACGACCTTAACCCAAAGCTTCTCAGACTTCGACACAATTTCCTAGCTCAACTTCATTAATAAAGCTTGATTCATTGCATCCAGCTTCTTGAACCCAAAGCCACCTTTGAGTTTCGGCATGCAGATTTTCTTCCAGCTCACCATGTTCATCTTATGACTCTTTGACTTCCCATCCCAAATGAATTGACGACAAGACTTCTCCAGCTTCCCACGCACCGGAGCCGGTAACAACGTTGTCTGCATGGCATAGATTGGCATCGCTTGGATCACTGAATGAGCCAATGTAATTTGCCAGCAAAGGATAGGTGTGCTGCATTCCATCCCGTGAGCCTCTTCTCCACCTTGTCAAGAATCGATTGGTAGGTCGATTTGTTTACTCTCGAATGGATGAGCAGCATTCCGAGGTAGCTCCCCAAATCATTTGTAGTCGAATATCCCAAGGCGCTATCGAGGAGCTGAGCTTCTCTTGCTGCTACATTCTTGGAGAAGAAAATTTTAGTTTTCGACTTGTTCACCTTCGCTTCAGAGCTTCGGCAATAGTTGTCTAGGATTGCTTCGATAGTTTACGCCTGCTCCATTGACGCCTCTACAAAGAGGAGTAGATCATCTGCAAAAAATAAATGTGTTAGAAGAGTTCCATGTTTGGCCAACCGGATAGGCTTCCAGCCGCCTTCCCTCACGGCTTAAGTTATTCCACGGCTCAACCGTTCAATACACAATACAAAAATGTAAGGCGACAGCGGATCCCCCTAACGGATTCCCCTCCCCAGAGCAAAATCTGCTGTAGCCTCACCATTCCATAATATACTCATCCGAGCCGTCGTTACACACTCCATGACTAGGCGAGCTAACTTGATTGGGATACCAGTTTGTTGGAGAGTATTGAAAATAAATGTCCAATTTAGCCGATCATACGCTTTTTCGAGATCCACTTTGATAGCCATAAACCCTTTTTTCCCGATTTTTTTACGCATTGAATGAACCACTTCCTGAGCAATGACAATGTTATCAATAATATGGTGTCCGGGCACAAAACTAGTCTGATGAGGGCCTATGAGATCAGGCAGCAAGGCTTGCAATCTGTTAGCTATTATTTTAGTCACTGTTTTGTAAGCAATTATACACAAACTGATAGGCCTAATCATGCTTAGGCTAGTAGGGTGCTCCACTTTAGGAATCAAAACCAAAAGGGTAGTATTGATCTCGTAAGGGATCTTGCCTGAATTAAAGATGTCGCCCATATACTTGCAGAAAGATGGCCCCACAACCGGCCATTGAGACTGGTAAAAAATTGCATGCAATCCATCGGAACCAGGAGCTTTGAGAGGTTTCATACTAAAAATCGCTCTTTTAATTTCATCATCCAAGACTGGGACGGCAGTACTCTCCAAATCATAAGCATTTAATGTTGGGAATAGATTCGGTACCTGGTAGCTTTGAGGGGTTACAACTTCACTTTTATATAAATCCAAAAAATACCCAATTGCATAATTACGGATCTCCTCTTCACTATAAATCCAGTTTCTTGCAGTATCTTGGATGGCTTCAATTCTATTTCTTCATCGTCTTGCCATAGATTTTTTATGAAAAAAATTCGTGTTCCTGGCACCGTGTAGAAGCTCGTCTTTCCTGGACTTCTGCCACCACAGGATTTCCTCTTGATCTATCACCGTCTCCAATTCGTTCCGTAGCCTAGCCTCTAACCGCACAAGCCCCCGGGAACTATACCTTTCTAAGGCTACTTGGATCCCATTTATACGGGCCATTAACCGTCTTTTTCGCTGAAAAATATTCCCGAAAACCTCCCTATTCCACTTCTGAACTTCCTGCACAAAATGAGACGCCGCATCACTGTAGAAGGCTTGAGGGTTCCATGCTTTCTTAACAAAGGAGTTGAATTGCTCATGGGTCAACCAGGAAGCCAAAAATCAGAAAGGCCTAGTCCCTCGATTTCTGACATCAACTCTCGCAAAACAAACCAGTACTGGCCTGTGGTCTGAAGCGATTTTCGAAAGATGAAGAACAGAATTTTCCGTAAAATTCAATAACCAATCATTATTACAAAGCGCTCTGTCTAGTCTTTTAAATAGAAATCCCCGAGACCAAGTAAACCGAGGTCCTTTGAATTTTAAATCAAACATTCGATGTCCATCAAACCACTGCTTGAAATTTCCGCAGACTCATATGTTTCCTGTAGCACCCCTTTGCTTTTCCGAAGCATATAAAATGGAATTAAAATCCCCACCAATTAGCTAGGGCCCTTGTATTGACACCGCAATATTATCCATGTGCGTCCATAGCTGTCTTCGCAGCATCGGGTTTGGGCTAGCATATACCGCTGTTACCCAAGACATAAAGGCATTATTCCTACTTATTTTAAAGTGAATAAACTGCCTATGGTTAAGCAGCACCTCCACCTCAATAGAATTTTGCCAAAGAAGCCAAATTCCCCCCGAAAAGCCCACTGCTTCCACTCGATGAGAATAATTAAACCTACTCTTCTTTATAAAATCATCTGCTTTGACCCCACTAATTCGAGGTTCCATTACGACCACCAAAGACGGGATATAATTTTTTACCATTGTTTTGAAAGCGCGCCGAAATTCAGCTGAGGCTACCCCTTGGACATTCCAAAACATTATGCTAATCGTCATTAATAAATTAAAGGTAAAGTAATTAATCACAACCACCTTAATACTGTTGTCCATTCCCGTTTTGCATCAACGCCACGGGCGTTTCCTCAACCATCGAATTTTCCTCATCGGACATATTTATTCCTTCATTCTCACCCGTATTCACAGCCGGGTGTGCTTGGGCATTTCCATCATTCACACAACCAGAAGTTTGAGGGTTTGGGGGGTCCGACGAGTGCTCAAATTCCCATCCCAGCCTATCTCCATGATCACTGTCCATCGCCCTTATATCTCCAACCGACACGTTTTGGTTAGTACAGAAAATAACCGTATGCTTTCTTGGGTCCAAGGTTGTACCTAGAGAGGGAGATTGCTAGTGATTAAAATTGAGCTCAGGATTCATACGTGATTTGGTCATAGGGTTTGCATGGGGTACCAGGTTTGTAAGGTTTTTTCTTATAGTGGGCTTGCTCTGCTGGAAGGGGTTCCGGTTTGGGTTCACAGGAGTTGTTGGCTTCTTCGTCTGGGGCTTTGCAATGGCAGCTGTAATGTGCTGCTTTCGTCTAATCGGGTTTCTTGTCCTCTCTTCTTGAGTTGCAGTGAATATCTGGGGAGGGTTTGTCATGTTTGGTTGATGGGAAGTGGCTGGCTTGTCATTCATAGCTGCATGAGCAGGATGATCACCGTCCTCCGAAATCTGCTCAAGTATTTGGAACCTGGAGATACCAACCCCTGTACTCTCTCGGTTTTTATTCTCGCCAGTGTAGCTTTCCTTTCCACCAGTAGGTTTCCTACCTCTTCTCGCGGCTATCATCCAAGGTCCAAAACTCTCGGCATTGTTGGCAAGATTCCCGTGCTCCTCAAGTTGGCTAGTCTTCTCTTATGGTTGCGGATTAGATGGAGGTTGAGCCCCTTCTCTATTATCGTTTGCTACATTCGAGCCCTTGCAGCTGCTACTGCTGTGGCCATATCTTCCACAAGAGAAGCAAATCACTATTAATCCCTCATACTCCACCTTTTAGACCTTTCCATCTAAGACAAACTGAGACACTAATGGCTTGGCCAGGGAGAGACGAACTGCAATTCGTGCGAACCTTCCACGCGTTGAGGATGCTGTGTTTGAGTCGATTTTAATCACTGAGCCCACCAATTCTCCGAGCTTCTGGAGCACTTTCCGATTGTAAAGGTGAACCACGAGTCCCGATAATCGGATCCAAACATTCACTTGCTCCATATCTGTTGTACTTACGTCAATAGACGGCGTCCATGGCTGCACCATAAGATAATGCCCCATGATCACCCACGGCCCTTTTGTTAGGGCATCGACAGCATCCGTAGCCGAGCGAAAGCGGACCAGAAATAATTGTTCTCCAAGTCTATCACCGAGTAAGTCATTGCTGTTTTCCACATGGCATTACCCTTATACAGAGTGTCCTATAGCCGATCGTGCGACCCAACAGCTTCACTATCACCGAATTCTTCCATGGTTCGCATAACTTCTCATAAACTCTCTCCAAGAATGTTATAGACGGCAGAGGTCCATCCGTGATTTCCGTCACGTCTCCTTCCTCAAAGTCCCAATCCCTTGTTTCATCACCATAACTCGTTTTCCATTGCTTGTGTTGAGTTCACTAGGGTTTCCTTATTCGAAATCTGCACAGGGGCATCAGCAGTCCCTTCCTCATCACGAATCCGTGCTTTCTTGATTGTTCTAGTTTCCCTGAACGGCGGAGGGAAGGTTCCTCCAGCGTTAGGGTTTTTGTCATTGCCGGGTTTTTCGGAGCTTTCCATGATTTTTGATTTCTTTCTTATCTTTTAATGGCAGAAGACAAATATTACCACCAAAACATTAACACAATAAAATATTTACCGATATCATAAGGGCATTAAGGAATATCACATTGAAGTCAAAATTAATGCTAACATAATTGTTGAATAAAGAAGAGTTAAATTTAGAGTATTTAGTTGTCATTGTAGTATTTGAAATAGTTCAAGGCTGCTGGTGTTGAGTGATATCATCAAAATTGAACTGTTTGGCTTATATTACTTGGAATTTGATATTTGAATGCCCAACAACGTGTTTATATAATTAAAAAAATAGCTTTTTTTTAATATAAACGACAACTTTTTAAGGATAATTTCTCTTATGTAATTTCTTTCTTTTGAAATGACAAAATCATCTTTTATACCACAAGTGAAGTATTTAATTATTTTTAACATTTTCGTGGCAAAGTGATAATAACTTAAATATTAGGTGGTAAATGTAGTTTTTAGGAAATCTTAGTATTGAATTGATATGTCAGAAACGTTTAGTGGACAAATGATAAATTTCTCCTTTTTGTAATTTCTTTCTTTTTAAATGACAAAATCATATTTTATGCTCTAAGGGTAAAATCGATTTTTAATTTATATTTGTTAGATATTAACTTATTTTTAATGGAATGGTGGTAAAGTGCTAACAATATAAACGTTTGATGTAAAATGTAGTTTTCACCAAACTATAATACTAACTTGATGTGTCAAAAACAATTTAGTGGAAAAATGATAATATTCCTTTTTATTATTATTATAGTAATAGATGACTTATGCTTAATTGATACAAGTAGTTTTTGAAAGAAGAAATTGGCTGCACTCTTTATACATTGATCTCATACTATGCAAGTAGTTATTTGTTTACTAAAAGTTTATACAATATGTGATGAAATATAATTAGAAAAATTCCTTAAGATGTGGAATGTATATACTTGATTTTTTCATAAATAGGAAAAATTTTCATCGAGTAGCTTATGATAGCGTTGTCTAACTTACATTGCCTAACTTAGAATGGAAAAGTGTGCTTTTACAAATTTATGCAGTACACTTGAAACATATGGAGCATCTAATACATGAACAAATTGTTGTGTTTTTATACATAATATCATTTCATGTGATAAATAGAGCGATTAGATTTCAAGTTATGAGGTTGAAAGGCTCACTTAGCACGTACTTTAACATTGTATTGCATTATGTCATACAGTTGCATGACGAGTAATTGAAAAAGCATGAGCTAGTTCTAAGAAACTCCACTGATGAGAAATAGAAATGGTTAAAGTATAATACCCTAGTCATAATTACTATACTTATGTGACATATTATATCAATAACTTTTTTTCTTATGTATTGAGAATTGTTTAGGAGCACTAAATGGGTCTTATATTAGAGAAAGGGTGTCTATAGCATATAAACCTCAGTATCGAAATTGAAAGCAGGAGATTACAACTAATGTTTGAGGAGTATATTCCTAAGACATGCAATTTATTTAATTGCTTAGGAAGGGTCAACTGCTAATGGTAGAGTACTTTGTGAGGCTTTACATAAAACAAATGGTTTAAATATCCTAAATGATAAGTCAATTACTAGAAATAAGTATGTTGTTTTATATGTTACTTTGATGAGTTGAAATCTTAATATTTCTCAATCATATAGGTCATTATTATTTTGGGAATGTTGTGTATGCTAATAGTAAAGGATTTCAAGCTCTTAATCTTGGACAATGATACCATTTTAATGACTAAAAAAAAATATCTACTAATCCACAAGAGTTTTTCAGCACGAAGCATTCATCTGGTAGGAGCATCATTGAAAGATGCTTCAATGTGATTAAACATCAATGAGCAATTCTTGGAAGTCCATTTTATCTTATTAAGACTTAGAATATGGTTTAGCATGTTGCTAGCTATACAATTGTATTCAAAGGGAGGTGCCATGCAATCTTTTTGAGGAAACAAATGATGATGTAATTAGGGTTGAATCATTCAGTAGCTCACTATCTAATTAAGAACTTCAAAAGAGTGGAATACATGGAGGCAAAATTTAGCCTAAAAGATGTATAATCAACAGAGAGCAAGTAGGTAGATTACTTGAATTTTTTAGAAAACATTATCATTTTGTTCTCTGGATTATGGTATATGTTAGTACTTTTGAAACAAATTGACATTGTTATGTATCGATATATGTTGAGACTTCTGAAAAACATTAGCATTGTTATTATTTTTTATATCTTTCTTAATGATGATTTATTTTATTTTATTATTGTTGATTGTTTGTATGTTGTTATTATTTTTGTACTGGTTGTTGTTTGTGGTAACTTTTGTAGTTATAATAATAGTAGTCAGAATGATAGAGACCTACAATCATTTTATTGCCATATTCTTGAGGTGAATGTTAAGAAGAAACCAATCAAAATAGAATTTAATGATGTTTAATTTTGATGGCATAAAACTTGTTTATTAAGGGTCTATAGAGTGTTGAGCAACTTGTTTATTATCAGCTTTAATGCATTCATCTTTGCATGTACACTTTTATGCTTGGTTTGAAACAGCTATATAAAACCAAACTCTCTTTGTTATTACGAACAATATTCTCTCTTCTAATTTGAAGTTTTACGTAAGTGAACACAAGTTGATGATTATTGTTAATTCTGATAACTGTGCTCTGCATTTGGTTCATTGAGGATAAACCATATTTTGAATATACATTATAGTTCTTCGGCTTAGGTTTAATTGCTTTATTCTTCTTTATCGTATATTTAATAGTCTTTTGTTGCTATTTTGTCTTGGCTGAAGTCTTAGAGTTTTAATGCCTAGTTTTTATTTTGTTTTTAACAATTAAATGAAACCTCAGCCTCCAAAATCAAGATTTTGAACCACGGATGAAGTTGCTAAGTTCATGGAATTGCTTATAGATTTGGAACATGATGAGAGATTTTACGTTAATAATAACTTTAGTAGTGGCTACTTGAAGGTTCTTAAAACTAGTTTAGAAATAAAATTGCCTAAAAATTGTATAAAAGCAAAGTTATACATTAAATCTCATATCAAGACTTTAAAGATGCAATCTCGAATTATACATGAGATGTTAATTGAATCAAATTGTAGGAGCTTTCGTTGGGATCCAGAAAAGAAAATTATGACCATAGAGAAGGCTATGTGGGATGCTTATATTCATTTTTTTCTTTTGACTCCTTGGTTCATTTTTTTAAGTTTAATAGAGCTTCAGTGGCATTCCTTGTTGCACATATTGAAATTCATATGTCTATCTATATTATATGTTTTGATATAATAAATAATTATAGCTAGCTTCAAGTTTTTTTTTCCTAGAAACAGCACTATGGTAGGTGTGTAGTGGATTTGTTATGTTGTGTTTTTGTTTGTAGTTGAATGCTTGCCAATAAGGCTATGAGTAGTGGATTTGTTATGTGAACAATATATGTATTTTATCTTGCTACTAATATTGATTATATATTTACTTTAATATATATTTTAAAGTTAAGGTATTTAGCAAGTTTTTATTTTTGTTTCTACTTCTATATTAAGATTGATAAAAACATATAGTGATTTGAGGATTTGTTTATGATTTATTTATAGAGTAATAAAAAAGCAATAAATTTTAAAAATAAAGCATCCCCATATTATGAGAACTTGCATATGATCTATGGAAAAGACCATTTTACGGGGAAAAAAATGCAGAGGCCTTGCAGATGTTCTAAAGGAAATTAAGAGGATAAGAGTAAACAATGAAGCATAAGAAGAGAATTTGAATGTTAAGGATGAGAGGGATGATGTGGATGATAATGTGCTTTTCTCACATGCTTCACAAAAATAACCAAAACCTTCAATTAGCTCATTAAAAAAAATGAGAAGAAATGAAGATTCATAAGAGCTTGGAGAGTCACTTGAAGACCTAACAATGCTAACCACTCTTATCATCTGGAAAATAAAAGAATCTTCTACTTATTTGAGTCAAGCTTTAGGACAAGAAACTAAAAATAAACAAATAGGGCTAAATGATGAGTTGAAGAAGATGAACGACCTTACAATGGTACAACAATTTAGAATCATCATTTTAATTGCTCATGAAAATACTGCACGTAATGTTTATCTAGTCTTGGTGATGAGGAGAAGGAAGGATTGGTTGAACTTTTTCTTAATGATGACATTTTAAATCATTCTATAGTTTATTAATTTCGACTTATGAAATGTAACTCATTTTTATTTCATATTTTGATTTTACTACTTCACTATTAAGTAAATTTATCTTTCTTTTTTTAGTTATATAAATAAAACCATATTTGCTTGTTATGATTTTGCAATTTCATTTTTTGAGTTGTAAATGAAATAATTTTCAATCATAATTTATCACCCATTGTGAGAAAAGAACTTTTTGATGAGAGTATCATCAAGCACTTTTAATAAAAGTAATTTTGATAAGAACATATGAAATACAAGTGTGTAACTCAAGAAGGGGGTGAAATTGGGATTTTAAAAATTATTTGATTATAAAAAAAATTATCAATCAAATCTAAAATGAATTTAATGGAATAATACTTAACTCAATTACAGCATAAAAGGATAAGGGAAGAGAGATTCAAACACGAATATTTTTACATGGTTCGGCTAACCTCGCCTACGTCCAAGCCTCCAAGCTTTCCGGGCTTGAGGATTTCACTAAGCACGCCTCCAAGGCTTCAAATGCTCACACTTAACTTCCAAGGTGTCAGTGAACCTTTACAACAAGAGATTATCCCCAATCTTTTAACCCAAGTGTATCCCAACACTTACAATCACTCAAAGTAAAAGAATAAAAATTATTTTTTTCTCACACAATATTTAAGATTACAAATCAATGGTTAATGTGTGAATAGATGAATCAAGAAAGTGTTTTAAAGCTCTATGAAAATTGCATTCTCGAATATAAGCTCAATGGTCATGTTGTGATCAACTCTTGTTTAAATTTGAATGAGCTTATTTATAGTTGGAGCTGAAAACTAACCGTTATTGACTTTCTGCACACTGTCAGATCGTCGTTAGCTAGATGTTGGATCGTTGTTTGACTAGTCAATATGACCGTTGGACTAATTTTTCAAATTGTCGAATCGCCGTTATCTAGATGTCAGGTCACCATTTAGGTCCAGAGGCTAATCTTCAGTTTTGTCCAATATAAGTGAGCCGTTTATCTGAATTATCGGATCGTCGTTTAGCTCCAGAGACTAATCTTCAATCTTGTTCGATATCGACGAGCCGTTTATCAAAAGTGTCGAATCGTCGTTTAGGTCCAAAGACTGATCTTCAATTCTGTTTGGTATCAGCGAGCCGTTTATTAAACTTATCAGATCGTCGTTTTCCACAAAAACTGCTGCAGTAAACTTATTTTGCAAGATAACTGTTTGTCTCTAAATCTTTATAAAAACACTTTATAAAACTTGTCAAAATAGATGAAAATTATATTGAGCTTTTAAAAGATTAATCAATCTTAATCATGTTTGTTATCATCAAAATCAATAAATAAATATTTATATTAACAACATAATCCAACATTATAGCAATTAAATAACCATATTATTGATGACAAACATCATTGCAACCAGCTCATTTTTTTTTAATTTTATTCAATAATAAATATTAAAAATTTAAATTGTTCAAGTAAAAAAAATAATTATTTTCTTTGAAAAATTTCATGCCAAACCGAATAGAAAAAATTAAGGTATATTTGATGGTGCATTTGGGCAGCTGTTTTTGGTTTTGTAAGAAAAAAGTAGAAAAAAAAAATGTTTGGTGGTTAAAAACTTATGAACTAAGAACCTATAAAAATCAAACATTTCCGTTCTCCAACATTGGTAAAGAAAAGTGGAGAACGTCATGTCGGCATTATGAGATGGCATAATACCCTATATTTCCCTCTTTTCTCTTCTCCTTTCCTTTACTGTCCTCTCTTTTCTTCCCTTCTCCTCTCTCTCTCCCTTTTTACAACCCAAACATGGCATCATAGAGCATCTTGCACTTGTGAATTTAATATAATTTTTTTTATTTTTAAATAATTTATGAGATCTGCCAAAAAAAAAATAAAAATGAAGGAATCAGAAAGTTTCGGAAAGGCAGTTTAACACCGAATTATGTAATTTATTAATAAATAGCAGAAAAAATTATGCATGTGTTACATGGAGAAGTGGTGGATGGACATTCATTATATATTCCTAAATAATTTTAAAAAAAATAAGGGAATAAATATTGAATAAGACCGCCATCATGCATTACTGTATTGTTTCTAATTTAGGAATTGATGCGCGAACAAGTATAAATGGCTGACGCGCACACCGTGCGCGTGGGGTATATAGAGTCAGCAGATGCTGTACTCGGTGATGGATATAACCAAATGCAACGATCACAGCACGTGAAGTGGCGGTGGGTATGCGTACGGCGCAGAGAAACCGCGAGATATTTGTGACGTGCCAAAAGGTTAGACTATAGAGAGAGATGGGAAAAAAACGAAAAAAAAGAGGAAAAAAAGCTTCGCCGCCAGTATTTGCGGCTAGCTGTTAAGTCAAACATCACTTTTTGGTTTGTTGTGAAAGTGGGGTCCATCTTCTTTTTGCTCCCCACGTGTCAAGATGCTTCATGGTTGCCGTCAAGTGAGTGAATATTTTGGTGTGGGCGGCTACTGCCTCACCGCTTCTTCTCACATCGAGGTGCCTGCAATTTCGGGCACAACACGCGTTGTCTATTTTAACTTAAGGAGGCTGCTAGCAGCGGTAAGGTAGCTCTCCCCTCAACTTAAACTTTTTTATTTAAAAAAAAAAATCACAGTGATATTTAATGATCTTTATTTATTTATCATCAAATTACTTAAAATTTATACTAAAATTTTAAATAAAAACTAAATTAAAATAATCCGATCCTTCAACTGATTTTGTTTCAATAATAATTTTCACATCAATAATTATTTAATAAAAAAAGACTGCTGCGGGTTTTATTATTTTGCACGTTCATCAAAATGTATTTATTTGATAGTAAATTAAATTCTCTTAACTTAAAATTTTTTGTCTTCTTAAAACTACAACTTAAAAGATTTCTATCCTTAATAGCTGTTGATTATTGCCAGTTTGGTTTTTATTTGCCGCTCATGACCTTAACAACTATATTAGTGACCATCTCGGTTCAATATTCGGTTTTCCTTACATTTTTTTTATTTTTTAAATTCATTTTGGACCGAAAACTTACAGGTTTAAAACTTAAACCGAATCAAAAGGAATTATTCAAATGAGTTCAATAAATTTGTGTCCGTCCATCTATTGCATAAGAAGGGTTAAGGTCTAAAAAGTCTTTACAAGGCAAACCATGCGAATTAGATACAATATCTAGCAGGATTCTTGCAAGATGAAAAATACCAAATTTAGTTCCTACTATTATTAGCAACCACAGTTAGTTAAGATGACTATCATTTACACCCAGATAAATAAATAAATAAAATTAAAAGTTACAAATAACATTTCCCTTCGTTCTCTTTCTCTCCAAATAACCTAAGGTTCAATAACAGTGCATGTGACAAAAGGCTTCAGGCCAATCCACCGGGTCTTAAGGTCCAATCATGAACTTTGAGACCCATCCCGCCCAGCCTTATGAGACATTCGACATAACTACGCTCCCTGGACGACATCAAACCCGGCCCATTTTTTATTTAATAAAATCCACATCAATCTCATTTCAAGAATTTATTTATAAAAGAAATCCACATTTTTTTAATTTCATTTATGCAATTAATGAATTTAAAAAAAAATAGTGAAGCTAAAATAATTTTATGGGTAGTTTAGTATTTTTACCTTATGTTAAATTAGTCAAATTAAATTTATGTTAAAAACACCTTAGAATGCATTTGGAACAACGTATTAGATTTGGATTTGGCTGTAACTTATTATATTAGAGTGTGATAAATTCAATATAGTAATATGTTGTGAACTATATATACATTAGTATTTTATGCTATAATTTATATTAAATTAATATTCTTTTGATTTATTAATTAAAAATATAAGAACACTAATACCGACCACCCTCAAGAATTTATAGATATTATCCGTTGACGTACCATTCGAATTCTAATATCACTCATAAGCTTTATGCAACAATAGTTACAATACTAATATCACTCACAATGGGGCTTCCTATTGTTGCAAATGGTTGTCGGCATGACTATTGCTATCGTCAATCGCTACAAAAAATTAAATAACTATAATTCGAAATTAATATGAGTGAAAAAATTGACCTGCAAGTGGTCAGTGCATATCTGATTTGAACAGGTGTGGGCTCGTCAGTTTAACCTGCACAAGGAGGTTTGGGTGCTTTTCAAATTACACTGGTCTCCACTTCGAATGCAATGCAGACCGGTTTTGTATATGCCCAACATGGACTTAGTGGTCCAAGATGGTTAGGACACCTAAATCATTAAAAAAAATAAAAAAAAATAATTAATAAGAATCAATTAGTTAGTTTTTTCAAATTTCTTATTTATTTGAAATTGTTAAAAATGATGCAATGTTTTTTGCAATTATATTTTTTAACGGGGCCTTATACAATTTGAGGGGTTCAAATATTACCATTCTTTTTATCACAAATAATAATCTACATTAATTAAAAAAATCAAGACTATTTGGGATCTACATTGCAATACCCACGTACTTTAATCTGTGTGCTTGTATGTAGTTTTAATGATTTGATTTTGTTGTTTAAATGAAAACATTTATTTTTATTTTATTTCTTTTATGTTCTTTTTAATTTTGAAATCAGAATTGATTTAAAGAAGTTTAGTAACTTCCCGTTATCTGATTTGTACTCAATTTCCCTCACTTTTGTAACCGTCGTTAACTTCTCTTTATATGGAACTTAAATCACCTTTGTTTTTGGACCATATGCCATTTACTTTCGTACTTCAAATTTCCTTTAGAAGTTTAAGCATTTTGTACTTTCTTTGATTTCGGTAAGTGAATTCTTTTAATATTTTGAGTATGAAATATAAATTTTTTTATCTTTGTTGATGTTCGAATATCTAAGAAATTTCTGATATGATCTAGTTGCTAATATTATTTCTTTTATAATCGATGTATTTTGGTTTTAAACTTTTTAAAATTTGTTAGTCACATGTTAAACTATGGTCAGTTTATTTCTCATAGATTTTAGCATTGAATAAGGGACTAAGAATTTGAATGAAGTTTGGAAGAAAACATGTTTCTGGATGCTGTTATTCTTGACCCTTAAGCAATGGTACTTTTATAACTTTGGATATATAAAGGATAAAATTCTGAATTTTGAATATAGTTAAATATATATATATATATATGCAGGGCGGCTCAACCAATTTTGGGGTTTTGGCGAATTGTTTCAATTAGACCTTTCAAAAAAAATTATTACTAAAAATTCATTTATTTAAAATCAATTTTCCTAACTTTATGAGATGCAAAATTATTACTCAAATTTTTATATTCTAATTTCACCAGTATATTTTTCTCAATAGATAAATAGTTAATTCATCTAATCTTTCTTGCGACATGGTTGATCTTAAATAAGTTTTTATCGATTTTAATTTTAAAAAACTTCTTTCTGCTGAAGCAACTGTTATTGATATTATCAATAATATTCTATAAGCAACATATACATTTGAACAAGAATCAATTTTTTTTCTAATAACTAAGTACATCAAGTGGGGTATTTTTTTCACTTTGAAAAACTTCTTTGAAAATTCTTAGCTCTGAAAACAAATCTAAACCATCTATACTAGAAAGCATATTATGTTTTAAAACATTTTCAAGATTAACGCATTAAGTTTTTAAAACATTATCACTTAACAATTGTAATTTTTTGAAATTAAACAAAAATCCAAACATGTTCTCATACATTTGAAATTGTTCAAATCTACTCATTATTGAAGACATATCTTGATCTACTATGTATACAAAATAATTAATTCTAAAAGACTCTTCAGGAGACAAAATTCTTTCTTCACTAACGTTCTCATCTAATTTGTTTTCCTACGAATTACACGTTTTCATAAAATTTAAGTTTTATTTCCATTTCACTTGCAATTTTTTTAGATGAAATTATAGCAGACATGAAACCATTTTCTCCATACCTTTCAAAAAAAGAAATAAGACCTACACTATCAATATGCATATTTTCTTTTTTGCAAGATCTTACTAAGAGAGTTAACAAGTTATATATCATACCAAATAATCATACCTAAATTAGGGGTGGGCAAAAATAGGTTCGGGTCAACCCGATCGGGTTTTGAGTTGATCGGGTTAGACAAGAATCAATCCGAACTTAATCCGAATTATTGACCCAACCCGAATATATCGGGTTGGGTCAATAATTCTGTTTAAGTTCAGGTTGGATCGATTTGGATTTAAAACAGGTCGGATTGAGTTCGGGTTAGTTCGGGTTGGGTCAATTCAAGTCAAATTCGGTTAATGCAATTTTGAGCTCTTTTTATTTTTCCTATTTTGTAGTTTTTATGATAGTTTTAAGATATTTTTCTTAATTGTAGTCATTTTTACTAATTTTCAACTGAAAAAAAATGCTATTAAATCAAATAAATAAAGTTAAAATGCTAGACTAGAATATGATTATTTGCCTATTGGCTTAAAGGGTAGGTTTAGGATTATTATTTGCTCAACCAACAAAGTCCAAACTCAATAAAAGTTAAAATTAATACAAAATTACAAAGTCCAAAGCAAAATTTTCAGATAATAGTCTTTGAAAGTTTGAAACACAAATCACAAAGTTCAAAGTTCAAAGTCCAAAAATTAAAACTAAATAGGCTTTCTTGGTTCCTCCACCTTAGTTCCTCCATGGCTCCATGCAAGCACTTTGACAAGTTCTAAATTCAAATTTTTGAACTCTAAGTTCAAGTGTCTGTTGCCTAGAGAAAGATTGAAAAAATGTACAATAAATATTTTTCTTTAAGCCGCGTTGCAGATTAACAAACTCAATTCATATAAAAAATTGAACAAATAAACCAAATTCATAAGGTTACACATCAAACACAAACACAAATAAATAAATCTAATTCATATATTTAATTGTGCTAAAGGGGTGTTACAATCTTTCTAATTTCTATTATATCATTATAAATTTATAGTTACAAATAAATATATATGTTTACCAAATTTTTCAATACACACACACTTGATATTATATATATATATATATATATATATATATATATATATATATATATATAATATAATATTAAGTCAATCATGTTTATTTTATGGCATTCATCACCAAATCAAGTTAATAATAATACTAGACAATAATAACATTTTATCAACTTCAACCTGTCTGACTAAAACAATTACAAATTAGACTTAAAATTTAAAACTATAACAACTATAATTATAGTTTAAATTACAACCAAATACTAATAGTACTATAATATTAAATTACAAATAATAATAATATATATTAAAAGTTACCTTTCAAACATCCATAACACCAATGTCAGCGCTCACCACTTCCATTGTCGAAGCTTGCGATCTTATAAGCTCTATAAAATCTAAAAAAAATTAGTAACTCAAGTACATAACTGCATTTACATGTTCTATATAAAGTTGTAATGCATTTTAAATAAATTATATATAGAATGTATGATAAAAAATTAAAAAATTACCTTCTTGTAATTCCATATGAAACATTTGCTCCTTAATATCTTCTTGGAGGTTATAGATGGGATTGACAAAAAGTTTAGACTGTAGCAAATTTTCAGTGCATATCAATGCCTCAACCATAGCTGGGGTTAAAGAACTCCTATACTCATCAATAATACGATGCCCGATGCGAAAGACAGACTCAAATGCCACTGTGGAAACAGAAATAACGAGGACATCTCTTGCAATTTTTCTCCAGAATTGGATACCCCAATGCATTCACCCTCCACTAAAACAAAACATTAAGTTTAAGATTGCTGAGATCTTCAACTAGGTCATTCAAGTACCTTTCCACCTCAGATACTATTATTCTACTCTCATTTTGAACAGAAACCTTCCTGCCATATCTAAGGAAAGGGCGAGCAACTTGAAAAGAGTCATTACATTGACCACCAGCAACATCCACCAAATTAGCCTCAGTTGTAAAACGTTGAGAAGAACTTGTACCTTCATAACTGCCACTACTACCACTTTCACTATATATCGATGGTGTGGAACTGGTGGAGAATACACTATATGCATCATAAAACTCATTCAACAAGTTATTCACTGCTTTGGTCATTTGTTCAACCATCAAACTATCATTACTAAAAATTATCTCAAAAATATGTTTAGCAAAATTCATTTTCGCTTGTGGATCAAGAATAAAGGCAACAATCAACATTTTGTTTATCTTTTATGTAGACTCCCAATACTTATACTACAAGCTATAAAGAACACCCAAAGATCTGTATTTTCGTACAGTGTAGTCAATAAACTCTCAATTAAGCCAATAGTATCATAACAAAGATTAGAAGTCACACTCAAAGAAGCAGAAAACAATAATGTGGCATTATAAAATACCTTCAAAAACTTCACAATTCGTTCAGCACTCTCCCACTTCTCATTCCAAGTGGGCCCACCTTTCTAACATTATTTTCTTTCTCAGCAAAGTATGCCTCATAAGATTTATCCACTTCTACCATTCTATCAAAGGCCACTTGAAATTTTAGTGCAGTCATCAACATCAAATAAGTGGAATTCCACCTACTAGGACAATCCAAAACAACAATTTTTTTTGGACAATTTACTTGCTCAGCACATTGTTTAAATGTTTGCAGTCTGGTGCTGGAAGATCACACGTACTTCATAGCATTTCGAATAGTGATAACAATAGCATGCAACTCTCCCAATCCTGAAACAACAATAAAATTTAAAATATGTGCACAACAACGCCCGTGCATATTTTGTCCCGCCAACACAAGTGATCTTTCCTCTAAGTAGGCAACTGCATAGTGACATAATCAATAACAATATCATTTGCAGTGGTATTATCAACAGTTATTGCAAACAACCTCTCTATCCCCCAATCCTGTAAGCAAGCCACAATCTTTTTGCCAATTGACTTCCTTATATGATCTTCGATTGCGCTAAAACTAATAATCCTCATATTCAAACATCAATCACTATCAATAAAATGAGCTGTAATCACCATATAGCTCATGTTTTGAACAGAAGTCCATAAATCAGTTGTAAGAGACCCCCGCTGCTTGTTGTTGCAAATCAAATTCTTCAACATTGCCTTTTCTTTAAAAAATAACTCCATAACATCTCTACTAATAGTTCTTTGAAATGGCATAACGAACCGCGGGATAGCTACGCTGTAGAATGCTTAAATCCTTTGTTGTCTACAAAATTGAGCGGCAACTCACCCATAATAATCATTTTAGTTACTGCCCTTTGACACGCGTCTTAACTCCATCATTTACCCAAAACCAAATTACTTGCATTTTCTTTGCCTTTGTTGTGCCTGAAATGTCTTGTATGATTCGCATGTCTTTATATGCCTTGTTATATTTGTAATCCCATCAAGCCTTGAATGACATTGATATTGTTTACCACAATAGTTACACCTACATTTGTTTGGATTATCTTCGAGTAAAATGAAATGATTCCATACTTCCGATCTTTTCTTCATTGGCGGTCTTTTCCGCTTCGCCTTTTCCTTTCCTCTACGGGTTCTTTCCATTTGTACACTTTATTCTTCATCGTCACTCATTGAATTCGATCTTAAGTGTCCAAGCATCTAAATATTCAAAATAATAATTAATAATCATTAATTCAAAAATCAAAACACAGAAATATTATTAACATAATCCATAAACAAAAATTAGTAATTTCAATTCAAGTTGCTGATACTCCATAAACAAAAAGTAAGAAATTCATGGTTAATTAATTAATTTAAAATATCCAATTACCCATTCCCCATAATAATATGATATTATTTGTCTATCTATGTCTTAATTCTTATTATAAACCCTTTAATTTCAAGCCCAATTTACTTGTACTTAACGACTTAACGAATGAATAACACCCAAAAAAATTAATTGAATTTATTAATTTTTTTAGGGTTGAAGGCTTGAAGCTACTGCACAAGTGCACATAATCACATAACAAACTATAATTATAAAATATACACAACATAATACTTAATTTTAATATTTAATCTACCTAATGTGCTAATGTATTCATAAAAAATCGACTATTAACTATTATTAACAATTATCAATTAATATTATTTCAATTATTAATAATTAACAAAATTTTTGTTATTCGCTAGCTAACACCATTTTCATATGTCCTTTATGCTTGACAGCCAATATGGTCTATTCGCTAAATAGAGAAAACAATAACAATCAATGAAATAAAAAAAAAATCCACCAATCAACAATTCCTTTTTATAAATGAAAAATAATAATAATTTCTGAAGAGCTCAATAATTAACAAAATTTCCTTGATTTTATTACTAATAGTTATAAATACATAATTAAAACAATTAAATAATAACCAATTATTGAATTACATAATAAATAATTAAGCATATATAATTAATTAATTATATAGTAAAAATGATGTGTATAAGTGGAGGTGAACTCCTTTGTTGGTTATTTGCCAAATGCTGAGTATCAATAGAGATGAACTCATGTGTTAATTTATTAGTTGAAAGCTGCATATCAGTGGAGATAAACTCTTGTGTTTGTTTAGTTGTTGTATGTCCAAAGATGTCTCAAAGGTTAGTTTTTCTTCTGTTGCGAAATTAATTTTGTTGTCATGGGACTTCTAGGTTTAATCAAATTTTCTAGAAGACAACAATATTAGTTAACGGAAAAATTAGATGATGAATGACTCAAATATTAGTATGGGATGTTACATACGTATACTATTTAATATAGTAATTAAAATTTATATCATGACATTATACTAAAGAATTAATTTGATTGTTTAAGAGAAATTAAATATTTAGTTTTTATCTCAACTAATGTGTTATTAATAGAATTTCACCATTTATATTAGAACTGATAAAGACTTAATAATTAACTATTACTTAAGTTAATTAAATAGTAATACATTATTTGTAATATTTGTTAGGATAAAAATTAAGTATTCCAAGTAAGAGCTTGTTTACTAAACGTCTAAAGTCTGAAATTTTAATAATTTCTTATCTTTTTCTAAATTTACTTGTTTGTTTCTTATAACTTATGTCTGATTTTCAAACATTTACATCTAAATAAAAAATAAATTGACTTTTGTGTAAATAAAAAAAAGGTTCAAATGATAAGTAAATATTATATTATGAAATTATCTATATTAAATATATTTATTTCTTAAATTATAAAACTTAATTCTTTTTTATTTTGATTTATAAGGAAATAAATGTTAAATAACTATATTTAAAATACTTTTTATTTAAAAAAAATGTATATTCATACATTAAAAAAAATAAATCATTTAAATATTTATATCAAATTTATTAATCCTTTAAAAAAATTCAAATCCTGTGAAAAAAAATCCCTGCTTAATGGCCAAAAGTTTTTAACATCTGATTTGGAAATCTAGATTTTGGACAAAACCCATGTGCAAAATAGGAGTCAACCTACCATGCAGTGCACGCATGGTACCGGTACAACCGGTTAATAAATGCAAATTAAATATTTTAATTGTTTTTAATGTGAAAATTTTATTTAAAAAAGGGAAAAATTAAAAAATTGCCTTCAAATGAGATTAAAAAAATTGTAATAATTTTAAATTTATAAATAGCATAAAAATATTACAAAATAGTCATATTCTGACTTTTTATTGTTATGTTCCAATACATATATTATATGTTTCAAGTTTACTTTTTAAATCCTTACTTCTCGTTAGAATTATCACATTTTGGGTGATTTATTTCTAGTTTTAGGTTAAGTTCTTTAACTACTATTTCTACTACTTTTTGGTTTTATATTCCTACTCTTCGTATTAAAATCCAACATTTTAAGTAGATGTTTCAAGTTTACTTTGTAATTTCTACTTGTCGTTGATAATTATCAAATTTCTATTGGTTTATTTCGACTTTTGGGTTAAGTTATTTAACTATAATTCCACCACTTTTTGGTTTTATATTCATACTCTTTGTAATAAAATCCAACATTCTAAGTGGATGTTTCAAGTTTATTTTTGAAATTTCTACTTGTCATTAATAATTATCAAGTTTCTATTAATTTATTTCTACTTTTGGGTTAAGTTCTTTAACTATAATTCCACCACTTTTTTGTTTAATATTCCTACTCTTTGTATTAAAATCCAACATTCTAAGTAGATGTTTCAAGTTTGTTTTTGAAATTTCTACTTCTCGTTAATAATATCAAGTTTCTATTGATTTATTTCTACTTTTGGGTTAAGTTCTTTAACCATAATTCCACCACTTTTTGGTTTAATATTCCTACTCTTTGTATTAAAATCCAACATTCTAGGTAGATGTTTCAAGTTTATTTTTGAAATTTCTACTTCTCGTTAATAATTATCAAATTTCTATTGATTTATTTCTACTTTTAGGTTAAGTTCTTTAACTATTATTTCCACCACTTTTTGGTTTGATATTCCTACTCTTTGTATTAAAATCCAACATTTTAAGTAGATGTTTCAAGTTTACTTTGTAATTTCTACTTGTCGTTGATAATTATCAAATTTCTATTGGTTTATTTCGACTTTTGGGTTAAGTTATTTAACAATAATTCCACCACTTTTTGGTTTTATATTCCTACTCTTTGTATTAAAATCCAACATTCTAAGCGGATGTTTCAAGTTTATTTTTGAAATTTCTACTTCTCGTTAATAATTATCAAGTTTCTACTAATTTATTTCTACTTTTGGGTTAAGTTCTTTAATTATAATTCCACCACTTTTTGGTTTAATATTCCTACTTTTTGTATTAAAATCCAACATTCTAAGTGGATGTTTCAAGTTTATTTTTGAAATTTCTACTTCTTGTTATCAAGTTTCTATTAATTTATTTCTACTTTTGGGTTAAGTTCTTTAACTACAATTCCACCACTTTTTGGTTTAATATTTCTACTCTTTGTATTAAAATCCAACATTCTAAATGGATGTTTCAAGTTTATTTTCGAAATTTCTACTTCTCGTTAATAATTATCAAATTTTTATTAATTTATTTCTACTTTTAGGTTAAGTTCTTTAACTATTATTTCCGCCATTTTTTAGTTTTATATTCCTACTCTTTGTACTAAAATCCAACATTTTAAGTTGATGTTTCAAGTTTACTTTGTAATTTCTACTTCTCGTTGATAATTATCAAATTTCTATTTATTTATTTCTACTTTTGGGTTAAGTTCTTTAGTTATAATTCCATCACTTTTTGGTTTAATATTCCTACTGTTTGTATTAAAATCTAACATTTTAAGTATATGTTTCAACAATACTTTGTAGATTCTAATTCTCGTTGACAATTATCAAATTTCTAGTAATTTATTTCTACTTTTACGTTAAGTTCTTTAACTATTATTTCCACTACTTTTTGGTTTTATATTGCTACACTTTGTATTAAAATCTAATATTTTAAGTGGTTGTTTCAAGTTTAGTTTAGACATTTCTACTTCTCGTTCGCAATTATCAAGTTTCTAGCAATTTATTTCTACTTTTTGGTTAGGTTCTTTAACTATTATTTCCACCATTTTTTGGTTTTATATTCCTACTCTTTGTATTAAAATCCAACATTTTAAGTAGATGTTTCAATTTTATTTTCAAAATTTCTACTTCTTGTTATAAATTATCAAGTTTCTATTAATTTATTTCTACTTTTGGGTTAAGTTCTTTAACTATTATTTCCACCATTTTTTGGTTTTATATTTCTACTCTTTGTATTAAAAGTTAACATTTTAAGTGGATATTGAAATACTAATAAGGCAACCCAAGAGGGGGGTGAATTGGGTTTTTAATAATATTCACACTAAAAATAAATTATCAAGCAAATCTAAAACGGAATTAAAAACAGTAATAAATGAATCGATCACAACTTAAAAGATAGAGAAAGAGAGAATCAAACACAACGATGTTTACGTGGTTCGGCCAACCTCGCCTACGTCCACACCTCCAAGCTTTCCGGGCTTGAGGTTTCCACTAAGCAAGCCTCCAAGGCTTCAATAGCTTACACTTGACTTCCAAGGTGTCAATAACCTTTACAACTAGAGATTTTCCCCAATCTCTTAACCCAAGTGTATCCCAACACTTACAATCCCTCAAAATAAAAGATTACAATTTGATTTTCTCTCACACTAAATCAAAGATTACAAGTTGATGCTCAAAGTGTGAATAGATGAATTGAAATTTTGTTTCTAGCTTTTGTGAAGATTGCAAACTCGAGTATATGCTCAATGGTTGTGTTGTGATCAGTCTTCTTTGAATTTGAATGAGCTTATTTATAAGTAGAGCTGAAAAACTAGCCGTTATTTGCTGTCTGCCCGAAAACGGTTCACCGTTAGCTGTTAACGGTTAACCGTTTGTTCTGGTCAAAGTTACCGTTACGCCAGAATTCAAATAAACGGTTTGCCGTTTTTAGGTTACCCTTTCGCCGTTAACGTCCAGTGACCTGAAAAAGAATAACGGTTATCCGTTTCAAGTAATCGGCTAAGGCTTTGCACGAGATGACTCTCTGGACGTTATCGGTTCACCGTTTGCAAATAAACGGTTCATCGTTTGCAAATAAACGGTTCACCGTTAGTGTACAGTAACCTGCAAAAGAACAACGGTTATCCGTTTAAGTAAACGGCTAAGGCTGTGGGTGACATTACTCTCTGGTTGTAATCGGTTAACCGTTTATAAATAAACGGTTCACCGTTAGTTTCCAGTAAGCTCTTTATTTCCGTTTTCACTAATCGGTTAGAGCCTAGACAACCTTTGCTCTCTGGTCGTAATCGGTTAACCGTTTAGAAATAAACGGTTCACCGTTTTCTGCCAGAAACATATTTTAAACCAGTTTTTGCAAAGAATCATTTTCCAAATTAAGATCCATCTTTTATAAGCATGCAAGGAATAGTTTTTAAGACTTTCATTTATTTAGGAAATAACTCCAATAATTTTATCAAAAATCATGTAAAGTTTGTTATTATCAAAATCAATATTATTAACATATTTATGTTAACAATCTCCCCTTTTTTGATGATGACAAACTTTTGTTCAAAACTTGGCTCCCCCTCAATATATGGCTCCCCCTTAGTATATGGCCAAATTAATAAATGACCAATAGAATGATTTTTGCTCAAGTAAGCATTTGAAAACATTATCATTTTTTGAAAAACTTTTCCCATTTATATCATTCTTAGCTTTGTCAAATCATTTTCAAAAGAAAAACTTTAGGTTTCTTCTTCCAAAGTTATAAGTTATCTCCCCCTTCATCATCAAAAAGAGAAAAAAAATGCAAGTCAGTGGGTGAGTAAAAATTTGGGCAGAGTTTCCCCTTAAAAATAAGCAAACCAATAAGATACAGGAGAGAAAAACACTTCCAAAATTGTCATTTCAAGTAACTCCATCACTATCTCAACAACTTCATGAAGCAAAACAAACACTTCAATAAGAAAAATCCATAATTCATATCAAGCGTAACCAAGACATCCAATATGAGAAATAAACATAATATCATGGCATCTAAATCCATAAGTAGCGTATAAAAAAAATACACATGTCAAAATGCAAATAAAAAGATAAAACTGTTTGTGCGAAATATAACTCAGAAACTAATGAGGCGGTGGAGGAGGAGAGGATGAGCTGCCCGGATCATAGCCAAAGTAGCTGAGAATGATGTGCTGAGAATGAATAATCTCAAGCTGATGATCAATGCTCTGCCGCTGGAATGTCTCAAAATCGGACCGGAGCTGCTGATGGTCTCGAGAAAGAGTATCCAATCGCTCGAGAATCAACTGCATGCTGTCAGAAGCAGGCGGCTGAGCGGGAGCTGAAGGTGGCACGGAGGCAGCAGGCTCCTCGGGAGGATCAGAAGGCTGCGCAGGTGCAGTAGATGACTCCGGAAAGGAGGATGGCTCGGACGCAGGAGGTGGCTCAGAGGCAGATGGAATATCAGCATCCGGGGCACGCTCCGCAGAGTCAATATCAGCAGGAGGCTGAGGAACAAATCGGCGACGAGGAGGAGGTGGCTGAGCCCCTAGTCTAAAGTCAAGAAGCTCATCAGGTCGATAGACATTGTTAAGCATCCTATCATCCTCCGGAGCTATCAAAGTGTCCCGGTTTTTAGAGCTACTAGTTTTGATCCACTGCCCATTTTTCCAAGAGAAACCGATACTTGACATTGCCTCGGGACCCATCCGTTTAGTCTCCATATGTCGAGTATCAATGAGAGGCACATGAAAATAGCGAAGTATCTTGGTAATAATACTACCATATGGAAGCAGGCGGTGATTAATCGCAGGAGTACTCAGCATGTGCCGCAAAATAATATAAGAGAGGTTTAAAGAACGACCTGAAAGTAGGCTATCGAGGATGCCCACGTCTAACCTCGTGACCTCATCCGTGTGACCTCGCCTAGATGTCACTATGTGCTGCAAGATAGAATGCAGAATACGGACTTGGAGAGGTAAGAGTTGAGACCGAAAATGAAGTAGGCAGATATCATCAGTGAGGTCTCTACGGCGACATATATGACGGACTGCATCCGTGTGCCGAAAATCGTCAAACCACAAAATTTTCCTAGATGTGTAAATCTTATGGCCCTCATGAGAAATACCAAGAATTTCTCCTAAATCAACATGATCGAATTCAATGGGAATACCGTGGACTTGAGTAACTACCCTATGCTGAGTGGTATGAGAGATATCCATGTTCGAGTAGAAAACTCGCACCAAGTTAGGGTAGACACGCTCAGCAAAATTAATACCAGACTCCCAAGGCAAAAGCATATCACGAACAGTGCTATTACACACACTCAAGTTCCGGAAATCATTAAAATTAACAAAGTAAGTGTCGATTACCTTTCGCCCATCAAAGCGATTCTCGAACCGTTTTGCTAAGGGAGGAGTGGGAAAGTGAGTCCTGGTGAATTCAGAGACTTCCCTAGGCTGAAAGGGGTGAGCTGAAGGTGTGGATTTGCGCCGGACACGTCTCCGAGAGCTTTCAGCCATGGAGGAGTGAGGTGGGATGAACACAGGCGAGAAAGGAAGAAATTAATCGGTGGTTGGATGAGAAATGAGTAAGGAATGCGAGTGTGATACTCAATTTTGTTGAAAAAGGAACAAAAATGGATCAAAAAAGCATAAACTCAACTCGCGGCAGTTAGGGTTCAAATTTGGGAATTTTTGATTTGGATAAAGATTTTCGGTTTTGAATCGGTTAAATTGCTTAAAAAGGATTAGGAAATGATTTAATCGGTTTGTTTTGACACAAGAGGCAAGAAAAATGAAGATTTGAGGAGAGAAAAAGCTTCGGTTGTGCAGGTATGGAGAAAACGGTGAGAGGGTAACTGGAGAGGAAGAGGAGAAAGGCTTGGAACAGTATAAAACCGAGAAAACGGTTAACCGTTTACAATAAACGATTAGAGGGTAACGAACAGAAGCTTAAGAGTAGAAAACGGTGAGAGCCTAAGCACTTAACGGTTAGAGGGTAACGCTTTAACAACTTACTGCCCGAAAACGGTTAACCGTTTGCGGCAAACGGTGAAAGAGTAAGTGACAGACACAAAGCTCTAGTTTCTGGAGCTAAACGGTTCACCGTTTATGAGAAACGGTTATCCGTTTATTTTAACAAAAATTTCGCACACTTTATTTTAATATATGGCTAGTAACTAATAGATTCCCAGATCATTTAATTGATCTAAAAATATATTATGAGCCATTTTAATGCATGATTTATGAACATGTTTTCAATCAATGTATTCTTACAATCAAGAAATAACATATCAAATTCATCATTTAACAATCATTCTCAAGCAATTCATGACCATTGTTTCACAATTATAAAGCAATCAATTTAGTACACTCAATAGCATAGATAGAGACATTAATGAGAAAATTTCATCATCCCAAGTTCATGCCGAATTTTAAAAAATTGTTCTTCGCAAAGGGGTTTAGTGAAAATATCGGCAAGTTGTTTTTCGGTTGAAATAAACTCTAATGCAATATCTCCCTTTTGAACATGGTCTCTTAAGAAATGATGTCTAATTTCTATATGCTTGGTTCTAGAGTGTTGAATGGGATTCTTTGAGAGATTTATAGCACTAGTGTTATCACACTTAATAGGAATTTTTTCAAGATGAATGCCATAATCTCTAAGTGTTTGTTTCATCCAAAGTGCTTGTGCACAACAACTTCCGGCGGCTATATATTCAGCTTCGGTTGTTGAAAGAGCAACAGAGTTTTGTTTCTTACTAGCCCATGAAACAAGTGAATGTCCTAGAACAAAACAAGTTCCACTAGTGCTCTTCCTATCCACTTTATGACCAGCAAAATCCGCATCCAAAAAACATGTCAAATCTATATGAGTTCCTCTAGGATACCAAAGGCCAACATCTATGGTTCCAATCAAATACCGAAAAATTCTTTTAACAGCAAGCAAGTGGGATTCCTTGGGACAAGATTGAAATCTTGCACATAAACATACACTAAACATGATATCGGGTCTACTTGCAGTCAAATAGAGTAAGGATCCGATCATACCTCGATATATTTTGATGTCCACATCTTTACCTTTTTCATCTTTGTCAAGTTTGATGGTAGTGCTCATAGGAGTGCTTTTTGCCGTTCCATTTTCATAGCCAAACCTTTTGAGTAGATCTCTCACGTACTTGGCTTGGTTTATAAAAATGCCTTCCTCGTTTTGTTGGATTTGAAGTCCGAGGAAATACTTCAACTCTCCCATCATACTCATCTCAAATTCTTTGCTCATGCATGATGAAAATTCTTTGCACAAAAGCTCATTAGTAGAACCAAAAATAATATCATCAACATACACTTGAACAATAAGTATGTCTTGATTCTTATTTTTAACAAAAAGAGTTGTATCCGCTTTTCCCATTGAAAAATTGTTATCCAACAAGAAATTTTTAAGCCTATCATACCATGCCCTAGGAGCTTGTTTTAAACCATATAAAGCTTTAGAAAGCTTATACACATGATTTGGAAATTTCTCATTTTCAAAACCAGGAGGTTGTTTCACATAAACTTCCTCCATAATGTATCCATTTAAGAAAGCACTTTTAACATCCATTTGATATAGAATAAAATCTTTATGACATGCATATGCTAACAACATTCTAATGGATTCTAATCTAGCTACAGGTGCAAAAGTTTCATCAAAATCAATTCCTTCTTCTTGGTTGTAGCCTTGAGCCACTAGTCTAGCTTTATTTCTTACAACCACACCAGATTCATCCATTTTATTTCTAAATACCCATTTAGTCCCTATAATGGATTGATGTTCCGGACAAGGAACTAATTCCCACACATTATTTCTCTCAAATTGATTCAGTTCCTCTTGCATAGCCATAATCCAAAATTCATCATTTTCGGCATCCGCAAAAGATTTTGGTTCAATTTGAGAAATGAATGCAGCATGCTCACATGTGTTCCGAAGAGAAGATCTAGTGGTAACGCCTCGTGAGGGGTCTCCTAAGATTACATCTTTAGGGTGAGAGGAAACATACCTCCACTCCTTGGGGAGTGTTTGAGAAGTACCTTCATTTTGCTCCACATTTTGTTCTTCATGATGCTCTTCTTGAACTCCATTTGTTGTGTCTTCTTGGTTGTCATTTGATGCTTCTTCTTGTTGTTCTTCTTCTGCATTATCATCAACAACTCCTTTCTCCGCAGAGGAGGGGTTAGATTCATCAAAAGTAACATGCATAGATTCCTCCACTACCAAAGTTCTTTTGTTATAAACTCTATAAGCTTTGCTTGAATTTGAGTATCCAAGAAAAATACCAACATCAGATTTTGAATCAAATTTACCAAGATTATCTTTTGTGTTCAAGACAAAACATTTGCATCCAAAAACTTTAAAATAGCCAATGTTGGGTTTTCTATTTTTCCAAAGCTTATATGGAGTTTTATTAAGATTAGGTCTAATCAACACCCGATTTAAAACATAACAAGCGGTGTTGACGGCTTCGGCCCAAAAATACTTAGGCAAGGAGTTTTTATTCAACATGGTCCTAGCCATTTCTTGAATGGACCTATTCTTTCTTTCTACTACTCCATTTTGTTGTGGAGTCCTAGGTGATGAGAATTGATGTTCAATGCCAAAATTATTGCAAAAATTTTCAAATGCATGATTTTCAAATTCTCCACCGTGATCACTTCTAATACAAGAAATAGAATACCCTTTTTCATTTTGAACCTTTTTATGGAAAATTCGAAATGCGTCAATGGCATCATCCTTATTAGCTAAGAACAATACCCATGTGAATCTTGAAAAGTCATCCACAATTACAAATGCGTAATATTTACCACTTAAACTAGCATATCTAGAAGGTCCAAACAAGTCTAAATGAAGTAATTGAAGTGGTTTTGAAGTAGAGATATGATTCTTGTTTTTGAAAGAGGTTTTGATTTGTTTTCCAAATTGACATGCTTCACAAATTCCATCTTTTTGAAAACTGATTTTTGGAAGTCCTTTGACTAAATCATTTTTCACAATTTTAGAAATCAAATCCATGCTTGCATGTCCTAATCTTCTATGCCATAGCCAACTATCATCATGTAATGCGGAAAAACATTTTTCAAGAGTAGATGCACATTCTATATCAATGGTATAAACATTACCACATCTAGTTCCCACAAACACAGTTTTCCCATCACATGCATTTTCAATAACACAACTTGATTTATCAAATACAACTTTATAACCTTTGTCACACAATTGACTAATGCTTATTAAATTGTGTTTCAAGTTTTCAACCAAGCATACATTCTCAATTAAGGTTGAAGATACTTTACCAACATTTCCAATTCCAAGAATTTTTCCTTTTAAGTTGTCTCCAAAAGATACATCTCCACCGTTCTCAATTTTGGTGAAGCTTGAGAACCAAGAATAGCTCCCTGTCATGTGTCTTGAACAACCACTGTCCAAGTACCACTTATTCTTCTTCTTCTTCAAGCCCTGCAGAGAAAAACTTAAGTTTTAGGTTCCCAAACCTTTTTGGGTCCTTGAGAGTTAGCAATGATTCCTTTTGGAACCCAAACACATTTCATACCATAATATGCGTTTCTCTTTACTGCACATCTATTTTTCATATGACCATCTTGATTACAAAAATGACATGTAATTTTATTGCTAATAGATGTATTCTTCACAAAATAACTCTTGTAGAGTTTTTGTTTCAAATTTGGTTTATAACCAATGCCACTTTTGTCAAATACACATTTTTGTGAGTTTAGCAAATTATCCAACATCTTTTGCCCATTTGTAAATTTCAAGACAATCTCATTTAGCTCATTACTCTTTTTCTTGAGCATTTCATTTTCATTTTTCAGCTCATCTATATGTGATTCTAAATGCTCATGTATGATGTTAGGCTTCTCATTTGATAATGCAATTTCATCATGCAAAGTCTTGTTTCCTACTTCTAGGCATACAATTATTGCATTCAAAGATTCATTTTCATTTTTAAGCTTTGCAATTTCCTTCTTAAGACATGCATTCTTTCTACCAATTTTCATCAACTCATTATGCAAATCTTTAAAAGCATCATACAATTCATCATAGGTAGGATCACTTACCTCATTAAGATCATCTTCATCTCCTATTGCCATAAGTGCTAGATTTGAGACTTCTTGTGATCCTTCCTCATCACTTGAATCTTCCTCACTGTCATCCCAGGTTGCAACCATGGCTTTCTTCTTGTGTTTGTTGATAAGTGGACACTCCAACCTAATGTGACCGGGCTTCTTACATTCATAGCATGTGATTGCCTCCTTCTTTTCCTTATAGTTTTTGAAGTTTCTGAAATTTCTTCGCTCTCCGGTTTTCTTGAAGAATTTTCTGAACCTCCTTGCTAGCATGGCCAGCTCTTCATCATCCGGTTCACTCTCCCCATCACTCTCATGTTTTGAGGCTTTGAGAGCAATGTTTTTCTTCTTCTCCTCATGCCCTTTTTCAGCTGCCAAATCTTCCTCATATGAAATAAGGGAACCAATTAAATCATCAAGAGGCAAAGTATTTAAATCTTTTGCTTCCTCAATGGCAGTCCTTTTAGGTCTCCATTCCTTAGGTAATGACCTAATAATTTTCTTAACTTTTTCACTATTTGAAAAAGTTTTCCCTAGGGCTCCTAGAGTGTTTACTATGTCCGTGAATCTAGTATACATAGAGTACACATTTTCATTTTGTTCCATTTGGAACAATTCATATTGCCTAGTGTACCTACTTATTTTAGATTCTTTCACTTGATTTGTCCCTTCATAGACAACCTCAAGTTTGTGCCAAATTTCATGAGCACTTTCACAACTAGACACTCTATGAAACTCTTTCTTATCAAGTGCGCAAAATAAGGCATTCATGGCTTTAGAGTTTAGAGAGGCTTTTCTCTTTTCGAGTTCATTCCAATCCCGTGATGGTTTTGGAATATCTTCTCCGACTTCATTTTTAGTCAAGGGCATAAAAGGACCATCACTAACAATTTCCCAAATCTCATAATCTAAGGCTTGCAAATAAAACCCATGTGCAAAATAGGAGTCAACCTACCATGCAGTGCACGCATGGTACCGGTACAACCGGTTAATAAATGCAAATTAAATATTTTAATTTTTTTTAATGTGAAAACTTTATTTAAAAAAGGGAAAAATTAAAAAATTGCCTTCAAATGAGATTAAAAAAATTGTAATAATTTTAAATTTATAAATAGCATAAAAATATTACAAAATAGTCATATTCTGACTTTTTATTGTTATGTTCCAATACATATATTATATGTTTCAAGTTTACTTTTTAAATCCTTACTTCTCGTTAGAATTATCACATTTTGGGTGATTTATTTCTAGTTTTAGGTTAAGTTCTTTAACTACTATTTCTACTACTTTTTGGTTTTATATTCCTACTCTTCGTATTAAAATCCAACATTTTAAGTAGATGTTTCAAGTTTACTTTGTAATTTCTACTTGTCGTTGATAATTATCAAATTTCTATTGGTTTATTTCGACTTTTGGGTTAAGTTATTTAACTATAATTCCACCACTTTTTGGTTTTATATTCATACTCTTTGTAATAAAATCCAACATTCTAAGTGGATGTTTCAAGTTTATTTTTGAAATTTCTACTTGTCATTAATAATTATCAAGTTTCTATTAATTTATTTCTACTTTTGGGTTAAGTTCTTTAACTATAATTCCACCACTTTTTTGTTTAATATTCCTACTCTTTGTATTAAAATCCAACATTCTAAGTAGATGTTTCAAGTTTGTTTTTGAAATTTCTACTTCTCGTTAATAATATCAAGTTTCTATTGATTTATTTCTACTTTTGGGTTAAGTTCTTTAACCATAATTCCACCACTTTTTGGTTTAATATTCCTACTCTTTGTATTAAAATCCAACATTCTAGGTAGATGTTTCAAGTTTATTTTTGAAATTTCTACTTCTCGTTAATAATTATCAAATTTCTATTGATTTATTTCTACTTTTAGGTTAAGTTCTTTAACTATTATTTCCACCACTTTTTGGTTTGATATTCCTACTCTTTGTATTAAAATCCAACATTTTAAGTAGATGTTTCAAGTTTACTTTGTAATTTCTACTTGTCGTTGATAATTATCAAATTTCTATTGGTTTATTTCGACTTTTGGGTTAAGTTATTTAACAATAATTCCACCACTTTTTGGTTTTATATTCCTACTCTTTGTATTAAAATCCAACATTCTAAGTGGATGTTTCAAGTTTATTTTTGAAATTTCTACTTCTCGTTAATAATTATCAAGTTTCTACTAATTTATTTCTACTTTTGGGTTAAGTTCTTTAATTATAATTCCACCACTTTTTGGTTTAATATTCCTACTTTTTGTATTAAAATCCAACATTCTAAGTGGATGTTTCAAGTTTATTTTTGAAATTTCTACTTCTTGTTAATAATTATCAAGTTTCTATTAATTTATTTCTACTTTTGGGTTAAGTTCTTTAACTACAATTCCACCACTTTTTGGTTTAATATTTCTACTCTTTGTATTAAAATCCAACATTCTAAATGGATGTTTCAAGTTTATTTTCGAAATTTCTACTTCTCGTTAATAATTATCAAATTTTTATTAATTTATTTCTACTTTTAGGTTAAGTTCTTTAACTATTATTTCCGCCATTTTTTAGTTTTATATTCCTACTCTTTGTACTAAAATCCAACATTTTAAGTTGATGTTTCAAGTTTACTTTGTAATTTCTACTTCTCGTTGATAATTATCAAATTTCTATTTATTTATTTCTACTTGTGGGTTAAGTTCTTTAGTTATAATTCCATCACTTTTTGGTTTAATATTCCTACTGTTTGTATTAAAATCTAACATTTTAAGTATATGTTTCAACAATACTTTGTAGATTCTAATTCTCGTTGACAATTATCAAATTTCTAGTAATTTATTTCTACTTTTACGTTAAGTTCTTTAACTATTATTTCCACTACTTTTTGGTTTTATATTGCTACACTTTGTATTAAAATCTAATATTTTAAGTGGTTGTTTCAAGTTTAGTTTAGACATTTCTACTTCTCGTTCGCAATTATCAAGTTTCTAGCAATTTATTTCTACTTTTTGGTTAGGTTCTTTAACTATTATTTCCACCACTTTTTGGTTTTATATTCCTACTCTTTGTATTAAAATCCAACATTTTAAGTAGATGTTTCAATTTTATTTTCAAAATTTCTACTTCTTGTTATAAATTATCAAGTTTCTATTAATTTATTTCTACTTTTGGGTTAAGTTCTTTAACTATTATTTCCACCATTTTTTGGTTTTATATTTCTACTCTTCGTATTAAAAGTTAACATTTTAAGTGGATATTGAAATACTAATAAGGCAACCCAAGAGGGGGGTGAATTGGGTTTTTAATAATATTCACACTAAAAATAAATTATCAAGCAAATCTAAAACGGAATTAAAAACAGTAATAAATGAATCGATCACAAATTAAAAGATAGAGAAAGAGAGAATCAAACACAACGATGTTTACGTGGTTCGGCCAACCTCGCCTACGTCCACGCCTCCAAGCTTTCCGGGCTTGAGGTTTCCACTAAGCAAGCCTCCAAGGCTTCAATAGCTTACACTTGACTTCCAAGGTGTCAATAACCTTTACAACTAGAGATTTTCCCCAATCTCTTAACCCAAGTGTATCCCAACACTTACAATCCCTCAAAATAAAAGATTACAATTTGATTTTCTCTCACACTAAATCAAAGATTACAAGTTGATGCTCAAAGTGTGAATAGATGAAATGAAATTTTGTTTCTAGCTCTTGTGAAGATTGCAAACTCGAGTATATGCTCAATGGTTGTGTTGTGATCAGTCTTCTTTGAATTTGAATGAGCTTATTTATAAGTAGAGCTGAAAAACTAGCCGTTATTTGCTGTCTGCCCGAAAACGGTTCACCGTTAGCTGTTAACGGTTAACCGTTTGTTCTGGTCAAAGTTACCGTTACGCCAGAATTCAAATAAACGGTTTGCCGTTTTTAGGTTACCCTTTCGCCGTTAACGTCCAGTGACCTGAAAAAGAGTAACGGTTATCCGTTTCAAGTAATCGGCTAAGGCTTTGCACGAGATGACTCTCTGGACGTTATCGGTTCACCGTTTGCAAATAAACGGTTCACCGTTTGCAAATAAACGGTTCACCGTTAGTGTACAGTAACCTGCAAAAGAATAACGGTTATCCGTTTAAGTAAACGGCTAAGGCTGTGGGTGACATTACTCTCTGGTTGTAATCGGTGAACCGTCACCGTTAGTTTCCAGTAAGCTCTTTATTTCCGTTTTCACTAATCGATTAGAGCCTAGACAACCTTTGCTCTCTGGTAGTAATCGGTTAACCGTTTAGAAATAAACGGTTCACCGTTTAGAAATAAACGGTTCACCATTTTCTGCCAGAAACATATTTTAAACCAGTTTTTGCAAAGAATCATTTTACAAATTAAGATCCATCTTTTATAAGCATGCAAGGAATAGTTTTTAAGACTTTCATTTATTTAGGAAATAACTCCAATAATTTTATCAAAAATCATGTAAAGTTTGTTATTATCAAAATCAATATTATTAACATATTTATGTTAACAGATATTTCAAGTTTACTTTGTAATTTCTAATTCTCGTTGTTAATTATCATATTTCTATTGATTTATTTCTACTTTTATGTTAATTTCTATAACTATTATTTCCACCACTTTTTAGTTTCATATTCCTACCTTTGTATTAAAACATCAACATTTTAAGTTGATGTTTCAAGTTTATTTTCGAAATTTCTACTTCTCGTTACGAATTATCAAGTTTCTATTAATTTATTTCTACTTTTGAGTTATGTTCTTTAACTATTATTTCCACCACTTTTTGGTTTTATATTCCTACTCTTTGTATTAAAATCCAACATTTTAAGTATATGTTTCAAGTTAACTTTGTAATTTCTACTTTTCGTTGATAATTATCAAATTTCTATTGATTGATTTCTACTTTTAGGTTAAGTTCTTTAACTATTATTTCCACCACTTTTTGGTTTTATATTCCTACTCTTTGTATTAAAATCCAACATTTTAAGTAGATGTTTCAAGTTTACTTTGTAATTTTTACTTTTCGTTGATAATTATCAAATTTCTATTGATTGATTTCTACTTTTAGATTAAGTTATTTAACTATTATTTCCACTACTTTTTGGTTTTATATTCCTACTCTTTGTATTAAAATTCAACATTTTAAGTGGATGTTTCAAGTTTACTTTGTAATTTCTACTTCTCGTTGACAATTATCAAATTTCTATTGATTTATTTTTACTTTTAGGTTAAATTCTTTAACTATTATTTCCACCACTCTTTACTCTTTTTATTGAAATTGAATATTTTAGGTCGACGTTTCAAGTTTACTTTTTAACAACATTATTTCTTATAATGAGCATTCTTCCTTTTCATTTTTAAATATGTATATAATTTTTAATTTATAAAATAAGTTCTTCAATTTTCAAGACTTAGTGAAAATAATTTTCAAAAATTTATTATGGCCAATAGGTACGTTGAAAATCTAACATCATAGTAAGAACACTTTTTAATATGATTTTGCATGTTTAATTAATTTATCTTTTTCAAATGGTCTTTTTTACTCATAAATTTATTGGCATTTATTTACAAATAAATTATAATGTTGTACTAATTTATCGGATGCGCTTAAAAATACACAAGACCAGAATATGTAACAATAATTGTCCAACCTACATTCCTTTAATTTCTACAAACGCACTCCTTGATACAAGTGTAAAGTCCTCAATCTTGCTCAAAAAATTCTACATGCCATCAATAAAATTTTCAAGTCATTTTTAATTGCAACCCTTTATCATTTTTAACACTTTGGGTCCATAATCTAAGTCTTTTTTTTTTGTTCTTGAGATCTCTTAAACTTGATTGTATATATACTTGAGCTTTTAGTCTTTATACATATTATTCTCATTTTATCATTTTAATTGATTATTTTTAGTTATCCTTGAAATAAATTAATGTATTTATTTCCATCTTTCTCTTTACTTTTTAAAATAATTTATTTAATTTTTTAAAACTTCAACAATAAATAAAAAATAATATGTAAGAGTGCATGCAATTACTATGCTTCTCAAAAACTTTATTTTTCAAAAAAATATTTTTTAAAAGTTACGATGGTATATGTTATAAAAATATTTTATCTTTTTTTTTCCTTGTGATCAATTGAAAGGATGAGATTTTTTTAAGTTAAATATATTTATACTTAGCTTTTGATCTAAAATAATTGTATTTATATACCTTAGACTAAAATAGATCAAGAATTGATTTTTTTGAATTTGTATAAAATTTTACCATTCTAGTTTCTTTTCAAAATAGTTTTCTTAATTTCTTATTACTTCAACCAAAAATTTATTTTATTAATTACAAATATTATAATATTATACTTGTATTACTAATATTACTATTATTTATTTTTTCTGTTACTACAATTATTTTTATTACTCTCAAGCCTCATGAGATTTGTTAAGAACAATTTTTTTTTTGTTTATAATGAGTACCACTCTTTTTTCTAATGCATGTATATAATTTTCAATATATAAAATAAGTTCTTGAATTTTTCAAGACTTAGCTAAATAATTTTTAAAAGTTTATTATGGCCAATATAACATTAGGAAAATAAAATTTGTTTAATATGTTATATCAAAGTTTTAAAGGTTGGCAAAAATTCTCTGTTTGTACTTGAAAGAGAAAAAAAGATTAAAAAAAATCGTTATTCATTATTTTGAGAGATTATTTTAATTATTAATTTGATTATCCATACTTGATCTTTTGACCTCTACATAAACATTTGTTCACATATCATTTCTCATTTTGCTATGAAAAATTTATAATTTGAAAAATAAAATTTTATTTCAAATAAAAAATGTCTAAATTCAAGTTTTATATGATAATTTTAAATAAAAAATTATCAAATTCTAATTCTTTTGAACCACTTTCTCCATTTTAATTATTTACGTTTAAAATAACCTTATAAATTTATTTTCATCTTTCTCTTTACTTTTAAAAGAATTTCCTTAATTTGTTATAACTTAACAATAATACCATATACGGATGCAGCCAATTGCTATGCTTCTTAAAAATTTTTATCTTTTAAAAAGTTAAGGCAAACGTAAGTTATAACTTCCAAAATATTTTAAATTAATAAAATTGATACTAATTTTTTAAAACATCATTTTTTTTCCATCATTTCAACTTGATTAGATTTCTTTTTTTTAATGTAATTTTATTTATACTTATTTTTTATGTTTCGATATGTTACACCAAAGTACACTTTCTTATCTCAAAAATAAATTATATTAAGTCAAATTTTCAATTACAGAATCAGTTCTTCAAATTTTCTGACTTGTTTAAAGTTTTTTACAGCTCAATTTGGTACTAAGAGAATATCACTTTTTTTTTAACATCACTTTAATTGTTGAATTTGGCATGTCTTGATTGGAATGCTAGGTACTCTTGATTTGTTGCCATTCCTTTGCAAATAAAATAATAAATACTCATTCCTTTGCAAATAAAATAATAAATACCCTATTAATTCTTTGCGATGCACTAAAAGTTTAAGTAAACTAAAACTTCCATTCATTTAAATAGATGTAATAATACAATTAGAATTTTTCACAAGCTTGTGAGCAAATAGCTTCAAAAAATTAATTCAATTTACAGCTTCCACAAACTAAGACTCCAGCTATTGCTCATTTTAGATTTCAAGTATCTACACATAAAAAAAAAAACCAAATGATATTAGAAAACACAACGCAACCACAAAGTAATCAACAATATTTAGAATTTCAAAGGCATGCTCCAAATTCTTAGGTAGGATCAAATAAATTTGGTTTTCAACAGAAAAGCTCAGACTTTTAATCAAAAATAAACACAAAATATATTTTCATTAACATATATTTTTTAAGGGATTTATTAACAGCAATATTCAATATATAAAAATATTCAATTTCATGGATCTCTATATACAAGGGAAAAAACAAATGATATTAGAAAAAAAGACCCCAAAAAATATATATATTCAAATTTCAAACGCATGATCTAAATTCTTAGGCAAGATTAGGTATATCTTATTTTCAAAAGAAAATTTGAAACTTAAATATAAAATAAACACAAAACTACATTCTAATTATAACATATTTTTTTGATGAATTTTTTTTAACAGCAATATTTAGAATATAAAAAATATTCTCAACTAGCGTACTCATTCTTTATAACTTTTATGTCTACTTTCATTTAACGACAAACTAATCTCAACGATAAAGATAGAAGAGAATACATCGAAATAAATAATATACATAATGAAATAGCATCCTAATGAAAAGATCAAAAAAGGCAAAAGAAACTAAGCACCTAAAAAGAAGTGACAAAAATTGTAAGCATATAGATTCATTCCTGAGTAAAACTAAGCACCTAAAAATAACTGGCAAAAATTTATCAGCAAATAGATTTATTCTTATAAGTAAAATACAGTCTAAATCTAAACCTTGTTTATTTTGGATGTATTTTACTATTTGTTTACTCGTTTATAATAGTTTCCACAACTTTTACAATTTATTTTGGACATAATTTATTACATCCAAACACATTGTTCAAGTAACCAGAGCACTAATAAATCACTAGATTACTAATTACCATTGCATTTGAAAGAGTAGGAATATCTCTATTAATTTTATAGACTAATTTTAAATTTATCAATCAGGTAACAATGTAACTGCAAGTTTCCATGTGCACATAGCCCACTCGCGTCTAACCAAATCTATCGCTCCTTGGGTGTAACTCTCTGTTCCATAAAACTATAAAGTGAGGCATATTTTGATTAGGCAGTTTCAAAAACTATTTCATAATAAATGACACTAAATTTTCCAAAATAGAGACAACCAAAAAGCATTTAGCTACATCGTTCATATGACATCCAATACCTATCCATTATACACTCGAAAATGAAAAAATTGAGGCCTAAAGTTTAAATTACTACCTCTTAATAAAAAAAAAAAATTTGCATGCATGGATACTGCCTTGCAAAAATTGTACCTGCATATTACCAAAGAAAAAAAAAAGATGAAGTATAGACATAAGAAAAAAGAACTAAAGAAGATTAAAAACAACACCTGGAACTTTTCAGGTGCACTTTTAGCAGCAAAATTACAGTAAAACAGCATTTAAAATTTTCAAGTGCAGTTTCAATTACAAAACAGTGGTAGAACAACCCTTGAAAAGTTCAAGATGTTGTTTTTGCCATATAACAACAGCTAAACAGCATTAGAAAACTTCCAGGTACTGTTTTCTTTATAAACAGTAGTAAAATGTCACCTACAAACTTTCAGGTGCCGTTTTTCTACATAAACAGCAGCTAAATTACACCTGAAAATTTTCAGGTGCTGTTTTCCTGCATAAACCACAGTAAAACAGCACCCAAAAACTTCCAGGTCAAGTTTTTATTGCATAACAGTAGTTAAACAGCACTTGAAAATCAAACAACAATTAAGCAACACTAATACTTTCAGGAGCTTTGTTTCTACATAAACAATAGCAAAAACAACACCTAGAAGTTCTAAATGTTGTTTTTACTATATAACAGCTGCTAAGCAGCGCCTGAAAACTTTGAGGTGCTGTGTTTCAGCAAAAATAGCAGTAAAAACAGCACCTACATAACAGAAATTAACCCATTGATAAAAATGTTTGCTCCACTTAATTCAGTATCAAAAATTTATATAATTGAATCAATCTTACACGAACTTCATCAAACATCATATGTGCATGAACACATTATTCCAATTCCAAACATAATCCAACTCTAAATCCATGAGATCAAATCCAAAACACACAATCTCTAATCAATCACATAATTATAATCACAAAAACATAAAACATATTTTTTCTTAAAATTAATCTTATAAAAAATTATTTTATTGATTTAGTGAAAAAAATTAACAGAACATGCTTACCTCAGAGAGCTGCAAGCCTACTATGCTGACATAAAGCCAGAAGGAAACAAAGACAATCATTGTCCTTTTTATTTGTTTGCTCTGCAAACTAGCCCTGTTACAAAAGTGCCAAAAAGAGAAGAAAAGAAAGTTTAATTACAATAGAGTTGTAATGAAACATGTTTATAATAATAGAAGTGTTATGTTTTACAGCATTTGTAGGCCATAACAGCTTTAATAGTTAAAAACAAAAAGCAAAGAATCACATGAAGCTTTTGTCTCAATACAATATGTAAAAGATCAGAGCAAAAAGACATGCAACTCCATTGAAAGGCTTATTTATTTTTAATAACAAAACTGAAGAATCCATTAAAATTGATCTTAAAAATCAGCAGCTAATTGGTGCCAATAAAAACAAAGCAGCAATAATCTAATATCTAGTGACGTAATTATATATATTGACAGTAAGAACAAAAATATCATCACTCACTACCGAAACAGTACTTCAAAACCTAACTCAAAATCATAAAATTAACCCAAAAAAATTAAATTTCTAAACATGCAATCAACCTAAAATATCCAACAATAGCTATAAAATATCAAAAATGCCAAAAAATAAGGTAATAAATTAAAAATCAAAATTAAAGAGAAACTTTAGCACAATACGGTAGTGTGCATAAATATACAGTGAAATTTGCAGAGTGCTAAAGTTGTTAGCCAACCAGATTAGAACGAAATGGCAACAATAGAGACAACAAATAAAGAAGGAAGCAGCAGCTCACATTTATGCCAAAAAATCTAAGTGCTAAAGTTGTTAGCCAACCAGATCAGAAGGAAGTGGCAATGGCAGTGGTAGCGGCAACCAAGAAATAAGGAAGCAGCAGCAGCAACGACAGCGGCCACCAAGAAAGAAAGAAGCAGCAGCGGCAGCGACAACGGCCGCCAAGAAAGAAGGAAGCAGCGGCGACAGCGACAGCGGCTGCCAAGAAAGAAGGAAGCAACAACGGCAACGACAGCGGCCGCCAAGAAACAAGGAAGTAGCAGCGGCAACGAAAAAATTGATTGTTAGGTAGAAACTAGAAATTAAGGTTAAAGGGTGGGCTATTTATATTTTTTAAAATTTTTAATGAAAATTTGATTTTGTTTTATATTTTTTAATATAAACCTTAACTTATAAATATGATTCACTTAAATTGAAAAAAAAATTAATATGCATAAATAGATTTTGCTAAAAAATTTAATATGCAAAACAAATTTCAGAAAGCATATATATAGACTACAGATTATATACACATTTTAATAATAAATGTCTAATATTGGTAACAAGTATCTCAGTTGAATTCATTTTAATCAATTTAAATATTGGCTAATAAAGTAATAATGGTTACTAACAACATAAAAAATAAGCTTTATTATAAATCATTAATTTTGATACTACTAAATTCAATAGATAAAAAATTAGCATTACATTTATGGTGCTTTTACTTCATAGAATGGAAATTGGGTGGAATGGAAATGAGTTGGGAATGAAAATAGGTCGAGAATAAGAATAGAATGAAATAGGAATGAGAAATGAGAATGAGATTCTACTATTTACTTAGTAAAAATAAATGAGAATGTGAATGTGCTAGAATGTCACTGATCTATTTATTTGGAAAAATAAATGAGAATAAGAAATGGAAATGAGAATCAATTTACCAAAATACTCATAATATTAAATATTGTAATTTTCATTAACTAAATACAATATAACCTCTATAAATTAATAATGTCGGGACCATATAAATTGATTAATTTAGAGAGATATTAATTAATCTATAAATTAATAAATTATTAATTTATAGAGTGTGTTCACAGTACAAAGAACTAACATTTAATTAACTGAAAATTCATTGTATTTTACAAATATAATCAATGGAATTTAAATAAATTCATCAAATAAATAATGTATACTTGATTAAATAAATTCATGAATTTTACTAAATGTATTCAATGAACTAAACTAAATGTTAGTTGTTAAATTGTATAAATTGAATTAAAACTAATCTAATGTACCTATCTACTTGATTAACTAAATTCATGTATTTACGTATATTTATCTAAATGTATTCAATGAACTAAACTAAATGTTAGTTGTTAAATTGTATTAATTGAATTTGAACTAATTCATCTAATGTACCTATCTACTTGATTAACTAAATTCATGTATTTACATAAATTTATCTAAGTGTATTCAATGAACTAAAATAAATATAATTTCATTCAATTGTATCAATTGAATTTGACTACTTATCTATTTAATTAAAGAGTATTCATGTATTTACATAATTTAGCTAAGTCATATATCCAATGAACTAAACTAGAAATTAAATGTATTCAATGAACTAAGTTAAAATTATTGGCTATATAAACAAACACAAAGTATTCTTTTATTTCATAGTAACTTGTTAAAAATTAAAGATGAGATTCAACTAAATTTAAACTTCAAGAAAAAAATAAGTTACAATAGACTCATATTTTAATAAATTGATATAGTCAGTTACATTTGTAATTTCACAGTATTTGTAATTTCTACAATTATTAATTTATGATATAAATATGACCATAGGGTTATATAGGAGTTCTCAGAAAAATTATCTTATTAATTTATCGAAACTATTAATTTAGCTTCAGGGCCTAAGTCTAGACTGCAAAAAATTATTACATTATAGATATTATTAATTTATCGAGTATTAATTTATAGAGGTTATACTGTATTTGTATAAATATTATTATAAAAATGATATTAATTAAAAAAATATAATTATTAATAATAAATGTTAATAATGATAATATTAATAAAAATAATAATAACAATAATTAATAATAAAGTTAATAAATTTAATAATAATAATAATGACATTTAAAATAATAAAATTAATTGTGCTTTGAATAAGGATAATTTGTAAAATATGAAAAAATTAGAGAGATACGAAATTGTGTGGGACCCATCATTAATGTATAGACATGTCTATTATAAGTATTTAAGAAAATATTATCATTTGAAAATAGTGAATCGATGTAACCATCAAAATAATGCAGTATAAAAGAATAAATTAATTTCACATAGGTTTGTATGAATTAAGTTGCATAAGAGATTGAGATACATTAAATCTGCCACTAGTAATAAATTAATAATAAAAAACAATAATATTTGATTGATAATTATAATGTTTGGTATAATTAACAAGATAATTAATTAAAAAAAAAAGATACTTGTTTGATAATTATCCAAAAGTTAGACAAAAATTATTCTCATATTAGTGGGTAGAGGTTTGAATCACTTTATATGTATTATCGGATTGATTTCTTTCAATTATTTGAAAATAAATCTGATTAATTAGTGATCTAAATATTTAGATTGCATTGACCTATAGAAAATTAATAAAATATTATGATAAATTTTTATGCAAAAATTACTAAATTTATAAATGTAATAAAAATATTTAATAATTTAAAATTATATTTATTTATTTATATTTCAATAATATTTGCAGTAGTAATGTCACATATTTTAAGGAAAAAAAATATAAGTTTCATTTTTTAAATATATTTTCATGTAAAGTTGAGGGAGTATTTGGTAGTTTTATAATTTAAATTGATAATATTGTTATATACTTAAAATAACGGTAGCTATATGATATTTACCTTTACTTTTTTCCCACTAATCGATTAAAATAAGAGATAACCGGTGGCCGGTTATAAAATTAATTAAAAAAATAATAAAAATTGGCTGTACCAGATACAGAGATGTACTGCAGGCCGACCCGCAAAATAGACGGTTGTGATTTGACAATTCATGCTTCTCCGGGTCCCGGCACATCAGTAGTCAGAGTGGGAGAAAATGGCAAATGCCCTCATCACTAATTGAAATTGTCTAATACAAAATGGTCAAACGGCGGTCAACGCTCCCGTTGCTATACAATCGAAACAAGAAAGCGAGAACACAAGACGCCAAGATTAATGGTCGAGCCCGCTAACGAGAAGAGCCAACATAAGGTATGATCTCTCATAGGTTCTTTTTTCTTTCTCTTTTTCCCTTCTGATCTCTGAATAAAATTCTCTATTAGTCTTTATCAAATTGTAGAAATCTTCAGTTGTTGCATGCGAAATGCTACATAATTGAGGAAGTGAAAATATTAATTTGAGGTGATATTGATTTTGAAAAGTTGTAGAATTAGCTTGAATCAAGGTCTGTGACATGAATACTTTTCATCGACATCGCTGATAATTTGATGAATTCTTTTTGAGCTGTTTTGTTTGATTATGTAGAGACCAAGTGAATTGCTAGTTTATTGTACGAGTGCAATGAGCGTTAATGGTTAGTTACCCATGAAATATACAATCATTGGTTTTGTTGACCTCAATTTTGCATGTTCTTGCAAGCAACTAACTGAGGACTTTGTATTTAGTTGCATTATTAGAATGTGGTTTCTAGATATATTCTCAGAGAATAATGAGTGATTTTAGGAGTTTTGTCATTTTCTAGTGGATTAGACGCTTGTCCAGTATAAACGAAGAATGCCAACTTAATGCTCCCTGGAACAAGGAAAGGTTTTAAGAAGAAAAACTAACGATTTCAAGGAAAAAACAAAAATGGCTTTTTATCTAGTTAATTGTAAATGTTGGTCGTATTGCTTTCTGGTTTAATGGAACTCTTACTGAGGTTGCTGAAATTTGAAGATGCCAGTATAATGGATAATAAGGATATGATGATCTATTGTTTGCTTTTGTATCCTTCTGAGCTTTAAAAGAAGCCCATAATATGCTGATACTTGTTGTACCACTGGGAATTATACCTTATTGCAGTCAAGTATGACAAGTAGATATTTTGTATATTGCATAGCATTTTAAGGTGAATGACTGATTTCGTATTGCCACCGGATTACCTTCATCTGTCATGAGAGAAATCAGATATGCATTGATGCTATTTTTTTTGTTTTCTTGGGCAACACTGATTTGTGTATGCCTTAATTAATTTCTTTATTTTTAAAAATTTTTCATTTGGCTGTTATGAAACTATGAATTGCAATTTTTTGACAGGATTCCTTGGTACTGTGAAGCACTGTGGCCCTTTTGGAAAGCAATGTGTTAGTTACTACTGTTTGCTTTTAAGTCAAAATGAAGCGATATATTTACATTAATGATGATGAAACGTCGCAAGATCTTTATTGTGCCAACCGGTTATCAAACAGAAAATATACATTAATGAACTTCCTTCCGAAAAATTTATGGGAGCAATTCAGGTGATTTTTCATTCTATTCATTTTATTGTTTCTCATTGTCCATTGTAGAATTTTTGAGTAAGGTACTCTCCCGTCTTTGCAACTGTCCAAAAAATGGAAAAAAATGAAAGAGAGGTGCTGTCACCAAAAGGAAATTAAGCCAATACCCTTTCCCAATTAGGATTAGTTAAGAAGAAGGTGTCTTGAAAATCCTTTCCAACATGTATTTTCTTTATTTGTTTGTTTTTGTCCTATTAACCTCACCTTTTTCTGAGCATTTTTTCCTTTTCCAAATATTTTCAGCCGCTTTATGAATCAGTACTTCTTGCTGATTGCCTGCCTCCAGCTGTGGTCACTTATCACTCCAGTAAATCCTGCCAGTACATGGGGTCCGCTAATTTTTATATTTGCAGTCTCCGCCACCAAAGAGGCTTGGGATGATTATAACAGATATCTCTCAGACAAGAAAGCAAATGAGAAAGAAGTCTGGGTTGTTAAGCAGGGCATCAAAAAACTTGTACGGAAACCTTTTTTTTTTCCAAGTCATCTTACATTTTCTGGCAATTGGTCAAGGATATCTTGCTTTTGCTCTGTTTGCCCACCTCTCCAAATTTTGTTATTTTGGGATTTAATTGTTATCAATTTAGATAATTTTTTATTAGAAGACATATGACTATTAAAACTTGAAACGCTGCACTGCTATCAAACTATTTTTATTTTTGGAAAATGGAAATAGACATCAAAGTATTTGTACAAATCGGTATTGAATTTTTTAATTCAAAACAAACAAAATCACATGCATGCACAAATATTCAGCTGCATGCTGTTGGTTATTGAAATGCTGCAGTTATCTTCTAGAGGAAATGTTTTTTTAACCAAGCTCCCTATATCCCTAAGGGAGCAACCCGAAAGGACAGAATTGTGAGAACATTTGTCGTTGTTAAATACTTTGTGGTTTGAATTTCATTGAAAAGGAGATCAAGTGGGTGGCAGGGGCAGGAGTTAGGTGTAACTGCAATTGTCAGTACTAGAAAGCATTAGCTGAAACTAATGTACAATGATAAATTGCTGCCTCTTTATCTTTAATTGTTTATACTAATTATCTCTTTATTTCTGTTTCATTGGCGATTTATTTGCAGATACAATCTCAGGACATTCGTGTTGGTAACATAGTGTGGCTTCGTGAGAATGATGAAGTGCCATGTGATCTTGTTTTGATTGGTACTTCTGATCCACAAGGTGTCTGCTATGTTGAGGTAAGTAAAGGTTGCAGTGATACACATTTGCAATTTCCTATTGTTTGGTCGGATGAAATTATTTGCCCTCCAACCATATCGGAAAACATTATGCAAGCAGCCATTTAGAGTGGGCTTTTGTATCTTTGTTGCCTTGTAACACTGATTTGCTTTGTGCGTTTGGGGCAGAGCGAAAGATAGTCTGAGGTTAATACAAATTAAGTGCTGTGTTATAACTTTGAACAAAGTCCAGCCTAAAATTCATTAAATCTTGGGGTCGGGGCAGTTATTGGACTAATGTATTATGGCTTATTTTCCTTCTTTTGACTTTAAATTGTTTTTACTTTTTAATAATTTCATTAAAGCTCTCAGTCTAATCAAATTTAACCTTAATATTCGAAATTGAGAATGCTTACCTTATTTTCATCCTAATACTGTAACATGTTTTTCAGACAGCTGCTCTGGATGGTGAAACTGATTTGAAGACAAGGCTCATACCTGCTGCTTGTATGGGAATGGATTTTGAATTGCTGCACAAAATTAAGGCAATATATTTTTTTTTTCTCTTTCTGTAGATTCTTGGCATCCTCCCCGCTTAACTCATGACAACTTATTCCCTTCCCCCCCCCCCCCCCCCTTTTCTGTTATGATCAGGGTGTTATTGAGTGTCCTGGTCCAGATAAGGATATTAGAAGATTTGATGGAAATCTACGTCTGTTACCACCTTTTATTGACAATGATGTGTGCCCTTTGACCATAAAAAACACAATTCTTCAGTCATGCTACTTACGAAATACAGAGTGGGCCTGTGGAGTAGCTGTCTACACAGGCAAGTTCTTATTTAACTGAAATGTCAAGGTCATAACTAAGCTTTTTTACTGGTTTATTTTCTATGAGCTCTTCAAGTTGCTAATATTTTATCATTATTATTTTTAAAATTTACTTATAAGGAGTATCTATTAAAGAAGCAAAAAGATGTAAGATAGTGCAAAAGGTCATAATGTTTGAAGTTGATCCTGTGGACAACTGATCCACAAATCTGATGTACCACTTTTTTTTCTTCTTTAGTTAATACTCTCAGTTTCTTATCAAGAAAAGAAAAATTAGGAAGTAAAAAGAAATATTCACCTTATGCATGCTTTCTTTGGTAAAGTTGTGATGCAAAGCTAGAACCTAAGGGTGCATTTGGTAATATTTTCAGTTTGTTGTTTTCTTTTTGAGAAAAGGAAAATGGATAAAACTTGCTTGGTGGGCTCATTATTTAGGAAAATGCTACAGTAATAAGAAATTAATCATTTCCATTCTTTACAGTTTGTGAAGGAAACTGGAAGATGCCATATTGGCGTTGTCCAATTTTTGTTCTCTGCCAATGATCTCATAGATTTGACTTTGTGATATCATTGTAATGAATTATGTGGGTCCTACAATAAATATGTCTTATTTACATTATTATAATAGATTTATAACTGCAACAGGAATATAAACAAATGTAATATAAATTTTTTTTATGTTATGCATGAAATTTTATTATTTAAAAAACTATTTTTTTGGAATATTTATTGTAAATTAAAAAATAATATACAATAAATCATTATTTTCTAACTAAATAAACTTTTAAATGGCATAATAAATTTTCATATTTATTATATTATATTTTGAAATTATGTAGACACTTAATTTTGCATTTATCTACTAAAGCAATGTCCACAGTTATAAAATACCGTCTGAAAAAATGACACCTTATGACAATCACTCGTAAAAAATATAATGCTATTGTAAAAAAATCGTTACATAATAAACAATTGTTTTTTACTCCCTTACTATTCCAACTTTTTCAGACAAGCAACCAAATATATTTTATACTATTTTTGTTTTCATACATTGTTTTTAAAACAAGCTACCAAACGCATTTTCATTTTTAAATATCTAAAACACGATTTTCCTTCTCTAAAGCAAGTATAAAAAGCATTAATCAGAAAAAAATACCAAATGCACCCTAAGATTTGACTTCCATCTGCCAAAGTGATGGTCTTGACATCAGTTGGAGCAAACGTTAAACTCCAATATTCCTTTTTTCTAGGCAATGAAACCAAGCTGGGTATGACTAGGGGTATACCTGAACCAAAGCTTACAGCCGTTGATGCCATGATTGATAAGTTGACTGGGGCTATCTTTGTTTTCCAAATTGTGGTTGTCATTGTTCTTGGCACAGCTGGAAACGTGTGGAAGGACACAGAAGCAAGAAAGGTTAGTAATAATTTATGAGCTTGTGTTTCTTGGAAGTCAGATTCTTGGAAATGATTAATAGAATTTATTTCTTTAGCATGTAATGATATTGTTATTGTTCTACTCTTTCTGATGGGGAACTTCCCTAATGCTGGCCAATTGTACATTTTTCTCCAACAAATATATCAGAAACACTATAAGAGGGGGCATAGCCTAATTGACATTAATATCCAAGAGAACACCATAACCGAAAAATAAAAATTAGAGCCAAGAATCCAAAATATCAAAGAGCACCACCAAGAAACTTGTGACCAAAATTTTGTCCCATCTGAATGTTTTATTGCATTAAATGTCTGATACATTTCTCGCCATGAGCTCCAAAGAAATCATGTTGGTAAACCTGAAGGGTAAAAGTATTATTTCCTATTCTTTAACTCCTCTCAAGATAGACTTTGAATGAGATACCAGAAAATTGGGCCGGAATAATTGTTGAAATGCTTAAGAATGTCTTTCAAAATTTCAAATTCTTGTCAAAATATGTTTTGCACCATTCTTATCTGCTGTATTTCTAACGATGAATAAGGTAGACATTTGTGGTAGGGTGGTCTTTCTCTCCCTCTTGGTTTAGCTGCTCATGGTATAATAAATTCACTTCTGATGTTCTTCACAGAATTTTAGTTCTAGTACCCTAATCACATTCTTGTCTGCATCTTCTCCATCTTTCTTGCATGACCCCTGTGCCTGCATGCAAGTCAAGATGGGTACGAATTATCAACACACTAACTAGGGAAAGCACCGAGCATGCCCCCTTGAAAGTAAATTAACTTTTGTTGCGATTTTGTGATCCTTTTTTAGGTTCCTTGCCTTGCCACTTTTGATCTATAGTAGCCAACTGCAGCATAATGTGACAAAATTTGGAACATACAAATTTTAGTACTTTATTTTATCAACATGGATGCTTGTGGTTTTCATTTTCCTTTTTCTCATAGGACTTTTTTTTTTTGGTTTTCCATTTTATTGTCTGGATAGGATATTAAAAAGGTTTTCCTTTTAATTTCCATTCTTATTGCATTATTGACTTATGATCATATAGCCACCTTTTTGGTATGCTTCTCTTGCAGCAATGGTATGTTTTATATCCACAGGAATTTCCTTGGTATGAACTACTGGTCATTCCTTTACGTTTTGAGCTTCTTTGTTCCATCATGATCCCCATATCCATCAAGGTAATCTGCTAGGCATTTTGCTAATAATTTCAGTTTTTTGATAGTCTTTATTGTGCATGGTTTCACATGATAGTCTTTTATCTTTTGATGTTACTTTTGGTATGTTTAAAAAAGCAAACGTGCATTTCCTACAAGGCTGTACGTGATCAATAGGATGAAAAATAGCAGGAGAGAAAGAGATTGTGAAGCTAGACTACACCCAAAAGTCACTTGCACAAACACACACTAAAAATACTACACTGTAGTGAACCTTGATGCATTAAAAGTTGGACGTCTAAGTTATGTTTTGGAGTTCTGCATTATGCAATACTGAGGGAAGCTAAAAAGTAGTATGTTTGAAATTTTCTGATTTTATGCATTAATGTCAATACCTCCATCAATTTAGATAAACTTGTTTTAATGAAGCAATTATTGTTTATTTTAATATTTACTGGTCTAACATAATAATACTAGTTCAAAATATTTTGACAAAGAAAAATCTATCACATTACTTTATATGTGCGTAAGATAATACTTTTGGTCTAAATGTCTAGAAATATCATCCCCTTCCACTGAATAGTTTAAAAGGGTCCTGCATTGGTTTAAAGATGTGCTGTAATGGATTGAGCCAATAACTAATATATTTGTGCTTATTGGTAGAATGGTCAATTTCTGTTACTTATTATCGTTGTTTCTTTTAAAAATTCTTTCATGGTGCATCACTTCACAGATTTTGAGAATGCCATATCTAGTATACTGTAGCACTAAATCAAGTTCTTCTATGTGGCAGGTATCTTTGGATCTTGTGAAGAGTTTATATGCAAAATTTATTGATTGGGACTATGAAATGATTGACCCTGAAACTGATACTCCATCCCATGCAACAAAGTAAGATAATGAGTGGAGGGCCATGATTTGTGCTGATTAAAAAAGTACTTTTTTCTACATGTACCTAAAGAGGGGTTTGTTATATATGGCAGCACAGCAATAAGTGAGGACTTGGCACAAGTTGAGTACATTTTGACTGATAAAACTGGAACACTAACGGAAAATAGGATGATTTTTAGAAGATGTTGCATTGGTGGAATTTTCTATGGGAATGAGACTGGAGATGCTTTGAAAGGTTGGTTCACATCATTATTATCATCAACATTTTCTTTCTTTTGGGGCTTCTAATTTGCGAATGCCTTTTCTTGCTCTTAGGCAATGTTATTTACTCAAATTGAAGTACGGTTTAGGAGCATCTATGTTGATTCATCAACTATTTATGAATGTATACATTAGTCGTCTGCATTTTAGGTTGAGTTGTGGCTGTTGCCTGTATAAATTCCATAGAGTTGAATGTTGCTTTCAAAAAAATAAGGCATGGTAGTCTGGTTTTTTAGATACAGCAGAAAAAGTTAAGAATTTCATTCCTGGAATATTATAAACGTCAAGTTTTCAATTTGGTTTTATGGCTTATCTTAATGAAAGCTAAGATGTTACATTTTACTTGATTAATTTTTCTACCTTTGGGAAAATTTTCTGATGCTAGCCGGTTATTGTAGTCAAGCAAATTTTTCTACCTTTGGGAAAATTTTCTGATGCTAGCCGGTTATTGTAGTCAAGCAAATTTTGCAATCTTACAGCAGAATTCCTCACACTGCATTGCTTGGCTATCTGATGCTGCAGCCTGCCATCATGGTCAAGTGATTCATTAGAGCTCCATCATTATTTCCATCAATTTCCTTCCTCAAGTAGAATTTTAAATGTGGGAATGAGAATCTACTCAAAACTAGTACCATAGTTTGTTGCTGGAATTTGTCACTTGAGAGTTAAGTATAGACACGTTGTTCAGTTCAATTGACCTGCTAAAGCATATGAGTAATGCTCCAACATCTGCCTGTTGATCTACTAGCTATGAATACTGTTATGTGTAGGGATTAGAAATTGAGATAATTATGTTTCCTGAGCTGCCAAGTTAAGTTTTTGACTCTGTAATCTCTAGTTTCTCACTGCTGTCTGTAAACATAATTTATTATTGACGGGTGCATCTCATTATTCATGCATATTTTATTTCTTTGTTTAATGCTATTTAATAACTATGGGGATCTCTATTCATGAAACATGTAAAGGGTGGTTTCTGACTATTTTACCATTGACATAGATGTGGGGCTGCTCAATGCTATCGCTAGTGGATCTCCTGATGTTATCCGTTTTCTTACAGTCATGGCTGTATGTAATACTGTAATACCTGCAAAAAGGTAATAGTAGCTTCTTCTTTGGTAGAATCTAGCCTGGATATTCTCTTTCTAATTCAAGTCATTGCAAATGGTTCATTTCAAGATTCTTTAAGATTATATGCAGTTAACATCATTTTGAAACTTGTTTTCTGTAGCAAAGCTGGAGCGATCTTATACAAGGCGCAATCTCAGGATGAGGAAGCTCTTGTTCATGCTGCTGCGCAGTTGCATATGGTTTTGGTCAACAAGAATGCAAGTATTTTTGGTAAAAGTCTTTTGCTCTTGAATGTTAGGAAGAGGATGAAACTGTTAGTGGAGATGATGAAATAGTTTTTTTCTTTTTCTTTTTTTCCGGGTGCTTTTCAGAGATCAAATTTAATGGTTCAGTTCTGCAATATGAAATACTGGAAACTCTAGAGTTCACTTCTGATAGAAAAAGAATGTCAGTTGTCGTGAAAGATTGCCAGAATGGAAATATTAGTCTTCTCTCAAAAGGTGCAGATGAAGCAATTCTTCCTTACGCTCGTGCTGGTAAACCTATTCCTGAATTTCTTTCTTTTCTTCGTAAATCTGTATTTACGTATATCAAAATTATTCACATTTGAGCAAAAATTGGAATTTTCATTGAACAAGTGATGTTTATTTAGTCTGCTGGGACTTACTGTGCTGGATTCATAAACTGAAACAATGAGATCAGCAATAAATCAGATACATTTTCAACACTAGTCAAACTGTATTAGGATATCTTGAAGTTGAAATCACATGGGACTGGATGGGGACCCTGGCATGATGCAGTTGGACTGCGCAAGATAGTTTTCCGCTGTGAGAAACTAAAAATGTTCTGCATATTTATCAGCAGACCACATACGGCTTACGTATTAGTAAATAAAGTCATGACTATATTTTACTGTTGGTGGTGGTAATAATTAATCTGCATATTGGCAATGCTTTTTAAACTGTCTTTGATCTTGATCTTGTTGAATCATTCACGTATTTTATATGTTTATGTGATGCTAAAATTCTTGCTGTGGCTTTTTGATGTCTGTGGGCCACCTCAAGAATGTTCTGCTACTACATCAATTTGCTCTTGTATTTGATAATACCAAAATTTACTTCAGGACAACAAACAAGGACTTTTGTTGAAGCTGTAGAACAGTATTCTCAATTGGGACTTCGTACGCTATGCTTGGCTTGGCGTGAAGTAGAAGAAGATGAATATCAAGAGTGGTCCTTGATGTTTAAAGAGGCTAGTAGTACATTGATTGATAGGGAGGTAAAGGGTACAATTCAATAATTTTGTCTACTGTAATTACTTGCAGATTTTGCTGATTGTTGGTAATCAACAAACTGAGATCCTCTGATAACTATTTTTATGCAGTGGAGGATAGCTGAGGTCTGTCAACGACTAGAACATGATCTCAAAGTTCTTGGAGTTACTGCAATAGAGGATCGTCTACAGGTGAACATTGTCACAGTTGTGGCATTGAAAAATGAAAGTGTTGCTTCTTATCTAAAATGTTTCCTGGTAGCAATCAGATAAAGTAACATTTGCGAACTTTTTGTTCTTAATAAATTTTCAGGATGGTGTACCTGAAACAATTGAGACACTTAGAAAAGCAGGAATTAATTTTTGGATGCTAACAGGAGACAAGCAGAATACTGCTATACAGATCGCTCTTTCATGCAATTTCATTTCCCCTGGTATTTAAATCTTTTTTTCCCATATTGCTTTTCTTATGATATTTCATGCCTGAAATTGCAAGGTAGTTGTTTTTGTATTATGTTTCTGCATCCAGTTTTTATTGTTATTGTATCACATTATATTTATAAACTTTGGCTGGACTATGCCAGTCGTGAGAGACCAAATGCTATGTTTTTCATATTAAACAAATTTTTAAGTGTCACTAATTCTGTCCTCTGCCTCCTACTTCTTGACAGAGCCGAAGGGTCAGCTTCTGTCAATTGATGGCAAAACTGAAGATGAAGTTTGTAGAAGTTTGGAGAGAGTTTTGCTAACAATGAGAATAACAACTTCTGAACCGAAGGTACAGCTTAAATCACCTGATTGATTGTAGGTTCATATGTGATGACTTTTCTTTCTCTTTCTATGTTTTGAAAGTTATGCATTTGTCCTTATCATCTCATGATTTCTTTAAATTTGAGACTCTGTTGTAGATTAAAGTTATTCTGTTATTGCAGTAATTAACCAAGTCTTTTTTTAAATCATAACTTAAGGCCCTGTTTACAATTCACAATCCTAAATGGAGCAGAAAACTAAAACTTTACATCAATTAACTGAAAATAAAATCACTTCAAATAAGAAATCTAGATCCTAATAGAATGAGATAACTTACAAAATTCAAATTCCACTTCAACAATAATGAATCCTTATATTTCTAATTAAAATTTTGCCTAAATAAATATGAAAACTCAGATTTTGATTCACAATCACCAAATATGTGCTTATTAATGTATTCCTAATTTTCCCTTTTCTTTTTCATTTTCCTTCCCCTCACAGGATGTGGCGTTTGTTGTCGATGGTTGGGCTCTTGAAATGGCTCTTAAGCATTACCGAAAAGCTTTTACTGAATTAGCAATATTGTCAAGGACTGCTATATGTTGCCGCGTGACACCATCACAGAAAGCACAGGTTGTTCTTACAAACAATGAAAGCAAGACTAGATTCTCTCTCTCTAAACAATCATCATTACCGTACATTACAAAGTAATGATGCTTGTCATTTTCTACCAACAGACAATTAAGATTGATTGAATATTCACTTACCATGCCTTTTATCTGAAGAAGAATAATTGTTTAATCTTTCCATAACCGGTTGCAGCTAGTGGAGCTCTTAAAATCCTGTGACTACAGAACATTAGCAATTGGGGATGGAGGGAATGATGTGAGAATGATACAGAAAGCTGATATAGGGGTTGGTATTAGCGGCAGAGAAGGACTGCAGGCAGCTAGGGCAGCCGATTATAGTATTGGAAGTAAGTTTTTTTTTTTGTGTGTGTGTGTGCATCTGTTGAAGGGATTTTCATTTATTTATTTATTTTTCCTTGGATAATCCTTTAAGGAAAAAGTTATAATTATTGTTCTGCCCTACACTAAACTTCATGAGTTTTTGAGAATGCTTTCTTGAATTGCAGAATTCAGGTTTCTAAAAAGATTAATACTTGTGCACGGACGGTATTCATACAATCGAACAGCATTTTTGTCGCAGTATTCATTTTATAAATCCCTTCTTATATGTTTCATCCAAATATTGTGAGTTCTGATTAATGCTCTTTATTTGTGTTGATTCTCTTTGACAAATGAGGTTTTTTATTTTTTTCTGCTGTACTGACACTGGACTACATTTAGTTTCTCTTTTATCTCAGGTCTATCTGGAACTAGTCTTTTCAATTCTGTTAGCTTGATGGCTTATAATGTATTCTATACTAGCATTCCTGTTCTAGTTAGTACAATCGACAAAGATCTTAGTGAAGGAACTGTGATGCAGCATCCACAAATTTTATTCTACTGCCAGGCAGGAAGGTATGCAGCTTTTTATTTTTGGTGGGGGTTTTTGGGGATGCAGTTTCCGTGTTATTTATTTATAAATTGGAATTTACTGCCACATGCATTTTACTTCTGAACTTGCTGAGGATTGTTCTTGAAACAGGCTGCTTAATCCTAGCACATTTGCCGGATGGTTTGGCCGGTCCCTGTTCCATGTGAGTGATGTCATTTATTACTTATCATTTTCTGAGCCCTAGATAGATCAAACTCAGAATGTCTCTGTCAATTTACCAAGCAGTTATTATTCCGAGCCTTTGATGCAAAACCCATATCGTTGAACTTATTGTTTATGATTCAATCTTTAGATATAAATTTGGAAATAGTTCTGAGAACCCTGCCGAATGAAATCAAACGGCCAACATAATCTGAAATGAAGCACTCTTATGAAGTAGCATGATCCTTGAGAAGAGATCTGTTTATTTTTTAGTTTTCTTAGTGGAAGGCTTGTGCCAGCGGAGAGACTGATAAGAGTTTCTGGTACTCTACTGCTTGTTAAGGCATATGATGAGGATACAATTGTTTAATATTTTTGCAGATCAATTCTCTTTCATTCTTCTCTGTTTTTATTTTTTTTTTATAGTTATCATTAATATAATATAAAATAAACCTTGTAGTTGACTTAAGAGGTTTCTTTCCACCATTAATAGGTGTGTTAGGAATTAGTTTCAACTCTCACTGGATAGGGATAAAGTAGGTCTGAAGAGAAAAAAAATGATCATGTTAGACACTGGACATGACTAAGAATCAGGAAATAGACCTGTTCAGAGAATTCCATGTAAATGGTTGTACCACCAGTATAGAAAATCATGAGTTGGGATAATTTTAAATGCTGATACCCTGGAGGTTCGGGTGGGTGCATGGTAACAAAAAAAAATGCCTTCTACCATTGCCCCTTTGTAATATTTACTTGTCGATTCTACCATTTAATCTTGATGTGGTTGCAGGCAATTGTTGCATTTGTAATCAGCATACATGTGTATGCCTATGAAAAAAGTGAAATGGAGGAGGTTTCCATGGTAGCACTCTCAGGATGTATATGGTTGCAGGCATTTGTTGTGGCATTAGAGACCAAGTAAGCTTCCATGTCAAATTATGTATCACCAATTAATTATTTAAAATAAACAAGGCCATTTCTCAGGTGGATTTGTTAAATTCTATCAATCGCCTGTTATAACAGCCATAAGTTTTGATTCCCATGCAGTTCCTTTACAGTGTTCCAACATCTTGCCATATGGGGTAATTTAGTTGCCTTCTACATCATCAACTGGATCTTCAGTGCTATTCCATCATCTGGGATGTACACAATTATGTTCCGGTTATGTTCACAACCATCTTATTGGATAACTATGTTTGTAAGTTCCATTTCCCCGTTCAAAGACAACTTTATTCACTTGTGTTATCATTTCATTATTATCAAAGACAACTATGTTTGGGTTGATGACAAGAATGAGAGTGAGAATTTTAAGTTATCAAAGGTAGCCTAGCCCAACTGACCAACTCCAAATTTTTATTTGATTACAACAGCTCATAGTTGCAGCAGGGATGGGTCCGATTGTGGCATTAAAATACTTCCGGTATACATACAGAGCAAGTAAGATCAATATACTTCAGCAGGCTGAGCGTATGGGTGGCCCCATTTTGTCTCTGGGGACTATTGAGGCCCAGCCAAGAGCGATAGAAAAAGATGTTGCTCCTTTATCAATTACGCAACCAAGGAGCAGAAGTCCAGTTTACGAACCTCTGTTATCAGATTCTCCTAACACAAGAAGGTCGTTCGGATCGGGAACTCCATTTGATTTCTTTCAGTCACCGTCTAGATTGTCTTCTATTTACTCCCGAAACTGCAAGGACAACTGAGTGAATAATGTTCTCTAGTCATTCAAAGCCTGAGACCTTGAATAGGTATAGGAATAGTTTAGTTTATGGTTCTTTTTCGGGGGGTACTGCATTCGTTGTATAATTTTTAATGTATAATTTCACGCATACATTTATTATTTGCTGCATCAATTTTTTTTTTTTCATTAAACACTGAGGCCTAATGCTACATAACATTCTGAAGCTAATACATATTCTAAAAAATACTAATAATATATGGCATTTCTCCAATTGAGTGTTTTCGGTTCACTGCAGTTTACTGTCTTAATTAACGAATGGTGAGTGATTATTCTTCTTTTCCTCTCTTGTTGAATCTTTGAAATCAAACTAAAGTAAAGACAATTACTTTTATTTCAAAGGTCAATTTAATAAAATGTTCAAACCTTACTTTGTCTGCTTATTTATATTTTATAAGGTAAATGCCAAGTTAAGAGCAAAAGGAGGAGTTTGATAAGAATGTAATGTGTAAATATGTGTGATAATACATCAAGTTACTCATAAATCATGGGAAATATGACTATAAATTAATTTTTTATTGCATACTAGTTTCCACGCCACAATACATAATGCTCCTTAATTAACAGAATTTATATAAATTCATAGTTATACCCTTTTTTTGTTAATACTATTTTATTAATTTTTTAAATGACTTTTTCAAAAAAAATATATACAAAGGTTTTGTGAAATTTACGAAAATTTTTCAAAATTAGGATGGAATTATACAAACATTCCTTTCTTTTTTTTTTTGCTTTAATAATATTTTTTGACAATAAAGTCCCTTAAGTGAAGATTCAAATCAACAATATTTGTTGATTGTGGTGCAACACAATCTCTGTTGCAATTTGCAGAAGACAATGTTTTTTTTTTTTTTTTTTTTTTGGAGAGAGAGGGAAGACACTATTTGTTAATCATGACATAACAATGTCTATAACAATATATTGTCTAAAGGACATTTTTCTTTAAAATGCTCCTCTTAGCTATTACATAGTGAGAAAAATAATAATTAGATAATAGTTGAAATTTGGTCCTAATAGTTGATTTTTTTGTTTATTTTTAACCCTAGACTCGATTTTTCTTAATAAAATTCATATTCATTTAATTCTTTCTTTTTCTTGAAAAATAGTTGAAATAAAGTATTTTGCTGTGGGTAACATTTATTTTTGAAAGATCCGTATTTTTAGTAATTTAAAAATTAGGCCTGGACATTCGGTTTCGTTTGAACCAAACCGAACCACATACCAAATAACCCACGTGGTTCAAATTACAAAAACAGAACCGTTTATATTTAGTTCGGTTTTCAACCTTTTGGGGAAAAAACATCATAAATACAACCGAAAGTTAAAAAGAAAAGCCAAAACACTAGGGACCAGCCGCTGCTTCTGCCGTCGCGAAGTCTCCGCAGCCGGCCGTGAAGGTTAGTTTCTGTTTGGCTTGTTTGCTCAATCTTTTTTAATTAAAGTTTTTGAAATACTTAAATGATGAAATTTGAGTTCTTTGTGTTTATTAATCCGATTATGTTTGTTGACCAGATTATCAAAAACCACAGAACCCGTCGTTGCTGCCGCTGCCAACGTCGAAGGTTTTCTTCTACCCAGAATACTGTCCTTTTAAACTCGTACGTTATCTGGGTTTTGTTTGGAGTTGCCGTTAAATAGAACTTCTGCTTTCGTATGTTCATTTTTGTACCTATCTTATGTGCTTGCCATGAACTGATATGTGCAAGAGAATTGATGTATGTATATTTGTGCATATCAGGATGATACATGCAGCAGTATCTTGCTGAAACTTAGTATAGCTATACTTCAGAGTTCTTATTGCTCGTATGACATTTAAATAGTGAATTGTTTATTTGGATTGGTGTTTCCTTGAATTTTTTTTCTTTTCCCTTTGACTGGATTGTGCTGCTGTGAAAAATGGCCGTTTTTTAGAGTAATAATGTCGGGTCATTTTGGAAAGCATCAGAAATGCTTCAACTGAAAAAATCCAAAGAACCAAACCAAATCGATCTAATGCGGTTCAGTTTTTTTGAAGTTTGGTTTGAAACTTTCCAAATTGATTGGTTTGGTTTCTGAAAAACCCAAAGCAAACCTGAATTGCCTAGTCCTAATTGAAGTTTCAAAGCTTTGTGTTATTAATTTTTGATAATTTTAAATTGTTGTTAGTATTGCTAGAAAGGTATGATTGACTGAAATAGTGTTCTTGAATGCAGAGTGAGAGAATATTGTGTTTGAAATTTGTTAAGATTTGAGGAGTTTGAATATTTAGCGTTTTCCGAATGTCAAGTAAGAAGGAAGATAAGGGTCAGGCTGCAGCTGAGAGAATCAAGGCTGCAGCCTTGAGTGCAGCGAAAGGTTTGAGTCGTGCTCAGGCAGAGAGGGCGGCAGCTGCAGCTGCCCGAAACGTGAATGCCTATGGACAGAAGGAAGAAGGGCCGAGTAGATGGCAGGAGAAGAGGGAGGCAAAGAGGCAGATGTATTTGATGAGTACTGAAAAGGCGGTGAGATTGGGCGAAAGAAAGGATATTAAGTCTACAATGTCTACCATCGGTAGTGCAGCTTCCCAGTGCCAAAAGTGCTTTCAAATTGGGCATTGGACATATGAGTGTAAGAATGAGCGGGTTTATATGTCACGACCCTCAAGGACCCAACAACTTAAGAATCCTAAGTTGAAGATGAAGGTCTCAATCTCTTATGATTTGGATAACCCAGATGTTAAAGATAAGAAGGCTGAAGAGAGTTCCAAGAAAAGTAAGAGGAAGCATCGTTCTGATGTGGATTCCGGTAGTGATAGTGAGGCTTCAGTGTTTGAAACAGATAGTGGGTCGTCATCTGTGACGGGGTCGGATTATTCTTCTCTTGAGAGTAGCTCATCTGACAGTTCATCATCTAACTCAGAGGAAGAGAGGAGACGGCACAGGAAGAAGAAGAGGCAGAGGAAGGGGCGGCGTAGAAGGTACAGCTCATCTTCTGATTCTTCTGATTCAGATTCGGCATCTGAATCTGATTCTGATGATAGGAGCAGACAAAGGAAGAGCAGGAGGCACAGCAGAAAGCGCTGAAAGAGGCAACCCTGAACGGGCCAAGCTACTGTGTTAATCTTTTCTGTGAGAGTTTTGTCTTTTTAATTACTGGGAATCTTCATTGGCTCCATATATACCTTCTTTGAGTTCCATTTATAACTTCTTGGAGTCCATTTAGCCGCAGCTGTGGAGTTTACTAGTTGCAGATATTAAAGAATGTTGGAAATTGAGGTTGTAACGTTTCTAAAATAAGTTTGGTGGGTGTTTCTTTAATATTTTAAGGCTTCTAAAGTACTGATATATGCATTTTTTAAGTGAGTGTTTTCAGTTCACTACAGTTAACTGTCTTTACTAACAAATGACGATTCTTCTTTTCCTGTAATCTTTGCTATCAAATCTCTCTGAGACTTTCGATAGCCTTCCCCGCCAAAAATCCACTGAAACGCACCAACCCAAAGAACTCTTACTCCATCTTTTTGAGTTCCTCCTGTATGGAGTCGTTTATCCCCAAGATGGATTCTTTCTTTTTGGATTTTGATGTTTGGTGGCTATGCTTCTCGCCAAGATCTAAGTCTATAATGGATTTTCAACATTTGGATTTAGATATTTGGTGGTTGTGTTTTTCACCATGATCTAAATTTGTAATGGGTTTTCTTCATTTGTATTTAGTCCTTTGGTGGCTGTGGTTGTGTTTGTTGTTGTTTTTATCTTTGTTTGTTACGATGTGTTTTTCTTCCAGGCCTGAACAGATTTGGAGAACTCCAAGTTGTAGACTGATCTCTGTTGATGATCCATACATCAGTTTATCAATTGGTAAATCCCACTATGATGGTGGAGAGTGAGATGAAAGCGCTAAAAGGATCTCTCAAGGAGACCTCTAATTTGTCATATGCTCTACTAGTAATCATATTCTTTACAAAGGTAACTCCTGTGTGCATTGAATTTCTCCTTGGTCCTTTTTATGATTTAGGTCTTGTTTGGTATTAAGGTTGGGTAACTATATCTCTTAAGCTACAGCATTAAAGTATTTGATAAACACTAATTGTTGTGGCTTGAATGCTGAGTTGGTTTGATCCATCACTTATATGATAAAAAATCTATAATATATTTATTATTTTTGGCAAAATTATATTTAAAAGTCATATTTACTACACACTATTAACTTCTATTTTATAGTTATAGCTTTTGTTTTTTCCATGTTGTTTTAGCTCAAAAGATACAACACCTTAATGTCAATCAGGACTTCAGTGGTTTATCAATTGTGTATTGTAAGAATTGATCTTGATGATCGTTGTCTTATTTGTATTACTTTAATGAGATGAAAAATATGCGGTTACTTATTTCAAACCAAAAACACTAGAGAATACTTTTATATATTGGGTCTTCCTAAGTTTCATTTAATATAACATTACACCTGATAAAATTCATTCCCAGGCTCATCTGGCCTCATTACACTATTACTCATTTTTAAATTATTTTACTTGGTTGTAAGTTACAATAAATGTAATTTACACAAAGCATTATTTCAAAGTTCAAATTAATTATATCATGAAGAGTATGTTATCCAAAGGGTAAATGCCCCTTTAGCTCTAAGGTTAGGCATCAATTGTAAATTAGTCCGCTGATCCTTTATTACTTTAAAGAGTTATACATTACCCTTTTATTTTTGGGTAAATAATGCTACTTTTGTGAGAAGTTGTAAGCATCCATCTCTAGAAACATTTAAAACTAAAGAACTAAAGCAGTAATGGTCATTTTAGGTTGTGTTTGAAAATATGAGGACCAATTGAGAACCGATGCCTAGCCTAGGAATGAAAGAGAAGTTTATCCTAATTTAAAATTTGGATTTTAACTTAAGCCTCGTTTTGGATTAACGTTAGGTAATTATCGCTTAGAAGATACAGTGTTAAAGTATTTAATAAACACTAATTGTCGCAACTTAAAGGCTAAGTTGATTTGATCTTGCACTTATATAATGAAAATTTTATAATATTTTTATTATTTTTATCAAAATTATTATTTAAAAGTAATATTTGTTATACACTATTAATTTTTATTTTATAATTACATTTTTTTTTTCACACCAATTGTAGTTTAAAAACTACTGCAGTTTAATACCAAATAGGATCTTTGTTTTGTAAGATCAAAAATTTGTAGGAACCAATTGTTTTGAAGATCTAAAATTTACAGTATTTTAATACTAAACAGGGTTTTAAGATCTATAAATATAGGTGCTTATGAGCAACTGGCGTCGCAGAACGGAGAAGAAGATGGAAGTATTGTTGGGTGGGTGAGCAATCAGTCAATTTAACAGCTTGAACTCTAGCTGTAAAGTTGGCAAATATATATTGAGGCTTGTTTGGCAGCTGGTTGAAATTCAATGTAGTCCTAGCATTTTTGCTTTATATAACGTTGTTTCTAATTTGAGTTTGGAGATGCAATTAAATCATCGTAAATGTGGTTTTATAAATGATGTACCCCCATCTAATTAAAGAGTCAGAAAATTTATCAAACCTCAGAATAAGCATTAAGTTAAAGGTGGTGGGTACTTGCGGGCTGGAGGTTTTTCTGCCATTAACTACGTATCGTTGTACAATTATTAGCACAATATCATGTGTAGATTAAGCAAATGCAGACCCAATACTAATTTTTTCTTGCCGGTGTTCATCAATTTGAAACCATTAATTGTCGCTAAATTTCGAAAAATTTTACCGTATACAGATCCTTTCGGTTCCATTTAATTTGGCCATTCCTTCAAAATTTGACTGACATTCGATGGTTTTTAATTGAGATTAGGCTACGGTGCAATTGTGGTACTGTGTCACAGTTGCATTCAACCGTTAGATGCACTTGGATTGATAGGGTCCATTGGCATCAAACGTTGAATGCAATTATGGCACAGTACTACAGTTGCATCCCTAGTTTCCACTGGCATCAAATGTTGAATGTAATTATAGCACGGTACTACAGTTGTATCTCTAGTTTCTCTTTCTAATTGATGTATACCCTATTAAAGGTACAAGAAATTTGTGTCCAAATTTCGCTTGTATTTATGGAGAAAAAATTAGGTAGAAAAGCTAAGTCGACCTCACATGTAGACCTGAGCTAAAAATCTCAGGTATATATTGTTAAATAGCCTAGACAAGAGCTTAAGAAAAAAAATTCAGATCAATTCTAGCCATTTTTTTTATGCGAAAGTAAATCTTTCATTTAGAGAATTCATTAAACAAATACAAAAATTGAGGTGGGCCCATCCAACAAACAGTTCCATATTTGCAAGAGCTAACTTTGCTAGAGAATGAGCAAAGCTACTACAATTTCTTACAACATGCTGGAACTTGATTGTCCTCAAGGATTTTAGCTTGTCTTGAATTTTGGAGATTATCCAAAAAAATTTAGTTTTACTACCTTTCTTGTTTAAAGCCAAGCTCACAATCTCTTCGGCATCTATTTCAAGTATCAAAAGAAGGCAATTCACTTGCTCTGCAATTTCTATCCCCAGTCTGGCAGCTTCAGGTTCGGCCTACATAAGATCTTCGTAAAACTTGGATTGTTGCATACCAGCGGCTACGAACTTTCCATTTGAGTCTCTAATTATTATACCCAAACCTGCAATCTGATCTTCTAGTTTAGTTGTAGCATCCACATTAACCTTAGTTATAACTTTCTGGTGGAGGATTCCAAGTTTGTTGTCTCGTTGGTTGTTGCATTAATCTCCACTCCTCCTTCGGTACTTGGATTCTTCTATAAGAGTCAAGAATTGCTTCTTATCTAGCCACTGACAGGCGGAAGTTTTCTCACTTCCTTTCAAAGACGAAAAGATTTCTTGAGTGCCAAATTGCCCAACGCACAGTTACTATCATCTCCAGTTCGTTCGTGTTGTTGTTTCTTTTTAATTCATACAAAATGTCCATCATGTTTTGGTGGATGAGGCCTCTTGTCGTCTCTCGAACAGGCGTTAATTTCCAAGTCTTCTGTGAGGCTCCACATTCAAAAAGTACGAGATATGTAGTTTCACTTGTCCTTCCACATCTTTTGCATAAAGGATCATGTACAATCTTTCTCATCCAAAGGTTGTCAGCCGTAGGGAGCAAGTTCTTGACAGCCCTCCACATGAATATCTTCACTTTTCTGGAATTCCAAGTGCCGAAATAGCATTCCATGGTGCTTGAGTGCTACTCGAACTACTGGGACAGTTTGGAAACTTGATCTTCAAAGCCACTTGATAACTACTTTTAATCGAGTAATTGCTTGATTTATCATAGTGCCATAGTGGTTGGTCCAATTGTGATGCTCTTGGGAGAGGAATTTTCAAATTTTGTTTTGCATCATCTAGTAAAAAATGATGTTGTATCATATTTTCCTTCCATTTGTTGTCCTGATCGATTAGCTCAGACACCTTAGTTTCCATAGGCAAAGTTGGTGGTGATATTACCTGGAAAGTTTCAGGTCTAGGAATCTAGCAGCTATTGTAGATTTGCACTTGATCACCATTGCCTATTCTCCATCTTAGTCCATTTTGAAAAACCATTCTTCTCCACAAAAATGAGGGTTGTGATCCCACTTTGGCATTCAAGAAACAAGAATGCTTAAAGTACCTTGCCTTTTAAGATTCTAGCCATCAAAGAGTCTGGATATTGCAAAATCCTCCAGCCTTATTTCGCAATTAGAGCTTGATTGAAGCTAGACAAGTCCAGAAACCCCATACCACCTCTGCTCTTGGCCTTGCACAGTCTCTCCCATTTTGCCCAATGGATTGTTCTTTGGTCTTTTTTAGCTCCCCACTAAACGTTTGCGATAGCTTTTTGGATGTTATCACAAAGGCCCGAAGGTATCCTAAACACACTCATGGCAAAGGCAAAAACTGCCTGTGCCATTGCTTTGATGAGGGTCTCTTTGCCACCACTTGAGAAAATTTTACCTCTCCAATTTGATATCTTGCTCAATACCCTAAGTTTGATATCCTTGAAAAAAGTAGTTCTTTTCCTTCCCACCATGGATGGTAATCCTAAGTATTTTTCATGCTTGGATACAACATTAAACTGAAAAAATACTTTGGATTGCAACAACTTGGGAACTTTGAACTTGTCCACTGAAGAACATGGAGGACTTCTCGTAGTTGAAAATTTGGCCTGATGCTGTTGCATAGCAGTCAAATAAAGCCTTCAAATGAGTGCAGTCTTCTGTTGTTGCCCTTGTGAATATCAAACTATCATCAGCAAATAACAAGTGAGATAGACAAGTCTCCACTAAATTTTAGGTCATGGATGAGTTGGTCTCAGCCTGCATCAAAAGATTGGAGAACAGTGCTGCACACAAAAGAAACAAATAAGGGGATAAAGGGCAGCCTTGTCTCAAAACCCTTGAAGGCTGAATTAAGCCCTTCGCAGCTCCATTAATCAAAACAGAGAAGGATGATGTTGTAACACACCTCAAAACCAGGTCAATCCATTTCCTAGAAGATACCAACCTTTCCATTGTAAATTGCAGAAAACCCCATTCCCTTCTATCATATGCCTTACTAATATCTAACTTCAAGGGTACGAATCCATTTTTTCTCCCCTTACTATGCCTAATTTTATGAAGACACTCATACCAATAATAATGTTATCAATGATGAGTCTATTTGGGATAAAAGCACTTTGGTTTGGTGAGATAATTTGGTGAAGTAAGTTTTCCAGCTTATTTGCTATAGTTTTTGCTATTATCATATAAATGACATTGCAAAGGCTGATGGGTCTATAATCAGTAACTCTCTCAGGCTTAGTAACTTTAGGGATCAAGGCAATATAAGTGTGATTGAGTGGGGTGATATTACCTCCTTCGTTAAGAATGTGGAGACATGTTGATGTAACTCCTTTCCCAATTGATTTCCAGTGTTTTAGAAAAAAGGCAGTTGGAAAACCATCTGGTCTAGGAGCTTTTGTGTGGCACATTTGCGCTGAAGTTGTGGCTACTTCTTCCTCTGTGAATGGTTGGTCTAGCTGCTCATTTATCTCCCCATCCACTTTAACTGGGATATAATTGACAACTGCTTTGAAGCTTTCTCGAGTAGGATTTGTAGTGGTGAAGAGGTTGTCAAAATACTCGCAAAACATTTTCTCTGCCTCCTTAGTGTCTTCAGTCCATTTGTCTTGCTCGTCTCGGATTAGTTTTTTCGTTTCCTTGCAAAGGCTTTGGCATGGAAAAACTTGGTTTTCTTGTCTCTTGCTCTCAGCCAATCCGCTCTAAAACGTTGCTTCTAGTAAATTTCTTCATTCACTAACAGATTGTCAATTTGCCTCACAAGCTTTTTTATGCTTTCTCTATCCACATACTGCAAGTGATGGTGTCTGGAAGTCTCCAAGTTGGTAAGCAACTTGTCTAATTGTTTTGTTCTTCCTCCTAACTCTTCCTAACTCCACAGCTTCAATTCAGCCGTGGTATCTCTAATTTTCTTTTGAAACAGCGAAACAACATTTTCACCCTCCCAGCCACTGTGATCCATCCATTCTTGCTTGACAATTTCTTGGCATTGTGCATTGACAATTTCTTCCTTACTCCACATGTCCTCGTAGGGCACTCTCGAGAAAGATCTTTTTTCGTACCTTGAATCTCTGTTCCTTTCTGTTACCTCCATCATAATAGGGTTGTGATCTGATGACTATGTTATTAAATTTTCAGCAATTTTCTCCTGGAAAACACTTCCCCAATTTTTGCAACATAAGAATCTATCCCATCTTTCTTCAATCAAAGAAGGCCCTTACCTCTTATTGGACCAGGTAAAAGGATATCCTTTACTACCCATATCCGTTAACCCACAATCATGGACTGCGTCTCTAAATTCACTGACCATGCTGAGACATCTAGTATTACTATCGGTTTTTTCATTTAGCTGCAAAATCTCCTTAAAATCTCCAAAACACAACCAGGGCAAAGAAGATAAAGCAGCCAATCTCCTCATCAAAGTCCAGGTGTGGTGTTTTTGCCCAGTTTCAGGGTGCCCATATTCCCGTACATCTCCAGTAACTTGCACTATCAGTATGAACTACAGCATTTATGTGATGCTTACTATAAGATTTAATATCCACGGTTGTATCATAATGCCATAATAATACCAAACCACACCCCATGCCATTTCTACCAACTACAAAACAATTTTCAAACATTAACTCAGTACCTTTTTGCCTCATTAGTCCAGCCTCCATCTTTGTTTCACATAGGAACAGGATTTGAGGCTTGTGCCTTTGGAGAATTTTTTTTTTGCTTCGCGGAACGTTCGGTCATTCCCCAATCCCGAAACGTTTCAGCTGATGATTTTCATGGACGTTGCTTTTTCCATCGTTGGTGTTTCAACTTCCAAACTTCCATCACTCTGAATTTCCCTCCTCTGCTCGTGTTTAGCTTCTAGCACTAAATTAAGAAAGTGTCTTTTTGTATTGCACAGCTTTCTCCTCTTTACTTCTGGTCTTGTTTCAAAAACTTCAGTCATCGGCCTTTTTACACGTGTTGGCCCGCCCAAGCTTGGGAACTTCTTTTTTCTCCCTATTTGTAGCTTGCAATTTCCGTTGTCTTTTCTTACCCCATTATTCAACCCATCTACTTCAGTTTCTGCTTGGTCCAAAACCGAGCTCACCTCAAATTGAAAATCCATTGCTTGGCAAACCCTCTGATTATGCTTACTTTTCTGCACCTTTCGGCTTACCTCAAAATCTTCGAAGTTCAATTTAAGGTTAGTCTTTTTCTCAAATTGCCACCCTTTTGTACTCTCTCTTTTTTCTGCCGCCCCAAGTTCCTCTTTTCTAGGTGTCTGCTCTGCTTCTTTTGTCTCCATCAGCTTTTTACTTTCTTTTTCGAGGCAATCGAGCCCAGTACATCTTCGTACTTTAAAAATTATTTCAATACCCTAAAATTTATTTTTTAAAAATTTTTTATTAATATCTTTTAAAATTTAATAAAAAATTAATAAGCTATCCTCATTTTAAAACATTTCAACTCAATGGATAATACCTCTCTCTTCTTTAAAACAAACAAATATTCATCTGCTATAATTCTCTCCATTATCAAACCCAAATAAATAAATACTATAATTCTTTCACCGATATTACTTCTACCGAAACAAATATTAATTCTCCATACATGATAAATTGAACTTCAACACGAGTAAACTAAGCTTGAGAAGAGGAAGCTGCCACAATTAAAAAAGAGAAGCATAGTTCGTCGCTACATAATCGCCGGCGAGAGCTGATTCTTTACTGTAAAATGATCATAATTTAACTAGTTAAGCTAAGTAATTCTCTATAAATAATTTTCTTATTGATATTTAGGAAAAAAAACAAAAAATTAGGGTTTATATAGAAAAAAATAGATTAATTAGTTGTGGGTCTCTCATTACATGTTCAAAAATAAATTTCTAGTTGTTTTGCTGTATGCAAATTGTGAAAAATTGATGAATTGTGCCGATTATAATTTTTTCATGTAACAAACGATTTGGTCGTGTAAGGTTATGTAGGATTCAAGATTATGTATTACACGACCTTCATGTACTGCACTCATACGACTTCATATATTGCACTTACACGACCTTCATGTATTACACAACCTCAAAATTACACGACTTTTTTCACTATCGTTAATTCATTATAATAACTTAGTTGTTTAAAGACTTAAATTTTACTAAGAATTTATATTTGTTGCTATACAGAAAATGTCAACGAAAAGCATTAAGAAAAAAATGAAATGTGGCAAACCGAAAGTGAAAATTACTAATTTTTCATCGTTAGAATCAATAAAAATAATGTGAAGGTTCATTTTGTTATTATTTTTAACTAAGTATGTTATTATTTTTAACTATGTATAAATTGTGTAAAGTTATTATTATTTGTTTCTGTGCGGATTCCGACAACATTTGATGATAACCCAAGTATTGCCACACTTGCGACTGTGTTTTCAACCAGCCTTTGATTAAGAGTTGTTTCTAATTGATTTCATGGATTTATTATATGCATGCATTCCTCATGTATGCATGTATGCTTCGGTAGAGGAAGAAAGCAGTTTGAAGATAAAAAAAAAAAAAACTTTTTAAATGGTTGTAATATGTTTAATTGTGATATACATTAGTGTATCATATCAAAATATTAACATTGTAAATTGATAACTTTGTTTATTTATAATAACTAATCTCTATCATTTTTCAAACTGTCAAATATGCAAATTTATTTTTTTGCTGTAATTTATCAACACACGATTTGATATATGTTTAAAAGTAATGCAGAGCAGGTTTCTAAACTACATTCCACTACCTACTTCCACGAAGAAAAATTTCATGTCATCATTGGTTTGAATTGTAACTAGTGGAATAAGATCAGATGTCTTAAGTTTGAACTTCATTGTGATTTCGAATTCCGAAGTATCTATATCAATAACTCCAGCTAACTTCTCCACCAATTCGGCATATGTTGTCAATCGTGGTATCATTATCCGTTTAGCCTTGGAACCTTTGAACTTATACTCGTCATTTTACTCAATTCATTCACCATTGAAGAGAATAAGCACATATATCAAAATCATTTCTGATGATACAATAAAAACAATAATATCAAATTTTATATACAAGTAAGTATACGACCTACACGACTATAATACTTACACGACTTACACGACTATATTTCTTACATGACCCACATGACTTACACGACTATATTATTTACACGACTTACATGACTAACTATATGACGTACATGGTATCAAGAGAATGCACGACGCGAAACATATTAGCGATAAATAAGTTATATTGCTGAAAAAAATAATTAAACAACCTACATTGCATATATTTCTACATATAAGAAAAAATGGTGAAAATAAAATATTGTAATATGAGGAAAATTTCTAAATTTTCCTCAAAATTAAAAAATTTAAAACCCAACAACATTAACATACCTTATTAGGTTGTTTAATAAGCAAAGTACCTTTAAAGAAAGAGTGGATGTTAAAGAAATGAATACATAATTGTATTTGTGTAAGAAATTATGAGAAATTTTGAGAGAATCGGCAGTAAAAATGGAGTTGAGTGAAAGAAATGATAAAAGAAAGGCTATTTCATGCATTCATTAAGGGTATTTTTGATTTTACTCACATGTGTTAGGGTATCCATAAAAACTAAAAAGGAAAAGGGTATTTCAATAATTTTAAAACTAGTAAAGGGTATTTAATTAAAAACCCCTTCTTTTTCTTGCATTTTCATACTTCCAGGCGGCTTCATTAAACGCTCTCTCTGATCCGGGTCTAACCATCTATTTTTTTAAGAGCAGTCATATTTAATCTTCTTATTATATTTTTAGCTTTCATTTTTTAATTAATCTTGTTAAAAATTTTAAACTAATCCCGAATTTATCTCTCAACATACGCCTAATCCCAAATTTAGCCATATTATAATTTTTATCTTTTTTTCAAGCGCTAACCATATAAAACTTATAAAATCTATTTTTTAAAAAAAAACTTAAAATCACTATAATCTCTCTCTTTCTCTTTAAAAGTTGTATCCATCATTGTCATAACCAAAGATTTCATATTTCTTATCACCCTCTGCCCAATACCGTTAAATTTATTTTTTCTATGATTAAAAAAGTAATACATACAATATTTAAGAAGAGATAATAATTTAAAAAGTTTAAAAAATTAGCGTTTAAAAAATTAGATTTTTTAAATTACATATTAATAGAAATTATCACGTGGGTGCACTTAAAATTTATTTATTTTTTGAAGTCATTTCATGTAAAGATAAAATAAATATTAGTATAAAAGTAATTAGTGGAGACTAGTAAAAAATAATGAGAGGTCAAATACCACAACTTTTTTTTAAATAATTGAATTTTAAATTAAAATATAAAAAATGCAATAAAAAAATTTTAAAAAAAAATTCCTAGCTCTTAAACCAATGATGAATAAAAAAGACCTAAAAGTATAATATTGAACTGACACATACACATTGTTACACTCATACACACCCTTGATCCATTGTCGATTGATTCAATCACCGCTAGCACCGATCTTTTCCGCCTCACCAACCCCTTTTAAAGATGCTTATTCCATCATTTTCATTCAATTTCCACCAACTTAAGAGTTGCTTTGTTATGGAATACTATTATTTAAAGTTACTATCTTTGAAAGTTTTCAATTAAGTATCTGTTGTTAACCAATTTCCTACCATTTCAGTTTCTCATCTGGTTTATTAATTCAAAGCCAACTAATTTAAGACCTTTAGGCTTTAGGTAGTCTTGATTAGTTAAGAAAATACTTAAATTAAAGAATCTAATTCTAAAAAAAATTAAAAATATAAGCTTTTATTTGCTTTATTTTTTTTTAATTTTAGAACAGTCATTTTTTAAATTTATTTTTATTATAGCAACTTATTGATTATTAATGTATTACAAATTTATAAACAAATTTTAAAATAATTAGAAAAAAAGTCTGTGGAAGGCCAGGCAATGGGCTTGAGCCGTTTAAACTTGGAGGGGCTTATAGAGGGTCTAGACCTAGTTTTACTAACTTGTGCTTGGAAAAGTCTGTCTCAGCCTCTCAATTTGTCATCTCTACTTAATATGTATCCTACAAATTAATCAAAATCAATTTATTCATATTAATATATTCAAATAATTAAACCAAAATCAAAACTATTACACGTAATTAAGAACATTTTTTGAAATTCTTAAGTTCGGATGCTTAAATGCAGAATTTATGCAGATTCGCTATTCAACCATAGAGCATGATAATTAATTGAATAGAAATATTATAACACTACATGGTATAAAAGTGAATCCGTAAGCTCAAGCGCGGTTGAATTTCGTACAAATTCACTTTTACACGATATAGTGTTATGTATGCATGTTCATTTTCTAGTGAGAATATTGCCATTAAAATATAAAAAGCACATATGTCAATATATTAATGACTCTATTTCTTGTTTTTTGATGCATTGAACTGTATTTTTTTATATTTATTAATAATTTTACTTTATTAAAATAAGGATGTCCTTATTAGAAAATTATTATTAATATTATTATATATGTTTATATATATACACGCACTCAACAAATTCTTCTATAAACTCTAGATTATTCTTAAATATTTGTACTGTCATTTCCTTTTAATTTGCTTCTAACCTTTTATTGCTCCGTAATTTTCAACTTCATACATGCCTTTGAAACATATATTCATTCATACAACGTATATGCATGTACTATGAAGATTCTTACCTGTGAAGATTTAGTAGAACTTTTATTTTTTTCACAATTTTCATCATTTCACTTGCAAATAGAAAAGGACAGTAATTTTTCTGTTTCCAAACAATAACAATTGCAATATTATAGATCCATATGTACAAATAAATAGAAGTGAGAGATGTGATTTGTGAAGCAAAGTCATAAACAGTAGGACAAAAGTATGGAGCTAGAGTGTCCCATTAATAGAACATTGAATTCATCCAACAAATCAAATTATTACAATATGTGACCCTCAAAATATGGGGATAAAAAAAGGGGTCTAAGGTAGGGGGACCCCAGAACCCTTATCTAATAAGGTCATTTTTGCATGGGCTGCTCCCCCTCACTGCCCACACACGCCCATACCATATTCTTGTGACAATCACCTAAACCCAACACTGCACCAAAAAAATACAAAAGAATCATTCCAAAACACCCTTATGGTAGGGATGACAATAGAGTAGATATAGATTGGATCTACATTATTTTATATTCAGATCCGTAATAAAAATTAAGATCTGTATCTGCTCCAGATTCGTCATGGATCTATATTTTTCGCTCCATATCTAGATCCGAAACAAAAAAATAAAGATCTAGATATGCTCCAAATCCAAAAAAGAAAAATTAAAATCCAAATCTACTCTAGATCCATCATGAATTCTAAATCTCAATAATAAGAGATCAATTTTTTTAGAAAGAAAATTTAAGACTAAAATGCATTGGCAACAATTAAATTATAGAGTGTGTACAAAAAATCTAATAAGTATTGTAATTATTACTTTTACACTAACATAAATAAATAAGAAAGATAATAAAATATCGATCAAAAGTAATTGAATGAATAATATTATTATAATATTCTAATGTCTTCTTTACTATCTTGATATCCACTGCACACCATCATCATTTCTATATCATTATATAATAACATATATTCAATGCTTTATTACTTTTATTATGATCATATTTAACTAAATATATTATTAACATAATTATTTTATAGTTGATAGCCACCATTGATTAGTGATTATCCAAAATAAATAAGATTATGAGAAAATGATAGAAAAATAAATTCAAGTCTATGGATTTTCCTAACAATTAAAGAATTGATCCAAGCATTCAAATGAAGTGGAGAAGCGAGAGTAGACTAAAGAGGAAAAAAGAGACTAAATTGTAGAGTGAAAAACTTAAAAGAATTAGGGCAAGCTATCCTAATTTTATTTTACACTTGATAATTTTTATTTTATCATCATTTATAATTACATAATTGTTAAGAATTTTTTAAATAAAATTACATTGAATGGTAAGTGAATATGAATTTAGATATAGATATTAAGATAAATCCAAATTTGCTCCAGATCCGCCTTAGATCCACGCATTGATATCCAAATCTGATTCAAATCCATTTTAATCCGACCCTAATCCCATCCAATTGAATTTGGATCACATGAATCTTAGGTTAGATTTGATCCATTGCCATCCTTACCTTATGGTCCCTTCCCTACTTTCTTAGCTGTCTTTCTGTCAAGTTTCCTTTGTAGGAAACAAATAATATGGCTTTAATTCAGTGATACCGTCATCCCCCATTAATACCCCTAATAAATAGCTTTTTACGTATTTTCATATCGGCAGATAATTACGCAATTGTGTTGCATTGAGCATTAATTGACACCTCAATTGTAATTGTATTCTGTAAAAAGAAAACTTCCTAGCATCATCAAAATACTTTTTTAATTTAGCTTTTTAAATATTTATTTATTTATTTATATGATAAATAGACAAGTGAAAAAAAATTATCTCCTAAAAAATTCTTCATATAAAAATAAAAATATATTATTTTCATCAAACTTTTTTCTCCACAACGGTGATAGCAGTTATAACACTTCTCTCTCTTCACGAATTATGAAATAAAAGTAATAAAATACTAAATTAAAAGCTTCAAAAGATTCTCTAAAAGAATATTTTACTACATATTGAAGAGAAAAATAATTATCTCATTTAGAAAATCTCATTTGGAGAATTTTTTACAACCCTTTTTGTTGATGTAACTCTTCAAATGACTAATAAAATCCCATTTAAAGAGCATTTTGGCAATGCGTTGACATGCATATTAGTATAGCTAGTTCAGTTTGACAGGCATCTACAGGTGTGGAAGAACAATTTTGTATAAATTTTAGAATAAGAAAAATTTGAATCCTGTGTTTAAACTAAGCTATGCATGATAATTTCTTTTTACGTACTGTATACTTATAACGTATATACGTCAATATAAAATTAAGAATTGATTATATGTAATTTCTTATTCAATAGTTACAAACCTAGTAAAAGGTTAAGCAAACAAATAATTATAGGACCCAACCGCATTTATAGATAAGTACGATACAAACTGACGTGACATAAGGGGAATAGTAGTTTTGACAAAATCCGGGTTTGGGTCTAGGTCCGAAAATGACGATGCTTGAACCCCGGATGTAATTTCATGCAATAGAAAAACCCAGGCGACCTTTGCCAAATGGAGACAGAAAAAAGCTTATATTTATAGGCGTTGGAGGCCTTAACCCTTTTGATTAGTAAGATAAGTTGTTGTCTTGGTTCCTGTTCTTTTCTTTCCCCGTTGTTCTGTTCCTGGCACAAGAAAGACGTATAAAAGATATCTCCCAAATTAATGAAAGGGAGAAGTTAATTGATTCTTCTGAAGAACCGGCAGCCAAGCGCTATGCCGGGCTGGTGCCGAATTTTTTTAATTTGGGGATATTTTTTTTTACACGAATTTGATATTTTTTAAAAAAATTATGTATAATTTTTTTTATAATTTTATAATTTTTAAATTTATTTCAGTGAAGTTGGACACAAAAACATGAACTTTAAATATTTAAAACTTTACATATATGTAACACATGGGTGAAGTAAATATTATTATTTAAAAAATAAATAGATTTTATAATTTTTTTAACAAAATTTGAGTTTCGAACTGAGTCCCAAACCTATCTAGTGATGACTGGACCAACCTGCACCGGTGGTACCCAACCTACATCGCTCGGGTTTGGATTGAGCATGTATGTTTGACATCCTTAAAGATTAGTTATATAAAACTATCATAAATACACATAATATTAGTTATATAAAACTATCATAAATACACATAATTGAAAAAAAAAATAACTAGTTATCACTTTTCAAGCTACCATTTCATACTACATGAGTCTGTACACAATAATTTTGTATATAAAATTCCACCACTACTCTTAGCATATGTAAAATTTAGTTCAAGAATGAATCTCAAACTAAATTAATAAAAGAAAATATTATCAAATTACATTATAGATAAGCTTAAATCTTCCTCAGTCTTCTTCCTTCACATTACATGCGCATATATGATACATACATATAAATGATATATCGTAAATGCATCTAAACAAACGATGCGCAATTGTATTGCTGCTCTTACATGTTGCACTATGGGACAATTTGTCAAAGGTTCAGCAGAGCAATTAATTAAATTCTTACTTTTTTAACTTCTTGGACTTCTCCATTTGGTTCTAGTAAATTTAAGCAGCAGCAGCTAGGGTTTTCTTTATCTTTAAAACTTTTTCCCTTGATTTGTTTGATTGAAAGTTTCATCGCGTAGGATCACGAAGTATCCTAAAGCTACTAAAGAAATATCTGCTGAATCAAAGCAGAACCTGTAAATTCGAAAGAAAAATCCCAAAAACAAATCTTTAGTCACCATTCTCTCTCTCCGCACGTGCGCCACGTACGGGAATCAGATCCACCATGCATGCTTATTGCTAATCCCAACCGGTCTCTCGGTAAAAATAAAACCAAAAAAAATCACAAACACGATTTTTTTGACCTCAAATATCGCATGCAGTTAGGTTAAACACGTACACAGTAGGTATTATATGTTATGTGTAAACACAAAAAAAAAGAAAAAAGAAACATACTTCATTAATTGATTTCACTTACAATATTGAGTAAACAATTCAAAGTCAGTACAATAAAGAAACGATTAGAACAAAGATCATTTCAAATCCCTCTCTTCTCATGTGCTTAATTAAGAAAGAAATTAAACGGCAGATACTTAATAATTAAAGAAAGACAACAACAAAGTACTTGAAAGCAATAATAATATTTAACAATAATTTTCACCAAATCACATAGATATACTGGGATATTTATATGTATATATATATATATACGGCTGGTGCAAAGGCAGTATAATGTGTACTTCACACTGATCTCACTCAATCTTCATCTTCAACTTTCCTCATACGATCTTGATCTTACGTCAAGAGCTCATTGACCCACCCAAGATCAGGATCAGGAGTATCACTAGCCAGCTGGCAGCTACCATTACTATTATTATGAATATGATTATGATAATTAGTCATCTTCTGATCATCATCAAGAAAAGACTTGTTAGAAAAATAATCCTGATGAGCAGCAAAGGGATTCATGATTGACCCAGCTGATGGGCTTGGTGTCGACGGTGAAAGAACAGACTGCTGCTGATCTTCAACATTGAATGAACTTACATCAATCCAAGGACAAGCATTAACATCATTACTAGGTGTCAGTGACATTGGAGATGGAACTTCATTGAAACTGATTGCATCCATAGAAGTCATCAGCTCATTGAGCACATCTTTGTAACTCATGGACATTTCTGATGAGTTGTTAAACTTGCTTAAGCGATCAGCAGGAACAGGAGTAGTAGCACTGTACCTAGAAATCGGCGAGATCAACCCATGTTTCACCGGCGACAACGGAGGTGAAAGAGAAGGGGAACGTGATAAATGAGACATGTTGCCCAACAAAGTGCTTGTGGGGGATGAATTGACAGAGTGGTGATGACAATACATGCAACAACGGCTACTGATCTTCTGATTGTTGTTGCTAACGGAGGAGGGAGAGCTGGGGTACTGTGATGAAATTTCGGGCAAAATGCGAAGCTGACGAGGAGAATGAGCAAAGAAACAGACCTTACGCTTGCAATTCTTGCCATCTTTGCAGGCTTCGGTTCTGTACCTTGAAGGGTGAAGCCAGCACTCGAAGACTCCGTGAGCAAACTCACAGTCATCTCCACGGCTGCAGCCGCCGCCACGGCGGTACTCGGAACAAACGGCTCCGGAGTAATGATACCGGCGGGGGTCACGGCGGCGGGCCTTCTCGCCGGGATGGGCGAAAGGACAGTCTGTCCAGTCGTGGCTGCGGCTGCGGGTGCAGCGGCGGATCTTGAACTCGTACATACGGAAATGGTCAGATGCGTAAGGATTGGAGTCGGGGTCTGAGTCGGCGTCAGTGTTGTTGAAAGGTAAGAATTTATTATGAAGGATGTTCATTTCTTGTTGATCGGGATAGAATAAGTAAGAGGCTGAGTCAGAGCCAGAGCCAGAGCGAGGGCTACCGCTGCAGATATCTTGACGATGGTGGTGGTGGTGGTGGTGGGATTTCTTGTTTTGAAGGAGAAGCTTCCTTGGAGGGACTTCAATGTCTTTGAATGAGAGTTTTGCACCATTACTCTTTGGTGAAAGAAGCTTATGTTGCTGATCAGCAGCACTGCTCATAGCTAGAAGCCTAGAAAAAGAAAACGAAAAATGAATGGGATTCTAGAAGAGAGAGAATTAGTTGTTGTTGTGTGATGAATTTTGGAGTGTGATAATGTTATGGGAGGAGGAAACAAAGGGGATATATAGAGATGGTTATAGAATAGAGAGAATGAAGGGGTCACAAGGATGGAGTACTTGAGGGGGAGATTAGATGCGTGGCAGCTTATTATTTGGGATCAGCATGCAAAAGGGTGTATGTGGCAGCTTCACAATGCATAACACTCAAGACTTGCTATGTGTATGATTTTTGCTCAAATTAACAAGCTGATCAGTCTGATCAGCTACTCAATACCTGAGCTAGCTAGCTAGCTAGCTAGGGCATTTTGGATTTTTCTCAGGGATTGAGGGGTAATGATGGGGTGACAAGGGTGGTGTTGCGCTTGATGAAGGCCATGTAATGTAAGTGCACCTTTCTAACTAGCTAAGCTAGATAGCATCTTGTGAGTTGTAACAAGTTTAATTCTTGTGTTTACTGGTAGATGCATATTCTAGTTTTGTATTGTGGATGTGGGTGTTTGTTCTTAATTAGGAAAATAAAATTTAATAAGTGCTACAACAAGTAGGATCAAATTTTGCTTACTAGAGCTTCAAAATGTCTCGTTTATGGATTGATTGAAAAAAGAAAGAGAATTAGATTTCATTTGATATATTGCGATTTTTTTTCCATATGTTAATTAGTTAAAATAAGGGTTAAAGCACATAACCAAATCCAAATTGTTTCGCTGAAAATGAGAAATCTGATGAAAGAAAATTTTAAAAAAATTAAATAAATTGGTAGTATTTTAGGAAGCTCATATGGAAAATAACAAATCTATTAATATATTTTTAAAATTATAAAATATTACATAATATATACAAAGTAAGATCTTATTTGGTGTTGAGAGGGTAATTACAGTTTAAAAGGTACAATATTAAAAAGTTCGATAAATACTAATTGTGGTGGCTTCCAAACTAAGTAAATTTAATCTCACGCTTGTATATTAAAAAATATAAAATATTTATATAATTCTATCAAAATTACTATTTAAAAATCATATTTACTACACACTATAAATTTTTATTTTCTTATTATAGCTTTTTCTCTGCAATAGCTATACTTAAAAGTTACAGTACTTAAATTTCACACACGGACTAATTCTCTAATGCAACAATTTAGATATTTGAGTTTAAAACAATGTGGATTTTGTCAATGGGAGTAGGATTCCTTCATAATCTAATTTCTGAGTAAAAATTTACAAGTTAATATAAAAAGAAGAATTAAGAAGAATAAAGGTAGTTAAACTTTATCTATATACTACAATTGTAAGACACATCACATAAAATATTTTCTTTCTTTCTTTTAACTACATAAAAACAATGTTAAAATTATAACTAATATTGCATGAGATTATTATTAATATATTTTAAAGACTGAAAAAAAAAACAATAAAGAAATGTTCCTCATCACAATTGAAGTTAAGAGTACAAAACGCAAATTATGTGCATTGTCTTGTTGTACGTCAAGGGAATAAATAGTTTTGACAGAGTGCCGCTTGGAACTTTGCAAAAACATGACAAATGTACTCTAAAGTACTAAATTAATTAGTTTTGCCAACACGAAAGCACATTTATGGCCACGTTGTCAAGAAGAGAATAATAGATAAACAACAGTTGTCATCTTGCATTTCCACCCACCCAATTCCGTGAGCCCTAGTGAGCAGTGAGTGACACATTATTCCACCTGTTAAAATAACCTAACTCTCTGCAACTCTTCTTTAACCTAACTCATTGATTAAAAAAAAATTTAATAATACAATCTTTACAAAATATTCTTATTGATGACTAAATAATTAGAGATTTTCATTTCCTTTGATTGAAATCTTTACTAATAAAAGATCTAGTTGCAAAAGACTTTTAGTTGAAAGGTGCTTGATCATGCAAATATCGATTTGAATGCATGATAAAGCACTTTTGAATCAAGCAGTGACGTGCAGTTTCTAATTAGGAAACTCCGGTGAGTCTTGTATTATCCTTATCCTATTGATGTTTCATTATATCCAACAGCTCACGCACCAAATATAAAGGCTCAACTGTTGTGACTACACAGTCTTGTTTCCAGGGAAAAATCCACAACTTTCAGTCATTCCTGGAAAGCACAAATTGCATGATAAGCATTTGGGTAATTGGGCAGCTTGCAAGCCAACAAAGTTACTTGTGCTTACACTGCAAGCCATCAAGCAAAGCTGTCTTTCGTAATTGCCTTTGCTTCTGGTTTCTACACTCTCATGTGCAGTAGTTCTTGGTAAAGAATAAATAGCAAAAGTGATAAGCCACGAACGATATTTGACGCTTTTCCGGCATCACATTTGCATCAGTGAACTTTGATCGAACCAAAATCATCAAATATCATTTAGTTGGACAATGCAACTGCTAGGCTTGCCTAAAATGACTGACAAATCTACTCTTTCTACGTTGGTACTCACAAGTTGCTACTTCTTGCAATGCTATAGCTTAGCTATGAAAATGCTAGCAAAATTTAAGAACACAAAAACAATTTGAAGATTATCCTCTGTTTATTTCTTTTAATCAACAGAATGATTGACGAGAACTTGTGATGCAGAGCAGTCATACTTGAGCAGCAATATGCATTCAACGATTCCAAAATGGTTTAGCAACAAAATGTCTACCGTTAATGATAGAACCTCCAGAAAATTAAACAGATAAGAATAGAGATTGCTATTTGCTAATATACTCCCATCTTAGTGAGAAGTGCACAAGCTATTTTGTTAAAATCACATGATCTCGTGTTCTATTCAGATCCTCAACTTTTGACAAACTGTATAAGGCAATTAGTGTGGGGGGGGGGGGGGTGTTTGTATACTCAGTTTACAAACTCCAATTGATGCAAAGACATATCAATGGCTGCATCATTATGCAACACGGAACCATTAAATTAACTTAACTGGAAGTTCACATTCACGCAATCAATTTCATAATGCTCCATCGTGCAAACAACAGTTTAGTGACACATTTCATGTATCTCCACAATTACAGAAAAAAATTTATCCACAATATACAGACATCTCGTCTAATAATTTTCCTCCATCAAAGACACACCACGAAATTTATCGATGGAACTTTACAACTATGCAAGATATGTCATCCTTACTTTTCCTAGAAACTGCGTGTTCTATCAAGTGCTTTGCTGCTGACTTGGCATCTTTTACATGTTTGATACAGTCTACGGCTTCTTGGTTTGTCATCACCTGTTAGAGAAGTCCAGAAAAAACCAACCAAAACTGTAGCAGACAAATTGGAGGTTGAACAGAATAGACTAGCTGAAGGTGAATTGATTTTACGGCTTCTGATTTTTCCTTAATTAAAAATAGACTAGCTGAAGGTGAATACAGTCTACCGCTTCTACGCCTTCTGATTTTTCCTTAATTACAAATAATTTTAGCCTGCCATTTTTGAATTGATTGAAACAACCTGAAGGTGATAATCAATGTAAAAGTTACCTTACCTTCCATATCCCATCACTTGCTAGTATTATGAACTCTGCATCATCAGTAATCATCTCCACTTTCACATCAGGTTCTGAGCTAAGGTGTATTTTCAAACTCTTGTCACCAAATGCTCTTGCTACAGCCAGTTGCCCATCAACACGTGGAACGTCCCCTGCAGTCAATAGACTGGGAACTTCATTCCAGAGACCTATATATAGGTAAACATATATAAAGCTAAAAGAAAGGGTAGATTTTCCGTTTAGAAGCTGCTACCAGGAATGTTCGATACAAAGCCACCGCGGCTCTCAATCAGTCTCTTTTCCTTGCTTGGTTCGTGGTCAACAGACAGTTGTTTGGCCACGCCATTCTTGGATATAACAGCCCGAGAATCTCCCACATTTGCAACTACTAGTTTCTGACCATTAATAAGAATTGCTGTTACTGCTGTTGATCCCCCTTTTCCCAGGACAAATGCTTGCTCCAATATCTTAGTGTCTGTCATACGATAAGCTCTCCTGATTGCACTTTCCGTATCAGTCCAAAAGTCAGGCTGCTTGCAGAAAATAAAGAAAGTATATAGATATATATTCACAATGTTCCTCCTGAAAGAAGTTCAATAGATAGAAAAACAGCGGGACGCAACGAAAGCTTGAGAGAAGAACTAGAAAAATGAAAATAAATCTGAAATAGGATGAAACAAAGTACCTCTTTCAAAATATTATCAAACAGGTGAGTTTGCAAGTAATTTGCTACATCATGGCCCAAATGGCCATCAAATATGGCAAATAAGCCCAGCTCATTGTCTTTTTCTTGCTTGAATTCTGAAACAAGATAATCTTCCATGGCATGGTTTGATTTTCCCTTCACTAGATGATATCCATGAGTGATATGTTTCGACATTTTGCTTTTACCTTTCCCTGTGTCCAATGCAGATGTACAAAACCCAGCCTTAACCTAAAATAATCATAAGCAATGACGCCATACGACAGAAGTTAGTGTTTTCCAATAACTAAACAGCAAATCTTAGACTTCTCTCATGAGGAAACATGATCTTTTTTTTTAATCTCTTTTTAATTAAAGCAAGAATCAGATGAGTAGTTCAATTGTAAAGAATCAACCCGAAAGCCATGAAAATGACAACAAGCACATACATCTTGTGGCTAAGTTTTGAGAAAGGCCCAGTTTTAGCAAGTCCCACCAGAATTTAGTCCTTATCTGGGCAAACGTTCAACCATAGCATATCTTTCCTCACAAAAATTGATCCTCACGATAAAGGGAGCACAAGCATACAAAATTTCTCAAGCAGTTCTACTGTTCAAATGTTACTCTGCAACTAATGTTTACTACTCATCCTTCTACATATATTTAACACCTAGTGATCGGCCATGGATTCCATCCCGCAGCACGTCAGTCACAAACACGACTCAAAATAAGGTGTCAAGAGCATATACAGAAATAGTAAACTGCATCTGTACATCATAACATGTAAGCTTTTTTCTCCCAACTAAAATATGCACTGTTGATTTTCTAGATCAAAACATACACACAAAAACATCTCAATAAAAAGATTACAAAAAAAAAAAATTATCATATCTTTATCACCACTTCTCCAGATATAACAAAAGTCAAAGGCAAAGGGGAATTCCCAAATTTACACATTCAAAAATGGGAAAACAGAAATTAGCTTTAGTTACACAACCTTGACTTCATTTTATCAACAGAATTTTCTTTTTCACATAAATTAATAAACAGAAACTGGTAACATTGACAAGAGCATGAATTTGTGTACATAAGAGTGCTTAACTATGTGATTAAAAATTAAAAAAAAAATCAAGGAGTTAAAAGTCAGCAACAGACCTTCATCTTCTGAAGAATTTCTTTGCCATTCATTTTGATCTGTTCTGTTCTGCTCTCTGTTATTATTTATGTAAATGGATTTATAATAATTAAAGAAAGCTTTGTTTGACTTTAAGGAAACCACATGACTTGCCTCCGGGGGCGCGTTGCTTTCTCTGCAAATTAACGCGTACAGCGTACTTGCCGACGACTTTTCATTTTTAACTATTTTTCTTCTGTTTTATGAATTATTTGATAATTGATAGATAAATACAAATATGTCATAGTTTAGGGATCGTAAAATTACCCTCAAATCAGTCTAAATCTACCGCAGATATCCATTCCCTTAGATAATTTTGCTGATTATGGACGGATTTAGTATTTTAAATTTAAACGCGCAGCGGATTGTGACAAATCTGTTGGATAGCTACGCAGTTGTCTATTGACCCGCATTTTTTATAGTTATTTATGCTTTTAATTTTAATTACCCAACCTTAATCACTCTAGCCACATGTCCTGCTCCTTCTTGAATTCTACACACATACTATGCTTTAATAAGTAGAAATTTTATAATTTTCAAGTTTAATATTAATGATATTTTATTAACGGTAATTGTCCATAATTTACTTATTAATATTGTTGACGATACTTGCATATTGATTAAAAAATAGAGCAAGACATTGATCTTAGTGATAATGATTCACCTATAATATTTTGTGTCAGATTGATATATTTTGTGTATTTATATGAATGTTGAAACTTTAGTTTCTTAGTTACATTGATAAAAACTAGAACTGAATTTTTTTTTTTGGGCTACTACTATAAATTTATAGTTTGAATCATTTATTTTAAATTTTTGTATATTATTTTTTAAAACATTTATAATTTTAAATGCGAAACTCATAAAAAACTTGTTGGCGATTGCGTATAAGTTTTGTAATTGTTAAAATCCACAACGGACGAATTTTTAAAAAATAAAAATCCGTTATGGGTTGTAGGCGGGTTATTTATTTAAATTTTTTATAAATACGAGTTCAGTAATGACCAACCCTACAACGAGTAGTATCTATTGTCATCCCTATTCATGCACAAAGTTTTTGGGGACAATTTCCTTATTCTAATTTCCCTTATTTGTCTTTGAGAGAATTATTTCTCTTTCTTTTAATTTTGCTCTATTTGTTAGTAGCATGATGTTAATCAACTTTCCTCTCAATTTATGTGAGCCCAATTTGACCTTTGACCCTTTTATCATATGATAAGAGATCTTAAAATTTAACTAATTTACTTTCACGTTTACTTAGCTAATGTGACATTAATAAATTATTTTCATCGACTCGGTGACATTTATAAATATATAATTCTAAAAGGACCTCCTATGTTGCAACAGTTGCACCATACCATACTGTTTATCTTCATTCAAAATTGTCATTTGATGTAAAGTGAGGTCATATAATGGTTGAGATGAATCAGTGGATAAAAAATGTATGCACCGGCAACCGTTGAAGCCAGTTATTTACTCATTTAATTGTTGTTGAGGGAACATTGGTTTGAAAAATTTGCACCATCATTAAACCCTGAAATCAAAATAAGACGATTGCATTTTTTTAGGGGGAAAAGGTTTTGAGGATTCATCTACATTGCAACTTGGGATGTGAGCCGTACGATTTCAATTGTGAATTTGTTACTACATCGAGTGTTACCGATTTCATTTGACAAATAATCAGGAGACACCAAACACAAGAGAGGATGGTTGCAATTTCTCTACTGAAAAAGATTCCAATGATTTGTTTATAAACTAGGGCTCTCATGGGTATGAATTTGATGGTGATTTTGTAAATGTAGCAGCCAACTGCAACCCATATTTTACTGTGTTGAAAGTTCAGGAATGAGGCATTATCTGAAAAGAAAGGGAATATCACATCTATTTGATCTGTTGATTTGCAGTTCGAAGCAGATGCAAGAGGTAATTCATGGAAAAAAAAAAAAGATTTAAGTTTGTTTGAAAAATTTAACAGCTGTAGTTAGATTAGGAGAACCGTTATGTTTATTTATTAGAATGCGAGGAGATGAGATTGGTAACAAGGAGTCAACATTTAATTTCATGGCAACAAGCGGTGAATTGAAGGAGCTAGAGACAGTTAATTTCATGGAGAAGAAAATGAAGAACGATCCTACATTTACTTTTTAAATAAACTATGCATGTAGATATTACTTTTATTTTAGTAAAGATATCATTTGTTTATATAGGCAATTGATGAGGTTTTATTTCTATGACATGTTGTTCGCTGCTGATTTATTTATTTTGTATTCTCTTCTGGTGAACAATTCAGTAAGGTGGATATTGGGATTATGAATTTAAAGCAGAATTTGCTGATAAAAGCAATTAAATTTTGTTTTAGATCTTCATGGGCCATGAATCTTTGTTTATGATTGCTTTACATTGCAGACATTGACATGTTTGTTTTTCATAGACTATTGTATTTGTGGAGTCTCATATTGTTATTCCTCTTTGACATATAGACTGCAATCTCAGAGATGAATCAGTTATAGAAGAGGAACTTCCGGCAATTAAGATTGAAGTATTGAAAATTCTTTTTATTTTATTTCAGTTGGCTGCTACAAATATAACATATCTAAATAGGAGATTGCTCAATGAACCCCTATTTTGATCTTTATTTGTTTGTTATAGTTTTTTACAATCTCTTTTAATGATTGGCTTCTTTAATTATCTATTGATTCATCTCAACTGTTAGGTAAATTCCCTTTACATCGAAAGACGATTTTAATAAAGACAAAAAGTGTGGTTTGTTACAACAGTTGCAATATAGACAAATTCTAATTTAAATGGTGTTCATTGATTCAACTCGTAAAAAAATAAAATCGCAATAGTAGGCGTATGAACTTGCACTAATAAATTGTATTGGCAGGAGTAAGTACACCCAACTGATCAAGATTAAGACCAAAGTGAAACTTTGACCAACGGTTGAGGGATCCTATTCTAATGATATACCACAATTAAATGGAAAATGTTTATTTCTCTCTAAAATTTCATTCAATATATAAACAACCAACCTATCATTTTCAAGACATTTATACAAACTAAAAGCATACACGTAATAGATCCTTTGGGAGTACTCAAAACCGTTCGAGAGAATATTATAGTGCTCCTAGAAATGACTTAATGCAACTTCTGTCTCATTTTCCTTCATTTTCTCTTAATCAACTGTTTGACTTGCACATCAGATTATCTTTGATAGTTATTCGATTCTTGGACCGGAGCTTGAGGACAAAGAAAGGTAAATTGAATATTTTAGGTTTGAAGATCTCCTTATCCTCATGACTATATAAGGGATTTGGTTTACTCATAATTTATACTCGTGTAATTTTTTATTATTATTTTAACCATAATGTGATGATAAGTCAAATCCTTCCACACACCTATGTGGGCAAATTTGAAGTCCAAACTTTTTGTATCACCACAAGAAGTTTTACAAGTGAAACTAACACACACTCACCTATTCATATTCGCATAATTTAAAGGCAAATGAGCGAAATCCCCCCCCCCCCTCCAATTGTTTAACAAAATTAATCGAAATTTTCCTAAAATTTTAGCACACATCTAAACCCTCTTTGAGTGTCAACCTTTTTGCTAATCTTACTATTTTACCCTTGATGGGTTGTTTGATGTTGGAAATATAAATAGCTTTAATTATTTACTTACTGAATATTTCTAATATTAATTAGTTGAAAATAAAAAAATGGAAAAGGAGTAAGGGAGTTGTCATAATTTTCCAATTAATTCTTAAAAAAATTTCAAAATTAATTAAACAACTATGACAACTCTCTTTCTTTTTCTTATAAATTTTCAATTAATTTTGATTAAAAAAGTTCAATTAATTAAATAATTATATGCATTCTTATTTCCATTATGAAACAATCACTAGGAGTAAAATAATAAAATTAATAAAACAGTTGACACTCAAAAAAATTTAGATACATTTTAAAATAATACAGATATTTCAATTAGTTTTGTCAAATAATATAGGTTCACTCTCACTCTTTTTTCTCCATAATTTAAATATTAAAAAACTGAATAACATTATGCAACTATTTTTAGAGATCAATTTTTTAGTTTTTGTTTTCTTGTGGATTTAGTCAAACATGCTCCCTAACTGTTTGACAAGTGGGCGGCTAGTAGCTACATCCTATTGGCAAGTAGACGAGGATGAATAGTTATTTTTAGCACTACTATTTGTCCCAATTGCCAATTGGTCCTTTAACTAACAAAACAGAGGTTGTTCATTTATATGAGTCTTAATGCGGATGGATAGATACTTTATAAAAAGGTTTGAAACAATTTCAAAAGAGATATTTTTAATTTACATGAATATATATGTGGCTCCAAAATAGTTTGTCATTTTCTAATCACATAATTAAAAGTTATAATAAATTAGTTTCTATGTGTGATTGAAATTCGTACTCTATCTTAAAGTAGCTTCAAAATAGGCCTGTATTTATATATATCTGATGAGAGTTTATTTTGAAGAGATATTTTTAGAGAATAGCCTTATAAATGTGTGTGTATGGATAGAAGACTTTTAGTTTTGTTTTTGGACATAAAAGTAATTTTATCATTAATTTTAAAATAATTTGGTAATGTCAAGAAAAACTTAAAAAATATCTACTTTAGAATAGCTGTTAGTAAAGTTAAAAATAAGGTAAGGTACGATTAATCATAGGTGAATGTTGTTTTGTTGCCCCTTGTTCACTCTAGCTCAATTGTTTGGCAAATATCAATTCAAGGTTTGGTGAACTTTGGGAATCGAATTCATAATTTGCAATTAATAAAAGAATATACACGTGACGTGTTTCATTATCGTTTAATTAGAGTAGTGAAGTTATCTTCTTGTCAACAAAATGATAAAAGTTTGATTGGGGCTCCATTAAAATGGAAATATAAATTTAATGAAATGTGATAAATGGATATCACAATCATAGGATTAGAATTGCGTTTTGTGATTGAGATGCCCTACTTTCTTTCTTATCAACAATTTTTTTTATTTTTTATAATAAAAGTCCTACCGTAGTCTTTTAGTCCATTCTCCATCATGTGGCATGAATCTTGTTGTGCAGATGATTTATTTGTAAAATTTTCAAACCTTTTGATTTTTTTTAGAATTTGAATACACAACCAAATTAACACATTCTACCTTCAAAATTACTCTTCCGTTAGATTTAAAGGTGAAAATTGAAAAAAAAGTCAAAAGGATTTTAAATTTTATCCATGAAATGTGTGAATCTTGCAATTTGCAATGCTATTTGGACATTAAATTAAAGAAGAGAAAAGAAAAGCATGCGAGGTAGGTCAAAGGCACAGGTTAATTTACAGGTAAGAACATCATTGGGATTGTGAGGATCCATCTAGACACAGCCACCTGGCCTTTCGATGGGGAAAAAATATTAAATAAAACGATTTAGTAGGAACGTCGTGATCAACTGGATACGTGGCAAAATTTGATAAAATGCATGAAAATTATTTTTTATGTTGCTTGATTTGTGTGGTGAATGATGTAACCAGTTGGGTTGTATACGTGTCTCAATTTGAAGGTATATAAATATAGAAGGTTTCAATTCTAAAACATATTTTTATTATCGTAACTCCCCAGGGCTCAACTCTGATGCGTGATTGATGAAGGCCAGTGTCGGAGATTGCGGTCACCGATAAAATAAATCGTTTTTATTATACAAATCAAATAAGTTGTTGATTAAAAATATAATTTATTATTTTATAAATTTTGTTCTTGTTGTTATGAATGTGAAGAATAAAGTATGTGTATTTAGTAAATTTTTTAAAATATAATAATCAAAATAAATTTAAGTTTAAAATACGATTTTATTTATATATTAGAGTTTATGAAAAAATAAAATTATAATTATTTTTTTGTTAAAATATTAAATTAAAATAATTTTTTTTAAAAGGTCTGATGGTTTATTTAATAAGGTGTGGTTTATAGAAAAATAACCTCTACTTATTTTTATAAGCTTTTGTCGAAAAAAAAAACTAATATAATGAATGATTTTTAAAAAAATTTACTAAACATAATTTTCGCCAAAAGATATAAAATAGGTTGCCTATAATGTTTCAACCGTAATCGCAAATTGAGTTTAATTTTTAATTTCTTCAAACCCCCGTCTGTTGTCACTTTTTTAAATTAATTATCATTAATATTTGAATTTAGTGCCATTTGCTAAATTGATTTTTTTTAGCTAATCTTTTAAAAAGATGTAATTGGCAGCTATTTAATACAAATATAAAATTAATTAAATCTTAATCACATACGACTTTTATGGACAAGTAGGAGAAGATTATGAAAATGTGAGCATAACTCAACTCAGCCGTTAAATCGAATTACTTAAATAAAGAGGAGAGTGGCAGCCGTTTAATAACTTGGCTTATATTATCATGCATGATGACAGGTTCTTTATTACACAACATTAATATTTGTTATCATTAATCAACTCTAAATTTACCATGACTTGGGAATCGGTCTCATGCATCTTATTAGCTTGTTCCCGCATCGCCTCACATGCATTATGCAATTAATCTGCTCAATCAATTAAACCATGCAGAAATTAATCAATCAAGAAAAAACATTAGGTAATAAATCAAGGGGAACATGTACACACACACATATATATTTTAAGAAGTGCAGGCTCCATTTTTTTTTTTTCATGTGGATATGTTATTTAGTCATATGATTTAATTAAGTTAATATCCAATCCACTGTGTAAAACTATATATATGGCTGAATAGATTGTCTACATCGTCTCTATAAAATAATACGACTAAATAACATATGTGTATAAAAAAATAAGGGCGCCTGCATGTATATGGATGATGATGAGGATGATGATTTTAATTACTTGGAGCAATCCATGGAGTTGGAAATGGGAAAGCTTAAGTGAGTATGGCAGTGGATGCGAAGAGACTGAATCCTGGAGGCATCGAATGGAATATGCATGAGACGTGCAAGATCCTCAATGCACTGGCAAATTTGGGCAGGACCAGCTTCATTTTGGCTGGCCACTTGCTTCAGATTAATGATGCCGGAGCAACACCCGCTCGCTGGCTCATTTATAGACAAATCCGATACATATCTTACGCAATGAATAAAATTATTGAATACGTTATCACAGAAGCTTGATTCACGAGCTTTTGATACTGAAACTAGCATCAATGCAATTGTTGCCAAGTACAACGGATGGCGGGCCATTTGTATATATCTTTCCAGCTAGTATATATGGTGTAGCACATGTATGCTAGCTGATCGCCCCAATGAGGCTATGTATATATAATTAGAACCTAGAATATTTGGTTAATTACTGGCTATTTAATTCGTAAGCATGCATGTAAATAGAATGGTCCATGAATTAAGTGCCCATTGTGGCAGCATGCGTGAGTGTGTGTGTGAGCGATCCTCGGCTGTCCTATAGCATGCACAGCCTTTCTGTGATGTGGATACATACGTTATGGTGAGTTTCTGAGTTCATTGTGTAAAGTTTTAAAACACCGAGATTTTAGTGCTCTAGCCAGTAAACACCAGCTTCTGTAAGAAATTAAAGCACTTTACAGTAGCACTCTTAGATTAGCGATACATAAAAATTCTCAGGTGTGGGAGCTCCTTTTTTTTTTTGGTTCGTATGGACATGCTATAAGTATTAAGTTATATGGTTTACTACTGAATTAAATACTGACTCTATTAAACTTATAACTTAATAGTAAATCCGCATTTAAAATAAAAAAAAACTTGTAATAAGTACAACTCACTTTGATGGGAAAACCTAAATAAGAAGAAAAAAAAGTAAAAATTAGTAATTAAATTACATAAATTGAAAGTTTCGTCACCTTCGTCTATGATATCATACACTTTCAATTTGTAGTGTTTTTATGATTGTGGCTCTACTTGATCATTTCAAAGAAATATATATATGTATATGTGGGTGTGTGTGTCTTTTTTTCTAGAAATTACATGTACACAAAAACATTGATATAGTAAACCAGCATCTAGATCAAGTTGAATACTTAGAAAACCATTTTTGAAAAAATAATCACAACATACGCGTAAGTAGCCAGCAGTTTGAAGCTTCGATTGGTGGTTTTAAACTACAAGAATGAAGTGTTTAATAAATACTTATAATTTTACGGTAATTGTCCGATGCATATTTGACTGATGATTAATGAAGAAGACCAGCTTAAATATTTTCCAACTTGCGATTCAAAACAGGCGGCTTCTTATAACTCTTGTTGATTGATTTTGATTCCATAGCATCCTCTTCCTCCAGCTGCATCAATTTGGTTTCAGTATATCGTATATTGCTATAATTACATCGATCACATATAAATTAAGTTGATCATGATCATCCAGTTATATATAATTAAAAATTAATTAACATTCAGATTCATAACTTAAATATATATTATGCCCCATGTATACACTTTCTGTTATTGTATTTTTATGTTGTATAATTTGTGGCGAAACGATAACAACAACAATAAAAAAAAATATATAAAAAATAATAATAATAATAAAGGTTTATATTATTATTATTAAAAATATTTTTAAATAATTATACAAATGACAATAATTAATAAAGGCACTTTAATAATTTAAAACAATTCATTTTGATTTTTAAATAAAGTAAACACATCAATAAAAATATAGTTTATTATGATTCTAATTTTTATAATTAAAATAAACAACTTATTTTCATTATTATTCTCCATTTTAATTATCAATCGATAAATGCACTATTAAAGTATTAAAACAGCAGTCCATAATCAATAATAATAACAATGAATAATAATAAAGTTTATTTAACATATAATTAAATAAGCAAAATTCAACCCGTTACCCTGCAATATATATATAAATAGACGTCGGAGAAGTTAAGCTCCTACAAATTTCAACTCGTTACCCTGCAGTTAATTGATTAATTAATTAATTAATGACATGTTAGGTACTTAGTTCAATTAATTAATTAATTAGTGAGTAGAAAAAAGAGATGAAATTAAAAATTAAATTAAAAAAAAGAGAGAGAGAGATGAAAGCTGTTGTTACTGGGAGCAATCCATGCTTGCAGAGATGGGGAAATTGAGAGAAGTATTGCATGTGATGGGAAGTTGTTGGATACGCGAAGCAAGCAAAGGAGGTTGAGATCCCCTCACCATGGCCTCGATGCAATAGCAGAACCTCTGAGCATTACCCTTTCTGTGCTTTGCTATCATGTTTAGTTTCTTGATGTGGTTGCAGCACTTTCGCGACGGCTTGTAGTACAAACCTGTCAGAAACTCCAAACAATAAGGAAATGCCGTAAACACATACTCACAACCCTGCTTGCTCTCGATGTATTCATCTTCATCCATTATTATTGCTGATGATTCTGAAGCTAATAATAAGAGGAAAATGATTATTGTAAACCCAATAAGTTGGCGACCGCCACCAGCCATTAATTGACGCATCTGCATGTGTGCTTTGTGATGATGAGCATATATATATATATAGAAAGTGTCCTTTTTATGTGGGTGATTTTTTTTTTTTATGCGGACACTTTGTTGAATCATCTGATTTAATAAAATAAATATAAATATATTATTAAGTCGTATAATTTTATAATGAATTGAAAACTGACTCTATTAAAGTACATATTAAATCACGTAATTTAATAATGTATTTGTAATTAAAAAAATAAAAATACCCGCACTTGAGAATTTCGTGTTGCAGTAAGTTGATGGCAATTGGATTAGGGGTACTTGCCATGAGAATTTCATGCTGCAGCATTTGAGAAGGTTCAGTTAACAAGTTATTACTTGTTTCAATTTCTAAGAGGAAGTATTATGTGCATGTGTGTTGTCATCACAAACACATTAAATAGGGATGACGATGGGGAGGGGAGAGGAGATGACCAATATTTCCGACTCATATCTGATATTTTGCATATATCCCCATCCTCGTTAGAATTACTTGAGAGAATCCTCATCTCCTCCCTGAATAATAATAGGGGATCCCCAATGATCTCCGATCCCCGAATAACTAATATATTTTTTTCTTTTAATTTTGAATTAATCATATTAAAATAAAAAATTCAAATAAAAGTAAAGTTCGAAATACATCTTATATTAATATCCATTACAAAAGTCTCATACATTACATTAGTAAGTAACACAGCATGCAAGGGATACAAACTTCTTTTACAAACTATCATGAACAAATTAATAATCTAATACAAAATTATTACAAATAAAATCGAATTTAGATTCAAAATTAACTTTTTCAATGGTGGCATGGACGCTTTATAAATATGGACTATTCCCTTTATAACACAATAATTAAATCGGAGCAAATCAAGAGCAAATATTATATCAGATTAGATTAGATTAGATATTAAAATTGTGATTCGTTGTAGGTAATTATTATATATATATATATATATATATATATATATATATATATATATATATATAAGTTTAAAATATTTAAAGAATATTAGAATTAAAATTTTTGGGTTAATAGAAGTTATTCGATCTTTTTAATGTCCTAAATAAAAATTTAGGACTTTAATTAGTTAATTAGGCCTAAAAGTTTAATAATATAAATATTTTGATATTTTTTATTTTTACCAATGTTTATAATTTTATAATTTATTTATTAGTAATTTTAAAAAATTAAAATGGGAAAATGGGTAGGGGATGGGGATTCCACCTCATCCCCGTCCCCTCCCCGAATAAAAAATTAAGTAAAAAAATTTCTCCGTCCCTTCCTCGAATAAGGAATTAGGTATAAAATTATTCTCATACCCTCACCGAATGAAGAAAATCTCTGAAAGTATCCATTCTATGAGAATTTTTGTCATCCTGACATTAAAGGAGCGTATGAGAAAGTGATTAAACAAAATAACTAACCCAAAAAAACGACGCCGTTTTGGTGTGGTTAGGACTTCGGACACAGAATATAGCCGTTAGAAAAACACAGAACAGAAACGAACTGTTTCCGTTGCAGTCCCAACCCAAATTCAAAAGTTTTGACCGTTGGAGATCTTAACGTTATACTTCTTTCCGGCCCCCAACTCCCCATTCATTTTTTCTTCATATCATCTCTCTCTAAACACGATATCAGATTCCCCCAAGCCTCTCTCTATCTCCAATAAGAGAACTTATTAGAGCCTATCGCAATTAATCCGCCATGTCGGTTGCAGAGGAACCAGCGGGTACGACAATGACGGCGATGGCTATGATCGACGAGGCGTACGAGTTCTCGGCGCCGCGGTTTTTTGATTTCACAAAAGAAGAGTCCGAGGAAGAAATGCAGAAGGCCGAGCTCTGGTTCGAGTCCGCTCTAAGCTACGCGCCGTCTCGTACGTTATTCTTTTTCTTTGATTGATTTCTCTTGAAGCATTTAGATCAAGAAAGTAAGGGTTTAGGTTTTCTGTGGATCAGAATCTTGAATCGTATTTCAAGATAGGGTTTTCTAGTAGTATCGGATCTCAACTTAAATAATGTTTCGAATTTTCTTATCATCCAAGCAGAGTTATGGGTTGATTTTGCCTCATGGATTTTTGAACTGATTGGAAGAATTGAGAAATGAGTATTCTAATTAAAGTTCTCTAGATTTTAATGTTACTCAATTTGGGATTAATTACAGTTTGCTTGATTTGTTATTATGCATCCATGCAGCTTTTATGCCTAGAATTAAAGCAGAAAGATCCTTCAAGGTTGAAAGCTTATGCAATTTTAGTGAGGCAGCCGACCAAATTCAGAAGGTGAAGGTTCTCTTTTATCCTCAATTTTTGGGATTTCGATCTTGGATATTCTAATTCTGGTGTGTGTAATTTCTTTCACTTTATTCTTTTTCAGGCCTCGGAATCATCAGACTCAACATCCACTGATTGTTTCAAAGAAATGAAGCATCCATCGGAGCTCGTTTCGGCTGAAACAAGGAAAGTTGAAGTGACACCCAGTGAAGCAACAGAAGAGAAAAGTGGACACTTGGTAATTTACCTTTTTTTTTTGGTTCAAAATGCCTTATTGTTCTTGTTTTTGCTATCTTTCTCACAATTCAGTTTCTTTCAGCTTTCTGCTGATAAGGATACCACCAGTGAAGAACATATAGGGGACAGTAGATGTACTCAAGATAATGGAAGGTTTGTTGCTAATGGTTTATCTATCAAGACTGATTATTGCAACTATAAGATAGAAGAGCTGCATAAGTAAATCAAAACTCAGTTCTTTTTCTCTTCCAGTGTGATCATAGAACCAGTTGTTGGTGATAAGGAGAAGGGTAAAGCCTCTGTCCAAGTAGGAAGTGAAGTATGCACCCCAAAATCAATGATCAATTCTGGTAAAGGAGTAACTGATGCCAAGAAGCAGCAGACAGCCAAGAAGATAGCGAGTCTGATTAAAAACCCATCGGCACTAAAGCCAAAAAATCAATTGCAGTCATCACAAGCTAAGAGGTTGGGATCTATATTTAGACTTACTGCTTAATTCATTTGTGGACTGATTATTGCGAGTATAAGATAGAAGAGCTGCATAAGAAAACCAAAACTTGTTCTTTTTCTCTTTGGTTTTTAAATTCCTTTTCTATTTGATTGTATGTTATTTTACTTATTTTGTCTCAATTCTCATTGTAGAGATTCTATTATGAAAAAGATTGCTGGAACTCCTACTAACTTTGCTCTAGAAAACCAAGCCATCAAGAGGCAAAAGCTTGACGGAGGAAGATCTAGACAGGTTTCCCATTACTGTTTTCTGGCATCTCCTTTATTATTATTGTTTCTGTTAAGCTTTATCTGAACTTTCTTTTTCCTGTATGTTTCTCTAAAAAATCTCAGATTCTAAATGTCAAACCCCAAATTTTACCCCACAAGTCCAAACTGGGTCTTGCTAATAACAGTTCCAGTTTATGCACTTCGACTGCTAAAACTCGCAGAGATGAGAGAAAGGTTTGTTATTTTCCACAACCCTTTTGCATTTTCAACTCTCTGGCGTCACACTTCTCACTGAAACTCGCTTATTTTGAAGGTTTATGTTCGAGAACGGGAACTAGCTGCACCATTTGTCTCAATGGCTGAGATGATGCAGAAGTTTAATTCTAGTACTAGAGACTTGTCCCTGCCACAAAATACTTCACTCTCACATGTAAACAGAAGGAATCTCTTTTTTTCTTAATTGCAGTTGAAGCTTGTTTTTCCTTGCATTTCTTCTTTCTTCCTGAGTTTTTCACCCCTTTTTTCGCTTCTGGTTTATCCAGGGGAAGCCTAAACTCACATTGACAAGACCTAAGGAGCCCGAACTGGAAACATCTCAGAGGGTCCGGTCAGTCAGGGTTAAGAGTACAGTGGAACTTGAAGAAGAGATGATGGCAAAGATTCCCAAGTTCAAAGCTCGCCCACTGAACAAGAAGGTATATTTTCTACTTACATAGTTCCCCAATAAATCTCGCCTAAACTGGATTGGTCCTTAACATGTGGCGTGTACTTCTCTACACAGATTCTTGAAGCTCCAATGTTACCTGCTGTACCCAGAAGTGCACCACAGCCACCTGAATTTCGGGTAAGCTATATTGAGGAATGACCAATGATGAAAAATTTATTGTGATGACAGGGGGTACCGGGGTAGTCTCTCATTTGGAGTTTCATTTGATTAATTTTGCAGGAATTTCATTTAGAGACAATGGCAAGGGCTAATCAACATGCTGAAACATCTTCGGTAGCTTCAACAGAAGTTTCTCGTCAGGTAAGGAATATACTGATGCCATTACAGAACTAATTAACTGATTTAGTTCACTCACTGAGCTTTTTCATCTTCATCTTAACAGGAAAATCAGTGGAAACCATGGTGCCTTACTGAACCTAAAAGCCCTGTACTGCAAACATTATTGAGAGCCCGTCCACCAAAGGTTAAAAGTTCTGCGGAACTTGAGCAAGAGGAACTTGAAAAAGCCCCTAAATTTAAGGCTAGGCCACTTAATAGAAAGGTGTGTTTCCACATTTTCAATGAATGGAAAGAAATTCTTTTTGGACCAACCCTCTTCTAAATTCAATTAACAAAAAATTCTTTTGTAGATCTTTGAAAGTAAAGGGGAACTGGGGATTTCATGTACAGAAAAGAAACATGTGACCAGGCCCGAAGAATTCCATTTCAGTATCAATGAGAGGATTCCATTACCAAGTTCTATCTTTGAGTCATTTGAAAAGGTAATTAGACTTTACTTTTACCTAGCGCATTAAAAAGTGAGTTTTTGTTGTTATTTTAATTTTTAATTTCTTTTTCTTTTCCAGCTGTCTTTGAATTCAGAACCTGGACATGAGAAGCCACTTCCAAGAAATACAAAGCCAAATCCATTCCATCTATTTACTGAGGTTTGTTTACTCATTTTCATGATTATGATGAGTTCCACTTGCACAATCTTATTATCTCTGACCACATTCTTATTTGCTATTTTAATGATGGAACTTGTGCAAAAACAGGTAAGAGGAGCAGAGAAAGAGAAGAAATTTGTGATGGAACTTGTGCAAAAACAGTTGGAAGGGGAAAGAGCCAGACTTCCAAAGGCTAATCCATATCCCTATACCACTGACTTTCCAGTGGTAAAGAAATTTACTTATTTTTCATATCAAATTTAGTTACGAGCATTTTGTGCATGTTAGTGTTATACTTATTACCAATCCTTCTATAAATGCAGATTCCACCAAAGCCAGAGCTGAAGCAATGCACGAGACCAGAACCATTTCAATTGGAGAGTCTGGTCAGACATGAGGAGGAAATGCAGAGGGAAATGGAGGAGCGGCGGAGGAAGGAGAAGGAAAAGGCTGAGATGAGAAAATTCAAGGCACAGCCAGTTATGAAAGAGTAGGTTAAATTGTTGCGTAGGATGCAGTATGCTGAAGAGAACATAAATCGGTTCCTTATATCATGTGGCTTTGTCTTGTAGAGACCCAATTCCAGTTCCAGAGAAAGTACGAAAACCCCTGACAGCAGTCAAGGAATTTAACCTTAATCTGGACCACCGAGCCGAGGAGAGAGCAGAGTTTGATCAGAAGGTAAAAATGAATCAATCACTCATTATATTTTATAGCTAAAATATATTTTATAGCACTATGCACTCAGCATAGTGCATCATACGCAACAATCACTCATTATATTTCAACGAGTGTTTTGAACTTGTACAGATTAAAGAAAAGGAAATGATGTACAAAAGGTATAGAGAGGAAAGCGAGGCTGCAAGAATGGTATGTGACATTCTGATATCATTCTGACACATTTTTCAATTTACCATTGTTGTTCTGATGATTATATGATGACTTTGATATGTGTTATACAAAAACATTGTAGATGGAGGAAGAAAAAGCATTGAAACAGTTGAGAAGGACGATGGTTCCACATGCTAGGCCTCTCCCCAAATTCGACAATCCCTTTTGCCCACAAAAGTAAAAATTCAGATTTTAGTAAGCCCGTTATTCTTCTTTCTTTCTCAGTTTTTTGACTGATGGATGATTTTTGCTCCACATAATAGGTCAACTAGAGAAATCACGAAGGCAAAGTCACCACAGTTGCGTGTGCTCCAGAGAAAAGAGAGAAGAAAATTTCTGGGTGCAATTTCCAGCGCCACTGCTCATAGGTGATGAGGTTGATGAAAAATTTGGTTGGCTTGTTCAAGAACTCTTGAACCTGAACTAAACTACAGAGATATAGTGAACTTTAAATGTATTCACAGCACAGCTACTGTATTTGTTTTAGGGATTATGAAATTCTTTTATGTCCATAGTGGTGATGGGGAGGTGAGAGAAGTGAAAAATAACATTGGTTGCTCTTGAACAGAACTTAACTTGCTACGGGAACAGAACATTGGTCCCTTTTTAAATTCCTGCTTTCCCAAGCACATCAGAAGAATTCCATTCACAAATATATTCTCATAGGAGAAAACGGACCAAATAAAGATTTGGTTCGCTTGTTCAAGAACTCTTGAACCTGAACTACTGAGATACAGTGAACTTCAAATGTATTCACAGCACAGCTATTGAAATTCTTTGATGGGCGGAGAGAAAAGTGAAAAATTAACAACGGTTGCTTCTTGATGCACATAACATAACCCACTTCACAAATAAAAATCATGTACGCACAATACTTCAAACGGAAGTAACAAGTTTTTCATTTTAATACCTTAACTCTTAACCTTAATTTTTTTATTAATCCCTTTAAAATTTAAAAGAGATAAGAACCGGTGAATCAGAAACACTGAATTAAGAATAAAAAAAAATTATTATTACTTTATTGATTTTATGGAACATACATATCAATATTCCTGGATCATACCTTTAGTTCCACTTCCAGTCCCTATGTTAATAGGGGTGGGACTTCTATTTTTTCCGACCGCAACAAAAAATTTTCGCCGTATATGGGCTTTTATTAGTATTTTATTGTTAAGTATAGTTATGATTTTTTCGATCGATCTATCTATTGAGCAAATAGATAGAACTTCGATCTATCAATCCCTAAAGACTTGGACCATCACTAGTGATTTGTCTTTCGAGTTCGGATACTTTATTGATCCACTTACTTCTATTATGTCAATATTAATCACTACAGTTGGAATTTTGGTTCTTATTTATAGTGACAATTATATGTCTCATGATCAAGGATATTTGAGATTTTTTGCTTATATGAGTTTTTTCAATGCTTCAATGTTAGGATTAGTTACAAGTTCGAATTTCATACAAATTTATATTTTTTGGGAATTGGTTGGAATGTGCTCTTATCTATTAATCGGGTTTTGGTTCACACGACCTATTGCGGCAGGCGCCTGTCAAAAAGCATTTGTAACTAATCGTGTAGGGGATTTTGGATTATTATTAGGGATCTTAGGTCTTTATTGGCTAACAGGCAGTTTCGAATTTCGAGATTTGTTCGAAATATTGAAAAACTTGATTTCTAATAATGAGGTTAACCTTTTATTTGTTACTTTGTGTGCATTTCTATTATTTGCCGGCCCGGTTGCTAAATCCGCGCAATTCCCTCTTCATGTATGGTTACCCGATGCCATGGAAGGGCCTACTCCTATTTCGGCTCTTATCCATGCTGCTACTATGGTAGCGGCGGGAATTTTTCTTGTAGCTCGGCTTCTTCCACTTTTCATAGTCATACCATACGCAATGAATCTAATATCTTTGATAGGGATAATAACAGTATTTTAAGGAGCTAATTTAGCTCTTGCTCAACAAGATATTAAGAGAGGTTTAGCTTATTCTACAATGTCTCAATTGGGTTATATGATGTTAGCTCTAGGTATGGGGTCTTATCGAGCCGCTTTATTTCATTTGATTACTCATGCCTATTCCAAAGCCTTGTTGTTTTTAGGATCCGGATCAATTATTCATTCAATGGAAGCTATTGTTAGATATTTTCCAGATAAAAGCCAGAATATGGTTCTTATGGGTGGGTTAAGAAAGCATGTGCCGATTACAAAAACTGCTTTTTTAGTAGGTACTCTTTCTCTTTATGGTATTCCACCTCTCGCCTGTTTTTGGTCCAAGGATGAAATTCTTAATGATACTTGGTTGTATTCGCCGATTTTCGCAACAATAGCTTTTTTCACAGCCGGATTAACCGCATTTTATATGTTTCGAATTTGTTTACTTACTTTTGAGGGGCCTTTCAACTTTTGCTTTCAAAATTACAGTGGCAAAAAAATAAATTCCTTATATTCAATATCTCTATGGGGTAAAGAAGAACCAAAACCGATTAAAAACAAATTTCATTTAGTTGCTTTATTTTTCACTTTGCTTTATTAACATAACATAACCCACTTCACAAATAAAAATCATGTACGCACAATACTTCAAACGGAAGTAACAAGTGTTTGATGGGAGGAGAGAAAAGTGAAAAATTAACAATGGTTGCTTCTTGATGCACAGAAGAATTCCAGTTTTACCATGCTTCACATCAGAAGAATTCCAGCCACGTGAAAATTCACAAATATTCTCATAGGAGAAAACGGAATGACACTTCACAAGTAACAAGTGGCATTTTAAGTGCATCCACAACTTACTGAAAAATTTTGCTGCTACCTACTCTGCTTCTGCCTATATGCTAGTATCTGCTTCTTGATGCACATAACACATTTAACCCACTTCACAAATAAAAATCATGTACGCACAATACTTCAAACGGAAGTAACAAGTGTTTGATGGGAGGAGAGAAAAGTGAAAAATTAACAATGGTTGCTTCTTGATGCACAGAAGAATTCCAGTTTTACCATGCTTCACATCAGAAGAATTCCAGCCACGTGAAAATTCACAAATATTCTCATAGGAGAAAACGGAATGACACTTCACAAGTAACAAGTGGCATTTCAAGAGCTTCCACAACTTACTGAAAAATTTTGCTGCTACCTACTCTGCTTCTGCCTATATGCTAGTATCTGCAATGAGGTAAGAAAAGATAAAATTAGTTGGTATAAGCCGACAAGAAAATGAAGTTAAGCCCAAAGAATTTGCTTCACAGCAGAATATAACTCCACTATTTTGACTTCACTATATTAATTACAATCAATTCATGCTCACCAAATGATCTGTATTGGAAGTGTGATTGACTCTAAGCCCTGCCAAAGTTTCTTGACCTTCCAAAATTTGCAGCTGATCTGTTGTAGGAATTGGCATGGACTGGTTGCCTTTGGCGTCAAGCCGCTCTTTCACCATTAATATTTCAACTTCTTCAGCTTGCAAAGGTGTCTGAAGCGAGACGTACTACATATATACACTACAAATTTAGATAAAGCACCAAAGAAGACATGAAAAAATCGTAAAATTTCATTATATACCGAGAAAGTACCGAGTGCAATATATTGCATAGGTTCAGGTCAGATCATAATTTGGACAAGCTCAAAACTCGTACAAATTCAAAAGACCTGACATGTTACTTCTCTAAAATAGCACAGTTAAAACTTATAGTAGAAGAGAAATCTCACTTCGCATAGCTGTTTAACTGACAAACTTGGTTGACAACAAAGGTAAGGTTGCTGCAAACTTGGTGCACATTGGGTATCCGCAGAAACAAGCATGAGACAAACATCTAACTGCAAGAAAGGGGAAATGGAGGATTTAATTTGAGAGGATGTGCCCACTGACTGGTGAAGGAACCAATGAATTAATTAGATCAGGCCATTGCAATGCTTATGAACGATAAATAAAAGATAGATTTCATTGCATCACCAATTTTTCATCACCTCTTGAAAGTACTCTTCAGCAACGATAATTCCAATTGTGGTTTGTGCGAACCATGATTGACATAATTTTACTCAATAAACAGTCCAACAGCAGCCAATCATACCTCATCGTTATTTTCCTGCAAGCTCCGGAGATATTCTACAAGCTTATTTAGGCGAGTGCTGCGCGAGCTCTTACTATTGCAGCCACTAGCACTGCCATGCCGTGTGTTACTCCGAGTACCACCCCTGCCCCAAGCAAGCATTTCTGGGTTCCAAACAAGCCCAGGAGAAATTCCTCTGCTTTCTCTACCCACTTCTAGATCATTTTCAATGCATCCGCCGTCTGAGTTTGCGGCCGATGAAGAAGGCTGGGATGACCGAATTCCTGACCTTCTTTTACGCCTTCTCGGCCTGACTTCTGCTGAGCGTTCATCATTAGAAGAGGAATCTTTGCCTCCGTTATCATCATTTTCATCCTCATTGTCTTCAGATCCCTGATGTTCAGTGCCACGGCTGTTTCTTCTCCTTCTCAAATGAGCAGTACGAGGATTCCGCTGTGGTCTTGTCATAAATGGGCTCGCTGTATCTTTACCAGGTGTGCGTCTCTTAACTAGTGCTTCTGATTGTCGTTGAAATATTTTGGCAATTGATGCTTGAATCTGTTGAATAAATCAGATAAACAACATATAAGAAGAAGAAAACCAACATACACCCATTCTCATCAAGCAAGGTTTTAAGTTAAATCTCCCCTTAGCCGAGCTAGCAACAATGAAATCTGAGTGAAATTCCAACTAGTGACTAACTAAAAATGCTCAGAAATGTATGACTCGGGACTTAGGGCCATTAATGAACTGACAAGTAAACAAGTGGATGTGAGTATATTACGCTATTCATGCTTACCTCACAAGCATAAAATTCCACCATTATATGCTACCTTCTTCTCATTAATGCACAGTTGTGATGTTCAGTGGTCACCGCGGTTGACAAAAGCTCATAGCCAAGCAATTAGTGAATCCTTCAAGCAGATCAATAGGCATGGATTGTTTCTCATTGAGCTTGTCAATGAAAGTTGGCTTTATTTCATTGACCTTAAACACTCTTACCCAAATATCTAAGCTTGCTTTCAGAACCCCCCCCCCCCAAAAAAAAAAAGAAAAAAGGCAAGCTACGGCCCAGCTGAATTTGAATGGTTGGGATTATTTGCGGCTGTAATAGTAGCAGTGGCAGTGGCAGTATAACAACAAATTTTGAGAGTTAAGCATCCATGTCACAAGAAAACAGTACAACCAAATTTCGAAATCAAAATTTTCCAGCCTTAAAGCAAGCAGCACAAATGCCAGTGATGATTATCATAAATGCTTTAATGATCTTAAATTAAGGAGCATAATCATGTGGTGATACGACAATATTCACAGGATGTGTGTTACTCCAAGCATGTGCCAAAGATCTTCATGAAAAGATGTCAAAATCAGTTTTTGATGAATGCTTCCCCGCGTTAGAATTATTTAAACCTAAGTTTGAACATGAATCGTGCATTTAAACAGAGCAACAAAAACATAAATACAGAGATTGGCAAGCACACAGAAATCATTTGTAATTTGTCATCCAACCTGCTTATTCCGAGTCCTTTCTTCTTCATGAAAAGCCAATTCCTGAGGACAATACTCAGCAAATTAGTTTGCCATATGCAAAAACACCATAAACTAAATCTGAACAAGTAAATAAATAATGAAGGAAATTCATACCTCTTCCTCATATTTATCAATGTCTGGATATAGAGCAGAAATTATGGCATCGTAGTTTGGGTCATCTCTCAAAGAACGTCGACTGGCACAGTGTGTGCGGCAAGCAGGACACTCATTGTTCCTGCAGTTGAATGTCAATTTAAGTACAAAAATTCAATTAACAAATATCTACAGAATCATAAATTTTGAGTCACTGATACAATTAGCTGGGACAAAGGCATGAACACAGAATATTTAACAATAATATGGCCAATGTTGTCACATACCCTAGTCGCATTGACTTGTCTATGCATTCCCTGCAAAAGCGGTGCAGGCATTCCATTACAGTTCGTGTTTTCTTTATAATCCCTGTAGCGGGGAAAAAAATGAAAATTATATGCTTAGCCTGTACAATAAAAGTTAAGACTCCCAAAAGATTCTCAACTTTATCAATGTTCTACTTATATGCTGGCACAATGCTCCTGCCTTTCTCGGGCATCTTTGTTTTCTGTTTCAATAAAAGCCTTGCTTAAGTTGACACATTTTGAAAATTAAAATATCCCATTAAACTAAGGCAGCACCCTGCATTCCTCCCAGGTAATATCACTTTTAACTCAAGATCTCAAATACCACAGCAATGATGATTGAATCAGCCAACATGATAGCATCATAGCATTCAATTCAATTTGTAGAATTGTTTTATCAAAGTATTTCACTCATATTCAGTTACCTCAATTCAATTATCTGAGGTAGCTATTCCATTGTTCTCCGACAATTCAATTTGGTCAAGGTCATGCTTTTTAACTAAAGTTTTCTTTTTCAAGTTTCAAAACCATTATTTAAAAGTTAGAACCAGTTTCTGAATGTTGAAGGATGCCACTTCACTAGATTAGTAATTTACTAAATTGACAAACATATCAATCATTAGTATAACTGGGACAACATTGTATTGGACTGAATTGAGCAATCCCAAATAGCCTCTTGAATAGGAATTAATTAGAGCCGGCTAAGTTTTTTTTTTTTTTTTTAATAATAAAAAGAGCATGTTGAAGAATAAGGCCAAAAAGGAAAGGAAGAAAAGTTTCAGATGGTGCAAAGCAGAAAGTACCTAGACAAATTGGACATTGTACATCCTTACGAATTTCTGGAAGTTCAACAAAAACAAATCTGCAAAAGAAACCAGAAAACTTAAGTGGAATATTGTACTTGGCCATTGCCAATTCCAATTATAGTAACAATTCAAACAAACTGCTAAATTGATAAATGACGATGTTATCTTGGCTATAGCCATAAAGTACAGAAGCAATCAACTAGTTATCAATAGATTTTTCAACTTCATGGTAAGACTTCATTGATAGGAAACACATATTATTGTTCAACAAAAATATATATATAGATATAGATATAGATATATAAGGCCAACATTAGTCAGCCACCTAACCCTTCATGCACATTTAAGATCCCAACCTAGATTTCTTAGGTATTTTCCCTCTATCAGTGTCTTACTGAAATCTTAATGAGAAACAGTTATCGAAGAGGGCTTATTGTTTTCACCCTTGACATCAGTCAACCCAGCCACTTAAAGACAATGAGAGCAGTATGTATATTATAATCAGCACAAAATTAAGGCCATAACTAGCATAAGAAGCTAATGATCAAACAAAAAAATTCTAAGCAACTACTTGGAATATAAGGAAGTAATATTTTATTGAATTAGAATTGATTCTTGCAAGCAGTGACAAACTTTAAGCCATACGAGTTGAATGCTACTGCCAGCCAAAGATACTACAAGGAATTCAATGATCAACTTTCAAGGTGATTCTCCAACATTGTACTTATGCCCAGTTTACAGTGTAAAGAAGAATCTTCTCTGATCCACAATCAGAAAGTAAAACAGCAGGATAAAACATCTTCATATATGCATCAGTAATTATTGCCCAAACATTTTTAAGGCTCCTTAAAGGATAAATCAGTGGTTTTCACCAGTATGATAACTTTGCTAATATCTTCCTCATTGTTTCTAGAATCAAGGCACCAGCATCCTCAACCTCATAGAAAATAATCAAAGCTGACTAGCCTTGACATATTTTCTATTAGCAAAATGCTCAGACAAACTTTTGAAACAGAACTGCATACTACTACATAATTCTAACAGATATTCATATCAGCCCTTAAAACATGTTTGCATCCTAACATGGATACTGGTAGTCAACAGTCTCACCAGATACAAGGCTAAGCAGTTGACATACAAAAACATAATAGGCTCTTAAGAATGCAAGTATCATTATATTTCGTTAACGAACAAGCAAGTAGAAAGCAGGGCAGAAGTAGTGTTTTTACATACAAGATTATCTATAAGTACAGCACAAAAACAGTACTAGAATACCAGATAGAAGATGGGAAAGGAGTTCCCCACAGCAGTTTGGCAAATATATATTCAGTTTAATTCAATGTTGAAATTATAGCTGCCTTAACAGATGTTGTTAGCCTTGCTAGAATAGAAAAAGACTGTTAACACCCAGTATTAGAGAAATTCAAACTTTTACAATCTTCTTAAGCTAGTTGGTGCATGTGAAATGTTTCTGACAACCAATTAATCCATCTAATACAATATATCAGTTCATATTATATACAGGTAAAAACGCCTGAAAAGAATAACAACAAATGAGTTTTCATGCATGTAAATAGCCAGTTACTCGACACAGATGGCTCCATGCAATAAACTGGCAGGCACTGACCCAAGAAGAGCAAAAACATAAACCCAGACAGTAATCTCTTCACAGAAACAAAAGGAACCCATCAACAGCCAATTTGCAAGAAACGGATTTGAACTGCAACCCAGAAGAGAATAAACACTCGTTGAAAGAGCGAAATCTAACAGACCCAGATGCCAAAAACTCATTGATAAGCTAACAAACTAAGAAAAATGTAAAAAACAAAGAAGCTTTAACAAAAGAGAGAGAGTGTATATACTCGGGTTTTTCTCCTGAAGTGTCAGATGAAGGTCCCTCAGAATCTGCAAAAAGAAATGCAATCAATTCAATCAATCAAACTTCACATCCCATTTACATACACGTGTAAACAGAAACAAATGAACCTTACCATCTTCATTTTCCTCATCTTCTTCATCCCCTTCACCTTCCACTTCTTCGTCGTCTTTCTGATCTTCTTCAAGCTGCTGCTGTTCATTTTGTTGAAGCTCTAGCTGTTGTCGTTCATGTCGAGATTGCTTGGCGTGGCTCTGTTGAAAAGAATCTTGCCGTTGTTGTTCTTCTCCTTGTAGCTGTTCATCGTTGTTGGCGTGATGACTCTCTTGCAACGACCGCTTCTGTGCAGGCATTGATATTGGTAATGATGAAAGATTTGCACGAGACAAGACAAAGCCGAAGCACCAAAGCAAGAGATGGCAAGAGATTTATGAGCTTTTCTTTTCTTTTTTTAATTATTTAATTTAATTAAATAAAAAATTATTTCCCTTTTTTTCGTGTGTGTTTTGGTCTAGAGTTTGGAGAAAGCCGCAGCAGAATCAGATGTTACGGCAACTAGAAGAAGCACTTGTTGGCTTTGGTGGCCGGCCTCCTGTCTCTCTCTCTCTCTCTTCTTTGGTTACTTTTGTCATTTCCAACCCCCAGTTGTTACAATTTTTTTTTATTACTGATATTATACGTATAATTATTAGGACTATTTTTATTAAATTTATGAAGTACAATTTAGATTTTTTGCCCGCACTTTAAAGGATATTTGTCTCCCTTAATTATTTTAATTGAAGAAAAAATTTAATTCTATATTTTTTTTTGAAACTTGAAAATGTGAGAGTAGCAAGCCACCGTTTCAGCCTAGGAGTGTTCAGAATCCGATCTGAATCGTTCAATCCGTCTAATTCGTAAAAACTTGATATGTAAAAATTCGGTCCGCGAGTCTAAGGGTGTTCAGAATCAGATCTGATCTGCTCAATCTGTTTGATCCTTAGAAATTTGATTCGTAAAAATCCGATCCACAGTTGGATTGGATTAAAAATTTGATAATCTGAAATCAATGGATTGGGTATAGATCTACTTTTGTAAATCCCCCGAAATCCGCAAGTCCGCAAAAAAATAAAAAGTATTTATTTAATTAAAAATTAAAACTTGTAAATATGACATTAGTACTTACAAGTAAATAAATAAGTTAAAATATAATTACATTAATACTATATTATATCTTATATGATAATAATATAAAATAAAAAATAATTAAGTAAACAAATATACTGATCTAAACAAATGAGTTTTTTTGTGTTATATTTTGAAATTTTAAATGTATTATCAAGCTTTATTTAAACGATTAATTTATTTAATTTTAAATTTGATTGGTAGTAAAATTGTTTTTATATTTAGTTAATTTGTGTATTGGACAGAATTAAAAATTTTCAGTCCATAAACCAATCCGCAAAATGATGAATTAAATATAGATTGGGTCAAATATGTATCCGATTCGCAGACGTAGATTGAATTTGGATTAAATTTCACCGATCTATAGGTTGAATTGGATTGAATTGAAAATTTATAATTCGTAAAATCGTGGATCGGATATGAATTGATGTTCAATCCGTAAAATCCGATCTACGAACACTCCTAGTTTAGCCAAAGGTCGAATGACTAATTTATTTTACTTTTGATTTTTAAATAGGATATATCTTTAATTTATTATTATAAATTCTCTATATTATTAACATATTGTTATTTTTTTTTCATTCAATGCAATTATGCATGCAATTCAAATACATATATTGGGAGTTTACCACTAAGGCCATTAGCAAGGTGTAAAATCCTCATTTTTCCCTACCATAAGAAAAGTTAATATAGCACACTATATATAGATATTGTCTTTATTTAATGCAAATAAAATATATCTAATAAGTTTTATAATATGCTAAAATTATAAAAAGTTTGAACTCTTGATGATTCTGATGGTAATACTAGTATATTATAATAAAAGCATATTAGATTGCTAATAAATTTATTTGCGTACGTAATTGACAAAATTTTGTGAGGTAATACATTGCAGTGAGATCATATTCAAAATAAGATGCGGTATTTAATCGAGAGGTTCTCATATATTAGAATATGAATTTAGTAAGAATTTATTTTATCATTTTAAAATTTTGAGAACTCAAATTTAGGCCTCAGCTCAAATTATTATATTTTTTAAAATTAACTTTTTAAATCAAAAAAATAGTAAATCAAAACTATTTCATATCTTTCTTGATTTTTCGATCATATCTTTGTGACATAATCTTTTACATTATGAGGAGATGCCATAATTTTTTTTTATTAGTGGGAGATACCACTCCACACTGAAGTATAAACAATATATATATTTTTAGTAAAGATTACGGAACTTTTTTTAGTTTTAAGTTAAATGTATTAAAAAAAAGAGTAATGGCATAGTCACAAATTTTAATATAATTTTATTTTGTATAAATTTATGTGATATGATAAGATTAGTTGAATTAAATATCACTTGTCTTACATGATTTATTTTTATTATTTTATATTTTTATTTAATTAATAAATTAATATCAGATTAATTTATATAAAATAAATTTATATAAAAATTTGTGACTGTATTATCATAATTCGTTAAAAAAAAAGAAAGAATTTTAAAAGGAAAAAAGAAAAGGCCAAAAGCAAGATTGAGGAAAGTAACTTTCACTTTTTTGAGGAAAATAATGCAATTAAAATGTTAAAGCATCTATCGAGTTGATTACAAAAAAACACCGTCTATTTGCTAAAAGATAATATCGAAGGAACCATGCAAGCTGTCGAATGTGGTTCACGTGTACAGTCAATCATGTTGGTCCAGTGAACCCACATTTTTTTTTTCTTTAAACATTTAAAAGCATTCTGTTAAATGAAGTTTAAGTCAAACAATGGCATCTGGAGATGCGGATAATTATTATTTATTATAAATTCTAATTAAAGAGTGCATGTTCAGGCATTATCTCTACCGTAAAAGAATTTCATTTTCATCGACTAATTGGCCATTTATTCGTTTCCATCAACTCGTTGGTCATTTCTTCATTTCTTGCATGCATGCCAATGGAAAAATAGTTCTGTAACTCACATCTCTTCTCTATTGCAAAAGGCGCGCGCACACACACATATGTCCATATAGTGTGGGTGACTTTTTTTTTTTTATGCGGCCACACTATAAAATTTTGTGATTTAATAGAATTAGTACAAGTGTACTATAATAATATACTTACAATAAAAGAAATAAAAAAAACTTGTACATATCTAATCATTTTATAGTGAGAATATTTTTATTTTAACAAAATAAGGATTTCATAACAAATAAAAAAATACAATTTTTAATACATTAACAAATAAAAAAATACTTTTTAATATATTGAAATATGTATTTTTATATTTTAATTACATTCCCACTTTAATAAAGTGAGGATATAGAGCAATGAGAGATCCCTGACTATATTAAATTCAGCAACAAGTTAAAAGATTAAAAAATACAAATTTAATACAATGTATTAAAACTTTTGTTTTTTGTGTTTGAACTTATCCCTAATTTTTATATAGTCAGGGATCTCTAATTGAAAACCTAGCAATTGTTCTCAATTTCCTAATATGAATATGCTAATAAATTATATGATTTAACAGAGTTAATATAAAAAAAATTATAAAGGCATGTGATTTAATAGCATGTCTATATTGACTAATAGCGTGTCCGTATAAAAAAAAAAAGAAAAAAAGAGGACGATCACATCTGAGAATTACTATATATATGCTTATTTTGTTCCTATATTTTGAATTAAATATCTATTTAGTCCATATATTTTTAAAAAATACTCTATTGCTACTAAATATATTAAAATCCTACTCTTATTTTCTTTCCTTGTACAATAATACCCTTGCAAAAATATAATTTATTAAAGAAAAAATTATAATTTATTAAATTAACCTTATATAAAAATTTACCCAAACTTTATATCATTATTTTACTTTTAAAATTAATTGGTAAATTAATTTTCTATAAAATAATTATTAGTAAGATTGTTGTAAGCACATTAAACATTGTTTAAAGGTGGCTGATATTAGTTTACTTTTAAATAATTATTTTTAAGATTTGTTACTCAGGTACAAAAATCTTTCTCACCAATATTTATTGGTTAGTTTACTAATAATAGTTATTAGTTAATTTGCTAATTAAACTTTTTATAAATAAATTAATTAATGTCGAGAATATTGTTGGAATATTATTATTATAAAATGAAAAATAAATGTAAGGGTAAGAGTGTACCGTATTTAATTACAAAGGTGTTTTGAAATAATTTTTAAAATATTTACATCAAATTATAAAGACTAAACGAGTATTTACTCTATACTTATAGTTTCTTTTTAGTAATGGTTCTCTTACTTTAATGTGGTAAGGGTGAAGATAATAAAGACACATGTCTTTTACTTTAATAATGTAAGATAAACCTTATTGAAAACTTACTCTCTAAATATAGAGTCATTATAGAAAAAGAGAACCTTCAAGGGTGAGGCTGTTAGGAATTTTGCACTCTAAATATTAGTTTGAATGTTTTTATTACTTTGCACACTCATACACTAATTATAAAAATTAAGTATTGCTTTGTACACTCTTTAAAATTTCAAAAATATCTCGACTTTAATAATTTTACTTAACTTTGATTACTTAAAATTGAAATAAAACAATTCAGCACACTAATTTTTAGAGATTTAGCATATACTTACGACAATAGAACTAACTCAAGTTGTAAATAAATTATTTAACATAATTTTAGTTATTGATTTTTTGTTTATTTATGTTCAATGTTAAATTTTACACTCGAAATAACTTGTAATGAGAACATCATCATCATCATCATAATAATAGTAATAATAATAGTAATAGTAGTAGTAATAATAATAATAATAATAATAATAATAATAATAATAAAATCCATAAATACTACGAAAAAAAGAAAAAGAAATAGGAGAAGAAGATGAGATGGAGAAGAGGGGCTAAAGTCCAAAACAAAAAAACTTTTACAGTATTTTTGTTTCGTTTTATCTTTTAAAAATAAAAAGTATCACACCAATTTTGTAGTTAAAAATTTTCTGAAAATTAATTTCTTCATCTTTCATCTAAATATTAATTAAGATGTTGGAAATATGTAAAAGTTTTAGAGTTTAAGATATGAGAATTATAAGTTGAATAAGGAGTGTGTTATATGGGTGTTCAAAATAATTATATAACATTGACTTATAATAAATTGTCCTTAATAATAATTTTTACTATATATATTATTATAATGTATATTTTTATCAAAATTAAATTGTTTAGAATATTTTTTAAAGTGTAAATAGTCCCATCTTTTACTTTATTAAAGTAAGAGATTAAAAAGATAATAAAAACACACACACCTTCCTATATTGGAGTGTATTTTTTTTCTTATCTTTTAATTTATTCTATTAAAACATTGTGTGTTAAATAAATCTCTAATATTTATTAGGGGTACATTTCCAAGCTATATGTATATAAGTCTCATTTAGAATTGATGTTAAAACTCACTAAGCAACTTATTTCATAATCTGTGATAAAAATAATGTTTGATAAATGTTATAAAAACTACTTATTTCATAATTTTTTTCATTTTGAAAATAGCTTTTAAAAGCAGGTGAGGGATTGCTTTTCACAAATAGTTTATTAAATAAGCTATTACGTCTTTTTAATGTTCATATTATAACCTTAATTATTATTTTGACAAAAATAATTATGTTATATTTTTCCATATACTCTAATATATAAGCCATTAAATATCATATTACCACCACAACTACTATAGATTCTCTCCAATATCAAAATTTTGAGTTAATAAGTTCATATTTTTTTATGTCATACTTGTATTTTCTATTATAAGATAAAAAAATGACTTGCATATAATTATATAATTTTTTTTTGAATTATGAACAATTTCACATGAAAATTATCTATACCTTTTAAAATCAATTTCATAACTATGACTTTTAACATTCAATCTATTTATATTTTTTTCCATAGTCTTAGTATTCATTGCAACAAGTTTAATGTTAAAGTAATGCATATCACATTTTTATTTATTTGAATTATAAATTAATATGAATCTTTATCATATTTTAATTTTTTTATGTGTTTTAAAAAGAAGAGGGCAAACATTATTAAATATACTTAAAAAAATAATTTAAACTTATATCTATTTTAATTATCATATGATAAAATAACACATTTGTAATAAAATTTACTAAACGCATGTGCATTGCTTTTCAAATTCACAGCAATCGCAACAACACAATTTACCAAACATCAAGGTACTTTTTTAATCAATTTATTACATCCACATAGTAGAAGCAACTTATTTAATCAACAACTACAATCCCAACCTAGCCCATACCGCACGAACGTCAACCTGTGCTAATTGTTTGGATTTAATGTCATAGTATATCCTTAGTTGAATATCAATAGATTGAAGCATAATTTTTTTTTTAAAAAAAAACGAAAACAAATCATAAATTGAATGCATCTAACTTACAATTATTGTATGCTACAAACTACAACCGAAAAAACCAACTGCAAATTTTCATGACACATCCCAGGTTTTGATCACAAAGAACAAGTTTGTAAATGTAATGGAAACATTTACAAAACGATATAAAATACAAAATTTGTAAGGTAGCGTTTACCTTGTGAGATATATAAAACACCATCAAAGAAATTTCTGTTTGCACTAACAAGAATGAATGATTATTAAAACAATATTGGGTGCGCTTATAAGAATCATGCATCTGGCAGCAAATGCAGAAGATGCAATTTGAAAATGTCCAATATATACATATACTTACACCTGACATTAATGCCCAATAAGAGCCATTGCTGGCTTCTTCAGCTTGCTGAACTTAGTGCCAACATGACAGTGGATTCACCATGTCTGTGCTGCGTCCTATGGGATTATAGAATGATCTATGGCATGAATTTCGGTGCACGCATTTCTTAGAACCACAACTTACAGACAAGATCAGAATCAGGTTGTCACATGGCAAAAACGAATGTGTAATCTAAAGAAAAAAATTGAAGAAGGAAAGATGTAAAAAATTGCTCAGCAGTATAAAGAGCTATGAACATAAGAGTGCCGCTGAGAAAGATAATCAAAACTGAGAGTCACTGGAGAGTTGTAGATTCCTGTATGCTGAGCAGTTTGAATGTTGCACTTACATTGACATGAAAAAAATGAAAGGGAGACATAAGCCATGGACAATTTACATTTTGTATAAATTATTGATTTATATAAATGCTTAAATGAATGGCTAAAGGCATGAGATGATAGCTAGTGTTAACCAAAACCAGCAAGAATGCTTGAGCATAAGCTGACCTTTGAGAAGATTCTGTAATAGTCACTCGTGCATGCACCACCTGTTGCTTCCAACACAATAGCCTTTATAAATCAATTCTCATGGGATAACATAGTGAGTAAAGCACTTAACATGGATGAAGGAATACAAGCAATGATATACTATTGTAGCAGCAGAACCGAGTTAAATGACTCAGCTACAGCATGGTAAATACCTAGGGCTGCAATCAGCTAGAAACCCTGACACTATGAAAATTGATGTTCCACAATTCCTACGGCTCTTATGTTTAAGCTTAAATACTACAAATCTTCAATAAAAACATGAAATTTAATAGCAGGGCAACGGCTGCTATGTTCCTAGGGTGACAGAAGAGAGAGAGCATGCTTCAGAACAGCTATCTGATCTGGAAATGTTTGCAAGTGGCATTTTCTTGGATAGATATTTTGATTCTTCCCTTGTCGTCAAGCTTCCTGCAGACCAAATCCTTCAACTGCGTACCTGTCCCTGTTCCTTTGCAGCTCGAACCTTCCCCATTAGATTCAGCCGTATTCTTCCTTCTTCGTTCATTATGTCCAGCCAAACGCCTGCGACAACTTCTTTTGGTTTCATCAAATTCTGATAGCTCATGGAATCTGCTCCATAACATTCCAAATCATAATAATCAGAGCAACAAATAAAGTTCCACTACTTGTTTCTTGATGGTCCGGGAGACAGATATCAGAAGCAGCATAACAATGTTAAGCAACAAGCAAATGTGCCCTTATACAATGTTGTTGGTTTTTTTTTTCCTTCTTGGAAAAGATTTAAAAGGTATCTAATAGTGGAATTATAAAGCTAGCTGCGCAAAATTGGATTGATTCCAATTATACACTATAATAAAAATTTCAACTTGCACAGAAGACATGCACTAAAATCCAAATCACACATGACCAGATTAAACTGGATTGATTCCAATTATACACTATAATAAAAATTTCAACTTGCACAGAAGACACATGCACTAAAATCCAAATCACACATGACCAGATTAAACAAGATCCCGGAATCATCGTGCTGCAAACAATAAAAGACACCATTAAGAATATGGATAGAATCACTCAATTCAAACATACTATCAAACTCATCAATTTACTAACTAAAGATTAAGTTACTGCTTTCAGTATAAGCTAGTCACGTGAGTAGAGAGTTTTTTTTGGGTCTGAAGATGTATTAGGAGTATTATCCAAAAATCTTAAGATGCATAAAAGACAAAAAAGATAACAAACGGCAATAACCTAATCTTTAGCAAGCACTTTCCTTGGTTCCCGAAACTATTATCTCCTACCTCAATCTCTTTCATCTTAAAACTTCACCTCATACACAAAATACAAGTGATTGGGAATTGAAAACAACAACCACTGGAACATGAACAATTCTTGCCAATATAGTTATATAGTCAAGTGAAAATGACAAGAAACAGAGCATAGGGGTAATTGAAACCTGCTACATTGCTGACAAAACCTCTGCCTCATTCCACCCATAAGCACAACCTGAGCTTTGGCATGAACCTCACACACTTTATGCCTCCTGTGGTACTGCTTTGCATCACTCAGATCAGCCGCACACTTGTCCACTTGACAACTCCTCAACCCGCTGCCACCACTTGACCCTTTCTTTTTCTTACTACTACTGTTCCTATTATCATCACCTTCTTCTTGCGGGCAGAGGTCATATTCACCACCATCATCATCATCATCTGAATCCAGAAAAGCCGCCGTTGCCTCCTCCTTTTTCACAACTTTTACCATCTTGTTCTTCCTTTTTGCATCCATAAGTTTCAAGACTGGTATGAAAAATACTTAACACTATACACTACTGGTGAAATACAAAAGAGTTCCAGAAAGTGAAAAGACAGCAATACACACTACTGGTGAAATACAAAAGAGTCCCAGAAAGTGAAAGAAGAGCAATGGGTTTGAACTTGAACTAAAAGAAATTGGAATTTGAAAAGAGAGAGAAGAAGAACGAGTAATGAATGAGGACCACAACAAAAGCTCCATTCTTTTCTTTTTTTGGCTGTCTGTCTGTGTGCTGTCCTGTTTTTTTTTTTTTTTTTTTTTTTGGGTTGTTGTACATGACATGAGATGAGAGGTGAAGAAATTGTTAACATAGATTTTATTTTGTTTTTATTTTATTTTTCTTGAATAAGAGGGAGGGAACCCGGGCGAGCTTGGGGGTTGGGGCTGCTGGCCATTTTCTCGTGACTGGTGGGCCTTATGGCCCCTACGCCATTGTTGTTATGTGAACGCGTGTTCGGTTCTGCGTTTTTTTTTTTCTTTTTCCTTTTGTTTTCTCCTACTTAACTGTTTCCTTCGTTAAAAAAAAAAGCCACCCATTAGTACTGTATTTATTTTTTTATACTGATTATACATCAATTATTGTATTATATATATATATATATTTATAATTATTATTATAACAGACATTATATTAATATTTATAATTAAATATATATAACTGAAATTTATATTATTACATTAAATTCTATTGAAATATATAAACCACACAAATAAGAGATGTCTCCATTCCATTACAAATATTTGAACTCTCATAATATTTTTTTAGAAGTTTAAACCTTGTGAGTTGTGAGAGTAGCAGCTCAACCACTCAACCTTTCTACATTTATTTATATATGCATATGAGCTTGTCTACTACTCTACATTCAACCAATTACCTTTTTTTCTTATCCATAATTTTCTTTCTTTGTAAATATAAGGATTAATTTATTTTTTAAATTTTATATTTTAAAAATATTTTGACTTATTCTTCATTTTTAGTAAGAAGACAAAAAAAAAATTCAGCAACCCATCAAAATTTTTTTATTATCTTTTAATAAATATAAGAGTAATTAAAAATTTTAAAAATAAGAAAAGCAATTAAAAATAATTGATTAATGCAAAAAATAATCTAAAATTTACTGTATCTAATGAATTTCATTTATATTTTAGAAAAAAATTGACATATAGGACCTCAATCGAGATTTGGACAAATAATAATAGACTAACTGATAGATCCATTGTATTTAAAAATTGACTTCCATTCCTCTCCTTTTTTTGTTAATCAATTCATTCTATTAAATTTAATCAGTTGCGGAAATTTTAAGCAAAAATCCTTTCGCAACTCTCACGCACGGCAGTCACGTTATTTAATTAGCTGTGCCCAATATGTCGCTTGGTGCCCACCGCATTGAATAATTATTGATCCTAATGTTAATTATGGGGAAGCTATCCAGTGGGTGGGAGCGATACGCGAAGATAGTGACGTGGTCGGAAGAGACTGGTTAATTTGGATGGCTCGGCCGGATAGTTTGACTTTGATTTGAACTTTGTTGGTTTAAGCTAATGTTAATGCGAAACGTGGCGACGTTCAGAGAAGTGGGTGGTTTAAGAAAACGGGGTCCCCTGTCCCGTCCTAATTACCGGCGTGGGGTCGGCAATTGCTTGACCCCGATTGACTTGACTCTCAAGTCTCAGGTCATGATTCGACCCGATTGACGTGTGCCAAAACCGAATTGTGAGAGTTTTAATTAGACTTTTTTTTTGTGGTAAAATAATAGATTTGAAATTAACATTTATTTATTTTTATTATAATCGATTTGAAATATAAATAAATATTTAATATCATCTTTTTAATAATTTATTACAGTAATAAATTGATGAAATGAAACCATACATTTTTACACTAAAGATAAATAAACAACATGAATAAATTAAAATTGAATCAAATCAATGACCTGAGCGTCAAGTCAATCGAGGTCAATTAACTACCAACCCCACAATAGTTGTTGGGAATCTATCTTATATTCTTATGTTGCCTCTTTCTTATATATCAATCACCATTATCAAATTTTGTAATGGTAAATTGGTAATAGTCACATCAACGCAACCATCGCCAACCGAAATTTTGCGGATAGAAACTACTAAAATTTTGAATTTATATACAAAAAAAATAAATTAAAAACTACTTTTATCCAGTGTAAAAGGACAAAAAAATACCAACTGAAAAAGGAAAAAAAAAAGAAATGAAAAGAGTTCCACAAAAAGAATATTTCTTGCGAGTATTTTTCTTAACAAAACATAAATAAGGAGTCATGGACACCATGGCGGCTTGAGATGGCATGTAAGGGTGAAAGACAAAAGGAAAACAGTGAGAAGAAAATTTCAAGAAAATTAGATAGATTTTTTTTTAGAATAGGTGTTTTTTTAATTTAATGACTTAATTTCAATTAGTTAAATCATAAATTCTATTTACTTTTTCAATTTAATGAAACATTTTCATCATTAAGTTAATTTTCTAGCTTTTTATTTAATAAAAAAAAGTCTAAATGACATCATTAAAAGATATTTTTAAAACGCCCCTATCTAATTAATTTATTTTCATCATTACCAAAATCAAACATTATTATTCATCTTCATAACTTACGATAATATAGTAGTAAATTAATATTATTTTTATTTTTTATATTCTTCAAATTAGCATGATTTATCTTTACAATTTTTTATAAGTAGTTCATATTATAATTATAAACTATAATAAAAGTGATTAATATGTTCTAATTTAGAATACTAAATGATTATATTTACTTAAACATGAATTATATTATGATAAAATACTATCTTATTTATGTTCGTTGAAATGTTTATTATTTATTCAACTTTTAAATTTTGTACGGATACAAATTTAAAAGTACTAGTTTTTAGACTTTTTAAGTTAAAAAAAGAATAACTTAGTATTTATTATCAAATATTTAAACAACAAAAGTTTTTCAAATTCAAACATTTAACTCTATTTACTATTCATACTAATTTAGATCCATTCAGGTTAAAAAAAAAAAAAAACTACACTACCTTAATTTGGTTAGAATGAACTTCACATTTTTTCCCTAATTGCTTGGTTGAATACACATAATCTTACATTTACATATGTTGTAAGTTTTCTCAGGGTCCAAAATAATGCAAAAATGACACTTTAGTGAAAATGTGTAGTCAAACATTGATGTCACAATGACTTTGGAAGGACAAGGTGATTTTTAATAGTGTGTGGCACACCATATTATATGGGATTATATTAGTTAATGTAATGCAATCTCACATTTAGTAAATCTTCCTATTCACATAATACACCATAAAATGAACATTGCCATATTAAAGAAAGACGAAGGGGTTGAGTTTGTATAATATGACATTGTTCACTTTAATTTTTTAATTAAATTAATAGAAGATAAATAAAAATATATAATATTAATTAAAATTAAAAACTTAAATATGCTACTGCCGGTGTTAATAAACTGCCAACAACAATTCGAGGGGAGCCCATGGCCACCACATAATATTAGTTTTGCACTAAAATATGGTACTATTAGAATTCTTATTGTCAACACTACGTAATGGTGTAATTATTACTCATACAAAATTTTCTGTTTGGTATTAATTTATGATAAAAATTTGAAAACTAAAATTTTGACTGTTGATCTAAAGTGAATGAAAATTCCTTTGTTCATAAGAGTTGCACCAAAACATAGTCCCGATAATACAAATTTTGATTCTACCAACATATCGTCCAAATGATATTATGTGACGGCAAGCTGTGGATTGGAATGGCCAATAGTGAAAATTATTATTTTTATATAATATACTCTATACTACATGAAACATAATATTTCATTATAACTTAAAACAATATAATAGAATATAATCAAGTGTATCAAACGCATCCTAAGTTCAAAGATTCATTTGTGTTGAGCTACTTACAAATCACAACGACTTTAAAATAAAATTACCACTTCTCAAGTATAAAATAAGTAAATAATTGATCGTTGTTTTTTTTTAGTGGTCTTCTAGCTCAATGATGGGCTGAAAAGCCTTCAACAATTTTTCCCCCCTAGAAGCCTTCAACAACATTTAATATCGAATCCATCAATTTTTTATTATTTACTTTCAATTTTAATTAAAAACCAACCTATGTTATCAAACAAATATTCATCAATTAGTAAATGACATAAAATTAAACAAATTTTTCCACAAAATTAGAATCACATTCGCTGACCATTATTTTGATGTTTAGAGGAGAAAAAAAAATCAAATGTGGTAGAAAATAAAATGGATTGGGCTATTTGTACAATAAAAAATATTATGAAGACCCTGATTATAATAAAAAAATATCATAAAAATACCAATCATATGGATTATTATTAAGGATAATTTATTATAAATCAATATTACATAATTAGTAATTACGTCAAACATTCTTGTAGCACATGCATTATTTAATATATACTTCTTATGTCTTAAATTCTAAAATTTTTATTTCCAACATCTTAATCAATACTTAAACGAACAATGAGAAAATAAATATTTTGAAATATTTTGTAGTTTTTATTTTTTCTAAATAGTCTAAACATAGTTATGTAAAATAGCAATGTTTTAGCTTTTGATCTTCTTCTTCATGTTCTTCATCTCTCTTTTTTTCATTTCATTTTTAGAATTTATAGAATATTCATTATTATTACTATGTTCTAATTGCAAGTAATTTTAATTGTAAAATCTAATATTGAATCTATATAAATAAAATTAACAACTACAATTGTGTTAAATAATTTGCTTACTACTTGACTTGACCTATTATGCTAAGTAAGGATTTCATTTTGGTGGGGTGGGGTGGGGTGGGGGTGGGGGTGGGAGGCTTACCCCATTTCCCACCCCAGCAAAAATTTCGCCTTCATTCTCCATCCCACCCCCTAATAAATTTAATGGGGTATGGATCAGAAAAGCATTCCCAAATCATTCCCCAATGATTTCCTTATTTACACCCCATTCCTTATTTATTTATTTTACAATAGGTATGGATAAATAATAGCGAATTAAAAATTAGAGATTTAAATAAAATCATTACCATATTACAAAGTATTTAAATAATTTAAAAAAATCTCCAAAAGGTTGAGATAATATTTTGAAATGATATCAAAATTAAAAAAAAAATTGAAGAGAACATCATCTTAAGAGGGAAAAGAAAACATAACAATGTTTTAAGGTTAAATAAAGATTATAATGTAGGATTTTCTTTTAGTTATAAACTATTTATATTAGGTAAAAATAAAAAGAAATTTATTAACCGACATTATAATTGATAAAACAAGAATTATTGAACAAAAATTAAAAAAATATTTATATATAATGGGGGATGGAGGTGGGATTGAGGTGGAGAGTACAAAAACAAACTACACCTATTAAGAATTTGAGAATTATTTTCTCCTATTATTTCATAGATAAACTAGCATTTACCCCCAATTAGAATGACACATTTCATTTTACTCTTAAAAAATAAGAAATTTTTTAATAATAACAATTAAATAAAAATATAATTATTATCTCTAACTTTTTAGGGGGAGCTAAATAGTGAAAGAGTTTGTCAACATAAAAAATGGGGAGAATGTTAACATGTATATATTCATTATATTGATTTTGATGATAACAAACTTAAATTTTTTATTAAAATGTTGGAGTTTTTCTTTAATAAAAATTTCATTAATTATCTATATAATATTTCTAAAATTTGTTCATAAAATATGAGTAATCATTAACTTTAAACAGGAAAAACATTTCCTACAAAATGCTGTTAAAACTGTAATTCTGAAAACAAACGGCGAACCGTTAACTTTGAAACGGTTAACCGATGATTTCCAGAGACGGGCAATTTCTTAAACTTGAACCGGTTAGCAAAAGCGAACAATGCAAGTATGTTGAGAAGGTTACTCGAATTAAACGGTGAACTGTTTATATCAAACAGTTAACCGATAATTTCTAGGATGGAATTATGTGCTAACCTTAAACCGTTGAACAGATACGGACAAGCCTATTTTATTTTGTAGGCTACTGGAAATTACCGGCTAACCGATAATTTTCAGAATGTCATTCTATGCTAATCTTCAACTGTTTAGCAAGACAGAATAGCAAAAATTTATTTTGTAGGTCTCTTGAAATTAACTGCAAACTGATAATGGCAAACGGTCAACCGTTTATTTGAATTTCAGTTCAACGGTCACTTGGACTAGTGAAAATGGTTAACCGATAACGTTTAACGACAATCCGATTTTGTGCAAAAAGTCAACAACAGTTATATTTCAGCTCCAACTATAAATAAGCTCAATGAATTTCAAACAAAGATTGATCCCAATGTTATCATTAAACTTATAATCGAGAATACAACATCCATTGAGCTTCAAATTCATTCTTGTTTCATTTATTCACACATTGGGTATTGATTTGTAATAATGTATATTGTGTGAGAGAAAAACAAAATCTTTGTTTTGAGTGATTGTAAGTGTTGGGATACACTTGGATTAAGACATTAGGGATAATTTCTTGGTATAAAGGTTGATTGACACCTTTGAAGTTAATTATAAGTGTTTTTGAAGTATTGAAGACTTGATTAATGGAATCCTCAAGCCCGATGTGCTTGGAGGCATGGACTTAGGCGAGGTTGGTCGAACCACGTAAAAATCCCTGTGTTTGAATCTCTCTTCTCTTATCTTGTTATCTTTTGGTTGATTTATGTATTGTTGCTTTCAATTTATTTAATATCTATATTAAGTTTTGTTTAAGTTTTGCCAAACTTTTAGAAACCCAATTCACCCCTCTTGAGTTGCTTAGAAAACATTTCAAATTAGTCACTCTTAGATTGCATTAAATATAAGATATCCAATAAGTGACAGTTGAGGATGCATGAGAGATTCTGTCCAATGCTGTAGTAGATTTTGTAGCAACGATTTTATAATTGAAAAATAGTCAATGCCAAAAAGTGAGTTTGTCCACTCAACTATTTCATTCCCATTATTTACATCCTAGTGTATTGATGTGAGAATTTTCTTTATTGCGTTTTCTTTATTGCATTTTTATTTTAATTAGTTTATTAGTTTCATAAATTGTATTATTTTAATTTAGAACAAAACTGCACTATTAAGATTACGGAAGCAAATATGATAACATTGATCCTTGTGGAGACGATCTGAATATTCATTAGTATATTACTTATTGTGTACACTTGCACATTGATATCTATAGCAGTAAAAATCACACACCACCTATTTGCATTGGTTTTTATATACCAGGAAGTATTTATTTAAAAACTTAGTTACCATTTGTTTTTATGATTTGATAATATTAACAAACAATATATTGAACTATGAACGAGTTCCATCATTTAGAGGAAATAGAAACAATCTAAATTTAACATCTTTATCTAAAAAAATTTTATATTTAAAAGTTTGACAAACAGCTTGAAAATTATTCAAATGATTGTATGGATATTTATTTTTTAGCCCATAAAATGAAAGGACACAATTTAGCACACCAGGTTTCAACTCAAATCTTATAGTAGTTACATTTGAATACTTTATACATATGTGCTTAAATTAGCTAAGGGACTGAAGTAGTCCTTAAATGACCTCTTTTGTGGTGCTTGTGGTTGTTGTTCCAAATCCATTTCAATTTTATGCTTAATTTTAACCTTTGATGTAATGTGCATGTGTGTGGAAGTGTCTTTTTCAATTCAACATCTATAGGTTCTAAATCATATGATTATGACCTTCGATTGTGCATGTAAAAAATACGTAAAAATTTATAACAAAACTATTGAAAATAAAAAAGAAGGAGAAATTATGATGTTAACTTTATTACGCTATTACATATTTATTATGAAAACACACTTCAAACCTGCACGCAAAGTTATTTACACAATTTTTATAAAGAAAATTAACTCTACTCATTAGAATGACTTATCTCCCCGACATCAACACCAAAACTTCGTTGTATAAATTTTATTGTTCTAAAAAGCGGACGAATCTATTATAGTATAGATTTATAGTGACGAGTGTTGATTCCATGAGGAGGTAGATTTAATCATGTATAGGGTTAATTTTCAAAGTTCATTTTGAATTGGTTGGATGTGATTTTTTAGCAGTATTTAAATTAAAAAGTTACTGGGAATAGATTAAAGTTACAGCAATTCAAACGAAGTGCTGGAATCTTTGAATTTACACTCTACACTTCAACTTTCGATTAATATTCTTTTTTTAATTCTAATTAATTTATGAAGAGGGTATTTTCACTCCTCATAAGTCTAACTCTAATACATATGGTATCAAGCACTTATTATGCGAAGAGAAATAATCTTCTATCAAATGTGATATTAGAAACACATTGTGTTAGGTAATAGTAATCCTACTATCAACGATGTGGTAAAACTGTCCACTAAGTAACTTAGAAACATTCTTTGTCAACATTGAGTCAAGATGGACCACAAATATTAAAGAAGAGTTTTTCTTTAATAAATATAGTGTCAAGTGCTCATCGTGTCAATCAGTAATAATCTTGCATAGTAATCCTACTGTCAACAATGTGGCAAGATTGTCCACTAAGTAACATAGAAACATTCTTTGTCAACACTGAGTCAAGATAGACTATAAATACTCAAGGGGAGTTTTTCTTTAATAAATATAATATCAAGTGCTTATCATGTCAATAAGCAATAATCTTGCATTAAAGAGTTCGTATAACGTGCAAAATCTAGACATGATCAAAACAATCCAAAAACTTAGAGAGAGAGAAAGTAAACTTGTCAACTAAACTTGAAGCCAAATTAATTACTCATTTTGAACTAGGGGTAAAATAATAATTTTATAAAGTACATAGAAAAATACAAGATACAACAAGATTTAGATAAAATAGATTTAAAATCTAGATTCAGATCTATCCAATTAAGGGGGAGAGCCCCTTATTTGTAGATACACTCAGTAGCTAAAATGTTGTCACATCAGCAATAAACACAAAAGTCAACTTTTTAGTCCAATAATGTGTTGTCACGTAATTGGTTAGTGCCACATCATTTAGGTCAATGTCACATCACCAGTTAATGTCACGTCAATATTTTTCAGTCAAATAAGATTTTATTATGAATACTTTTTGGTCCAATGTGGTGCTGTCATGTTAGCGCTCAATGCCTCATTATCGATCTACACGACATCAGCTAAGCCCACTAAAATTCTAAAATTATGATATTGTTTATGTATACGGTACTGTTCACGTATATGATACTATTCACGTATACAATTTTGTCTTTTATGTCATTCCCTAAGGTTTTTAGCTACTTTGAGCTAAAGAATACTATCTATTTTGCTGTTAGACTTCTTGTTAATTCTAAAATGACCAAAAATACATAAAATACTCAAATTATAACGAAACACATACAATCAAAATTTAAAGAACTTAAATACATAAAAGTAAAAATGTTATTGAGGCTTGTAGTGTAAAATGATGATTTCACCCTTTATAAAGATGTATTATCTAGTACTCAACGCTCATAATTAAACTCTTTAAGGGTATTGTACGTGGATCTCCCAAGATTGAGGTTCTTCCTTAGTATGTTTTGAAGTCAACCCTCATGCAAGGTTTTACCTCAGAACATTTCAGGGTTGAAACCTCTAGTGTGAATATTTTAAGAATTGTTAATAGGTCGGTTGTTGATCTTCCCAAACAAGAGTGAAAGTAGTTGGGCCTCTTTAAAAAGTTGGTGGTTGTTCTTTTTCGATCGATGTTGTAGCTAATTGTGCCTCTCTAGAAGGCCAATTTTCGATCTTTTTTTAATGATAGTGGGAGATAGCTATAGTTTTTCGGACAGCTAGTTGGCGACCTTTTTTTACTAGAGTGAAAGGTATAATCAAAATAGATGTCAAGAGCCGCCACGCAAACACAATTGTGGTTCCTCTTTGCTGTATATGTAGAAAGAAAAACAAGCAGCAAGTGGTGGGAGAGTATATATAATAGTTACAAATCTTTTATTAAAAAAAAGGGAAAAAAGAAAAGTTAGAAATTTGGCTTTGTAAAGATGCGGCTCCTGTGCGCGTTTGTGTTTTGTTTGCTGCTGCTTGTGGTTGGTTGATCGTGAGAGAGAGAGATCGAAGATGGAGGGTTATAATTTTTTTTTACTTTTTTTAATTATTTACCTTGCAAGACTAAATGTTTATTTTCCAATTGCAAATGTAGTGTTTTGAATTTAGTCGGAAATGCCTTAAAAGTCCTTATGACATTAGCAAATATTTAACCGTGTTAACAGAATAGTAGTAAAATGATAACATATTAAATGTTTGGTGATAAAATACAGTTTTTACCAAAGCATGGTACTGACTTGATTTGTCAGAAAAACTTTGGTAGAAAAATGATATCTTTTTTTTTTTTTTTATATAGATCTTGTTTTTTCATCATCTTTTCCAATTATCTCATTCTTTTTCATATCTTGTTTCAATTTGCTTGTGCTTAGGAGTGGAAATTAGCTCTTTCAAGATAACTTGACTCTTTTTATATATAAAAAAAAAAGATGGTTCTTTTTAGAGAAAGGTATGGTCTTTGTGAATAAATTGATATCTTTGTGGAGAATGTCAACTTTTTGTGAAGAAAGGAATGTGCTTTTGGTGTAAAAGTGGGTTCTTTATAGTGAAAGATAGTTGTTTTATAAAGAAAAATGAGCTCTTATAAGAAATAAGTTCCATTTGTATGGACAACGCAATTAGGTGATGAGCTTTTTGCTTAATCCTCCCAAGATGACTCCAAAATATTTTGGTAAAATTCTAATCAATCCATTATCTTGGCCAAAACATTTACAATTGTTGTTGGGATGATCTCTGTGGGTTTTGAAGAAGAACCTGGGGGGAAATACTGACATAGAACCCAGTGAAGAGGAAAACAATCATTAAAGGTGTCAATGGCAATAAACGGCAATGGCACTTTAACTTTCAAGTCAATATATAACGATGAGAAGGTTAGGTTTTCGTGAAACCTTAAATAAGCATAAAGAATAGTTGAAAGAATGAAGAAAGACATTTTTTCCGATTAGATGGACTTGACTTTTTTATATAGTGAAATGCTTCTGAGGGCGTTTTTTGGTCTTATTGGATGACATATCATAAGCTGTATTCTCTGTTTCCTTCTTAGGTAGGGGTTCTTTTAGCAGTTTAAGGGTTAAATTCAAATATCTCGAGTGCTTCCGGGGCATGTTTGACTAGGGGTGGCAAATTGTAGACTTGGCCTGATTTTTTTAGCCTAGGCCTAAGCCCATATTATTGCCAGTAAGCCCAGGTGCTTTAAAACCTCATCCAAACTAGGTCTAAGCTAGCTTGAGCTTTCTATTAATTATGAAATAAGTTTTTAATAAAGTAAAAAAATTTAAATTAAAGAAAATTATCCAATAAATAATATAATAATAGTACAATGCATAAAATATTAGTAACACAACATAATAAATCACAAATAGTAATATAAAAAAATTAGTATTTTAATTTTTTCTTTTTTATTTTGATTTATTTTTTTATTTATAAATTAAAAGTATTGGGCTCTTTTCTAGGCCCTTAATCAGGCTCAATATAATGCAAGTTTTACATATTTCGATTCATATCCAGACCCAACCCATGCGAGCTAGGCTTCAAGTCCACAGGCTTTGGCCAACCTAGGCTTTTTTGCCAACTTATGTTTGACACGTGGAATTCTGACACGACTCAAAATTGTTAATTTACTCTCAAGTAAAAGAGTGCCTAATTATATTATAGCACAGTGAGTCCGAGATCGATTCATAGAAAAAATATTTAATTTATTTATTTTAGTTTGCCAAAAAAATGAAAATAAAATTTAAATATATGAAAGTTAATCTAAGCAAAATTATGAAATTAAATTAGTTAGGGTTATTGATCCACTCTTAGTAGCAAATAAAATTTAATCAATTCTTTTTATTTTTATTTTATTTTCCAAAAGATTGATTGTATAAATTACAATTATTTTCCGATTAATTTTATTATGGATTAAGTACTTAGTATACCAAAATTTAATTTGTCTACAATATGTCAAAATATCATTTTACCATACTTTATACTAATATATTAAGAATTCATTGTGCCAAACTCCCGTGTTTGTCTACAATAAATCATAATTTCAAAATATAAAATATGGATAAAATTAAATAGAAAATAATTTAATTTATATAATTAAAAATAAAGTTGGATTAAATCATATTTTTGTATTACGAGTTTCACCTTACCCTAACTATTAGTATTTAGTTAAACATATTTGAAATAAAGGGAATTATAAAAATTAAAAAAGTATTTGAAAATTGAAAATAAAACTAATTTTATTTATTAAAAATATATTACAAAAAGAGTCGAGAAGTAGAATTTGAGGGTAAAGAAGAAAATGAAATGTGTAGAGAGGTGTATTCCCCCCTTCTATTTATACCAACACATGATTAATCCACATCACACAAATAAATAAAGCTAATTATATTTTAGCCATACATTTGTCCACTAACAAAATATAAACTTAACTTAATCCACTCAAGCACATCTAACACATTTTACTAACAATTATCACACCTAATATGGTAAAAATTTATAATTTCACAATTATATCCACGTTTACTGTGATAAAAACTTATAATTTTACAACAAAACTCATAAATCCTTCTCGAAAATAACCTAACTTCTCGGACTTTTAAAATCCAAATTTGACATCTGTACATTTGTTTGGAGCCTGAAATTGCTTGAAATTATTATTTTTACTTAATAAACACATAAAAATACACAAAATCAAGTATTTATAAAAATAATTAGAAATTCACAATATGTTACATAATTATAAATTTAAAATATAATAGAAGCACAAAAGAATATTTTTACCCCTTAATAAGTATACAATTTTTAACATTAATCTAGTAGAGGATTCTATTTAGATCATATGACAGTTCTTTTAGGCTGTACAGATGCTCGTGCGCTTGTACAAGAGTGCTTCCCCAATACAGCCCTTGCAGTGTTGCTTATAAGGTTCTTCTGATAGAGCTGAGTTGATCCAATGGGGTATCTTCCTATTGATGTCCCCAGTTATTTCCTTTGTCTAACCAGATTCAATCTACGTCATGCACCACTTGGAAAAAAGAAGAAGAAGAAAATGAAGCCAAATGTGGTTGATTACAAACGCAACAGCCTGTTGCTTGCCTGCATTCGATGGCCCATTCAGTGGCTATATAAAATGCAACATTTTGATAATTGCTTTATTTACCAAATTGGCGAATCGAGAGCAAAACAAGAAGAAGAAAAAAAAAGAAAAACCAAGAGAAAAGAGAAGAGAAAAGAGAAAGAGAGAAAGAAAAGGAAGAAGCCGAAGGTGGGAAAAAGAGATATTGAAAGGAAAATTTACAGAAAATAGAATTGCACAGTTAGATTAGTATTTCGTAAACTAGTGGGTAATAGATTTCTGGAGAGATTTTTGGAGTTTGAGCAATTATATTACATTTTATATCATATGTATTGTTGAGTGTTAGAAAGTGCATATTTATAAAGGAGAAATCGTTATTTTATATATCAAGTATTGCTAACAACCGTTACTTTTATGTGTTTAAATTTCTTGTACTTTAATTATGTGTGTTTTATTTTAATTAAGTATTTGATGTATTTTAGGGGTATCATAGTCATTTCACAATAAACGAGAGATCAAATGGCAAAACGGACATCATTTTTGAACTCAGGACGGTCGAAAACCTTAGGAGGAGTATAAAAGGAAAAATGACACTGTTCACACGTACGGTACTGTTCACACGTATGGTACTATTCACATATACGGGTACTGTTGGCGTTACTGTGCAAATAGTGGCGGTTGACTGTACTGTGCAAATAGTGGCGGTTGACGTTACTGTGCAAATAGTGGCGGTTGACGTTACTGTGCAAATAGTGGCGGTTGACTGTACTGTGCAAATAGTGGCTGATGACGTGGCGAAATCCTGAGCGTCCAAACTGTTTTTAATCCGATGGCCATGATTTACTCGATGTAACTATAAAAAGGGGGCCTCCCCCCCTAATTTAAGGACCTCTGAATCCATTTTTGGGATTCATTTTCTGTAATTCTCTTTCTATCTTGTATTTTCTTCGTATTTTAATAAATTCCCATTTTGCCCCTAGTTCAACTATGAGTGGCTAATTTTCTTTCAAGCTTGGGTTGAAGGTGAAGTCTCAACATGTGTCATGGGCTTGATTTGGTAAATTTATTTTCTCTTCCCCTCTAGTTTTTGTGGATGTTTTGACTTCTCATCGACAAATAATACTAATCTTGTCTAGTACTGCCCTGGTTTCACCGGCACCCTAGTATAAGATTATTATTATTTGGCACGATAAGCCCTTAGCACCATATTTATTAGAGCGTGGTTCATGAGGTGTGGATTCCCCTCTCATGATTTAATTGGTATTAATATGGAATATTTAGCCCATGATGCATGTTGATACGGATCCGAATACCTAAGTACGTCATTTAATAGATTTATAATTCAATTTATTTCTGCCATTTTATTTCCAATTTCAGAATTTAATCTTGCCATTTTAATTTAAGTTTTAGCATATTTCAAATCATTTCCACCATAAATCCAACCATCCATTTACAGAATTAATTCTATAAATAATTAAAATCCACCTCCTCGTGGGATCGACACTCGCACCATTAAGCTATACTACAATAGATTCGTGCGCTTGCGAGTTCAATAAAATTTGCACAACAAGTTTTTGGCGCCATTGCCGGGGAGGTAAGTAATTTTAATTCATAGAATTAATCTTTGTGAATATTTCCATTTAATTTTCTTTTGTATTTTTTTTTTTGAATCTACACTTAGAGGTTAGTATTTCTTTTCTTTTTCTCTACTTTAAATTATGTAATTTAATTTTCAAGTTAATTTTTATTTCTTCTTTGTCATTTTTATTTATCTTATTAATTTATTTTTAGTTAGTTTATTTCACGTATTTGTTCTTGTGTTTTTATAGTAAGGTTTTAATAGCGCAATAAGGTTAGTATCGTAATTTCTCCTTCTTCTTTATTTTTATTTGTTTTGTTCCTATCTTTATTTTTATTTTATTTGTTTCTTGTATGCATGGTCGTAGGTCATTATTACCTAATCTTGAACCTATCGACCTTGAATTAGAGAAAACACTTCGCACACACAAAATCATTAAAAATAAAATGGATCTACAAGCACCACAGGAGAGGCCATTTAAGGACTACTTTAGTCCCTTAGCTAATTTGAGCACATCATGTATACGATACCCAAATGTAGCTGCTAGGAGTTTTGAATTAAAACCTAGTGTGCTAAATTGTCTCCCCACGTTCTATGGCCTAGAAAATGAGGACCCATACAATCATTTGAATGATTTTCATGCAATTTGTCAAACATTTAAATATGAGAATTTTTCAGATGATGATGTAAAACTCAGATTATTCCCATTTTCTTTGAAGGATAGAGCTCGTTCATGGCTTAATACATTACCTGCTAATAGTATTGCATCATGGGAACAAATGGTTACGAAATTTTTAAATAAATATTTCCCAGTGCATAAAACCAATGCTATTCGCAGGGAGATCTCGGAGTTTACCCAGAGAGATGACGAGCAATTTTTCGAAACATGGGAGCGATTCAATGGGCTACTCTTGAAGTGTCCACATCATGGGTACGAGAAATGGCACCAATGCCAATACTTTTTGGAAGGATTATTGCCAAATGTGCAAGAATGGCTAATGGCAACAAGTGGAGGAGAGCTTATGTCAAAAAGTGCATCAGAGATTTGGGAATTCTTCCAGCGACAAGCGGATAATTCCCAACAACGGAGTCGATCACTCAGGAGTACTAGAAGGATTAAGGGAGTAAATGAGGTTCAAATTGGTGAGTCAACTTCAGGAATTAAAGAAGTCAAGGAAATGGTTGAAGGACTTGCTCGACAAATAGCATCGTTATCGACTGCTAAATCAACAGAGCCACATGACCTTGACTCATACTCAGATCAAGCCAATGCCATAGGTGTAATGAGAAAAACATCGAATTACAACCCATACTCCAACACATATAATCCTGGATGGAGAGACCACCCCAATTTTTCATGGTCTCAAGGATTCCAACAGAATGGACCAACAGCTCCAGCTCCACCAATGCAACCAATTCCTCAAAATCCTCAAGCCTCTCAGCCCCCATTCAGACCATACAATCAGAACCAGAACCAAAACTACTCTCAACCCAGACCATGGGAGGATTCATTCCAGAATCTCAGGAATGTTACTCACTCCACGATTGAGCAACAGAACCGCACCATTGATGGACTACGAAATGAGTTGAGAGCGGGCTTCAACTCACAAGCCCAATCAGTTTCAAGCTTGGAGAAGATGGTGGGACAACTTGCTTCTTCAGTTCAGACCTTGGCAATGACTGTTGAGAAAGGTAAATTTCCAAGTCAACCAGTGCCTAACCCTAAAGGAGTACATGAAGCAAGTAGCAGTTCACCACAGCAGCATGGAGAGGTCAAAGCTGTCATGACCTTGCGGAAAGGAAAAGAAGTCGACAATAAAGTGGAAATGCCAGTGACGAAAGACAATCAAATTGTACCTGTGAACGTTGAGGACTCATCACCGGAGGAAAAAGAAGACACCAACCCACGAGAATATGTTCCAAAAGCTCCATTTCCTCAGAGGTTAGTGAAAGGAAAGAAAGGAAAATCTACAGGTGAGATTCTCGAAATCTTTAAACAGGTAAGTGTTAACATCCCCTTGCTTGATGCTATTAAACAAATTCCATCTTATGCCAAGTTTCTTAAAGATCTGTGTACTAAAAAGAGAAATATGCATGTTCAAAAGAAGGCATTTTTAACAGAAAACGTTAGTTCTATACTCCAACATAAAATTCCTTTAAAATGCAAAGATCCAGGTTCCCCCACTATCTCATGTAGTATAGGGAACCACACAATTGAGAATGCTTTGTTGGATTTAGGAGCTAGTGTAAATTTGTTGCCTTATTCAGTTTTTGTGAAACTTGGACTGGGAGAATTACACCCAACTCCAGTGGTGTTACAACTTGCAGATCGGTCCACGAAAATACCTCGTGGTATTGTGGAGGACGTGCTTATCCAGGTAGACAAGTTTTATTTTCCTGTTGACTTCATTGTAATTGACACTCAACCAATACAGGATTCAAGAAAGCACATCCCCATTATCCTAGGCCGACCTTTCTTGGCAACTGCGGATGCTCATATTCAATGCAGAACTGGAAATATGCAGTTGTCCTTCGGCAACATGACTATGGAGCTGAACATCTTCAATATTGCCAAACAACCTCACAACACAGATGATGGAATTGTTGATGTTGACTTAATTGAAGCATTAGTTGATAACTCTTTTGTTTCAAACCTTAGTGATGATCCTTTACAAACATGTTTAACACACTTTGGTTTGGATTTTGATATTGACAGATCGGTCGATGAGGTCAACGCCTTGCTTGACTCGGCACCATCCATGGACACTAATAAATGGCAGTCAAGAGTTGAACAACTAGCACCATCAGAGAAGAAACTCATTCCATCATCAGAATCACCACCGAAACTCGAGCTCAAACCATTGCCCAACACCTTGGAATATGCATTTTTGGGGGACGAAAGTACTTTACCGGTAATAATCTCATCATCCCTCAATGACGAACAAAAAGGTAAGTTGTTGGATGTTTTAAAAGAACACAAAGGAGCATTAGGATGGACCATAGCAGATATAAAAGGTATAAATCCAGTAGACTGCATGCATTACATTCACCTTGATGAAAATGCTAAATCTACTAGGGAAATGCAACGTCGGTTGAATCCTAATATGAAAGAAGTTGTTAGAACAGAAGTCCTTAAGCTATTAGACGCAGGTATCATTTACCCAATTTCTGATAGTTCATGGGTCAGTCCTGTACAAGTTGTCCCCAAAAAGTCAGGAGTCACTGTAGTTACGAATGCCGATAATGAATTGATACCAACTAGAGTAACTACAGGATGGCGCGTATGCATTGATTATAGAAAGTTGAATTCTGTCACACGTAAAGACCATTTTCCTTTACCATTCATCGATCAAATGCTTGATAGGTTAGCAGGTCACGAATTTTATTGCTTTCTAGATGGCTACTCAGGATATAATCAGATTCCCATAGCACCAAAAGATCAAGAGAAGACCACTTTCACTTGCCCTTTTGGCACTTTTGCATATAGGAGAATGCCATTTGGATTATGTAATGCACCTGCTACATTTCAACGATGCATGTTAAGCATTTTTTCTGATATGGTTGAACGATTCCTTGAGGTCTTTATGGATGACTTTTCTGTCTTTGGTGATTCATTTGATCAATGTTTACGTCATCTAACACTAGTTCTGCAGAGATGTATCGAAAAGAACTTGGTCTTAAATTGGGAGAAGTGCCATTTTATGGTAACACAAGGTATTGTTCTCGGTCACATCATTTCGAGCAAAGGTATTGAGGTTGACAAAGCCAAGGTGGATCTCATTTCCAATCTTCCTCCACCCAAAACAGTCAGAGAAGTAAGATCTTTCCTTGGGCATGCTGGTTTTTACAGACGTTTCATTAAAGATTTTAGCAAAGTTTCTAGACCCTTATGCAATTTACTTGCTAAGGATGCACCTTTTATCTTTAATGATTCATGTCTTGTGGCTTTTGAAAAATTAAAGCAATTGTTGACAACATCACCCATCATTCAGCCCCCAAATTGGAGCCTACCATTCGAGCTCATGTGTGATGCATCTGATTATGCAGTAGGAGCAGTAATAGGACAAAGAGTTGATCGAATTCCCCATGTTATTTATTATGCTAGTATGACATTGAATGATGCACAGTTGAACTATTCAACTACTGAAAAAGAAATGCTAGCAGTAGTGTTTGCATTGGAAAAATTTCGATCTTATCTCATTGGTTGTAAAATAATTGTGTTCACAGATCATGCTGCTCTGAAATATCTTCTCACGAAGAAAGATGCAAAAGCTAGACTAATTCGTTGGGTGTTACTTTTGCAGGAATTTGACTTGGAATTCAAAGATAAGAAAGGCACAGAAAATGTTGTGGCGGACCATCTCTCTCGTCTTCATTTTGACACAATTACAGAGCCACTAACATTGAATGAGTCCTTTCCAGATGAACAATTAATGAGTGTGGAAGTTTTACCTTGGTATGCTGATATAGTTAATTATCTTGTTACAGGCAAACTTCCAGAGCATTGGACTAAGCAAGACAAGGCCAAATTCTTTGCAGAAATAAAGAATTTCTTTTGGGATGACCCATATTTGTTCAAATATTGTGCAGACCAAATTGTCAGACGATGTGTCCCAGAAAATGAAATTCAGAATATCCTTTCATTCTGCCATGAACAAGCTTGTGGAGGCCATTTCAGTGCTAAGAAAACAGCGACTAAAGTTTTACAATGTGGTTTCTATTGGCCAACTATATTTCGAGACGCTTATACTTTTTGTTCTTCATGTGATAGGTGTCAACGAATGGGGAGCATTACACGAAGGAACATGATGCCATTAAATCCAATTTTAGTGGTTGAGATTTTTGACGTATGGGGTATCGACTTCATGGGACCCTTTCCCCCTTCTTTTGGCCATCAATACATCTTGGTAGCTGTTGATTACGTATCGAAATGGGTAGAAGCGATTCCATGCAGAACGAATGATCACAAAGTGGTGATAGGGTTTTTGAAAAGTAACATTGTTTCACGCTTTGGATTCCCTCGAGCGATAATCAGTGATGGTGGTGCCCACTTTTGCAATAAAGCATTCAAAGCTCTTTTGACAAAGTATTCAATCACTCATAAAGTGGCGACCCCGTATCATCCGCAAACCAGTGGCCAAGTAGAGATCTCCAATCGAGAACTAAAGCACATATTAGAAAAGACGGTGAGGCCGGACAGAAAAGATTGGTCATTAAGACTTGATGACGCATTATGGGCATATAGAACGGCTTTCAAGACCCCGATTGGGATGTCACCCTATAGGCTAGTGTATGGAAAAGCTTGCCACCTACCTGTGGAACTCGAGCATCGTGCATATTGGGCTATCAAGAAATTCAATTTCGACATGCATCAAGCCAGCTCAGAAAGAAGATTACAACTGGCAGAACTTGAAGAAATTCGCAATGACGCGTACGAAAATGCCAAAATTTACAAGCAACGAATGAAAGTCTTCCATGACAAGCATATTATGAGAAAATCTTTCACTCCAGGTCAGAAAGTGCTTTTATTCAACTCTCGCTTGCACCTATTCCCAGGTAAGTTACGCTCTCGTTGGTCTGGTCCATTTATTGTTCATACTGTTTTTCCACATGGGGCAATTGAAATTAAGGACCCAAAGAACGGTGTCACGTTTAAAGTTAATGGTCAAAGATTAAAGCCATATCTAGAATACCAACCACATGGAGAAGACACCGAAATAAATTTGAGTGACCCACCAGATTTGAATTGATTTTTTCTTTTCGGTGGTTTGACTTTTCTTTCTTTATTTATTTTTATTCTTTTGCTAATTGAATTTATTTTTGCATAAGTGTGTTTCTTTTGACATTAACTTTTCTTTTATCATTGTTAATCATGAGTCTCTTACTTAGACCGTTCCTCCTGAACATTCTTAAACCACTTCAACGTGTCAAAACTCATCTCAAAAGACAGATTCATTCTTGTAAAACACATCGCCTTTGGGCTCTACAACCACCAGAGTTGGTAGCCCATGTTGAGGGTTTAGAACGCCAACTCAGCGATATTGAGAAAAGTGTTTTCGACATCCAGTTGGAGCTTGAGGTAAATTCAATAAGAGGACGATTTTAATTTTCTTTGTGTGTTTTAATTTGTTCTTCTGTTTGTGTGCTTTAGTTTGTTACCCCGGTGAAATGGCGGATAACGGTACTCCGTGACAATCAAGTCGGTTATTTCAGTTTCCCATAATAACTGATATTCTGAGGTGAAAGAATGGACAGAACCGAGATTCTAGCGAAGCTCCACAAGCGATTCCCTGCACTCCCTCAGAATGCCCTCCTTACGATCTACAAAACTCGGTCCGAACGCATGCGACTGCTCATGAGGAATAACATACCTGCTGACATTCGTTGGTTAATTGAAGCAAAAGTACGATTGGCAGGTGAGTTACCTCCAAAATTTATTGCATACATGCCTGGTTGTGGGAAAGGAAACTATGCAAGAAAACGACGAGCTCGAAGAATTTCTGTTGCTTGTCATAAGTGTGCCAGAATGAATTGCAATAAAAACCGATGTTCTTTAGGAATGGTATCTGATAACAGGGAAGATAAAATTCAATTCATTAGGGATGGCTTGAATAAGGAGTCATTGGATGATATCCTTTTGTCTCTTGAAACGCATCCCAGTGGATATGTGCAAGGAGCGATTCTCCAGTTATGGCCATTATTCCAGAAAGAACATGCACGATATAGTCTCGGGAATCTGACTATAAAAGACCCTGTTTGTCAGTTTATAAGAAAATTGGATGGGAAGCCTATCCTCGACCCATAGAGGGCGTTCAAGCCGTTTCTGGACGTAAAACCAGAGGAAGATGTGAGCCACAGTCGCAACTACCTGTAAATATCCTTTTACTTTATTGTTATTTTATTTCATTTCACTGTTATTTTATCATTTGCATTATTGTCTTTAATAATTTTATTACTGTTTGTTTTTACTGTTTGCTTTTTGACTATCGAGCCATGTGCTTTATGCATTATTTGACACTGACATGCCACCTCATGCACAGTTGTAATCCATTGTCACCAAGATTCTTAAATATGACTTTTTGATAAGCACTCACCAATTGGTTTTGAGAAATATTCCAATGGCAGCTACTTCCAATAGACAATTCAAGAACATTTGTGTGCTTTCTGGATTTACCTATGGCAAACATAAAGAGTTTGTTGATGTAGCCATAGATCTTGGTCGAAACATAGCAGAGAGAAAATTACACTTAGTGTATGGAGGAGGTAACCGCGGGTTATCAAAATTGGTCTCAGAAGCTGCTCTTGTCAGAGGAAGCCAAGTGTTAGGCATCATCCCTAGAGTCCTAAAACCTTTGGGCAGTGTGTCTGACTCCACGACTGGAGAAGAATTAGTCGTCTCAGGTATGCAAGAACGGATAACTGAAATGCTCGATCATGCTGATGCTTTTATTTTCCTGCCAGGAGATCTTGCAACACTAGAGGCACTTATCACACTAGCATCTTGGGCCCAACTGCACATTCACCAGAAACCCATCGGTTTGTTAAATGTCAATAATTTTTATGATGGCTTTATCGCATTTCTTAACCATGCAATAAAAAACTACTTTATTCCTTCCAGTGCGAAAAAACTTTTTATTTGTGCTCACACTGCTAATGAGCTACTTGACATGTTACAAGCTTATAAACCAGAGCCAGACCCCTGGAGCTTTGTGTTGGAGCGTTCAAATGATGATGGTAACAATAGCCGCAGTAAGAAGTACAAATTAGATTTAACTCTTCGCCTGTAAATATTTTCTTCTGTGTTGCACCAACCAGGTGATGTCTTCTAAACTCTACTTCTTTTCTTTAAAACATTGAGGACAATGTTTCGTTCTGGTTGGGGGGAGGGAATAATGGACAATTGTGGAATCTTGGTTAAGTTTTTACTAATTTTTTGTTGTAGAAACTAACTGTTGCTAACTTTTTGTGTTGAAGATGGCTGAATATGGAGTGTAGTGACTCTAGAAACGCATCTTCATTGTTTAAAAATAAAAAAAAAATTAAAAAAAATTTCATGTATTTTCTTTTTCTTTGTTATGTTTTGATGTTCATTTTTCTTTTTCTTTTTAATTTCTCCTTTATAAATATACATTTTCCAACAAAAATTTTTTGAGTCAAAGATGGCTGAATATAGAGTGTAGTGCCTCTAGAAACGCATCTTCTTAAAAAAAAAAAAAATTTCGTTTTCTATCATTTTCTAATTAAATTTTCTGCATCATTTTCACATTTCTGCATGCATATTTTCTTTTTACGTTTAGAATAGGTTGGGGGGTAGGGTGTTGTTTAAAAAAAAAAAAAAAAAATTTTGATTTGTTTTAACATTGGATAACATGATGATTTCAAATTTTAGTATTTGTATTATCTTTAGTCTGAAGTGATGTTACACTATGTTTGCTACTCTACATGTTGATGTCGGAGACAAAAATGAGTTGCTTAAAGGAATGAACATGTCATAATAAATACCAAGTGAGTTTTTGAGCCTATTATTTTTCTTGGAGAGTAACCCTTTTGCCCATTCTTTATATAGCTTAGCAGTTTATTATTGTACACGATCTCTAGATTGCTTTTGAGTTAACCCTAAAAAAAAAAAAAAAAAAAATTTAAAAAAAAAAAAAAAAGAGAAAAAAAAAAAGAGTGTGTTGTTACATTTGGAAGCCCATTTAATTAGTAGATATGGAAGATTATTTAGAGTCCTAAAAGATGATGGAAAGGCCCTCTTTGATCCGTTTGAGCCTTTCTAGCCATCCCTTTTATGAATATCCATAGTTAGCCCTTTTGAGCCTTTAAAAAAAAATAATAAAAAATAAAAATAAAAATAAAAAACTTTTCTTTCTCAACTTATTATCTTGACCCACTCCGATTTGGAGTATTACCCAATATCTTATAAGATCCATCACCTTTTTATGTTTGAGAAAACTGTAAATAAATATTTTGTATATTAAAGTTATGCCTAGTTCAAAAAAAAAAAGAAAAAAAAGAAAAAAAAAAAAGAGAGAGAAACAAAAATTGTTGCTTCAAAAAAAAAAAAACAACAATAATAGGTGAAATCCACCTTGTAACTTTCAAAAAAAAAAAAATTCTATGCATTTTTCTCAAACATACATTTTGTCTTCCTTATTTTCCTTCTTTGTTAGCTATGTCCCTAGCCTACGTTACGTCCTAATAAAAGTCCTTCTTGATTTTAGGGAACTATAATCTGAAGTAGAAGCTAGTTATATGGGCTAAAAAGATGTAGTGATGCATAAAAAAAAATAATAATAATAAATAAAATGGGTTGACTAGCATTTTTATTTGACTGGAGATCGTATTATTTCTAAGTTAAGGGCACATTTCTTTTTGGTGAGAGCATGTGAGACCACTTCTTATTATTTTCTCTCAATTACCATTCATTGGAGTGACTATTTTTATTTGGGTTTAATTTCTTTGTGAGAGTGTCACTACTTCCAGTGAGATTTTGGGGTTTAACATGTCATTCTTAAAGGTAGCTACAACAAAGTCTACTGGGCTGATTCATGTGGATGGTTGATGTGGGTGTGATGTTTCTTTAAACTTGAGATAATGCTTATACTTTTATTTGATTGTTATCATTAATCTGATTGAATAAAAAGAGGTTTAAAAAAAAAATCATTTTTTGAATTTTTGTTTTCGCTTTATTTGCTAGGGACTAGCAATAAGCTGGTTGGAGGGTGTGTTGAGTGTTAGAAAGTGCATATTTATAAAGGAGAAATCGTTATTTTATATATCAAGTATTGCTAACAACCGTTACTTTTATGTGTTTAAATTTCTTGTACTTTAATTATGTGTGTTTTATTTTAATTAAGTATTTGATGTATTTTAGGGGTATCATAGTCATTTCACAATAAACGAGAGATCAAATGGCAAAACGGACATCATTTTTGAACTCAGGACGGTCGAAAACCTTAGGAGGAGTATAAAAGGAAAAATGACACTGTTCACACGTACGGTACTGTTCACACGTATGGTACTATTCACATATACGGGTACTGTTGGCGTTACTGTGCAAATAGTGGCGGTTGACTGTACTGTGCAAATAGTGGCGGTTGACGTTACTGTGCAAATAGTGGCGGTTGACGTTACTGTGCAAATAGTGGCGGTTGACTATACTGTGCAAATAGTGGCGGTTGACTGTACTGTGCAAATAGTGGCTGATGACGTGGCGAAATCCTGAGCGTCCAAACTGTTTTTAATCCGATGGCCATGATTTACTCGATGTAACTATAAAAAGGGGGCCTCCCCCCCTAATTTAAGGACCTCTGAATCCATTTTTGGGATTCATTTTCTGTAATTCTCTTTCTATCTTGTATTTTCTTCGTATTTTAATAAATTCCCATTTTGCCCCTAGTTCAACTATGAGTGGCTAATTTTCTTTCAAGCTTGGGTTGAAGGTGAAGTCTCAACATGTGTCATGGGCTTGATTTGGTAAATTTATTTTCTCTTCCCCTCTAGTTTTTGTGGATGTTTTGACTTCTCATCGACAAATAATACTAATCTTGTCTAGTACTGCCCTGGTTTCACCGGCACCCTAGTATAAGATTATTATTATTTGGCACGATAAGCCCTTAGCACCATATTTATTAGAGCGTGGTTCATGAGGTGTGGATTCCCCTCTCATGATTTAATTGGTATTAATATGGAATATTTAGCCCATGATGCATGTTGATACGGATCCGAATACCTAAGTACGTCATTTAATAGATTTATAATTCAATTTATTTCTGCCATTTTATTTCCAATTTCAGAATTTAATCTTGCCATTTTAATTTAAGTTTTAGCATATTTCAAATCATTTCCACCATAAATCCAACCATCCATTTACAGAATTAATTCTATAAATAATTAAAATCCACCTCCTCGTGGGATCGACACTCGCACCATTAAGCTATACTACAATAGATTCGTGCGCTTGCGAGTTCAATAAAATTTGCACAACATGTATAAGTTTTTATATTCTAACGATTAATTTTCGAATCCTATAATTTAGGAGGAACTCGAGAATCTGAGAACCCACAAGAGCCTCAACGAACCCCAGAGTAAAACAAGATCTGTGAATGGATACTATTATTAGTATTATGTATTTCATGACACATTTATGTTTGATAATATGATTTAATATCATATTATGATTACATGTACGTATATTATAAGTTTGATTGAGTCATAAGATGTGATTGTCAGTCCTTGTATATATGTCCTTCTCGTACATTTTGTGCATACGTATGAAAGTTAGGTTACTCTACCCGTGTGAGATAGTTTAATTACGCTGAGTATTGAGAGACTTTTCCCTTGCTCTACTCGCGCGATGATGATCTTGGCGAGTATTGAGTGTTATTTTCCTCTGGTTACTATTTGGTGCAGTTTTGTCATGTTATGTATGTATGAATTCCATGTCTACTGATGTTGATATTCAATGTAGAGTTATGTCACATGATTATGAATAAACACTAGTACGCTACTTTATTATTATTATTATTATTGTTATTATTATTATTATTTTTAATAGGGATATTATTATTTTACTAATAAAGTTTTTCTAACATATCAAGTCAGTACTATGCTTTGGTAAAAACTGTATTTTACCACCAAACATTTAATTTGTTATCACTTTACTACTTTTTTTGTTAAAAATAAGTTAATATTTAACAGAATAAGAGTTAAAAGATGATTTTGGCCATGGAAAATAAAGAAATAACAAAAAAGAAAACTATAAAATTACTCTAGCAAGTATCCATTAATTAAAAACTCCTGGCATGAGATTTTTTGAGAATTAAGATGGTAATACAAATGAAAAAGAATATGGCAATGACAAACCTACACACAAGGATTAAAGAGACAGAAATTGATTAAATAATTCTACTAGATATAAAAGGCTAAAGAGATAACACCATACAGACATATTCCGATCAAACAAACCCATGATTTTAATCAGATCAAAAAACGTGAACATGCGGCCTATAAAGCAAAAGAAAAAAGAAAAAAGAAAAACAAACCCACATTGGCTGATTTTAGAGAACCAGCCAGGAATAACAGAGGAAATACAATCAAACTGCTTCTTAGAGTCGATCTCTATCGACACATTCCCGTTATTATTGTTATTAGCCTGCTTCTCTTTGTCATCTATCGGCCTCTTCACTAGCAAATCATTGGCATTAACAGACCTAGTTTCCACCATAACAAATATTAGTATTTATTATTCTCTCTGCTTTCAAACCTTTAAAAACCAACAACCACTTCACTTTTAATGAAATCTAGTTGTCGAGGCAACTCTTAAGAGTCAAGAGCCACCACGCAAACACAACTGTGGTTCCTCTTTGTTGTATATGTAGAAAAAAAAAGCAAGCAGCAAGTGGTGGGAGAATATATATAATAGTTACAATTTTTTTTTTATATAAAAGAGAGCCAAACAAGGCTAAGCCGAAACAAAACGCGGGAAAGCATTCCCGTACATGTCGTGAAATAAACAATTGACAACACCACTCGGTGGGTTGTGAAGTAAATGGAGGCCAAGAGGTTGTCTTATTGCTAAATTAGCCAGAAAATCCGCTGCAAAGTTTGCTTCTCGATAAATATGGCTAATGCACACACGCCAATCTCTGTTAATAAGCATTCTAATACTTTGAACCACAGCAGAAAAATTATTAGGGCTGTTGCTTGTGTCTGCAAGTAGATCAATGATGCACTTACTGTCAACTTCAACCAACACGGACCGAATACCCAACTTCCAAGCCAGGTCAAGACCATAAAATAACCCCTAAAGTTCAGCATTGGTAACCGAACTAATTCCAATATTCGCACAGAATCCAGCAGTCCATTCCCCATTGGCATTTCTTATTGAAATACTAATAAGGCAACCCAAGAGGGGGGTGAATTGGGTTTCTAAAAATAATCACACTAAAAATAAATTATCAAGTAAATCTAAAACGAAATTAAAAACAGTAATAAATGAATCGATCACAAATTAAAAGATAGAGAAAGAGAGAATCAAACACAACGATGTTTACGTGGTTCGGCCAACCTCGCCTACGTCCACGCCTCCAAGCTTTCCGGGCTTGAGGTTTCCACTAAGCAAGCCTCCAAGGCTTCAATAGCTTACACTTGACTTCCAAGGTGTCAATAACCTTTACAACTAGAGATTTTCCCCAATCTCTTAACCCAAGTGTATCCCAACACTTACAATCCCTCAAAATAAAAGATTACAATTTGATTTTCTCTCACACTAAATCAATGATTACAAGTTGATGCTCAAAGTGTGAATAGATGAAATGAAATTTTGTTTCTAGCTCTTGTGAAGATTGCAAACTCGAGTATATGCTCAATGGTTGTGTTGTGATCAACCTTCTTTGAATTTGAATGAGCTTATTTATAAGTAGAGCTGAAAAACTAGCCGTTATTTGCTGTCTGCCCGAAAACGGTTCACCGTTAGCTGTTAACGGTTAACCGTTTGTGCTGGTCAAAGTTACCGTTACGCCAGAATTCAAATAAACGGTTTGCCGTTTTTAGGTTACCCTTTCGCCGTTAACGTCCAGTAACCTGAAAAAGAATAACGGTTATCCGTTTCAAGTAATCGGCTAAGGCTTTGCACGAGATGACTCTCTGGACATTATCGGTTCACCGTTTGCAAATAAACGGTTCACCGTTAGTGTACAGTAACCTGCAAAAGAACAACGGTTATCCGTTTAAGTAAACGGCTAAGGCTGTGGGTGACATTACTCTCTGGTTGTAATCGATTAACCGTTTATAAATAAACGGTTCACCGTTAGTTTCCAGTAAGCTCTTTATTTCTGTTTTCACTAATCGGTTAGAGCCTAGACAACCCTTTGCTCTCTGGTGGTAATCGGTTAACCGTTTATAAGTAAACGGTTCACCGTTAGCATCCAGTAAGCTATCCATTTCCGTTTTTCACTAATCGGTTAGAGCCTTAGACAAACCTTTGCTCTCTGGTCTTAATCGGTGAACCGTTCACCGTTTTCTGCCAGAAACATATTTTAAACCAGTTTTTGCAAAGAATCATTTTCCAAATTAAGATCCATCTTTTATAAGCATGCAAGGAATAGTTTTTAAGACTTTCATTTGTTTAGGAAATGACTCCAATAATTTTATCAAAAATCATGTAAAGTTTGTTATTATCAAAATCAATATTATTAACATATTTATGTTAACAATCTCCCCCTTTTTGATGATGACAAACTTTTGTTCAAAACTTGGCTCCCCCTCAATATATGGCTCCCCCTTAGTATATGGCCAAATTAATAAATGGCCAATAGAATGATTTTTGCTCAAGTAAGCATTTGAAAACATCATCATTTTTGAAAAACTTTTCCCATTTATATCATTCTTAGCTTTGTCAAATCATTTTTAAAAAAAAACTTTAGGTTTCTTCTTCCAAAGTTATAAGTTATCTCCCCCTTCATCATCAAAAAGAGAGAAAAAAAATGCAAGTCAGTGGCTGAGTAAAAATACATGAGAGAAAAACACTTCCAAAATTGTCATTTCGAGCAACTCCATCACCATCTCAACAACTTCATGAAGCAAAACAAACACTTCAATAAGAAAAATCCATAATTCATATCAAGCGTAACTAAGACATCCAATATGAGAAATAAACATAATATCATGGCAGCCAAATCCATAAGTAGCATAAAAAAAATACACATGTCAAAATGCAAATAAAAAGATAAAACTGTTTGTGCGAAATATAACTCAGAAACTAATGAGGCGGTGGAGGAGGAGAGGATGAGCTGCCCGGATCATAGCCAAAGTAGCCGAGAATGATGCGCTGAGCATGAATAATCTCAAGCTGATGATCAATGCTCTGCCGCTGGAATGTCTCAAAATCGGACCGGAGCTGCTGATGGTCTTGAGAAAGAGTATCCAATCGCTCGAGAATCAGCTGCATGCTGTCAGAAGCAGGTGGCTGAGCGGGAGCTGAAGGTGGCACGGAGGCAGCAGGCTCCTCGGGAGGATCAGAAGGCTGCGCAGGTGCAGTAGATGACTCCGGAAAGGAGGATGGCTCGGACGCAGGAGGTGGCTCAGAGGCAGATGGAATATCAGCATCCGTGGCATGCTCCGCAGAGTCAATATCAGCAGGAGGCTGAGGAACAAAACGGCGACGAGGAGGAGGTGGCTGAGCCCCTAGTCTAAAGTCAGGAAGCTCATCAAGCCGATAGACATCGTTAAGCATCCTATCGTCCTCCGGAGCTATCAAGGTGTCCCGGTTTTTAGAGCTACTAGTTTTGATCCACTTCCCATTTTTCCAAGAGAAACCGATACTTGTTATTGCCTTGGGACCCATCCGTTTAGTCTCCATATGTCCAGTATCAATGAGAGGCACATGAAAATAGCGAAGTATCTTGGTAATAATACTATCATATGGAAGCAGGCGGTGATTAACCGCAGGAGTACTCAGCATGTGCCGCAAAATAATATAAGAGAGGTTTAAAGAACGACCTGAAAGTAGGCTATCGAGGATGCCCACGTCTAACCTCGTGACCTCATCCGTGTGACCTCGCCTAGGTGTCACTATGTGCTGCAAGATAGAATGCAGAATACGGACTTGGAGAGGTAAGAGTTGAGACCGAAAAGGAAGTAGGCAGATATCATCAGTGAGGTTTCTACGGCGACATATATGACGGACTGCATCCGTGTGCCGAAAATCGTTGAACCACAAAATTTTCCTAGATGTGTAAATCTTATGGCCCTCATGAGAAATACCAAGAATTTCTCCTAAATCAACATGATCGAATTCAATGAGAATACCGTGGACTTGAGTAACTACCCTATGCTGAGTGGTATGAGAGATATCCATGTTCGAGTAGAAAACTCGCATCAAGTTAGAGTAGACACGCTCAGCAAAATTAATACCAGACTCCCAAGGCAAAAGCATATCACGAACATTGCTATTACACACACTCAAGTTCCGGAAATCATTAAGATTAACAAAGTAAGTGTCGATTACCTTTCGCCCATCGAAGCGGTTCTCGAACCGTTTCGCTAAGGGAGGAGTGGGAAAGTGAGTCCGGGTGAATTCAGAGACTTCCCTAGGCTGAAAGGGGTGAGCTGAAAGTGTGGATTTGCGCTGGACACGTCTCCGAGAGCTTTCAGCCATGGAGGAGTGAGGTGGGATGAACATAGGGGAGAAAGGAAGAAATTAATCGGTGGTTGGATGAGAAATGAGTAAGGAATGCGAGTGTGATGCTCAATTTGGTTGAAAAAGGAACAAAAATGGATAAAAAAAGCATAAACTCAACTCGCGGCTGTTAGGGTTCAAATTTGGGAATTTTTGATTTGGATAAAGATTTTCGGTTTTGAATCGGTTAAATTGCTTAAAAAGGATTAGGAAATGATTTAATTGGTTTGTTTTGACACAAGAGGCAAGAAAAATGAAGATTTGAGGAGAGAAAAAGCTTCGGTTGCGTAGGTATGGAGAAAACGGTGAGAGGGTAACTGGAGAGGAAGAGGAGATAGGCTTGGAACAATATAAAACCGCGAAAACGGTTAACCGTTTACAATAAACGGTTAGAGGGTAACGAACAGAAGCTCAAGAGCAGAAAACGGTGAGAGCCTAAGCACTTAACGGTTAGAGGGTAACGCTTTAACAACTTACTGCCCGCAAACGGTTAACCGTTTGCGGCAAACGGTTAACCGTTTGCGGCAAACGGTGAAAGAGTAAGTGACAGACACAAAGCTCTAGTTTCTGGAGCTAAACGGTTCACCGTTTTTGAGAAACGGTTATCTTTTTATTTTAACAAAATTTTCGCACACTTTATTTTAATATATGGCTAGTAACTAATAGATTCCCAGATCATTTAATTGATCTAAAAATATATTATGAGCCATTTTAATGCATGATTTATGAACATGTTTTCAACCAATGTATTCATACAATCAAGAAACAACTAACCAAATTCATCTTTTAACAACCATTCTCAAGCAATTCATGACCATTGTTTCACAATTATAAAGCAATCAATTTAGTACACTCAATAGCATAGATAGAGACATTAATGAGAAAATTTCATCATCCCAAGTTCATACCGAATTTTAAAAAATTGTTCTTCGCAAAGGGGTTTAGTGAAAATATCGGCAAGTTGTTTTTCGGTTGAAATAAACTCTAATGCAATATCTCCCTTTTGAACATGGTCTCTTAAGAAATGATGTCTAATTTCTATATGCTTGGTTCTAGAGTGTTGAATGGGATTCTTTGACAGATTTATAGCACTAGTGTTATCACACTTAATAGGAATTTTTTCAAGATGAATGCCATAATCTTTAAGAGTTTGTTTCATCCAAAGTGCCTGTGCACAACAACTTCCGGCAGCTATATATTCAGCCTCCGTAGTTGAAAGCGCAACAGAATTTTGTTTCTTACTAGCCCATGAAACTAGTGAATGTCCTAGAACAAAACAAGTTCCACTAGTGCTCTTCCTATCCACTTTATGACCAGCAAAATCCGCATCCAAAAAACATGTTAAATCTATATGAGTTCCCCTAGGATACCAAAGTCCAACATCTATGGTTCCAATCAAATATCGGAAAATTCTTTTAACAGCAAGCAAATGGGATTCCTTGGGACATGATTGAAATCTTGCACACAAACATACACTAAACATGATATCGGGTCTACTTGCAGTTAAATAGAGTAAGGATCCGATCATACCTCGATATATTTTGATGTCCACTTCTTTACCTTTTTCATCTTTGTCAAGTTTGATAGTAGTGCTCATAGGAGTGCTTTTTGCCGTTCCATTTTCATAGCCAAACCTTTTGAGTAGATCTTTCACGTACTTGGCTTGGTTTATAAAAATGTCTTCCTCGTTTTGTTGGATTTGAAGTCCGAGGAAATACTTCAACTCTCCCATCATACTCATCTCAAATTCTTTGCTCATGCATGATGAAAATTCTTTGCACAAAAGCTCATTAGTAGAACCAAAAATAATATCATCAACATACACTTGAACAATAAGTATGTCTTGGTTCTTATTTTTAACAAAAAGAGTTGTATCCGCTTTTCCCATTGAAAAATTGTTATCCAACAAGAAATTTTTAAGCCTATCATACCATGCCCTAGGAGCTTGTTTTAAACCATATAAAGCTTTAAAAAGCTTATACACATGATTTGGAAATTTCTCATTTTCAAAACCAGGAGGTTGTTTCACATAAACTTCCTCTATAATGTATCCATTTAAGAAAGCACTTTTAACATCCATTTGATATAGAATAAAATCTTTATGACATGCATATGCTAACAACATTCTAATGGATTCTAATCTAGCTACAGGAGCAAAAGTTTCATCAAAATCAATTCCTTCTTCTTGGTTGTAGCCTTGAGCCACTAGTCTAGCTTTATTTCTTACAACCACACCGGATTCATCCATTTTATTTTTAAATACCCATTTAGTCCCTATAATGGATTGATGTTCCGGACAAGGAACTAATTCCCACACATTATTTCTCTCAAATTGATTCAATTCCTCTTGCATAGCCATAATCCAAAATTCATCATTTTCGGCATCCGCAAAAGATTTTGGTTCAATTTGAGAAATGAATGCAGCATGCTCACATGTATTCCTAAGAGATGATCTAGTGGTAACGCCTCGTGAGGGATCTCCTAAGATTACATCTTTAGGGTGAGAGGAAACATACCTCCACTCCTTGGGGAGTGTTTGAGAAGTACCTTCATACTTTGTTCCATATTTTGTTCTTCATGATGCTCCTTTTGAGCTCCATTTGTTGTGTCTTCTTGGTTGACATTAGGTGCTTCTTCTTGTTGTTCTTCTTCTGCATTATCACCAACGACTTCTTTCTCCGCAGAGGAGGGGTTAGATTCATCAAAAATAACATGCATAGATTCCTCCACTACCAAAGTTCTTTTGTTATAAACTCTATAAGCTTTGCTTGTATTTGAATATCCAAGAAAAATACCAACATCAGATTTTGAATCAAATTTACCAAGATTATCTTTTGTGTTCAAGACAAAACATTTGCATCCAAAAACTTTAAAATAGCCAATGTTGGGTTTTCTATTTTTCCAAAGCTCATATGGAGTTTTATTAAGATTAGGTCTAATCAACACCCGATTTAAAACATAACAAGCGGTGTTGACGGCTTCGGCCCAAAAATACTTAGGCAAGGAGTTTTCATTCAACATGGTCCTAGCCATTTCTTGAATAGACCTATTCTTTCTTTCTACTACTCCATTTTGTTGTGGAGTCCTAGGTGATGAAAATTGATGTTCAATGCCAAAATCATTACAAAAATTTTCAAATGCATGATTTTCAAATTCTCTACCATGATCACTTCTAATACAAGAAATAGAATACCCTTTTTCATTTTGAACCTTTTTATGGAAAATTCGAAATGCGTCAATGGCATCATCCTTATTAGCTAAGAACAATACCCATGTGAATCTAAAAAAGTCATCCACAATTACAAATGCGTAATATTTACCACTTAAACTAGCATATCTAGAAGGTCCAAACAAGTCTAAATGAAGTAATTGAAGTGGTTTTGAAGTAGAGATATGATTCTTGTTTTTGAAAGAGGTTTTGATTTGTTTTCCAAATTGACATGCTTCACAAATTCCATCTTTTTGAAAACTGATTTTTGGAAGTCCTTTGACTAAATCATTTTTCATAATTTTAGAAATCAAATCCATGCTTGCATGTCCTAATCTTCTATGCCATAGCCAACTATCATCATGTAGTGCGGAAAAACATTTTTCAAGAGTATATGCACATTCTATATCAATGGTATAAACATTACCACATCTAGTTCCCACAAAAACAGTTTTCCCATCACATGCATTTTCAATAACACAACTTGATTTATCAAATACAACTTTATAACCTTTGTCACACAATTGACTAATGCTTATTAAATTGTGTTTCAAGTTTTCAACCAAGCATACATTCTCAATTAAGGTTGAAGATACTTTACCAACATTTCCAATTCCAAGAATTTTTCCTTTTGAGTTGTCTCCAAAAGATACGTCTCCACCGTTCTCAATTTTGGTGAAGCTTGAGAACCAAGAATAGCTCCCTGTCATGTGTCTTGAACAACCACTGTCCAAGTACCACTTATTCTTCTTCTTCTTCAAGCCCTGCAGAGAAAATCTTAAGTTTTAGGTACCCAAACCTTTTTGGGTCCTTGAGAGTTAGCAATGATTCCTTTTGGAACCCAAACACATTTCATACCATAATATGCGTTTCTCTTTACTGCACATCTATTTTTCATATGACCATCTTGATTACAAAAATGACATGTAATTTTATTGTTAATAGATGTATTCTTCACAAAATAACTCTTGTAGAGTTTTTGTTTCAAATTTGGTTTATAACCAATGCCACTTTTGTCAAATACACATTTTTGTGAGTTTAGCAAATTATCCAACATCTTTTGCCCATTTGTAAATTTCAAGACAATCTCATTTAGCTCATTACTCTTTTTCTTGAGCATTTCATTTTCATTTTTCAGCTCATCTATATGTGATTCTAAATGCTCATGTATGATGTTAGGCTTCTCATTTGATAATGCAATTTCATCATGCAAAGTCTTGTTTCCTACTTCTAGGCATACAATTGTTGCATTCAAAGATTCATTTTCATTTTTAAGCTTTGCAATTTCCTTCTTAAGACATGCATTCTTTTTACCAATTTTCATCAACTCATTATGCAAATCTTTAAAAGCATCATACAATTCATCATAGGTATGATCACTTACCTCATTAAGATCATCTTCATCTCCTATTGCCATAAGTGCTAGATTTGAGACTTCTTGTGATCCTTCCTCATCACTTGAATCTTCCTCACTGTCATCCCAAGTTGCAACCATGGCTTTCTTCTTGTGTTTGTTGATAAGTGGACACTCCGACCTAATGTGACCGGGCTTCTTGCATTCATAGCATGTGATTGCCTCCTTCTTTTCCTTATAGTTTTTGAAGTTTCTGAAATTTCTTCGCTCTCCGGTTTTCTTGAAGAATTTTCTGAACCTCCTTGCTAGCATGGCCAGCTCTTCATCATCCGGTTCACTCTCCCTATCACTCTCATATTTTGAGGCTTTGAGAGCAATGTTTTTCTTCTTCTCCTCATGCCCTTTTTCAGCTGCCAAATCTTCCTCATATAAAATAAGGGAACCGATTAAGTCATCAAGAGGCAAAGTATTTAAATCTTTTGCTTCCTCAATGGCAGTCCTTTTAGGTCTCCATTCCTTAGGTAATGACCTAATAATTTTCTTAACTTTTTCACTATTTGAAAAAGTTTTCCCTAGGGCTCTTAGAGTGTTTACTATGTCCGTGAATCTAGTATACAAAGAGTACACATTTTCATTTTGTTCCATTTGCAACAATTCATATTGCCTAGTGTACCTACTTATTTTAGATTCTTTCACTTGATTTGTCCCTTCATAGACAACCTCAAGTTTGTGCCAAATTTCATGAGCACTTTCACAACTAGACACTCTATGAAACTCTTTCTTATCAAGTGCGCAAAATAAGGCATTCATGGCTTTAGAGTTTAAAGAGGCTTTTCTCTTTTCGAGTTCATTCCAATCCCGTGATGGTTTTGGAATGTCTTCTCCGACTTCATTTTTAGTCAAGGGCATAAAAGGACCATCACTAACAATTTCCCAAATCTCATAATCTAAGGCTTGCAAATAAATTCTCATCCTAGTTTTCCAATAAGCATAATCATTTCCATCAAAGAAGGGTGGTCTAGTGGTGGATTGTCCTTCCCTAAATGTGGAGTCATATTGAGTTGCCATTGATCTTTAGCTCTAGACGATTAAGTCTACACAAGAGCACCAAGCTCTGATACCAAATGAAATACTAATAAGGCAACCCAAGAGGGGGGTGAATTGGGTTTCTAAAAATAATCACACTAAAAATAAATTATCAAGTAAATCTAAAACAAAATTAAAAACAGTAATAAATGAATCGATCACAAATTAAAAGATAGAGAAAGAGAGAATCAAACACAACGATGTTTACGTGGTTCGGCCAACCTCACCTACGTCCACGCCTCCAAGCTTTCCGGGCTTGAGGTTTCCACTAAGCAAGCCTCCAAGGCTTCAATAGCTTACACTTGACTTCCAAGGTGTCAATAACCTTTACAACTAGAGATTTTCCCCAATCTCTTAACCCAAGTGTATCCCAACACTTACAATCCCTCAAAATAAAAGATTACAATTTGATTTTCTCTCACACTAAATCAAGGATTACAAGTTGATGCTCAAAGTGTGAATAGATGAAATGAAATTTTGTTTCTAGCTCTTGTGAAGATTGCAAACTCGAGTATATGCTCAATGGTTGTGTTGTGATCAACCTTCTTTGAATTTGAATGAGCTTATTTATAAGTAGAGCTGAAAAACTAGCCGTTATTTGCTGTCTGCCCGAAAACGGTTCACCGTTAGCTGTTAACGGTTAACCGTTTGTGCTGGTCAAAGTTACCGTTACGCCAGAATTCAAATAAACGGTTTGCCGTTTTTAGGTTACCCTTTCGCCGTTAACGTCCAGTAACCTGAAAAAGAATAACGGTTATCCGTTTCAAGTAATCGGCTAAGGCTTTGCACGAGATGACTCTCTGGACGTTATCGGTTCACCGTTTGCAAATAAACGGTTCACCGTTAGTGTACAGTAACCTGCAAAAGAACAACGGTTATCCGTTTAAGTAAACGGCTAAGGCTGTGGGTGACATTACTCTCTGGCTGTAATTGGTTAACCGTTTATAAATAAACGGTTCACCGTTAGTTTCCAGTAAGCTCTTTATTTCCGTTTTCACTAATCGATTAGAGCCTAGACAACCCTTTGCTCTCTGGTGGTAATCGGTTAACCGTTTATAAGTAAACGGTTCACCGTTAGCGTCCAGTAAGCTATCCATTTCCGTTTTTCACTAATCGGTTAGAGCCTTAGACAAACCTTTGCTCTCTGGTCGTAATCGGTTAACCGTTTAGAAATTAACGGTTCACCGTTTAGAAATTAATGGTTCACCGTTTTCTGCCAGAAACATATTTTAAACCAGTTTTTGCAAAGAATCATTTTCCAAATTAAGATCCATCTTTTATAAGCATGCAAGGAATAGTTTTTAAGACTTTCATTTGTTTAGGAAATGACTCCAATAATTTTATCAAAAATCATGTAAAGTTTGTTATTATCAAAATCAATATTATTAACATATTTATGTTAACACTTATCAACCCACCTGCAGCTGCCATATTCATCTTTTTGCAGGCCCCATCAGTATTCAATATAAAGACATTTTCTGGGGGTGGTTTCCATCCAAAATATTTAACTATTTTTGAAGCTCCAGGCTTGATCAAAGCCATCACAGCTTTATGAGAATTTTCAGCCCAGGTCATAATATCTAAAGTGATGCTTTGATTACTCCTCTGCACATTCTTAAACAATGCTTGGTTCCTCCAAAACCACAACCGCCAGATTGCTGTGCCAAAAATTACTGCCCAGTCCACTCCATTATAATCATAATTGTTCGGCTTTAGATTCGTAAGAATCCAATCCTCTAAGTTTAAAGAGAAAAAACTCCTCCGTAATCTTCCTGGGACTATATCTAACCAAATACGTTTGGCCGCCACACAATCTCTAAGGGCATGAAGGGAGTCTTCCACACCACCTTTGCATCTCTCACATTGATTTTCTGTCAAAATGTGTCTTCGAGTCAGCTCAGCTTTGGTCTTTAATTTGTTTTGAATCACCAACCACAGGAAGGTTTTAACACTTTGTGGCCCTTTCCAGCTCAAAATAAGCTCCCATCTTGGTCCAATATGAATGGAGGCTCTGTTAGACATATTTTGGTTAGCTGATTTCACTGTAAAATTTCCCTTAGTCGAGAAGCCCCAGAAAATGCGGTCCATACCTCCCTCGACACAAGGTGGCATTATGGCCGCAATAGCAAGAACCAAGCTATAAGGAAGACAATTACTGAAAGCAACCCAATTCCATTGCCCATCATCGTTCACATAATCCTTAATTGAGTTTTCCAGCATATTACTCGGCACCGGCCTCACAACATAATCCTTCAACGCGACATTTTGCCTGACCCAGCAATCTTCCCAAAAGCGAGCTTTTGACCCATCTCCAACTTGCCAACAAATCCCCTGCAACACTTTATGCCAAACCATACCCACTGCTCGCCACACATAAGAGCCGTATTTTGTAGGTAGCTCTGTGGGGAGCTTATCATTCTTAACTCCGTATTTAGAGCATAACACTTTAATCCACAGGCTAGTAGGAGACACAATAATATTCCACCCAATCTTCATCAAAAGCGCCTCATTGATATGGTGAAGATTTTTTAGGCCAAGCCTGCCTACCATTTTAGGTTGACAGATTCTTTCCCAGCTAGCCATGACCATGCTATTCCTCTCGCTATTCCCACTTCAAATAAATCGGCGAGAGATGCGATTAATTTTTTCTTGAATTCCTCGCGGAATCATTGTGGTTTGCATAGCGTAAATTGGCAAGGCTTGGATTACCACTTGAGTAAGGGTCAATCTTCCAGCAAAAGAGAGATGCTTTGCATTCCATCCTGAGAGCCGTTTGTCCACCCGATCTAGCACATCTTGATAGGTTTTGTTGGTCACTCGGCCATGAAGAAGCGACATGCCCAGGTACTTCCCCAAGTTTTTGGTGGTTGAAAAACCATTTAGCTCGCTAATTTGCTTCGACACAACAGGTTCCACATTTTTTGAGAAATACAATCTAGTTTTTTCTGCACTAACTTTTCCCCCTGACATGTTGCAGAAATTCTTTAAAGCTTTAATCACCACCTTCGCCTGATCAAAGGAGGCTTCTGTAAAGAGAAGAAGATCGTCAGCGAAAAAAAGATGGGTGAGGGGTATACCATTTCTGGACAGCCTGATTGGCTTCCATCGTTCCTGCTGCACTTCTCGGTTAATGATATGGTTAAGTCTTTCAATACAGAGCACAAAAATATAGGGAGAGATAGGATCCCCCTGACGAATCCCTCTTGACGTCTTGAAAGATTCGGTCAACTTTCCATTCCAAAGAATTTGCATAGAGCCGGAGGTGATGCATTCCATTATGATCTGAATAAAGTTTGTAGGAAGACCCACAAACGCCAAAGTCTCCTTGATAAACTCCCGGCTTAATCTGTCATAAGCTTTTTCCAAGTCTACTTTGATAGCCATGAAGCCGCGTTTGCCTGTCTTCCGTCGCATATTATGAATGACCTCCTGGGCGATAATAATATTTTCAGTGATGTGTCTCCCTGGAACAAAGCTGGTTTGATGTGGACCTACAAGATCAGGGCGATAATAATATTTTCAGTGATGTGTCTCCCTGGAACAAAGCTGGTTTGATGTGGACCTACATTTAATCTATTAGCTATTATCTTAGTAATCATTTTATACATAATAGTGCAAAGACTAATAGGCTGAAAAGAATTTAAGCTCGTTGGATTGTCGATTTTAGGAATAAGAACAATTAAAATCTTCAAAAAGTCTTCAGGCACTGTCTCTCCATTGAAAACAGCTTTAATTTGTTTGCAAACCGACTTGCCCACCACCTCCCATTGAGCTTGGTAGAAAATTGCGTGCAAACCATCACTTCCTGGAGCCTTTAAAGGTTTCATGCTAAAGATAGTGTCACGAATTTCCTCGTTGTCCACAGATTTTTCCATGCCATGGTTCCTCCCTGTATCAATGCAAGGAAAATCATTAGGAGTATAATATCTATCAATAGAATCATTATCAGCTGTGTATAACTTGGTAAAAAAATTAATAGCATGAGCCTTAAGGGAGAAAAGAAAAGTTAGAAATTTGGCTTTGCAAAGATGCAGCTCCTGTGAGTGTTTGTGTTTTGTTTGCTACTGCTTGTGGTTGGTTGAGAGAGAGAGAGAGAGAGAGAGAGAGACTAAATGTTACAAATCTTTTATTTAAAAAAAAGGAGAAAAGAAAAGTTAGAAATTTGGCTTTGCAAAGATGCAGCTCCTGTGCGTGTTTGTGTTTTGTTTGCTACTGCTTGTGGTTGGTTGAGAGAGAAAGAGAGAGAGAGAGAGGGTTACAATTTTTTTTTACTTTTTTTAATTATTTACCTTGCAAGACTAAATGTTTATTTTCCCATTGCAAATGCAGTGTTTTGACTTTAGTCGGAAATGTCTTAAAAGTCCTTGTGACATCAGCAAATATTTAACCGTGTTAACGGAATAGTAGTAAAATTATAACAAATTAAATATTTAGTGATAAAATATAATTTTTACCAAAATATGGTACTGACTTGATTTGTCAGAAAAACTTTGGTAGAAAAATAATAATATCTCTTATATATATATAATTTCATCTGCTCACTAAGCCGCAAGCTCAATATTTTCCTATTGACCCATTTTCTTCCAAGATCTCACAAGATTTTGTGCATATTAGTTCTAGTTAATTAAGGGTGGGCCACAAGATGCACTGTTGAATATTTTGTATTTTGAGCACGTTTATGTTGCTTAAATTTTTATATGTATATATAATTATAGTATAAATAAGTATAGTGAGACATGAACTATATATTTTCAGATGAAATGCAAATATTGTTATGTGCTTATATCAAAGATAATTTTTATATATTTTTTCATGAATTAAATTTGTGTCATGAGTTCTAGTTATTAGTCCGTATGATTCACCTCGGATTCGACATATAGGTCATGTCAATCTACCCTCAACCATTAGTGGAATAGCTTAAAATTCATGTGTGCTTATGGTCGCTGGGTAAAGTCCTAATCTTATGCTAGACACCTATCGAATATAATCTTTTCCTAACATTAGCGAAGGACCGGAGGCTGTGTTATTGTTGTGGTGGTCCACTTATGAATGATTATTACCATTAGAGTGAAAATAAGAATAAAATTCATGGTGAATAGGTTATTACAATTTATTAAAATGATCTTAATTGATTATTATAATTATTTATTATAGTAATTGTGATTATAATTATTATTATTAAAATAATTATTATTAATTATGCAATAAAATTAATAAATTATAGTAAGTTAATGATGATAATAATAAATTTTAATAATAATATTAATATAATAATGATGATATTAATAAATAATAATAATAATGATGATCATAATAATAATAATTTTATTATAAACAAATAAATAATAAAAGACTTATTTACAAATATTATAAAATTCCTGCAGGGATCAAAATATAATAGTGATAAAATTTAATTGAAGGAAATATGAGATTATGAAAATTTAAGGGGGGCCGTGAGCATGGGGATTAAAAAAATCTGAAATTTGAAAAACAAGAATTTGCCGCCTCGCTCCAAATTTAATCAACTGAATTCCTATTTCGCTTAGTGAAGTCGAGAACATGGGGACGGCCGTCATTTTGCCCAGTCACGATGAAAACGGCGCCGTTCACGACCCCCTCTTGCCTTGGCTCCAGTACGCATACAACCACACACGCATATAGTCTCTAATTTCTTTTTCTTTTTTTTTTTCAAATAAATAGGTTTGTATTTACAGTTGTAGTTATGAATTTGTTTGAAAGTGCAGGTCTGCTAAGAAGGCGCTCGATGAATGGTACTCGGGCAAAGACTCCGGCGCCACAGATCTTTACAAACTTCTTTCAAATTGTATCAATACTTTCAAGCACCATTCTCAGTACAAAAACGACATTCGATTTCTCAAGCTTTGGTTTCTCTACGTAATTAATCTCCTGTTTCATTTCCCAAAATTTGATAGAATAGTATCAATGGTTTAATATTTGTGTATTTTTTATGTTTTACTTTATTTTGGGATCAATTTTAGTTAATTTAATTGAAGGTTTCACGTGGAGCGGTTACAGGGTCCATTTGATTTATAGTTTAATTTCAATTATCTGATAGTTTATAACCTTTATTTGTCTTTTGGGATTATGTAGCTGGAAGGTAGTAAAGACTATGAAAAAGTTTTTAGAGAAATGGAAGAACTTGAGATATGTACTGGGCATTCTTTGTTATATCAATGGTATGCAATTTTTCTTGAACTGAATGAGAAGTGGCGGGATGCACATATGGTTTATCAGATTGGCATTTCAAGGTGTCTCTTGCTCTTAATTAACTTTTTATCTTTGTTTGTAGAATGGTTCAAGTTTCATCTCTAATGTTGTTATTTTGGGCTAACAGGAAAGCTGAGCCACTTGAAAAGTTGGAGGAGGCACTTGCCTTATTTATTGATAGATTGTCCGAAAGACTTCAGAAGGTTTGCCTTTGCATGTGTGATTTGGATTTGGTTTAGAGAAGAATTGCAAACATTTGATTGAATGTGAAGGATTTTAAGTGGTAATTGTTGAATGAAGTGTAAATACCACTTTAAACGCGATAACTTTCTTTTTTTCAAAATGTAAAGTTCCTTTGAGATTATAACATGTTAAAGCCAATGTAACATAGTGCATTATTTCAAGAAAATTCCTCAGTTCTCTTGTCCACCTTTTTGTAGTTCAATTTTTTGTTAATTGAACTTTGCAGATTGATGATAGTGAAATTATTGACTCCGTGGAGAATTATATTCACCCATGGTCCAGTTCCACCATGAACAAATTACTGAAGCAGATAAATTCTCAAATTATGAAGTTTGAGGTAAGACAATTTACCTATTACTATTGGCTCAATCTCTATTAATTTGTCTGATAAATATTTATGTTTAACCAAGCTCCTGAATACTTTTGCTATTGTTTCAGGGATACCATCGAAGTAATAAAGTTTACTCAGGAAAAGTGGCTTTATCTTCTTTGAATAATTCATCGAGGAATAAGACTATTGAGATAGGTGACTTTCTTTTTTACGCCATTGTTCATTGCTAAATATATTCACATGGAAAGCTTGAAGTCTATTTGAATAGCTGTTTCCCTTCTAAATTTTCACATGTTTGCATCATAAAGCATGAGTTTTCAAGTTTAGGAGAGGCTATTTAAAATCGTCTGAAATGCTGAGCAAAGCCAAGCGAATATGAGAGGTAAAAGGACTACCAAATTAGGCCAGAGTATGCAGATTTGCCACCCCCAAGTATGAAGAAAGTAACAGTTGCCCAACAAAGAAATATAGAGAGACAATAAACAGAGTATTCTAGCATCTGTATATGTCTCATACAGATAAAAGCTCTTCTAAGATATATGTAACACTAGTAAATGGTGCATCATAAATGCTTGTCCACTGCAATATTTGTATATTGTATGCAATCAATAAGGGCAAGTATAATTTCTTGTTTACAGACACTTCACACTCTGTTTGATTTAGACTGCTAACATCAACCACACATTATATTTTCTTCTAGTTAAACTTGCTTGTCATGTCTTATTGGTTTAGAGAGTAGGAAATTTTTAGTTTCTAACCTACAGTTCTATGAATCCAGAGGAGATTTAATTGTTTATTACCTTGATTGCTTACATTGTGATACTCAAAGGTGGAAAGAAGTACCAGATCAAAGGATGTGCAGGTCAGGGTGGTTTTGCTAAAGTATTTAAAGCATATGTCAATGGTGATCCTGAAGATGTTGTAGCATTAAAGGTATCATTGTCTTTCATTCTTTTCTCCAATGCATAGTGAAGAACTAGTCTTACAGGAATTTTTTTTTTTTTTTAATTTCTCAATTCTGACAGATTCAAAAGCCTGCTTTCCCTTGGGAGTTCTACATGTATCGCCAGCTTGATCAGCGCATCTCTGGCAGGGAAGTATGTATTTTCTTGTTTCCATTATTTATCTATGCATTCTTTGTGATTCTGAGATACTTACTGGATATTTTATTTCAACAGAGGTCAAGCTTTGGTTTTGCACACAGAATTCATCTCTATTCTGATTATAGCATACTTGTCTGTGACTATCTATCTCAAGGGACACTCCAGGTACATCTTTTCTACTTCGTATATGGGAATTCTACATGTATCAGCAGCAGGCAAATCTTTTTTAGTACTTTAGATAACACAAACTTGTGCAGGACGCCATAAATTCTTATGTGGTTATTGGCAAGTCCATGGAAGAGGTCTTATGTATTTACTACACTATAGAGATGCTTTGCATTCTGGAATCTCTGCATGATGTAGGCATCATTCATGGTGATTTCAAGCCTGATAATCTCCTTATTCGATATGCTAGGTAAAGCTTTCTCACATTATAGATTCAACTGTGGAAACTATCCAGAGCTCAAAACTGAATTACTATTTCTTTACGATCTGCATATTATGAAACCTTGCACTCTCACATATAAAGCTAGAAAATCACTCTTGGTTTATAATGATCTTGGGGTCACATTAGACATTTGAACCTCACATACAGATTTATGGCATAAAACTTCCTTCCATTGTTTTTGACTTGTATTGTTTGGCTTTGGGCTGGGCCAGATCATAGAAAGTTTGACACAGGAATATTGGTTTTCTCTGGTTGCTGCTGTGTTTTTTTGAAATGCATTCGAGGAAGGGGGCGGGCAGCTTCAATAAGGAAATGGAAAAGTAAAACTTTATTAGGAAGTATTTTGTGTTAGTAGAGTAAATGATTCTCCCATTACAGAACTACTAACAGCAATTACTAATTGGTATACTAGTTTCATCATCAATATACTTTCTCAAGTTGATATTTTTGCCCTTGTTTTTCTTTCAAGAAGATTATTTGAATTTGAGCTTGCAGATGAAAAATCTTTTATTGTCAGCACATTCATATTATTGCTCAAGTTAATGTATGGAAGAAGTGGCTAATCAGTCTCTCTTTATGAAGATTTACCGCATCATATGGGAATTCTTCATAATTTATTAGGCCTATATTATCTTGCATGAATCTGGGAATCATACATCATTTGGACTCGTTTTCTTGTAGTTGTCAAATAAACCCGTATCTACCTCTTCTGATTTTAATTTCTTTGCTTGGACTAAATTGACGGAAGCTTGTGGTAAATAAGTAACCTTGCTTTTGTTTTTTTTTTTTTGACCTATACATTTAACAGTTGAAAATGGTAGATTTTTGTCTTATTTTTCCATGTTTATGCCACATATAATGGTAAAACACATTGTAAAGTACAATAATACTTGCTTTCTGTAGTCCTGTTTAGGCCCAATTATACATTGTTTTTATATCAAAAGTGAAACATTCTCTTCGGATAAAATTCTGATTGCAACGAACATTTTACTGAGCTTGGCAAGTGACATCAATTGTCTGACATTTTGGCAGAGATGAACTTACAGTGCTTGATCATGATCGAAGTGGCCCTTGGCAAGATCAGGTTAACCCTGGTGGCATAGGGATTTTCATTTTTTTCCCTACATGTTTGTTATTATGCTTAAGAATTTATGTTGCAGGGACTTTGCCTTGTAGATTGGGGAAGGGGAATAGATCTGCATCTTTTTCCTGACAACACGGAATTTAAGGGTGATTGCAGGACTTCTGGCTTCCGTTGTATTGAAATGCAAGAGAAGAAGCCATGGAAATTTCAGGCAAGTCTCAAACATTTCTTACAATCAAACTGCACTGCTCTGTTCACACGACTTACTTAATATTGGTTCATTTGTGTCATTATCACCAGGTAGACACATATGGCCTGTGTGCTATTGTTCACATGATGCTGCACAACTCTTATATGGAGGTTGAGAAGAAAGCATCACCTGACAGTGGGTTGGTGTATCTACCAAAGTTATCTTTTAAAAGGTATGTCCGAATATTTCTGCATTGGCAGTAAGACAATGTTGATATTGTTGACCTTTTCCTGTATGTGTGTACTTGGGTGGCTGAAAATTTTTTGCTTTCCTTGAATGAATGAAAAATTTACAAGTTGCTGATGTATGGATGATTCTCGGAACTTTCTCATTTTCACATCCGTCTTTCTTCCTTTTAACAATTTTTATCAGATATTGGAAGGTTGAACTGTGGAAAAGTCTGTTCACAAATCTGCTTAATATGAGCTCTGGCAATGACAAGGAAGTGTTGCAGAATCTGCGGAAATCCTTCCAGGATTACTTGTGCTCTAATCCTCAGCTTTTGAAGAACCTAAAAGAATTATTGGCAAAGCAGAGGGCTTCCTTGTGTGGCGCTTAATTTACCTCCCAATACTTGTGATTTTTTCTGTTGTCATGAATGAATTTGCTATGTGGACAAACCAACACTTAAGAAAGTGAAAATCCCCTGCTTTTCACCCAAAAATATATGTATGTGCATCCTTGAATCCCATGTGGGGAGCACCAGTGAGAAACATCAGTGCTATTGTAAAACTTGATGTACGCTCATCTGGAGCTCGGAGCGAACGATATAAAATGTTGCGCTCTGATCGTGTGTATACCCTCTCGCCCAGCTTTCTTGACTAAAAGTTCTGTTGCTTGCTAAGCAATTGTCCATTTGGCTGCGAAAATGAATCTTAATTGTTTGCCCTCGGCTTGTATTTTTAAGAAAGTGTTTGTGATTGGTTGCCAATCAATTTGCCTAGTTCATGACGTGAAAATGGTGATGTGAAAAGCTAGTTGCTGAAAATGTGAAGGGTTTAGTATATGTTGGGTAGGCATGACAGAAATCTCGACGAGAATGGGGTTCTTGGAGATTTTTCTTATTAGAGGGTGCGAAAATAATTTTATATCTAATTTTTCATGTGTGAAAGGAATGGGGTGATTTTTTATCTAATTATTTATTCAGAAAAAAAGGAGATGAGGTGGAATTCCTATCTTCTTTTCATTTCTCTATTTTTTAATTTTATTTTCTAAAATTATTAGTGAATAGATAATAAATTTTAAATGATAAAATATTAAATATTGGTGTAAATAACAAATATTAAAATATTTATACAAATAATATACATATTAGTTAATATAAAATGTTTAATATAATTTAAAGGGGGATTGCTACTTTTTTCCCTACAGTAATTAATATATACCATTTATTTTCTTACTATTTTTATAATGGTCAAAAACTCTCATGACAGCATAAGTTTACAATATTACTTTTATTTTCAACTACTCTTTTATTTACATTTATTATAAATTAAATAAATTACATGAATAGAAACTAAATAAAAAAAATTAAGTATTAAAAATAAGAAATATATATTTTGATGTGAGTAAATAAAATTAATAACAAATTTTTTTCTTGTAATTATTTATTTTGTGGATATTTTCTTATAATAAATATTTTGTAATATTTTAAAATTAAATGTAAAAAATATAGGCAAAATATTTTATTATTTATCTTATAATAAATTTTTATTTGTCATTCAAGTTTTCTTATAATAATTTTTTTATCATTTTATAATAATTTTCTTATATTTTTATTATAAGAAAATTTTCACAAAATAAATAAGTACAAGAAAAAATTTATATTATTAATTTTTTTGCTTATATCAAAATATATTTTTTTATTTTTAATGCTTAATTTTTTATTTAGTTTCTATTCATGAGATTTATTTAATTTATAATAAATGTAAATAAAAGATTAGTTGAAAATAAAAGTAATATTGTAAACTTATGCTATCATGGGTTTTTAGCCATTATAAAAACAGTAAGGGGGAAAATGACATATATTAATTATACTGTAGGGGAGAAATTGACAATCTCCCATAATTTAAACTTAACTACAACCAAAAGCACAAAACCCTACAAGCCCATACCTCACAAATCAAACTATAAATTACTCTATCATGATCTTACTCGTCCTTTTCAATTTAATTGCGTAGTAGGAAGTACCCAATTCGTCTTCATTTCATCATAGCCCCGTAGCACGTTGCGTTGTCATTGGCAGAGTAGCCTAACTCATCGCAATGTCAACTAGTAGCCAAACATGTGGCTCTATTGCGCCATAGTCCGTGATCAACATGTTTCATTACTCATGGACAATTATCATGTCAATATTGTATAAAAATCACATAATTTAAATTTTATTTTGAAAATTATTATTTGAATATTATATATACTAAAAGTTTAAAGGAGTAGAATGAAATAATGCCCATTCATGACATTCTCATTTTATTTTATATATTTTTAGGTTAAACTGTTAATATGACTTAATTAAATTCAAAAACTAAAAAGATATTAGTTATTCAGGGATCGAGAATCTGCGGAGATCCCTGTTATTTTTTGGGGAGGAACAAATATTCCCTCAAGCAATTCTATTGTGAATGGGGAAGGGATGAGGATATATGCAGAACATTGGGGATGGGTAAGAGCTATCGATCCCCTCCCTTCTCCATTGCCATCCCGAATTTTGGGTATGATTTATTTAATGGTCATAATTATTTACCTAATTTTGTAAATTTTTTATCAAAATATTTCTTGTTTAATTTTTTTAGTAGAGAACTAGAGATTTTGAAAATTAAATGTCTCTATGGACAAAAATGTAAATTTTGGCTGAATTTTTTAATGGTAAAATATTAAAAAAAGTATTTTATTATTTTATTTTATTTTTATTATAACTTTAAAAAATTTACATATTAAAATGATTTTATAATATTTAATAAAAGTTGTCATTGACAATTAAATAATTAAAATTTTTTGGTAAAACTTTTATTTACCAACATAATTTTTATTTTAATAAAATTTATTTTAAAAATATAACAAACAAAATCTTAGAATAATTTTTGAAATGTAGTGGGACAATTGAATTTTGGAATTTATTATCTCTGCATTTTGTCTTTTAAAATAATAAAAAAAACTCAACAGCTTTTCGCACCAAAAAAAAAATGCCGGTTCCACCAGGTAAAAAACGCGTTTTTCGTTTGCGCTGCTTTTCCTGCAAGTTAAGATTAAAAAAACGCGTTTCTTAACATCCAGTTAGTGACTCTATATAGCCATACATCACATAATCTTTTATACGCGCAATGCCGCTGAGAATGAGAGTTGCTAAAATTTTTTAATGGCCAACTATCTCCAATTTGTACTTCGTTCGTTAAAACTCTAAAGCTATGACTATGAGACTCCGGGAGCCAAAATTAGGGCTTTCTTGGCTTTTTTTTATTTTAGGGTTTCAGTGATCGAAAACGAAATTGGGTTATCAGGAATAATTTGAAAGAGCCCTGCAAATTGCCGCTGCCCTTGTGTTGGCCAGTTGCTAAAAAATTTGGCCGTTGTAAAACTAGAACAAACGTTTTTGCTTTTAGATCAATGGTGGAGTTTTTTTTTTCTCCTTAATGTTTTGTTTGATTTTACGAAACATAGTATCTTCGAAGTACGCCTCTTGATGTGACAGTGGCAACGGTGAGGAGTTTTTATTTGTTAATTTTGAATATCTGCTGGGTTAGTTCCTTTCAAACAAAAGAGACCATTGGTCGGATCATGAAAATGTTTTGAGATTTTTTGCTTACCGAAAAAATTTGGTAGTTCATTTTAAAAATTTTGTTTATTATTCTTTTGATTCCATGATGTTGTTCCTCGGCTTGCTTCTTGAACTTTGTATTTGATTGGATATATGTTTATTGTCCCATAGAAAATGTTTTGAAATTGAAATTTTCGTTTCTTTCATATTTTTAATTGATTTATTTAAATTTGTTTGTGGAATACTTGAGGAGAATTTTGGCAAAACAATTACTTTTTTTTTTTTGAATGCTTTCTTATTTTAATATTATTGCAGCTTCAGTTCACTACGTTGAGAATATGTTTTGCTTGCTGCCTTGATAATGACTTATTTGCTGCATAGATGTTAGAACTGGGGAATGGTTTGCATGTTATTTAAGCTGCCTTGGGAATGCACGTCAAAAAATGTTGAAACTGGAAGTTCGAGTTTTTATTGACCTTTCAAAGAAATCTCCCCTGTTCTTAATGGGAAACTGGCAGCATGAGACTGTCAGCTTACTTGTTGGCAACAATGGATTTTTTTGAATTTTTTGGGTTTTAAATCTATTTGACTCTCTGAATTGTATTTCAACTTTGATTTGTCTTGCTGCATAGATGTTGGAAATGCGGATTTTTTGAAATTCAAACTTCTGAGGCTTTTTCCTCCCCTAATATTTTTTTTTTGTAAGAAAACATTTGGTGCCTCTAATTCATAGTGGGAAACTGGCAAAGGTGAGGAGTTGTTACTTTCTTAATCATTAGAAATCTGTTTGATCAAGTTGGATCTATAGTCTATTACCTTGACAATTTTTTGCTTTTAGTTGCCACATACCATTTGTAGAAATCTTTGGTTGTTTGCTTTCACATCTAATGTTCACTAATGTTCAGAATGAGGAATAATTTGCATACATTTTCTGATTTCATGATTTCCCTTCAGGTTGCTTGTAATCTCCTCTATTCTTTATGGAAAACTGGCAGTGATGAGGAGCTTTTGTTTTGAATTTTTTTTATTAATTTAAAAATTGTTTTACTTTACTCGGAATCATTTTTAAACTCTGGTTGTTCATTGAATGTTAGAATTGCTGCCCATAGATTTGTCTTGGATGAAGTCTTTCAATCTCAAACAGTTACTGTTTATATTTATATGCATGGCTGGGAAAAAGACAATCTCCTACCCCCAAAATAATTCTCAATATTCATCTTGTTGTTGCTTTACAGTAAATTTGCTTATCAGCTCATTGGATTCTAACCATGTTCTCTTATTGTGCTATGCTTGTACTTGTGTTTCTCTGCTTGTTTAATTGAGAATTCCATTTGTGACATATTGTTTGAAGAATTCTGTTCGGTTTTGACTATTTAATTTTCACCCTTTGGTTTCAGTGATAGCTCTCTTTGTGGCATAGTTTTGGGAGGTTTCCATTTTTCACTTGTGTTTTCAATTGTCTTGTAGAACTCTTACAGTAGCATGTCAAAAGTACTGAAAGGAGTGATACTAGGGGCCAACCAAAAAAAAAGAAAAGGGAAAAGTCATTTCCCTTTTCGGTCTTTTTGTTGCCTTGTCCCTGTTTTGAATTGTTTCTGCTGTGGTGTTCATCTTCAGTATCTGGTCTATGCTTCTGGATAGTAGAGGGACTATGGCCTCTCCTTGATGTAGATATATATAACCACCAGTCACGGAAGTGCTTTTGTTTTATACATTTTCTGTAAGTAGTTAATTGTTCTGGAAATCTGATACTTCTAATTTGATTTGGTGTTTTTGGAATTGTGTAATTCTGGTTGCTTCTTTCATTTTTGTTCATTGCTTAATATTCACTCAACTGGGTTTCTGTTAGTTACAGTCCTTATGTGCATGTAAATTTTGTTACATGTAGAAGTGTCCTCGCAAGTTCTTTTGCTTTAACTTCCTCAAACATGTTCGTTGTAACTAGGGAAGAGTGATAATATGATGTTGCTCCTGGTGTTTCAGGAATTTTGTTTATCGTTACTCTTTATACCTTATGACTTCCGTGGCTTATCAACTTCAAGTAGTGAAAGCTTTTGACTGGAGTTAGAAGATCCAAATTGATAAAAAAATTCCCTAAGAATTGCAAATCAGTTTTGTTATCTGTGACATTTTAGTATCATTGTGTCTTATTTTGGAATTGACAAATGTTTGGTGAAATGCCTTGAAGATATCATAACTAGAGCAGTTTTGGCGTGAGCCAGGGCAGGGTTGGGATCTTCTTTCTTAGATGTTCTTTCTCAGATGCCAATTTTAGTGCAAGGAATACCCTGATTGACGGGTGAGATTCTGGTAATTGTGATTTGTGAGGCTTACTTTTTGAAAGCCTAAAGGCATCTGGAATTCTTCAGGAAAAACATCCACGGACCTTCTACCTCCATCTTAAGTTGATTTGATGCTCGCAAAAGAAGTAAGGTAAGCATGCATGAGTTGAGTTCAAACTAGAAATTCACCCATAAAGAATCAGAACCTAATTAACTGCAGAAATTACTTTCAGATTACAATGGCTTGAGTCTTAGATGAGGCCAGGGTTGGCATTTCTTTACTGTAGGAGATTTGAGGACTTGGGATGCCTGACAGTAACGCTGACAGGAAGAATATTTGTTGCAATAATAGTTTAGATTCTTTTTCTCTATATTTTTTTTTGGGTAATTGTAATTGTGGCATTTGAAAATGCCTTAAATTTTTGTTTCTTATTTTATGGAGGTTATTGTAAAGCCTGGTGGAACCAGAGAGTGGTATATGTTGGTACGTACCATTCTAGATTAGTGTTTGTTATATAGAAAGAGAATCTTGCTTTTATGAGGTTTAAGCCTTCTATTCTATGTAAGGATAGTTTTAGAATATCAAATAAATGCGTGCCGATAGAGGTAGAATGATTTTCAAATATTTTTTAATGGGGTGCCTTTAGAATTAGCCCCAGTCTTGTCTTACTTTGTCAATTCCAAGGCTCAGGCAAGGCCGGTGTCAAATCGGCTCATGGGCATTGTAGTTTGAACAACACATGATTCAATATTGGTTACGATTATCCATCTCTTTAAAAAAAAAATTATATTGTATATTAAGATTTAAAGATAATAAATTGATGATTTATGAAGATATTTTATTATTGCAAACGAGTGGTTGGTACTGGGGTTTTATATTTTGTCTTGGTTAATATTTTTTTCGGGCATTGGAAACAAATGGGACACGAATCTTGACCTTGTCTTGATGAATGGCAGGTTTGCATTTACTTTCAACAAATCTATGTTTCTTTATTATTTATTTTACCATTATTTTTTATGTATTTCTTTTTTTTTCAAATAAAAATTCTTTATGGTGTGATACATTGTGACTGTGACATAATGAACAAAGAATCAAGCTATCTTTGAAGCTTGGTTAAGAAATTTTGTGTACAAGTAGAGCCAAGTTTTTATGTCTCTTGCAATCTTGCCCTCTTCTTGTTTTGGGTAGTTTCAAAAGTTTTATGGGTCTTTTTAGCAGTATACATACTCTGCTATTTTTGTTTCTTTTATTAGTATATTTGGTATGTGCACTGTAAGTCACATATGATCTCATAAGCAATTATGTATTTGACTTGAATGACCAGCATTTGATTATGAATGATGTTTCACATTAGAAAATTATACAGATGGTACTCACCTTAATTTGATTAGACGTGTAAGATTAGTTTCACATATTTAAGCATGCTTTGTGAAGAATAATGGACTTGAAAATTGAATATGAATGACGTTCATGTTGGAACTTCACACTGATGGCACACAACTTCGATAGGCCAGGTATGTAAGATTAGTTTTAGCAGATTTTGTTAAGAATATTGACGGGTGAATTGGTCAGTATTCAGAGATGCACTTGATGCCCTGGGATTAATGTGCTATTGTTGTAGGTGAATACTTATGACTCATGTTGATCTCATTGCACAGCTTCTTAACTACATCAGTAAGCTTTCTCCCTCCTTAACTACAACAGTAATCTTTCTCCCTTTTGCCTTGCGTGTTTGTCTGCTAGTTCTGGTGGATTCCTCTTATGTTTCTTTTGATTCTGGACTTATTTTGCAGCTTTGGACAAGTCTGATACCAGCTAGTAAAGCCCAAAGGTTTCCTTGAAATTTGATTTACTGTATTTCTCCTATTCTCATTTTGCAGTTGCTTCTGTGTTGTAATGTATGTGAGCACTTCTCTTTGCTTACCTAGTTATGTTCAATATGGAGCAATATTAGAAATCAAATACATTTTTAGAGACTTTCTGGTGTGCGCGAGCACTTGATGATGTCTGCAATGCAAGTGATATATGGGATGATCTTGAAGAATTTGTTCTAGATAACCAGAATGGAAGCAGGAGTACTGATAACGATTACTGATTCTTGACTCTTTACATTGTTCGAATTGAAAAATGTGAGTTTGGCGTATTTGTAATTCTAGCTTGATTAAGGTTTTGGAGAATTTTTCTTATTTGAGAAGGGTTAGGATTAAGTTAGTTACTAGTAAAAATAGGACTGTTATTTTCATTTATTGTAATACTTTTAACCTTTTCATTAATAATATTTCAGATAATCGGGTATAATTTTGTTGTTAATTTGACTTTTTCTCTATTAGAGAGTTATTGTCTCTTGAATTTTAAGAATGCATGCTAGAATGACATCAAGTATAACTTCCACACTATGTCAATATGTATTATATTTTGGGAGAAACAAATTAGTATCATCAATAACTAATTTGATCATGTTAATAAAGAAGAGAGTGGGCTTATGCAAGCAATGCATTAGCTACATCTTTGCAAGTAAACTCCATTGAGATGGAGGCAGGACACTGCATATTTTAACATTGAAACCTGTAATGTTGTAATGCCCCGATTGTAGCAATTTGCTTTGGACTTTTATGTCTTCTCCCCCTTAAACGACGGAATGATAGTTTGGAGGCTAGGGCTCAATACCTAATTTTTAATAGAAAATTCATGAGGTGGTTTTGACTGAGTCTCCTTTCGGGTTGGCTCAGTTTAACTGACTCTTTGTAAAAGTCCTGCTCATTAATTACTTTTTTATTGAGCTGATGTATTTACGGTCACTGCATATGAGATGAGTATAGTAAAATTTTGAGAAAAATCTACTTGTGATCGGCGTATTTTATCACCTAAATTTAATTCATTGAACCTGCAGCAAATTGCCTTGTCTTTAGCTGCCTTTAGAAAAAATATACAAGTTAAATGTACGAGTTATCTTGTCATCTTAGTTCATAACCCAACGTGATGAACTGATAATCAAAGTCAAGGGGTCAATTAGAAATCAGAAGATTCGGATGCGTGTTTTTGAAACTTTCATCATCATGCGTGAAAATTATATTGACCCACAACAGCAATGTGCGCAAGCAAATAACAACCGTGAGAGGGTCGAATACGTCATTTGAAAACAAAACAACCTTAAAACTGATCACTTAGGGATAACAAAATTACCTGCAAATTTGTTCAAATCCACTCACAAAAATCCGCCCTCCATGGATAATTTTGTGGGTTATGAGTAGGTTTGGTATTTTAAAATTAAATTCACTACATGTTGTAAGTGGATTTGATATTAAGAAAAAATCTATCGAGTACTTGTGTGGGTATGCATGGCAAAAAAGTCCGACTCGAATTTTGACTCGATTGACCCGACTCAAATTTCTTGAACATTGACCCAAATTTAAGGATTTCGAGTTGGGTTTGAGCCTAAATATAAGGACTCGATTAAAATTCGGGTCAGGGTTGTGCCCTAGCTGGCTCGACTCGACCCGACTTGAAATTCAAAATTAAAAATATTATTTTATTTATATAATTGTATAAGACATAATTTTATATTATCTTTATTTTATTATTTATACAATTATATGGTTGAGACCTTAAGTAATTTTAATATTTATGTTAAATTTTAATATATGAGGAAGGTTATGTCTATTTTTAAAAAAATTTAAATTACTTAAATTTAAAAAAAGTTTTAAACATTATAAAATTTGAGCTTGGAAAAAAGCCCAACCCGATCCTGACCCAAATCAAGCCGAGCTTGACCCGTCCCAAAATTTAAATGTTTAGGCTTTTTTTTAGGCGGGCCTTTTATTTCTATGATGCTTTTATTAAACAGAATCATAATGAATTGGAATTAAGAATGCCAGCACGATGGGTATTATGTGGGGATTGCCAATACTCGTTAAAAAATATAGATACCCATTCTCTTCCCCTATTCCCTATATCTCCTTTTAATTTAATAATATTAAAATAACAAGAAGAAAATTTCAATATTTATATGGAGAAATACCTAATGAAATATTGATGATTGATGAATGATAAGAATTTCAGTTGATTTATTTCACTTAAATTATAAGAATATAGATATTAAGATGGAGGTTATTTTATTGATTTTGGAAAGAAATTTGGTTATTCGGTCATTGCTATGGATTCAAAGTTTTCAGACCATCTTTGGTTATTTTTCTAGCAAATACTGCAATGATTAGAATTGGCGTCTTGAATCAAATCTTGTAAAGATAATTATTCTTTAAAACTTTAACTTTTGGTATTCTTAGGGTTTCAAAATAGGTTTCAAAATATCCTACAACTAGGAAATAGAATCGCGCTTCGCGCGACTTTAAAAAAAGAATTTAATATTATCATTTTTTCTTATTTTACACTTGATGAAATTAATTAAAAAAAACATGAATTGAATTTTTTTTTCAGATGAGATAGCTTTATAAAACTAATGTTATTTATGAAAGTTAACTTTTTTTGTTAACTTTAAAAAAATATATTAATGTATATAGTCTGAGTGTACAGACCTTATATCTTTTGTAGTTGTTAATAAGTTCCAAATTAAATTTTATAATTGAGGATCCTTAGCAATGCATTGATTATAAAAGAAATAAATGAAGCACATGTAAAGGCTTTTGTAAGTTACTTTGCATCGTTTGTAGTTGAGTAGGTGAGTAGTTGTTTATAAAATAACTAAAAATATATATAGTCATAGTTTTCTTGATTATATTCAACTTAGTAATTTGTTAGAACTTTATATTTCTTTTTTTTTTTCAACCAGCTCCAACAATCTCAATATCACCCACACCACATAAACTTCCAACAACATCTGTAATATCATGGAAAAATGACATAAACATGTTAAAACAGAAGGATTACTAATTTCTAATATACACGTAAAGATTAACAAACACTAATAATTAAAATAAATAAATGAGATGATTGTGTTATCATTCCCATGTAAATCAATCAAATTTGGAGATGCGAATTAGAATTCATTGATCGGAATCTTAATAGTTCTTTCTTAACCTCTTAAATGAAGTTATAATCAAGAAAATAATCTTATATTGATTTGAAAGTGGTTTGTACTCACCCTTAGTTGAAACAACTTTCAAATTCTTGACACTGTACAAATAACCCTCACTCAACATGTGCCTAAAGCTTATCACTAAATCTTTCCTGATTGTTGCATGCATTAGATTTTCCTACGAAAAGAAAAAATCTTACATTAAGTGTAAAACAATTAGAAAAAAATTAGAGAAAACAATTGGAGAAGAAATTTTTTATACAACATTTTCATCAATAAAAATCATGTCCACACTAATCAATTCCTCATTTTTCTTGATATTAACAAACTCTCACGTCTTACAAAGTCTAACTTTTATCATCCAACTACCTTTATCATTATTCAACTCATGAAGAAAAGAGTACTGTTGTGCAAATTTTATTGAACTCGCAAGCGCACGAATCTGTTGTAGTATAGATTAATGGTGCGAGTGTCGATCCCACGAGGAGGTGGATTTTAATTATATATAGAATTAATTTTGTAAATGGGTGATTGGATTTGTGGTGAAGATAATTCGAAAGATGTTAAAACTTAAATTAAAATGGCGAGAATAAATTCTAAAATTGGAATTTAAATGGCAAGAATAAATTGAAGTATAAATTTATTAAATGACGTACTTGGGTATCTGGATCCGTATCAACATGCATCATGGGCTAAATATTCCTTATTAATATCAATTAAATCATGAGAGGGGAATCCACACCTCATGAACCACGCTCTAATAAATATGGTGTTAAGGGCTTATCGTGCCAAATAATAATAATCTTATACTAGAGTGCCGGTGAAACCAGGGCAATACTAGACAAGATTAGTATTATTTGTCGACGAGAAATCAAAACATCCACAAAAACTAGAGGGGAAGAGAAAATAAATTTACCAAATCAAGCCCATGACACATGTTGAGACTTCACCTTCAACCCAAGCTCGAAAGAAAATTAGCCACTCATAATTGAACTAGGGGCAAAATGAGAATTTATTAAAATACGTAGAAAATACAAGATAGAGAGAGAATTACAGAAAATGAATCCCAAAAATGGATTCAGAGGTGCCAAATTAGGGGGGAGACCCCCTTTTTATAGTTACATCGAGTAAATCATGGCCATCGGATTAAAAACAGTTTGGACGCTCAGGATTTCGCCACGTCATCAGCCACTATTTGCACAGTTCAGTCAACAGCCACTATTTGCACAGTTAAGTCAACAGCCACTATTTGTACAGTAACGCCAATAGTACCCGTACATGTGAATAGTACCGTATATATGAACAGTGTCATTTTTTTTATACTCCTCCTAAGATTTTCGACCGTCCTGAGTTCAAAAATTATGTCCGTTTTGCCATTTGATCTCTCGTTTATTGTGAAATAACTATGATACCCCTAAGATACATAAAATACTTAATTAAAATAAAATACACATAATTAAAGTACAAGAAACTTAAACACATAAAAGTAACTGTTGTTAGTAAGAGTTGAAATATAAAATGATGATTTTCTCCTTTATAAATATGCATTTTCTAACACTCAACACACCCCCCAACCAGCTTATTGCTAGTCCTTAGCAAATAAAGCGAAAATAAAATTCAAAAATGATTTTTTTTTAAACACTCTTGTTTATTCAATCAGATTAATGATAACAATCAAATCAAAGTATAAGCATTATCTCAAGTCTAAAGAAACATCACACCCACATCAACCATCCACATGAATTAGCCCAGTAGATTTTATCGTAGCTACCTTCAAGAATGACATGTCAAACCCCCAAAATCTCACTGGAAGTAGTGACACTCTCACAAAGAATTTAAACCCAATAAAAGTAGTCACTCCAGTTAATGGCAATTGAGAGAAAATAATAAAGATGTGATCTCACATGCTCTCACATGCTCTCACCAAAAAGAAATATGCCCTTAGCTTAGAAATAATACGATCTCAAGTTAAATAAAAATGCTAGTCAACCCAATTTATTTATTTTTATTTATTTATTATTTATTATTTTTTTTTATGCATCACTACATCTTTTTAGCCCATATAACTAGCTTCTACTTCAGACTATAGTTCCCTAAAATCAAGAAGGACTTTTATTAGGACGTAACGTAGGCTAGGGACATGGTTAACAAAGATGGGAAATAGGAAAAACAAAGTGTATGTTTGAGAAAAATGTAGAGATTTTTTTTTTGAAAGTTGCAAGGTGGATTTCACCTATTATTGTTTTTTTTAAACAACATTTTTTTTTCTTGAAGCAACAATTTTTTTCTTTTTTTTTTAACTAGGCATAACTTTACTATACAAAATATTTATTTACATTTTTCTCAAACATAAATAGGTGATGGATCTTGTAAAATAATACTCCAAATCGAAGTGGGTCACGATAATAAGTTGAGAAAGAAAAGTTTTTTTTTTAAAGGCTCAAAAGGGTTAACTATGGATATTCATAAAAAGGATGGCTAGAAAGGCTCAAACGGATCAAAGATGGCCTTTCCATCATCTTTTAGGACTCTAAATAATCTTCCATATCTACTAATTAAATGGGCTTCCAAATGTAGTAACACACATTTTTTTTTATTTTTTTATTTATATATATATATATATATATATATATATATATATATATATATTTTAGGGTTAACTCAAAAGAAATTTAGAGATCGTGTACACAATAATAAACTGCTAAGCTATATAAAGAATTGGCAAAAGGGTTACTCTCCAAGAAAAATAATAGGCTCAAAAACTCACTTGGTATTTATTATGACATGTTCATTCCTTCAAGCAACTCATATTTGTCTCCGACATCAACATGTTGAGTAGCAAACATAGTGTAACATTACTTCAGACTAAAGATAATACAAATACTAAAATTTGAAATCATCATATCATCCAATGTCAAAACAAATCAAATTTTTTTTAACAACAGTCTACCCCCCAACCTATTCTAAACGTGAAAAGAAAATATGCATGCAGAAAAATGATGCAAAAAAAAACTAATTAGAAAATGATAGAATTTTTTTTTTTAGCTTAAGAAGATGCGTTTCTAGAGGCACTACACTCTATATTCAGCCATTTTCGACTCAAAAATTTTTGAAAATGTATATTTATAAAGGAGAAATTAAAAAGAGAAAGAAAAATGAATATCAAAACATAACAAAGAAAAAGAAAATATCTGATTTTTTTAATCTTTTCTTTTTTGTTTTTTAACAATGGAGATGCGTTTCTAGAGTCACTATACTCCATATTCAGCCATCTTCAACACAACAAATTAGCAACAATTAGTTTCTACAACAAAAATTAGTAAAAACTTAACCAATATTCCACAATTGTCCACTATTCCCTCCCCCCAACCAAAACGAAACATTGTCCTCAATGTTTTAAAGGAAAGAAGTAGAGTTTAGAAGACATCACCTGGGTGGTGCAATACAGAAGAAAATATTTACAGGCGGAGAGTTAAATCTAATTTGTGCTTCTTACTGCGGCTACTCTTACCATCATCATTTGAACGCTCCAACACAAAGCTCCAGGGGTCTGGCTCCGGTTTATAAGCTTGTAACATATCAAATAGCTCATTAGCAGTGTGAGCACAAATAAAAAGTTTTTTCGCACTGGAAGGAATAAAGTAGTTTTTTATTGCATGGTTAAGAAATGCGATAAAGCCATCATAAAAATGATTGACATTTAACAAACCGATGAGTTTCTGGTGAATGTGCAATTGGGCCCAAGAAGCTAGTGTGATAAGTGCCTCTAGAGTTGCAAGATCTCCTAGAAGGAAAATAAAAGCATCAGCATGATTAAGCATTTCAGTTATTCGTTCTTGCATACCTGAGACGACTAATTCTTCTCCAGTCGTGGAGTCAGACACACTGCCCAAAGGTTTTAGGACTCTAGGGATAATGCCTAACACTTCGCTTCCTCTGACAAAAGCAGCTTCTGAGACCAATTTGGATAACCCTCGGTTACCTCCTCCATACACCAAGTGTAATTTTCTCTCTGCTATGTTTCGACCAAGATCTATTGCTGCTTCAACGAACTCTTTATGTTTGTCATAGGTAAATCCAGAAAGCACACAAAGGTTCTTGAATTGTCTATTGGGAGTAAAAGCCATTGGAATATTTATCAAAAACAATTTCTGAGTGCTTAACATAAAAGTCATATTTAAGATTCTTGGTGACAATGGATCACAACTGTGTATGAGGTGGCGTGTCAATGTAAAAAACGCGTAAAACACATGGCTCGATAGTCAAAAAGCAAACAGTAAAAACAAACAGTAAGAAAATTATTAAAGACAATAATGCACTGATAAAACAGCAGTGAAATAAAATAAAATAACAGTAAAGTAAAAGGATATTTACAGGTAGTTGCGACTGTGGCTCACATCTTCTTTTGGTTTTACGTCCAGAAACGGCTTGAACGCCCTCTATGGGTCGAGGATAGGCTTCCCATCCAATTTTCTTATAAACTGGCAAATAGGGTCTTTTATAGTCAGATTCCCGAGACTATATCGTGCATGTTCTTTCTGGAATAATGGCCATAACTGGAGAATCGCTCCTTGCACATATCCACTGGGATGCGTTTCAAGAGACAAAAGGATATCATCCAATGACTCCTTATTCAAGCCATCCCTAATGAATTGAATTTTATCTTTCCTGTTATCAGATACCATTCCTAAAGAACATCGGTTTTTATTGCAATTCATTCTGGCACACTTATGACAAGCAACAGAAATTCTTCGAGCTCGTCGTTTTCTTGCATAGTTTCCTTTCCCACAACCAGGCATGTATGCAATAAATTTTGGAGGTAACTCACCTGCCAATCGTACTTTCGCTTCAATTAACCAACGGATGTCAGCAGGTATGTTATTCCTCATGAGCAGTCGCATGCGTTCGGACCAAGTTTTATAGATCGTAAGGAGGGCATTCTGAGGGAGTGAAGGGAATCGCTTGTGAAGCTTCGCTAGAATCTCGGTTCTGTCCATTCTTTCACCTCAGAATATCAGTTAATATGGGAAACTGAAGTAACCGACTTGATTGTCAAGGAGTACCGTTATCCGCCATTTCACCGGGGTAACAAACTAAAGCACACAAACAGAAAAACAAATTAAAACACACAAGGAAAATTAAAATCGTCCTCTTCTTGAATTTACCTCAAGCTCCAACTGGATGTTGTAAACACCTCGCTCAATATTTCTGAGTTGGCTTTCTAAATCCTCAACATAGGCTACTAACTCTGGTGGTTGTAGAGCCCAAATGCGATGTGTTTTACAAGATTGAATCTGGCTTTTGAGATGAGTTTTGATACGTTGAAGTGGTTTTAGCATGTTCAAGAGGAACGATCTTCGTGTGGCACTCATTATTAACAATGATAAAAGAAAAGTTAATGACAAAAGAAACACACTTATGCAAAAATAAATTCAATTAGCAAAAGAATAAAAATAAAGAAAGAAAGAAAAATCAAACCACCGAAAAGACAAAAAAAAATCAATTCAAATCTGGTGGGTCACTCAAATTTATTTCGGTGTCTTCTCCATGTGGTTGGTACTCTAGATATGGCTTTAATCTTTGACCATTAACTTTAAATGTGACACCGTTCTTTGGGTTTTTAATTCCAATTGCCCCATGTGGAAAAACAGTATGAACAATAAACGGACCAGACCATCGAGAGCGTAACTTACCTGGGAATATGTGCAAACGAGAGTTGAATAAAAGCACTTTCTGACCTGGAGTGAAAGCTTTTCTCATAATATGCTTATCATGGAAGACTTTCATTCGTTGCTTGTAAATTTTGGCATTTTTGTACGCGTCATTACGAATTTCTTCAAGTTCTGTCAATTGTAATCTTCTTTCTGAGCTGGCTTGATGCATGTCAAAATTGAATTTCTTGATAGCCCAATATGCACGATGCTCGAGTTCCACAGGTAGGTGGCAAGCTTTTCCATACACTAGCCTGTAGGGTGACATTCTAATCAGGGTCTTGAAAGCCGTTCTATATGCCCATAATGCGTCATCAAGTCTTAATGACCAATCTTTTCTGTCCGGCCTCACCGTCTTTTCTAATATGTGCTTTATTTCTCGATTGGAGATCTCCACTTGGCCACTGGTTTGCGGATGATACGGGGTCGCCACTTTATGAGTGATTGAATACTTTGTCAAAAGAGCTTTGAATGCTTTATTGCAAAAGTGGGCACCACCATCACTAATTATCGCTCGAGGGAATCTAAAGCGTGAAACAATGTTACTTTTCAAAAACCCTATCACCACCTTGTGATTATTGGTTCTACATGGAATCGCTTCTACCCATTTTGATACATAGTCAACAGCAACTAGTATGAATTGATGACCAAAAGAAGGGGGAAAGGGTCCCATGAAGTCAATACCCCATACGTCAAAAATCTCAACCACTAAAATTGGATTTAGTGGCATCATGTTCCTTCGTGTAATGCTCCCCATTCGTTGACACCTATCACATGAAGAACAAAAAGTATAAGCGTCTCGAAATATAGTTGGCCAATAGAAACCACATTGTAAAACTTTAGTCGCTGTTTTCTTAGCACTGAAATGGCCTCCACAAGCTTGTTCATGGTAGAATGAAAGGATATTCTGAATTTCATTTTCTGGGACACATCGTCTGACAATTTGGTCTGCACAATACTTGAACAAATATGGGTCATACCAAAAGAAATTTTTTATTTCTGCAAAAAATTTGGCTTTGTCTTGCTTGGTCCAATGCTCTGGAAGTTTACCTGTAACAAGATAATTAACAATATCAGCATATCAAGGTAAAATTTCTACACTCATTAATTGTTCATCTGGAAAGGACTCATTCAATATTAATGGCTCTGTAATTGTGTCAAAATAAAGACGAGAGAGATGGTCTGCCACAACATTTTCTGTGCATTTCTTATCTTTGAATTCCAAGTCAAATTCCTGCAAAAGTAACACCCAACGGATTAGTCTAGCTTTTGCATCTTTCTTTGTAAGAAGATATTTAAGAGCAGCATGATCAGTGAATACAATTATTTTACAACCAATGAGATAAGATCGAAATTTTTCCAATGCAAACACTACTGCTAGCATTTCTTTTTCAGTAGTTGAATAGTTCAACTGTGCATCATTCAATGTCAACTAGCATAATAAATAACATGGGGAATTCGATCAACTCTTTGTCCTAATACTGCTCCTACTGCATAATCAGATGCATCATACATGAGCTCAAATGGTAAGCTCCAGTTTGGGGGCTGAATAATGGGTGATGTTGTCAATAATTGCTTTAATTTTTCAAAAGCCACAAGACATGAATCATTAAAGATAAAAGGTGCATCCTTAGCAAGTAAATTGCATAAAGGTCTAGAAACTTTGCTAAAATCTTTAATGAAGCATCTATAAAAACCAGCATGCCCAAGGAAAGATCTTACTTCTCTGACCGTTTTGGGTGGAGGAAGATTAGAAATGAGATCCACCTTGGCTTTGTCAACCTCAATACCTTTGCTTGAAATGATGTGACCGAGAACAATACCTTGTGTTACCATAAAATGGCACTTCTCCCAATTTAAGACCAAGTTCTTTTCAATACATCTCTGCAAAACTTGTGTTAGATGACGTAAACATTGATCAAACGAATCACCAAAGACAGAAAAGTCATCCATAAAGACCTCAAGGAATCGTTCAACCATATCAGAAAAAATGCTTAACATGCATCGTTGAAATGTAGCAGGTGCATTACATAATCCAAATGGCATTCTCCTATATGCAAAAGTGCCAAAAGGGCAAGTGAAAGTGGATTTCTCTTGATCTTTTGGTGCTATGGGAATCTGATTATATCCTGAGTAGCCATCTAGAAAGCAATAAAATTCGTGACCTGCTAACCTATCAAGCATTTGATCGATAAATGGTAAAGGAAAATGGTCTTTACGTGTGACAGAATTCAACTTCCTATAATCAATGCATACACGTCATCCTGTAGTTACTCTAGTGGGTATCAATTCATTATCTGCATTTGCAACTACAGTGACTCCTGACCTTTTGGGGACAACTTGAACATGACTGACCAATGAATTATCAGAAATTGGGTAAATGATACCTGCGTCTAATAGCTTAAGGACTTCTGTTCTAACCACTTCTTTTATATTAGGATTTAACCGACGTTGCATTTCCCTAGTAGATTTAGCATTTTCATCAAGGTGAATGTAATGCATGCAGTCTACTGGACTTATACCTTTTATGTCTGCTATGGTCCATCCTAATGCTCTTTTATACTCTTTTAAAACATCCAATAACTTACCTTTTTGTTCGTCATTGAGGGATGATGAGATGATTACCGGTAAAGTGCTTTCTTCCCCCAAAAATGCATATTCCAAAGTGCTGAGCAATGGTTTGAGCTTGAGTTTCGGTGGTAATTCTGATAATGGAATGATTTTCTTCTCTGATGGCGCTAGTTGTTCAACTCTTGGCTTCCATTTATTAGTGTCCATAGATGGTGCTGAGTCAAGTAGGGCATTGACCTCATCGACCGATCTGTCAATATCAAAATTCAAACCAAAGTGAGTTAAACATGTTTGTAAAGGATCATCACTAAGGTTTGAGACAAAAGTATCATCAACTAGTGCTTCAATTAAATCCACATCAACAATTCCATCATCTGTGTTGTGAGGTTGTTTGGCAATATTGAAGATGTTCAGCTCCATAGTCATGTTGCCGAAGGATAACTGCATATTTCCAGTTCTGCATTGAATATGAGCATCCACAGTTGCCAAGAAAGGTCGGCCTAGAATAATGGGGATGTGCTTCCTTGACTTCTGTATTGGTTGAGTGTCAATTACAATGAAATCAACAGGAAAATAAAACTTGTCTACCTGGATAAGCACGTCCTCCACAATACCACGAGGTATTTTTGTGGACCGATCTGCGAGTTGTAACACCACTGGAGTTGGATGTAATTCTCCAAGTCCAAGTTTCATGAAAACAGAATAAGGCAACAAATTTACACTGGCTCCTAAATCCAACAAAGCATTCTCAATTGTGTGGTTCCCTATACTACATGAGATAGTGGGGGAACCTGGATCTTTGCATTTTAGTGGAGTTTTATGTTGGAGTATAGAACTAACGTTTTCAATTAAAAATGCCTTCTTTTGAACATGCATGTTTCTCTTTTTAGTGCACAGGTCTTTAAGAAACTTGGCATAAGATGGAACTTGCTTTATAGCATCAAGTAATGGGATGTTAACACTTACCTGTTTGAAAATTTCGAGAATCTCACCTGTAGATTTTCCTTTCTTTCCTTTCGCTAACCTCTGAGGAAATGGAGCTTTTGGAACATATTCTCGTGGGTTGGTGTCTTCTTTTTCCTCCGGTGATGAGTCCTCAACGTTCACAGGTACAATTTGATTTTCTTTTGGCATCTCCACTTTATTATCGACTTCTTTTCCTTTTCGCAAGGTCATGATGACTTTGACCTCTCCATGCTGCTGTGGTAAACCGGTACTTGCTTCATGCACTCCTTTAGGGTTAGGCACTGGTTGACTTGGAAATTTACCTTTCTCAACGGTCATTGCCAAGGTCTGAACTGAGGAAGCAAGTTGTCCCACCATCTTTTCCAGACTTGAAACTGATTGGGCTTGTGAGTTGAAGCCCGCTCTCAATTCATTCCGTAGTCCATCAATGGTGTGGTTCTGTTGCTCAATCGTAGAGTGAGTAACATTCCTGAAATTCTGGAATGCATCCTCCCACGGTCTGGGTTGAGAATAATTCTGATTCTGATTAAATGGTCTGAATGGGGGCTGAGAGGCTTGAGGATTTTGAGGAATTTGTTGCATTGGTGGAGCTGGGGCTGCTGGTCCATTCTGTTGGAATCCTTGAGACCATGAAAAATTGGGGTGGTCTCTCCATCCAGGGTTATAAGTGTTGGAGTATGGGTTGTAATTTGATGGTTTTCTCATTACTCCTATGACATTGGTTTGATCTGGATATGAGTCAAGGTCATGTGGCTCTGTTGATTTAGCAGTCGATAATGATGCTATTTGTCGAGCAAGACCTTCAACCATCTCCTTGACTTCTTTGATTCCTGACGTTGACTCGCCAATTTGAACCTCATTTACTCCCTTAATCCTTCTGGTGTTCCTGAGTGATCGACTCCGTTGTTGGGAATTATCTGCTTGTCGTTGGAAGAATTCCCAAATCTCTGATGCACTTTTTGACATTAGCTCTCCTCCACTTGTTGCCATTAGCCATTTTTGCACATTCGGTAATAAGCCCTCCAAAAAATATTGGCATTGGTGCCATTTCTCGTACCCATGATGTGGACACTTCAAGAGTAGCCCATTAAATCGCTCCCATGTTTCGAAAAATTGCTCGTCATCTCTCTGGGTGAACTCTGAGATTTCCCTGCGAATAGCATTGGTTTTATGAACTGGGAAATATTTATTTAAAAATTTTGTAACCATTTGTTCCCATGATGCAATACTATTAGCAGGTAATGTATTAAGCCATGAACGAGCTCTATCCTTCAAAGAAAATGAGAATAATCTAAGTTTTACATCATCATCTGAAAAATTCTCATATTTAAATATTTGACAAATAGCATGAAAATCATTCAAATGATTATATGGATCCTCATTTTCTAAGCCATAGAATGTGGGAAGACAATTTAGCACACTAGGTTTTAATTCAAAACTCCTAGCAGCTACATTAGGGTATCGTATGCATGATGTGCTCAAATTGGCTAAATGACTAAAGTAATCCTTAAATGGCCTCTCTTGTGGTGCTTGTAAATCCATTTTGTTTTTAACGTTTTTGTGTGTGCGAAGTGTTTTCTCAAGTTCAAGGTCTATAGGTTTAAGATTAGGTAATAATGACCTACGACCATGCATACAAAACAAATAAAATAAAAATAAAGATGGAAACAAATCAAATAAAAATAAAGAAGAGGGAGAAATTACGATACTAACCTTATGGCGCTATTACAACCTTACTATAAAAATACACAAAACAATACGTGAAAATAAATTAACTAAAAATAAATTAATAAGATAAATAACAAAAAAAATACAAAGAAAAATAAATGGAAAAATAAATTTCAAAATTTTAAATAAGAGAAAAAGAAAAGAAATACTAACCTTTAAATGTAGATTCACTTTTTTTTCTTCTTTTTTTTAAATACAAGAAAAAGAAATTAAATGGAAATATTCACAAAAATTAATTCTAAGAATTAAAATTACTTACCTCCCCGGCAACGGCGCCAAAAACTTGTTGTACAAATTTTATTGAACTCGCAAGCGCACGAATCTGTTGTAGTATAGATTAATGGTGCGAGTGTCGATCCCACGAGGAGGTGGATTTTAATTATATATAGAATTAATTTTGTAAATGGGTGATTGGATTTGTGGTGAAGATAATTCGAAAGATGTTAAAATTTAAATTAAAATGGCGAGAATAAATTCTAAAATTGAAATTTAAATGGCAAGAATAAATTGAAGTATAAATTTATTAAATGACGTACTTGGGTATCTGGATCCGTATCAACATGCATCATGGGCTAAATATTCCTTATTAATATCAATTAAATCATGAGAGGGGAATCCACACCTCATGAACCACGCTCTAATAAATATGGTGTTAAGGGCTTATCGTGCCAAATAATAATAATCTTATACTAGAGTGCCGGTGAAACCAGGGCAATACTAGACAAGATTAGTATTATTTGTCGACGAGAAATCAAAACATCCACAAAAATTAGAGGGGAAGAGAAAATAAATTTACCAAATCAAGCCCATGACACATGTTGAGACTTCACCTTCAACCCAAGCTCGAAAGAAAATTAGCTACTCATAATTGAACTAGGGGCAAAATGGGAATTTATTAAAATACGTAGAAATACAAGATAGAGAGAGAATTACAGAAAATGAATCCCAAAAATGGATTCAGAGGTGCCAAATTAGGGGGGGAGACCCCCTTTTTATAGTTATATCGAGTAAATCATGGCCATCGGATTAAAAACAGTTTGGACGCTCAGGATTTCACCATGTCATCAGCCACTATTTACACAGTTCAGTCAACAGCCACTATTTACACAGTTCAGTCAACAGCCACTATTTGTACAGTAACGCCAATAGTACCCGTACATGTGAATAGTACCGTATATATGAACAGTGTCATTTTTTTTTTATACTCCTCCTAAGGTTTTCGACCGTCCTGAGTTCAAAAATGATGTCCGTTTTACCATTTGATCTCTCGTTTATTGTGAAATAACTATGATACCCCTAAGATACATAAAATACTTAATTAAAATAAAATACACATAATTAAAGTACAAGAAACTTAAACACATAAAAGTAAGGGTTGTTAGTAAGAGTTGAAATATAAAATGATGATTTTCTCCTTTATAAATATGCATTTTCTAACACTCAACAAGTACTCCATGAAGCACACAATACTAAAAATTCAAATAAGTCAAAAAATAAAACATAAGAATATTTCTAAAGAGAATGTTGGTTAAATAATTAAAAAAATAAATATAACGAATCTTAAATACTTAATGTTTAATATGGGATTATGATATTAAAATTAGGCCCTAGTAGCATTGATGAGGGAAGATAAAGAAACATTCCTTCTTATATTAATTAGTTAATGTATTTTAAGCCACTAAAGTTTTATTGTTTGCTTAATAAAATAAATGAATGTTTTAAGGCTTATAATTATTATTACTATGATTACCTATTGTTGAATTTCAATAGAAAGAGGAAGAGACATGTAATTTAATATTTATTTTCTATTTTTAATATTTTGTAATGTAATTATTTTTTAATCTCAACAGATATATTATTATAATAGATAATATAAAAAGATGAGAGATAATGATGCCGCAAATCTTAAATACTTAATTTTTATAGAGTTTAAAGAAACCAAAAGGCACTAAACAAAAAATTGCTTAATTAAATATGAGATTATGACATTAAAATTAGGCCTTAGTGCATTGTTAAAGGAAGATGGAGGAACCCGTCTTCCTATATTAATTAAATGATGTATTTTAAGCCACTAGAGTTTAATTGGTGGCATAACATAATAAAATAAATGAATGTTTCAAGACTTATAATTAATTATTATTAATGGTTACATATTGTTGAATTTAAATAGAAAGAGAAAGAGACATGTAATCTTTTGTAATCTAATAATTATTTTCTATTTTTAATATTTTGTAATGTAATTATTTTTTAATCTCAACTAATATATTAGATAATTGAGAATATAAGAAGATGAGAAATAATAATGTTACACCACCTATTGTAGTCCGAGCTTTATATATGTATAGAGATTGAAAAATTGAAGACTTAAAGCTGCTAACTTTAGTTATTCATGTTTTAGTCTTTTAGAGTTTTTAATAATTAGATTTAGATGTTAATTAATAAATTTAGCTTTAAAAAATTAATAATAAAATAAATAATAAATCGGGCTTATGAGTGGGTGCAAGTTTTAAAACCCATACCTTACCTGTCCCATAAATGGATATGAATAATTATACTTGCACCCAATTTTATTGTAAAACAAAATAAAATTTAGACCTGATACCTTATCCTAACATAACAAGCTCCATACACACTTATATACGTATACATTGATCAAAGAATGTGGAAACAATGCAATCTTCTGTAGCCTTTACCGAAATTGGGAATTTTTCTCGCTAATTTATAAAAAATAAAAAAGATGAAGAAGTAATTCACAACCAAAAAAATTGTGCTTCAATGCCAAAATGGTTAGATTAGTGGTTTTTTTTTATTACATGAGACTATTGCTTAAATTATAACTCATATTACATGAGAGTGTAACTGATATTTACAAATCAGACTATTACTGGGACCAACTTACATCAATGCTAATGGAGCTCTGCCCAGATTTTAACCCTCATAAATATTCGAGGGATGTCCACTCCTCACTCATGGGTAAGGAAGAGAATTGTCTTCACTTAATTTTTAATTGAGGAAAGAAATACCCCCACAATGCTTTTGTGGGGGTTCGAACTGCTGCCCTCTAACAGCCCTGACCACTCGACCAAAGGCCGAACGGCTGTTTAGATCAGTAGTTAACGCAACTTAAAAGTGATTTCTAACTCCTAAGTGTCTTGTTATCTTATAACTTGGTGAGTTCAAAGTCGATCTATAGAAAAAAATTAATTTGTTTATTTTATTTTATCTAAAAATGAAAATAAAACTTGAATATAAACAACTTAATTTAAATGAAACTATAAAATTGAATTAGTTAGGGTTATGGATCCACTCTTAGTAGTAAATAAAATTTAATAAATTCTTTTTGCCCTTTTTTTTAGATTTAGTGCCCAAAAGATTAATTATATAAATTATTATTATTTTCCCCTTGATTTTAGTATGGATTAAGTATTTATTGTGTCAAGATTTAATTTGTCTACAATAAGTCAAAATACCATTTTACCATACCTTATATTAAGATATTAAGAATTTATTGTGCCAAACTTCCTTATTTGTCTACAATAATCAAAATTTCAAAATATAAAATATGTATAGAATTAAATAGAAAATAATTTAATTTATATAATTAAAAATAGAATTTGATTAAATCATGTTTATTTCCTAAGAGTTTCACCTTACCCTAACTATTATTATTTAGCTAAGCATAAGATTACAGAGAAATTGAGAAAAAAATAGATGCTCCAAAACATAAAAATGAGGCTCTATTTATAGAAAAATAAATTCATAATCCAGTGTATTGCGATCTATCATAAGCTTTATGCATGTACTCTACACAACTATTAGATGAAGATCCAACGGCTAGTCAAACTTCAAAAGTCAACATTACATGTGGCATCTTGTGAAGCGTCCGATTTGGTCAAAGAAGAGTTGAGATTTGGTGGGTTAATGGGTGGATCGGGTTGACTCGAATACAAAGATTCGAATCCTACAACTTGCTTCACCAAACATTGCCACGTGGCACGATCGGGGTCATTGAATCATGAATGGTTGAAATTCAGTCAAAACTGACAACTATCTAATGCATTCATATCTATTGTAAGCTCATTTTATCATCCAATCAGAGTTCGATCAACAGAAAAAGTCAACTTTTTGCACAAGCTCAATTATAAGTCGTTCTTGACTCATTTTAAAGTTTTTGAACTTTCGAAATCCAAATTTGACATCTGTTTATAAGTTTGGAGCCTAGAATTATGTAAAATTAATATTTTACCTAATAAACACACAAAATTATATATAGTTAAAACATAATTAATAATTCCTAATAGATTGCATAAATACAAATAGAAATTATAATCTAAGCACAAAATTATTATTTTCTATCGCTTGAGGTCGATGGTGAAGATTGCACGGTCAAGACGAGCATTGCCGACAAATAGAGAAAAAAAAACTAGCCCAAATGGAGATAAAACCGGTAACCAATTACCACTTCACAGCTGATGGACTAGCGATGACGAAGACGATGGTTGGATTTTGGCAACAACAGTGAGAAGAAGCTACGATTGCATTCGATTGATGGAGTTTTGATGAAATGATTTTACTAGGGATTTTTTTAAAATTCTTTTGTATTTATATTTTTCATTTGAATGGAGGGCATTTTGTGAATATTGAAACGTTTATGAGGGTAGAATTGGAACTCTTGGGCATGGGAGACTGATTCTCACCTTTTTTTTTGGGAATCAATCTCTAATTTCTTATTCCTGAATTGGGGTAGAATCCACAATTTCGATTCCGATTCTCGTATCTATTTTGTGAAGTAAATAGTGTCAATGATCTTGATTTAAGATGTAAATTTCCCAATTTGAAAATTAAATGCGCGATTTTTAAATTATTAAATAAATGGGTGTCGATAGAGGCAGAATGATTTTCAAATATTGTTTAATTGGGTGCCTTTCGAAATAGCTCGTCTTGTCTTACTTTTCCATTTCCAATGCTTAGGCGACAACAACGTCAAATCGGCTCAAGGGCATTGTAGTTTGAACAACACATGATTCAATGTTGGTTACAATTATCCATCACTTCTTAAAATTAATATTATATCTTTAAAGATAATTAAAGTTGATGCTTTATAAAGATTTTATTATTTCAAACAAATGTTGGTTCTAGGGATAATTAAAGTTGATGCTTTATGAAGATTTTATTATTTCAAATGAATGGTTGGTTCTAGGGTTTTATATTTTGTTTTGGTTAATATTTTTCAAGTCATTGGAAATAAATGGGACGCGTGTCTTGATTTTCTTTGGGCTGACAACCTTGAAGGGTAGGTTAGCAATTACTTTTAATAAATCAATGTTTAAGTATTTATTTATTTTACCATTCTTTTTTATGTGTTAATGTCGAGCATTTGAATATGAATGATGTTCATATCCGAACATTATACGGATGACACACACCTTAATTTGATTAGATATGTAAGATTAGTTTGACATGTTTAAGCATGTTTTGTCGAGAAAAATCGACTATAAATTGAATGTGAATGATGTTCAGTTCGAACTTTACATTGATGGTACACATCTTAAGTTGATAAGATAGGTAAGTAAAATTAATTTCACATAAAAGTAGATTTTGTGAAGAATAATGACTTGTAAATTGTTCATTATTTAGAGTTGCACTTGATGCCCTGGGATTGGAGTGCTCTTATTTTAGGTGAATGCTTATGACTCATGTTGGTGTCTTTGAATTTTTTTTTAAATGTTAAAATATCTTTTACTTATTTAACTGATCATTTAACTTTTTTTTTTGGTTGACAATCTCCACCTAAGAATATTCAAAGGACCCATTACCAGGCATCATAAAACTAACAACACAAAGACTCCACAACAATAGGAGCCATTAAAACAACTATAAAAAGATACAAAGATTATACTCAAACAATACCAACGATATTATATGAAGTAAGCTATTAAAATAAAAGTGCTACGCTGTACTAATTGTTGTAACCAGAATAAGGCCTAGGCCCTTAATGCTATGGTTTTCCAAAGCTTTCCTTACTAAGGTTAGCTGCTCAACCAAGCAATAAATTATCACCCTAAAATGTAGCCACTCACCTGGGATAAATTTATGCTCAGATCTCAATCTAGATTTTTTCTGTTATTTCATTCCTTTTATAATTATAATATAACTATAAAAACTTTTCTATTAAAGTAATTTTATAATTTTTAATTAAAACTCTCATTAACAACTAAAAAATTAAAATTGTTTTGATAAAAGCTCTACTTATGAAAGTTCTGCTAACAAAACTTTACTTGAATAAGCTTTATTTGAAAAGTTATACAAAATATAGCCTAAGATATTACTAACTGAATTGATAATTTTAGATTTTTAGTCAATTTAGTATTCAATATTTTATTAAGATTTATCTTGTTTTAGTAAGCTTATTAGAGTATTATTTGTAATTCTAGTTTAATTAGAATTTTAGATATTTTCTTTTTATTTGAGAAGAATAAGGGTCATGTTAAGTACTATTATAAATAGGATTGTTATCATAGTTTATTGTTATTCCTTTAACCTTTTCACTAATAATATTTCATATTATATCCTTTGAGGTTTAACTTCGTCGTTAGTTCGACATTTTCTTAATTTGAGAACTGTTCTTTCTTTAATATTAAGAGCATACGCTGGAATGACGTCTAGTATCAATTCCATACTGCATCCTGCATCAAGTGATGTAAGAGCCTTCTCTATGACAAGCAGAACTTTCTTTCCACCAACCACCTTCTATACTAAAAATGCTTCCTTGATAATCCATTAACTCTGCCGATTCCATCAATAAAAAAGAAAAAAACAAAAAAGAACTTGTAAAACCCAAAGCCACCATTACAGTTGGCGTACATGATCGCGCCCCACCATTTTCTATTGCCTTTTCCATCGATCCTTTCTACTATCCGAACACCCACACACTACTGACCATACCTCAGCCATTAAACTCTCGAACCGTCACTATAACTAGCCCAAACACCACCAAAACAACCATCAAACTGCCACGATCTCCGCCGCTCGATTCACCACCATCGGTCATGATTTGCCAGCTACACCACAACCAATTCACTCCTGATCATCAGACCTTTCTTTCCAGCCAAGTCCCACTGTCAAACACCGCCTTATTCACTGGAAGCAAACCAAACCCTTTGCCATAAATTCAATTCACTTTTCCATTCAATCTATAGCGATTTGTCAAACCACCATTACTGTTGCACTCATCGACCTCAAATATTTTAGATCCACCCATCCTTGTCCAAGTTTTTTATTACTGTCGCTAGTAATCACATCTTTTGCTTATATGTAGTTTTATCCAATACTTTCTCTTAATTATGGTATTACCCTTTTAATTATTTTGATCTTATAAAAAAGAGAGAAAGAGAAAAAGAGAAAAAGAAAATTTAAAAAAAGAAAAAAAATTCGAGGAACGTTTTGAAGCTTGAATGATAAAGTATCTTGAACCATCAAAGACATTGCAAGATTCGGCAAGGGCATTGCCATCAATGGAATGTTTAACTGATGCACTGAAGAGTTCAACAGGAGAATCTCTAGAATCATTGTTAGTACGTCAACTTAGTCAAAGATATATCTATTAGCATCATAAAATAATTGAAGTTGTGGTCAAAATTACACAAGATGAGGTAACTTCTAATCTTAATTTGAGCATTGAATTGAATGCTACAATTGAAATTCAAGAACTCAAGTTGAAGAGGCATCAATTGTTATATAAAGAGTAATATGGTTGATATGATTTCACCAAATCAAGTTGATGAAGAGGGCATCACGCAGAGATAATTGATTTTGAAGTTAAAGCCAAACCAATTATTCAAGAAGACCTAAAGATAATTGATATACTTTTGTTTGACAAGAAAGTTATTCTTAAAAAAGATATGGCTGTCAAGATATAGTTAATTGGTTAGAAGATTGAGTGAGGTTTGACAAAAATTTAAGAATCTTGGAAGTTACTCATTCGTATATGACTTTATCTTTTCGTAGAATGACTAACTAGATAAAAAAGAAAATGAAGTACTGAACATTTCGAGTTTTAAGGAAGATTGATGTAAAGACTACAAATTCGAGCTTCATGATGAATTGCTTCTACTTTAAGTTTTATCTTTTAAATTGTCATTTGTTTTCAGTAAAACTCGAGGACCGATTTTTTTTTCAAGAGGAGGAGACTGATGTAGAAAGCATATAGGATAGAATAAATTGAGAATTCTATATTTTGAGTTAATTTAGTATTTAGTATTTTATTAAAATTTATCTTGTTTTAATAAGCTTATCGAGTTGTATTTGTAATTCTAACTTAATTAAGGTTTTAGGTAGTTTTTTTTATTTGAGAAGGGTTGGGATTAAGTTAACTACTGATATAAATAGGGTTGTTATCTTAATTTATTGTAATATTTTTAATCTTTTCATTCATAGTATTTCAATTTATGGGGTTTAACTTTGTTGTTAATTCGATATTTTCTCTATTCGAGAGTTATTTTTTCTTGAATTCTAAGAATGCATGCCAAAACGACAATGAATATTGCTTTCACACTACGTCAATATGTATTATATTTAGGGAGGAACATATTGTTACCATCAATAACTAGTTTGATCATGTTAATAGAGAAGAGAGTGGGCTTGTGCATGCAATGCATAAGCTACATCTTCGCAAGTAAACTCCATTGATATGGATGGGTCACACTGCACATTTCAACATTGAAACCTGTAATGTTGTAATGCCCAGATAGCAGCAAATTGCTTTGGAATTTTGACTGAGTCTCTTTTTGGGTTGGTTCAAATTAACCGTCTCCTTGTAAAAGTCCTGGTCACTAGTTACCTTTTGATTAATTGAGTTGATATACTTAGGTCACTGCGATATGAGGTGGGCTTAGTAAAATTTTTTAAAAAACCTAATTGTTAAATATAATTCATTGAACCTGCAGCAAATTGCTTCGTCTTTAGCTGCCTCTAGAAAAAATTTACAAGTTACATGTACGAGTCATCTTGTCATCTTATTTCATTAACCGAACGTGCTAGACTGATATGATCAAAGTCAAGGGGTCAATTAGAAATTAGAAGATTCGGATGCCTGTTTTTGAAATTTTCATCATCATGAGAGAAAATTATATTTGTATGCGTGTGTCGTAATTGACCCACAACAGCCACATGCGCAAGCAAATAACAACCGTGAGAGGGTCAAATACGTCATTTGAAAACAAAACATAACCCTAAAACTGGTCGCCATACAATATCGTCTCTTCCATTTTGTTCTCCTCACATTACGGAGGTCTCACACTAGGCGGCCTTCTCAGGTTAAATTTCACTCCTGATCACTTTTATTTCCCTTGGGTATCTGCGTTTCATTCTAATTTTCTGTTATTTTGCTGTCGTTTTTAGTTTATTCTAATTGTGTTTGTGTGTGTGTTTTTTGGGATGGCTTTGATTGATCATATCCTAAGACTTGGTTATTTATTTCGTTAGCTAGCTACCTTTGTATAGCCGTGTTAAGCTGTATTTTGAATGCAATCTAGTTTATTCATATTATCAATTATAGTATTATAGAGTAATTTAATGATCCGAGAGAATCTGTTATAATATTTTTTGTTGCTAATTCTCTGTATTATTTTCATCTTTTTTCTTTTTTCTAGTTATTGGTGAAGTTTTAAAATTTATTCTTGGCTTTCTGCTAATCTAATGCTCAGTCTTTCACATTGGTTTTTTAAAGTTTGAGTTTCAATTTTGCTGAAGGTGTTGATTACACTTCGTGTAGGTAATCTGCTGGTTTCTTTTGGGTTTTCCATTTTTCCTTGAAATTGAAGGGAGAAATGACTGTATCAAATTTTGTAGCATTAACATTATCCCAAATAATTAATCTCAAATGGGTTGTTATGTGTGGTTTCGTTCATACTGTGGATTGTGGAGTATTCATTGTCCCTTGCCACATCAAATGCTACCTCATTTGGGATGAACTTTTTGGGCAACTTTTGGGATATATAGGATTACTGTCTTTGATTCTGGGATTTTTATATCTGCAGAAGCATAACTTATATTTGAAAAGCCATAAACAAACAGTATCACCATTTTACCCTGTCATATCAAAGCCACACCATTTTACCCTCCCTGTGGTGGTGAGGAGCCACTTATAGGCGAAAGGGCAATGGATCCTTGTGGTCCCACTTTTTGTTTAGGTATGGGTATCTAATAAGAAAGCTTTTGTAATTGTATTGTAGCTTCAATTACTGCTTAAATTTCATATGTTGGCTAGGTTGTCCATGGTGATGTTCTGTTACTGATATAGCATACACTTTCTGTGTATTAAACACTTAATATTAAAGTTTACTTTTTGGCTGAGTGTCTGGCTTCTTCTGTTTCTGATTTTAACTTTCCTGGTTAATTTTGTTTAATCCAGGCCACGATATTTTGCAAATTAAGAAAATTCATATCTCAAAGGGAGAAGTATATTTTGCTTAGAGTGATTGTTTAATGTTTATCTATTATAAAAGGGGTCTCAGATGTCTACCTTTGCAGGTCACCATCTTCAGCTGCAAACATGGCAGATGGATCGTATCCATCCGTATTTCAGAAAATGCAAGGCCAGTCATACTTCATTTCTGGGGTCTCCTCCAATTTGTACGCCCACAACTACAGTGTGGCAGGTTCCTTTGTTAATAGAGGATCACAGAATTCTTTTTGGGCAGCAAGTCAGGGAACTGGCCTGGCACTTGTGTCTCCTGTTTCTCCTATATTCGTACAAGCTCCATCAGAAAGAAGTCTTTCTTCCTTTTTGGTGGATTTTCTTATGGGAGGAGTTTCAGCAGCTGTTTCCAAGACTGCAGCTGCTCCTATTGAGCGTGTTAAGCTTTTGATTCAGAATCAAGATGAGATGATCAAGAGTGGTCGGCTCTCGCATCCGTACAAGGGGATTTCTGATTGCTTTGCTAGAACTGTTAAGGATGAAGGCATACTATCTCTTTGGAGAGGCAACACTGCCAATGTTATCAGATACTTCCCTACCCAGGTCAGTTTTCAGTTATCTGTTTTCTCCAGTTTTTTATTTTTGAGTTGGGTGGAGTGATGTTAGTCTATATAGTTGTAGCCTTTATTGGATTTCTGTTGCAAGAGAGAGATGGAGGATAATCTTCAACATCCTCTTGCCAGAAAAGTTGTGTGTAAGCATTTGGAAATCTCAGAAGGAAGTTGGAAATGTCAATGATAGAGAACTTTTCTTACGGGTTTCCGTTCTTATTTTGCTCATTCTGATTTGGCCGCTGCTGGCAGTTGGCTGATAAAGTTGAATCAAAACCTTCATATTTAGTAATCCTTTTTCCTTTATTGGTTCTTGTATTTACCATGTATCTTTTTCCATGCATGTACCAGGCCCTGAACTTTGCATTCAAGGATTACTTTAAGAGGCTGTTTAACTTCAAGAAAGACAGAGATGGCTACTGGAAGTGGTTTGCTGGGAACTTGGCATCTGGTGGGGCTGCTGGTGCTTCATCGCTTCTTTTTGTGTATTCGCTTGACTATGCAAGAACTCGTTTGGCAAATGATGCTAAGGCAGCTAAAAAGGGTGGGGAAAGGCAGTTTAATGGTTTGATTGATGTCTACAAGAAGACTCTGAAATCTGATGGCATTGCTGGGCTCTACCGTGGATTCAGCATCTCATGTGTTGGAATTATAGTGTATCGTGGGCTCTACTTTGGAATGTATGATTCTCTGAAACCTGTGGTGTTGACTGATGGGATGCAGGTATATGGATATTGCCTATCACATTGTTCCTGATTTCGTTGAGTTTGTTTTATGTTGCTTATATTGAATGATAAGGACCCAGGAATGCAGTTTTTGTTGGTTGCAAAGTTAGTCACAACAGCATTTCAACAGACTTAGAACACTTATGTGCTTTGTGCTGTGTTCTAAATCAGTATTCTGGATTGAATCAATTTTTTTCTGTAATGTTAGCCAACATAGTTTCTGTATGCTGAATTTAGGCTGTCTTTGGATTTTGGATTACAGGATAGTTTCTTGGCTAGCTTCTTACTTGGCTGGGGAATCACAATTGGTGCTGGTTTGGCTTCTTACCCAATTGATACGGTACGTAGAAGGATGATGATGACCTCTGGAGAAGCTGTGAAGTACAAGAGCTCTTTGCATGCATTCCAGGAAATTATAAAGAACGAAGGCACTAAATCACTCTTCAAAGGTGCTGGTGCAAACATTCTGCGTGCTGTGGCAGGTGCTGGTGTGCTTGCTGGTTATGACAAGCTGCAGCTGGTTCTATTTGGCAAGAAATACGGATCCGGTGGTGGCGGTTAATACTTGTACAAGATGTTGGTGAAAATTCTATAGGTGCCCTTCTCAAGTTTGAATAATTTTGGATGATCGATAGTGTTATTAATATTTATCCGGTTTTTAGGGATTTGATAAAAGAAAAGATTATAGTCGTCAAAGAACTGTTTGAATTTGAGTGTTTTTGTGCTTGAGCACTAGATTCAAGTGTTGTGATAATAATTTAAATAGTTTTCACTTGAAATTATTATCTGCTGGAGGATGCTTCTTTTATGTTAATGGTGTTTGTGTTTTACTGGGGTTGATGTTTTTAATATGATGACGAAATTATCAAATGATGTAAGAATTCTCACAAAAGGTTTTATAAAAAGAGTAATACCAGTATATATTCATTTTAGTTCTTTTAAAGAAGCATTTAATGCTAATAGAATGGTGCTTTTGCCATAATTAGTTGGAGTTGGCCTTGATAAAATGCCAGAAGCACTTTGGTACCGCTTACATTTTTCTCGGATGAAAAGAGAATGATCAGGATCTCGTTCTCTTATACACTTGCAAGTTGCAACAAATTATCCAAAAAAAAAAAAAGGTTTGCTTGTGACTAGTCTGAAACCAACCCAGCTACAATTTGATGCCTTCTTCTAGATCTTTGACACAACGCATGTTTTATCCCTTCAGTTTAAAGAAATGACCCTCTTTCTCACACGAGGAGAAGCTGTCTTTCTCCTGTTCCACTTCTAACAACTGAGAAAGCTACATGGAAGGAGGTGGGTCTATATCGTGCTCATCCTCTGTTCATTTTGTCAAAGCTTTGGTCTGCAACTAATCCCCATTCTAATCTTAAGTGAAGAATGCATTTTAGAACCAACCATAACAATCATGACCCATTTCTTCTTTCTTGGAATATTTGCCATTTCAATCCAACAAAAACAGCTGAGAAGAGGACGTTTTGTTGGTTAATACGAATTGACATGCATATATCAAGAAAATCTGATATTTGTTTTATGCTATTTGTAATGGTTAATTGTCGCTATAACAGGTCGTTGTATCATCTTCTTAGGACTCTCCTCATCTAGAAAAGAAACCAATGTTCTCATCTGACATGCGACAACATGATTACACACAAGACTTCTTGAGAATGCAGATCATCGGGTCCTTACATAAAGAACCAAAGCCCGCTTCTTTCTGTAAAGTAACCCTCACACAATGGCTTCATTTCTGTTTTCTGCTATTACTTCTTCTCATGTCATTTTAATCATCTTGCTCCTATGCTCATCATTCTTAACGAACAGTCTTGCTGCAAAACATGGCTACTCTTCCACTCACCGCCATCACCACCGCCCCCACAACTCGTCCCCCTTCCCAAACCCGAAACTTCACCAAGCTTACATAGCTCTCCAAGCATGGAAAAAAGTAATCTACTCTGATCCAAACAACTTTACAACCAACTGGGTTGGTCCTTCAGTTTGCAACTACAGAGGCATATATTGTGCACCTCCTCCTCATGACCACAAAATCCAAGTTGTTGCTGGCATTGATCTCTACAATGCTGATATAGCAGGGTTCCTCCCTGATGAATTAGGCCTCCTCTCTGACCTTGCGCTCATTCATCTTAATAGCAATCGCTTCTGTGGTATAGTCCCTCAAACTTTATCCAATCTTACACTTCTCTATGAGCTTGACCTCAGTAACAACAGATTTGTAGGCCCTTTTCCTCATGTCGTGCTCTCTCTTCCTATGCTAAATTATCTTGACATCCGTTTCAATGAATTTGAAGGGCCATTACCTCCTGAACTTTTCAACAAAAAACTTGATGCAATCTTTGTTAACAACAACCGGTTCACTAACATGATTCCTCAAAACTTTGGTTCAAATAACTCAGCCAGTGTTCTGGTCATTGCCAACAATAAATTTGGTGGGTGCCTGCCACCTAGTGTAGCCAACTTGGCCAATTCTATAGAGGAGCTGCTATTGATTAACACAAGTATCTCAGGTTGTTTGCCCCCAGAAGTTGGTTATCTTTACAAGCTGAGAGTGTTGGATGTGAGCCTTAATAAGTTAGTTGGGCCAATTCCTTACAGCATTGCTGGGTTAGCTCACCTGGAGCTGCTAAATTTGGGGCATAATATGATGAGTGGGATTGTGCCAGAGGGTGTTTGTCTTTTGCCAAATTTGTCCAACTTTACATTCTCTTATAACTTCTTCTGTGAAGAGGAGGGAATTTGCAATAACTTGACATCAAAGGGCATAGCTTATGATGATCGCCGGAACTGTTTACCTGAGAAGCCATTCCAGCGGAGTAACAAAGTATGCGAGCCAGTGCTCGAGCATCCCGTTGAGTGTTTCGAGCAACACTGTAGTTATGGTGGCAGCGAAGGTTTTGGTGAAGGATTTGGTATGATTCCAAGTGCAATCCCAGCCGCAGCACCTATGCTTTCGCCTTCTATTGCTCCTGCCTATTAATAAGGATGTTACAAGATTGGTAATAATTTGTAAAAAGCCAAAAATAAGATAAAAAATTCTCCTTGTAAATTTAATTTAATTTAATTTATTTGAAGTTTGTAACAATAAGTTAGATGAAAATATGAAGCTATTTTTCATATTTATTGAAGTGCCCCATTTAATAATAGATTCCTTACATTTTCAATTTCTTTTCTTCTATGTTTCAATGATAGTTTTTGCATCTACTTCCAAGTGATATTCGTATCTTTATCAACTTCAACTAATATCTGATCCGAATACCTAATAATTTTAATCTGAAGACTGAAAATACTTTGACAAAATGTTTCATCAAGTGATTTCAATTTCCAAACTCGAATGTGGCTAAACCTTAATCCAAACCACATTATGCAGTTATTACAATTGTGTTAACTACAATTGGAATTTGTTTGGCCTGGTTACCACTCTTGCAGCCATCTTGTTAAAATATGCCTGAAAACAAAAGATTGAAAAGTGATTCTAAGCCAACTTGAAACAGAAAAGATTCAAGTAGTGAATGTTATTTATGCGGCGCAACTCAGATAACAATTTGCATATCTATTGATCTAATATATTCAAGAATTTATTACGTATAATTTACAAATTGATGATATTTTTAATTCGAAAATTACATCTGATAAAACTGTAAATGCCGAAAGCAAATGGAAATCCTAACACTTTTCAGAAATGAAAAAAATCTCTCAAAATCATCAATGCCTGGTAGTTGTTAAAGACGGTAACGGGTTGATTTTGCATCAAATAATTATCAAAATTAACATGTCCAGCGATGGCGATTGATTCTATGTACGACAGATAGTGGAATAATCTCTCTAAGCTGGTGGTAGTGGACGCCGGCAAGTAGGGCATTCCATCTTTATATCCATCCACCTTTGTAAACATCCGGAGTGGAAAAAGTGATCACATGGTGTCACCTGTTAAGAGTATTTGCAAATTATATAGGTCTACAGCTCAAAGGAAATGAACAGAAACAGCATTATTTACCAATAACATACCATGCAATCATTAGAACGTTGCATAAGATCAATGGCAGTCATACAAATAACGCAGTCTGTTGTATGATATGTTCCCTGATCAAACCTTCTACAATAGCTATACTTCTCAGGTAGGATCTGCAAGCCATAAAACCAAGCTTCAGTCAATAATCAAAAAACTTGAAAGGATTTTGCAAAATTATTAGTCACTGAAAACAGGACGGGAACCAGAAAATGTGAGATTTAGCATGAAGAAAATAACCAGAGTTATATCCAACCTGACGAGGAATGAACCATCGGGACCCAAGGTAGTGTTGAAGAAGAAGAATCGATGCTTGTAGTCCAATAAATACACACAAACAGATACACCAGTTCTTATCTGGCTCAATGCGCATGAAGTTGTGAGGGCATCCAAATATATATAGTGGAATAGCTAACCGAGTAACACTTATGCCTAAAATGTAGTGAGGATGCAAAAATTTTCTCGAATCACGAACAGCATTGGTGATGATTTGAGGTATCCAAAATGAGTACATAAGCAGAAGAATGGGTCGCAAGAAATTATGAAATTCGTACATAACTAGAATGCCACCCAAAAGGATCCCATCTGTGGATAGTAACAACAGATTATCAAATTTACATTACAATATATAATCTGATAAAAAACAGCAAACTGATCTAACCTAACAACTGAGCCATAATCACTTAACTAATAGCATTAAATATACAATAAGTTGGACATAAGCATATATGATTGCAGAAGAAAGGGTACAAAATCATAAACAAGCTGGAAGGCTCTGAGGACCCAGAGCTCCTCCCGTGAACCCATCGGTACGACGAATATTAATAAGACTGTGCTGAGAGTTGATGGAGTTTGTAAACAACTCACATACTCTTAATAAAATTTAAAGCTTTCTTCATTTACTAAAAGGCCATTAACGGTTGTCACAAATTAACAAGTAGCATTTCATTTCAAACACAAGTTTATCAACAATGCAACAGCACTTACAGAAACGGCTATATAGAACAGATAGCTCACGCCTCATCGTCTCCCAACCTTCACCATTATTCATAGGTCGGCTTGCTTTCCATATAGCAAGAAGATAACGCATCTCAAAAATTGAGAAGACTACAAACTTGAAAAATGCAGCCGTTGCAAAAGCATTAAACAAGGATTCTGCAAGCAAAGAACATAGTATACTCATTAACCAAGGCAAACAAATTTTTGGTTTTGATTGATGACAAAGAAACGTTGCATGGACAAATCAACTGATCTGGAAACAGGAGGTGTGCAAAGGATGTAGGTATAACAAACATTTGCAACTTGTATATTATCACATTAACATTTATGTTAATGCATCAGTGTGCCAGTATGAATTAAGCACAACATTAAGCTTAGCATCAAGTTCTTTAACTGAGTGGTTTCTTTCAACTTGCATTAAGCAATTTCATCAAAACCTTCTTTTGTTCTAAAAGCAGGAAAAAAAAAAAAAAAAAACCTGCTCTCCCTTACTTGCAACAGTTTTAAGCTTCTATGATTGTGGAGTTGCTGACTTTGTGCATTGAGGCCAAAAGGACAAATTCAAACCATTTGACATTTGTAATTCATCATGCTTATCAACAAAACATTCTCATTAGGAGTATTCTATGATGCACACAAACAGACTCATGTGAGTTCTCTTCAAAATCTATTGCAAATGAGAACTGCAATCACGGAAGATTTGACAATGCCTCGCAGTTGCGACTAGTGAAGGCGAGAAATTTTTTATTCACAGATAACCTTATACTCTTATCAATGCCACTGTCCAAATAAATTTAATCCATTCACAAGTGCTGTCAATTTCTCACATAAAAAAATAATCTGAAATTTTAAGCAAGCACAACTTGCCACAGATTCATTTCTAGACTTACCAACAAGTATTCCAGCAGTCAGATGCAAAAGGCAGAGATATGCATCCATGATAGCTTGTTGGCCAATCATTAAAATCGAAACTTTGGCAGCCCCCTGATAAATGCAGATCAATTATCACGACCGTTAGATCATAAGAGTACAAATATTGAAAAGAATTGTATGTCAATGACATTATGCAAATGCAGAATATTGCATAAAAGAGTTGTGTAAAATAAAAATTTTACAGATTGAGTGTTGCTATGTTCCATTTGTCGAATTAACAAAAGAACCTGCAGGAAAGAAACCTGAACAAAAATGTTAAGGAGTTCATCTAAAACTTTTTATTTATTTATTTATTTAGTTTTTTGGATAACCAGAGCAGCAATTCATCAACAATCAGCAAATAAGATGGTGATGATATTTTAAGGATACAAAGGTAACCATTAAGGTATAGTTCACTGCTTTATTATAATAGACCTCAATGTTGACAGAAGTAGCATTCAGCAGCAAAGGTGAGAAGCAATCTCCATCATCATCCACTGCAGGACTTTCCATTAGTCCTTCTATGTGATAACGATCATGATCACCCTCTGCACAAAGGTAAGAAGCACAGCAACACCTTAGTAGTGTATGCGCATGCATTTATAAATATGCCCAGACAAATTCCAAGATGCAATACAAGATTTCATTTTTCTTTTTAAAAAGAAAGAAAAAAGGAGGAATGAATTCATATGCCGAGAAAATGGTTACCATGTTGGGTCGATGAGACACGGGAAATTTGGGCTGTGATTTCTATGTTGCAATGTTTCTCCATCTCATAAATTGGTGCTGCAGAGATAAAATATGAGATTTAGTTACAAAGTAGCATTATGTCAAACTTGAACTCCAAGTGAAGGAGGCAATATTACAGTTTTTTCTTCTCCAAATTTTCTCTCGCGGAGATTCTTGGAAAACCTGAGATGAGAAAACTCCAAGCTGTTCAAAGAAGAACATGTAACAAATTAGTAATCAGAAGCCCCATCAATAAAGATACTTCATAAGATCTGAGACAATTATGTTTGTTGATCAATGTCATTCATAGCCAAAAGCAAGTACTTATCAAAAACCCAATCCCATAAAATCCCAATACATAGTTGCCCCCAATATAACTCAACTGTATAACACTTATTATGAAGTCAAAACCACATCACATTAAAACCAATGCTTGAATAACTAGTGCCTTTTTACGATAGTAACAGTAAACCAATGAGAGAATTGAAAAAATTAAACTAATAAAGTGACCCCCAAGCAGCTTATCAGGTACTTATCCTGAAACATTATTATGTAGACCAATATCTATTACAAGTATCTCAGTAATGACTTGATAAAAAGTGTTACCAAATGATATGGATTTGATAAAATATAATCATCTTCCTGGCTCAGCTCTCCCTGTTTTCCACTGCAATTGAACATGAAAAATTAATATTTGAGCTAAAATATGACAAAATGACCCGCTTCACAAGATTAAACGATCACAGCACTGAAATAACCAATTGAGTTAAACCAGAATCATGTGTATCCTTATAAGACTAGGAAATCAGTCCAATTGAGTAAACGTTAAGGAATCACTCAATGTTGCCCATAACTGGACTAGTTTCTGATAAACTCTCTGTTCAGACATCCTTGAAACTAGGCTTACGGTGTTTCTAAAGTTAGCTAATACGTAACCAAGCACTTTACCAATTTAGCCAATGGCAGAATATACATGTGAATTTACTGGCTCCTACTTGGACAATGTCATCCATATTCATTGAATGCATTCAAGTCAAGAATACATCTCTTGGCCAAAAAATTCTAAATTCATGGGAAAATAAAAAAAAAATTTGCATGCTTATCCTTCTTGTTGAATAGACATATAAAAGAACGTACATTCATAAAGAATATGTCAGCAGCATACTGATTATTGACTGACATAGCTCTCCTAGGGAAATCTTAAAAGCCAGCAACATACCAAAATTTATGAGAATTACCTGTGAGCTACCATTCGAAGTTGTCTAAAAGGCCATATATATACACCTTCAACTCTGATTTGAGCACCACCAACATTATGCTCATTGTCAAAAACATCATGGAATATAATTACACCCTGTTATCAACGTCATTTATTAAAAAATCAAACATTATCTACCAATATATCATCTTACCATAAAAAACCATATGAGAATGACTAAGGGCAAGGAAACCTGTAGAATCACTGTAAATATTAGCATTTAGATTTTATTTATTACTTTATTACCTATTAAGGAGATTTAGTTGTTGACTAATTCTAATTTTAGTTAGTCTCCTAAATTTAGTGGGATTCCTAAGTTGAAGGAATTTATAGTGAGCTAGAATACCGGCCACCTTAATATATATGTACTCATGTAGTTCTTTGGAATAATACCCTAATGAGAATAACTTTTTTTTTTCTGAAATTTACATGGTATCAGAGCCTCATACGATCCTCCTCTGAAAACCTAATCTTGTGAATTTCATTCCCTATTCTCATTCCAATCAATATCCTACAGATCTTCTATCCTTCAAGCCTTCACCTGCAATATTTTTTTTTCCCTTGATTCCTCTGAACCAAAACATGACAAAAATAGGAGCAGCGTTGCAAAACTCCTCCTCTGAGATCACATCTAAATTAGATTCAACCCTGATGACAACCACCCATGGTAATTCCGAATCTGGATCCATTCTCATTACCAACCATAAATTAAATGGACAGAACTACCTCCAATGGTCCCAATCTGTGTTAATGTTTATTTCCGGGAAAGGTAAAGATGAATATCTCACCGGTGAGATTGAAAATCCTGAGAAAGAAGATCCACAATACAGGCTGTGGAAAAGTGACAACAACATGATTATGTCATGGCTGATAAATTCCATGAACAATGATATAGGTGAAAACTTTCTTCTTTATGGCACCGCGAAGGAAATATGGGACGCAGCAAAGGAGACATACTCAAGTTCTGAGAACACAGCAGAACTATTCCAAATTGAGACTATCTTGCACGATTTCCGTCAAGAGAATCTCTCTGTCACACAGTATTTCAACACTCTAACAAGGCATTGGCAGCAACTTGATATGTTTGATACTCATACATGGAAGTGTGCAGATGATGCAGTCACTTACAAAAAAATTGTGGAGCAAAAAAGGATCTTCAAATTCCTGTTAGGATTAAACAAGGAGTTGGATGAAGTAAGGGGACGAATTATGGGGACGAAACCACTGCCCAGTATTAGAAACGTGTTCTCTGAGGTTAGGCGTGAAGAAAGCAGGCGCAAGGTGATGATGGGATCTCAAGAAGTTACAACTAATCTGTCACTCCTTGACACTTCTGTGCTTGCTGTCCGAGGAACCAACACTAGCTCCAATGACAACTGTCAACAACGAGGAAGGCCCTGGTGCGACCACTGCCGCAAGTCTGGACACTGGAAGGAAAGTTGCTGGAAACTTCACGGGAAACCAGCTGATTGGAAGCCAAACAAGCCTAACTGTGATAAAGAAAGCCGTGCTAATGCAGCTTCATCAACGGAGGAGAAAACTTCAAGTGAAACAAGTGGATTCAGCAAAGAACAAATGGAAATTCTGCAGAAAATGATCTGACATAGTCTTTCGCAATCTACTAGCCAACTTCAAGCAACCAGTATGAAGGCACAGCAAAGTAGTTTTCCTGTTGCTCTGAATACTAGCAGTGACCAAGGTGAATCATGGGTTGTAGACTCTGGCGCATCCGATCATATGACAGGGGATGCAACACTCTTGCACAATTACTGTCCTCAAACGGGTAATTCTTCTGTTCGTATAGCAGATGGTTCTCTCTCCATGGTCTTGGGAATAGGATATGCTCATCTAACAGAAGATATAATTCTCACCCCTGTTCTACACGTTCAAAATCTGGACTGTAATTTACTTTCAGTTAGAAAATTAAGCCAAGATCTTAATTGTGTTGCTAAATTTTTCCCACGCTTGTGTGAATTTCAGGGAATGGAATCGGGGAAAACGATTGGCAGTGCTGAATTGGTGTCAGGTCTCTACTTATTTAGAGCCAATAATCCTCCAAGTAGACAAACTAGTTACTCAAGTTGCAACAGGTCCACTAGTGTATCAAAGAGTCTACCGTCACTTCATTCTTCTATTTTCAATTCTAGTGTCAATAATTTGGATGAAATCATGCTGTGGCATTTTCGCCTCGGCCATCCCAACTTTGTGTATCTAGGAAAAATATTTCCTAAACTGTTCATCAATAAAAATCCAAATTCATTTCATTGTGAAATATGTCAATTTGCTAAACATACACGTGCAAATTTTCCTTCAATTCCTCACTCACCTACCCGTCCATTCACCATGATTCATAGTGATGTATGGGGTGCATCAAGAATTAAAAGCCTCACAGGGGCTCGCTGGTTTGTGTCTTTTGTGGATGATCACACTCGTCTGACTTGGATATTTCTCATGAAAGAAAAATCTGAAGTTAACCATATCTTCCAGAAATTTCATATAATGGTCCAAACTCAGTTCAATGCTCAAATCCAAGTCTTTAAAACCGACAATGCTAGAGAATACTTCAAGTCCCATCTTGAGTCATATCTTTCACATCATGGCATAATACATACCAGCTCATGTGTATCCCCTCAGCAGAACGGAGTGGCTGAAAGAAAAAATCGCCACCTTCTTGAGGTAGCTCGAGCACTCTTATTTACATCCAATATGCCGAAGTATTTCTGGGGTGAGGCAGTCCTTACTGCGGCTTACCTAATTAATCGGATGCCTTCTAGGGTTCATAAATTTCAAAGTGCTCATCAAGTTCTCCTCAAAACCTATCCTCACACCAAATTTATCTCCTCAGATGTTCCTATAAGAGTTTTTGGGTGCTCAGCCTTTGTTCATAATCATTCCCCAGATAGATCCAAATTAGATCCTAAATCCATCAAATGTGTCTTCCTAGGTTATTCATCAAACCAAAAGGGTTACAGATGCTACTCTCCCATTACCAAAAGGGTCTACAATTCAATGGATGTCACTTTCTTTGAACATGAACCTTATTACCCAAAATCTGACATTCAGGGGGAAAATGTAAGGGAATCTCAATTTTGGGATGAACCTCTCATCAAAGAATCCTCTGAAATTCAGCATGCATCTCCACCTATTATCCCTCTTCCCTCGGATTCAAACTACGCACCAAACCCCAACCTTGATATTCCATCGTCTAATAGTCCATCATCCTCAAAACATAGGTCTACACAACTTGAATCTTCCCAGCTCCGTGTCTATACTAGGAGGAAAAATGAAAACAAAGAGAGTGAGAACCTTGCACCTCTCATGCAATGCCATGACTCCAACCCGAATTCTAATCCTGCTCAAGTTCACTCAAGTGAGGCCGATCATTCTCCTAAGTTAATTGTGCCAGTGATTGATGATATTGATGTTCCTATTGCTCTAAGGAAGGGTGTAAGATCCTGTACCAGTCATCCGATTGGAAATTTTGTGAGCTATAACTCTCTTTCTCCAGCATACAGGGCATTATTACTTCCTTTGACAGTGTACAAATTCCGAGAACTATTCATGAGGCTCTTAAACATCCAGGATGGCAGAAAGCTGTACAAGATGAGGTCATTGCACTTGAAAAGAATAGAACATGGGTAATCACAGATCTACCAGTTGGAAAAAGACCACGCAGGGAACATAATGGACAGGCGCTCTACTTCTGGCTATTGTTCATATGTTTGGGGAAATCTTGTTACATGGAGAAGTAAGAAACAGTCGGTTGTCTCTCGGAGCAGTGCAGAATCTGAGTTCAGATCATTGGCAATGGGTATTTGTGAAGGTATTTGGATTCATCGATTATTTAGAGAGCTGGGAATTATAGATAAGCAACCTATCAGGCTATTCTGTGATAACCAGGCAGCAATCAGCATTGCTAAAAACCCAGTGCACCATGATAGGATGAAACATGTTGAGATTGATCGCCACTTCATCCTAGAGAAGATCGAAAATAGCACTGTCCATATTGTCTACATTCCTATTCAACATCAAACTGCAGACATCCTTACTAAAGCTCTTCCAAGAACTAGATTTGAAGAATTGAGTTGCAAGCTAGGCATGTACAATTTGTACAACCCAGCTTGAGGGGGAGTGTAGAATCACTGTAAATATTAGCATTTAGATTTTATTTATTACTTTATTACCTATTAAGGAGATTTCGTTGTTGACTAATTCTAATTTTAGTTAGTCTCCTAAATTTAGTGGGATTCCTAAGTTGAAGGAATTTATAGTGAGCTAGAATACCGGCCACCTTAATATATATGTACTCATGTAGTTCTTTGGAATAATACCCTAATGAGAATAACTTTTTTTTTTCTGAAATTTACAAAACCCATATTTAATTAACAATATGAAGAGGCTTTGAGCATCAGTGGGAATGTTATATGCTCCATATTAGTTGATGAGCACGGAAGTGTGTGTCTCTCAAAACTCAAAAAATTATGCATCTACATCCAAGAGGGCCATAAAAATTACAACTGTCATCTAATGCAACAATGCAGGGGAACAAACAGGTCAGCTTTTGTGTCTGCATGCCTATGAAATGTAGTGACTAGTGAGAATGGATGACAGGGAGAGCAAGAGCAAGCTTTTAGTGAGAAAGAGGGAGATTTAATGAAGTCAACTCTTTCACATAATGAGAAATGGGTGAATCAAATAATTTAATATCTTTTGTCGATTTGAAAAGACCAAGCAAGCAAGCTTTACATGATAGTGGAAAGTTGCTTTTCCAGGATTGCAGCACTCCACTTCCGAAACCGCAATAGGATTTACAAGGACATATGGAGTGGTAATCCCAACAAAAATAGAATGATTTAACATAATATATTAGGGCAACTTTGCAATGATAAGAAAGTCTTAAAGAGCAAATAAAAATCAGTGTTCTGTGAAAACATAAATTCAAACGAAAACTTATTATGCCATGGTAGGAATGACTACAAGAGAATGAAGAAGCAGAAACAACTATTTCAGAATCATTTATTGTAACAAGAGAATTTCACACAAACTTCCTATAATTGGCAACCAAATTTATTTTCAGTCTTCAATACATATTTGGCATGAAAGAATCAGTTACCCTCTTTAGACAATAAATTACTTCTCAAAGTGAACCAAGTAAACACATGATAACCAATAATGATGAGTTGCCTCAAATATGACCATGATAAACATTGGTTTAACTCACTCACCTGCACATAATGCACACCATTTATTTTTGTTGGAGTGCTAACTAATTCAGTGATGGAATTGCCATTTGATTTTCTAAAGTCTCGAAACCTGGAAGAGCTATTTGTTGAATCCAGAAATTTCCAAGTCCCTGCACACATCCAAATATGCCACTAGTCAAATACGCATTGCAGTATAATATTGTGCATAGATGTTCACAAATGACAAAACTTTGTCAATACTTTTCACAAATTATATTTTTATTTCTTCAGTAAAACAAAAATGGACAAGAATGCAAAGGCAAACAATTATTAACAGGCTCATCCAAGTGCATGTCCTACAACATCTGAGAAAAATAAGCAACCTTACTCCAGCAAGTGAAAAATTTAAAAACTTGGGTAGGATGCAGATATAACTAATTTATTATACAACATCAAAAAAAGAATAACTTACAAACCTCGGTAGGTTCCGGTTATGTTCCATTCAGAATACGGACCCAATTCATTTTCATCTTTTCTAACAAATAGCCACTGCAAAAAGAAATATTAATAACAAACAAAAGAATGAGCTTGTACTCAATTAAATTTTCTGTAATGTTAAGGCAAATCTAATCCATAAAAGATAACAACTTTACGCACTTCCTTGACACATCAAAATGTAACACTAAAAGATCACAAGGCACACTTATATCTAGAGTAGATAATAGGTTAAAAAAGAAACCATATGGTCCATATCAGCCCTAGACAATTTAAATAATACTCCGAAAAGACACTTTCCTCATCTATCCTAAACCTGGTAAAGCTCTGATATAACTGGTGACCAAACTAATATTAAAAATGAAAAATCTAATAGTCTACATATTACTATATCACCATAAATTGTACCACAACTCAGCCAATGACTTTATCAATTGATTAAGCCAGAATGATTGATATAACCGATGACAGGATTAGATTGTAGAAAGATTATTATATTTTGTGTACTTATTTCTTCTAAGCAACAAGTGACTCAAACAAGTTAACACAGAAACACATACAGAGTCCATGAAGGAAAAATGGAAGCTTCAGGCTACTATTTGTAAGTTTCACCCCTCCATGTGCTTCATATGTTAACAGTCAAAGGGTCCTGACTAAAACATGGACCCCTGAATGCAAATGAACTTCCACCTTTAACTTCAATACACAAAATTAGGCTGTAGTACTACATGAAAACCAGTTTTTATGTACCGAAAGGTCCTGCAACTATAGACTAAAATTGAACACTAACTAACAGTAGAATTTCCAGCAAAGGATTTCTTTCAGTTGTCATATTTCCCCCCCTTTTTTTTCCTCCCCATTGAACTACATTTCCCACTTCAATTTCACAACATTGTGTTTAGAAGGCATTCAAAAGCAGAACAAATATAACTCACGAAACAATTATTCAAAACCCATCAAAATCATGTCACAAAAAAAAAGCTCAAATATCATTGCACTATGGCATCCACTTGAACTCACCACAAAAGATTGATTTGATCATAAAAACACCAAATTTAACCAATCTAACTTGCATCATAACAACACAATTTACAATTAAATTAAATTCAAGTAAACCCAAAAAACAAACTAAAAAGTACCAACCTCATCGCCCCAGGACCGTGCCCGTGCCCGCTCCCTCAACGGTCTGAGACCCTCCACAGGCTTTAAAACCAAGAAACCAAACCATAATCCAAAAACAAAATGAACCCAGAACCCTAATTTCCTCCTCCTCCACAGAAGCAACCAAAAACCCAACCTCTCCCAGGCAACCATATTAGAAAAAAAAATACCCACCTTCTCAAAAGCCAAAAATCAAGTTCAAACTAAAAGGTTGACAATCTTCAAAAGCAAGATGAATATTCTTAACTAAAGACAATGAAAGAAAACCAGTTCCCCTCATGAAGCAAGCGGGACTCTACTTAGCTTGCTCGCTTGCTTTAGGTAGGATCAAACCAACATTTGAAGTAACAAATAATCAAACAAGCAAACTAACTAGTAATCAGATGATGGAAAGTGAGAGGTCAACTGACTAAAGAGATTATTAATTTAATTTAAGCAAACAAAGTAACTAACGAAGGCCTTTCACTACGCGAATTTTGACCAGAAACTGTACATACACATAAAAGTAGATAGACAGATAATAATAACAAAAAATATTTATTATTATTTTTTAGTTATAAGTTAGATGGTGGGTGGATTATTTGGTTTGGGAGGTTTGCTTTCTCAAACTAATCTAAAATATTCTATAAGCTTTTCAAGAGTTCAATTGGTGTTTGTTGTGTTCGTTGACAATTTGACATGTTTTCGGCTCGTGTTTTTTTGTGCTTTTCTGTTTTTGGTAAATGGAGATCAGAGAAAGAGGAGTCACTCTTGGTGGTGCTTGGTGCTTGTTGGTAAAAATAAAAAATTAAAATTAAAATTAAAAACGAGTAATGATATCATCATAAATTTTTGTATAAATTAATGTGGCATAATAAAATTGATTGAATTAAATATCACTTGGCCTATATAATTTATTTTTATTAATTTATATTTTAATTCAACCAATGAATTAATACTATGTCAGTTTGTACAAAATAAGTTTATATAGGAGTTTGTGGCTATATCATTACTCATTAAAAAAAATACTAACTGCGGTTTGTTTTACGCGTACTTTGTGTGTTTCTTGCGTCACGATCCAATAGTGAGTTGAGTTTTCTCTGCATAATGTACACCTGCCGTGACAGTATTATTTCAAAAAAATGACACTTATAAAATTAAAAAATCACGCAGAACCCTTAAAAATATGTTATTATTTTTTAAATAATGTTTTTGTATTTATGATTAGTTTTTAATGAATTTGAAAACTCATCTAGTAGCTTGTTTTTACAAAAAAAAATTAAAAATGTGTTTTGTTGTTCGTCTAGAATTATAGAGATATTGAGAGAGAGAAAAATAAAAAAATTATTTTACAGGAGCTTGTAAATTATAAGAAAAGTTATTTTCTATGGAAAATATAAATTAATAATGCATTATACAAAAATATTTATGTGGCAAAATTTTTACTTTAAACTCAATTGCTCATTTTTTATTTAAATTACTTACTTGAGAGAATTTAAAATTAATTTATTAATTATATTAAATTAAGTTATATCGTTATGAAGTGAACTTTTTTTTTAATAAATGCAACTTTAATTAAATCATATGGTAAATATCATAATAAATAAATAAAAGTGCGACAATATGAATGTATGTAACAAAATGAAAACTTTACTGTAAGCTAATTTTTCAAAAAAAAAAACTCAATTTGAAAAAAAATCTTTCAAAAAATGTTCGATACAAATGGAATACTTAAAAACATGTCATATTGTTAAGAAAATAATTAAAGCAATACAAAGTTGTAATTATAAATTTATAAACACCGTAAAAACTTAGAAAAAGATATTATAAAAATAAAATTATAAAAAAAAATAGAAGTAGATTAGTGAAATTAAATTTAAATTTGGTGCAATGAGATTCTTGTTTATTTATTTTGGTTATGCTCGCGTTCCTTTCACCGAGAACATATCACAATTCTCCATGATACGTCCTTACTAACAGATAATATTCTAAGCTACGGACGATGATTAAGAGGTGGTTTTTTTATTGATGGCTTTATCTTTAATTTTAAGATGTTCTGTGGAATTTTCCAAGAAGTAACATCATTAACCAGATTGACTGATCTTGCATATGCCTTCCATAGTAATTCCTTGGAGTAAAAGTGAGAATAGAGACCTATGTATTCCACTCAAGCAATTATACAGGCAACAATTGTCTGAGCATAAACAAGTTGATATAGTTGTAGTACTCTATCGCTAAAGTCTTGCCACTTATGTCAATTAACTCCTTCTTTACATTACCGTCTTAAACTGGGGATTTGTTCAAAGTGAATCTGAAAACTCTGAAGTTGAAACTCAAACAAATTCAACGTTTACTACTTCGAAAAGGAAGGATCAAATGTTGCTGAGCTAGATGCTGTCTTCCATAAATCTCGAGATTCTTAGTCTTGTGGTAAACTCTGAAACTTCACTTGAACTTAGGACTAGTGTTGAACAATAATTTGGATATGAAACTTTTGCTAAAAAGGTTCATCTCAAGATGATGCTTAATAATTTTAGAAAAGGTTCAATGTCTATGACTAAATTCTTTGGAAAGTTGAAAATAATAACTGATGATTTAGCCATTGCTGGAAGCCTTGTTAGCTCTCTGGATTTTATTACACATATGATCTTTGGGCTAGGTCAACCATACTATCCAGTGGTTGTGTATATTGGAGCAAATCTTGCAAAAATGATTGTTAATGAAGGTTACTCCATGCTTTTGACTTATAAAGCTAGATTAGAAGCACATCAGTCAAGTGCTAGAAAGGAAACTAAACTGAACTATGTGGCTAATGTTGCTCAAACTGGAACCAATACTAAATTTGGAGGACAGTATAATGCTAACTGGATTAAGAATGTCAATAATAATAATAGTGGTAGAGGCTTTCCACAAGGCCGAGGAAGAGGAAATTGGAATGGTGTCTGGAATAATAATGCACAATTTGGAAATTATCGAGGCAAAAAGGGATACATTTTAGGCCTAGTTGTCCTCACACACATCACCAAAATGGTGTAGTTGAGAGAAGTCATAGCACACATCACCAAAATGGTGTAGTTGAGAGAAGTCATAGGCATATTATAGAAACTGGGTTAACACTTCTTGCTTAAGCCAAAATGCCTTTATCTTTTTAGTGGGAGTCATTTCTTACAACTTCTTTTCTCATTAACAGAATGCAAACACCAGTGTTGAATAACGTTTCCCCTTATGCAAAACTTCATGGCAAATCACCAGATTACAAGTTCTTTAGAACATTTGGTTGCTCTTGCTTCCCTCTTCTTAGACTCTATAATAAACATAAACTCAATTTTCATACACAAAATTGTTAACATATATATTTCCATAATATTGATTTTGATGATAACAAACAAGATTAAGAATGGTTAATATTTTAGCTCAAATTATTTTCTTTTTAAATAAATCATTATTTTCACATTATAAAGATTTTATATTTAATGAAAAAATGATTTTATGAAATTAGTTGTTTTTCAAGTTATGATTTAAATTGAAAGAATTTTAAAAACTTTGAAATCAACAAGTATTGCTTGAAAATTTGGAGAAGGACTTATTTAAAAATTATCATAGCATTTTGGGCTATATCATAATTTCATAAAGTTTTGAGATTAACAAAGTATTATTTAAAAATCCTGAAATTTGACATATTTATAAATTTTTATAACATTTTGGGCTATAGTACAGTTTTATAAAGTTTTGGGGTCAAACGATAAATGTAGAAAATAATTTCACTGTAGCAAACGGCTAACCGATAATTTTCAGAAAGTATGTTCTACAAAGTTTTGTTAAAATGATGATTTTGGAATATAACGGTGAACCGTTTACTGAAAATGGTCAACTGTTTATTTTAACTTTGAACCGTTTACTAAGAACGGTTAAACCAAATTAAATGATGATTCTGCAACATAACGGTGAACCGTTTACGGAAAACGGTTACCCGTTTATTTTAATCTTGAACCATTTAGTAAAAATGGTTAAACCAAATTTGTTTTGCAGGTCCCTGGAAGTTAATGGCGAAAGGGTAACCCTAAATGGTAAATCATTTATTTGAAATTTAGCCCAACGGTAACTTTTGACCAGCGAAACGGTTAATCGTTAATAGTTAACCTTGAACCGTTTTCGAGTTGACAAGTGCATAACAACTAGTTTTTTAGCTCAAACTATATAAACTCAAAACCAATTCATTTTTTCTGATCCAAGCAAGCATAAACAAGTGCACACAACATATATTAAGCTTCATTTTCGTAAATCATCATTTATTGAATCATCATTGTTCTTCAATTTGTATATCCACTCTTAAAGAGAGATTCATTGTTGTATTTTTCATTTCTCATCAAATTGTGAATGTACAAGTGTGGGAAACACTTGGGGTGAAGAGATTGGGGATATAATCTCTTGTTGTAAAGGTTTATTGACACATTGGAAGTCAATTATAAATATTTGAAGCCTTAGGAGGCTTGGATAGTGAAATCCTCAAGCCAGGTGAGCTTGGGGCGTGGACGTAGGCGGGGATAGCCGAACCACGTAAAATCATTGTGTTCGTTTTTCTCTTCCCTTACTCTTTTAATATTGTGCTTGATTGAATTTATTGTTTTCATTTGATTAAGGTAATAGATTATATTATTGTGCGAATTGTGTTGCTTAAATTTTAAAATCTCAATTCACCCCCCTCTTGGGTTGCCTAGTTAGTATTTCAAAAAATGCCTAATGATTGGCTATAGTCTTATACACAAGGGATATAAATGTCTGGATTCCACTGGTAAAACATACGTTGCTAGACATGTTCAGTTCAATGAATCAGAATTCCCTTATTCTGAACTCTTTCTTACAAAGTTTGATTCACAAATATCCTTTGTCCAACCAAATCAAGTTTCCTTTTCAAATATTCCAATTACAAAATTCATTCAAGACAGCAACAATGCATAATCCTCTGTTATTCCCTCAACTCCAGATGCAGGACCTAATTCAAGTCATTCCCATACACCTTCAGCACATCCATATCCAAGACATTCATCTCAAAATTCATCACCACACATACAAGATCATCAGCCAGTACAAGCATCACCAATTTATAGTATTCATCCCATGACTACCAGATAAAAAACTGGTGTGTTTAAGCCCAAGACATACTTAACAGTAGCTCAAGAACTTGAACCTTCATATGTTAAAGCAGCTCTAGCAGACCCCAAATGGCAACATACTATGCAAGAGGAATTTGATGCACTGCAAAAGAATAAAACCTGGGTTCTTATTCCTCCAGAAACAACTGGAAAGATTGTTGAAAACAAATGGGTATTCAGAATTAAAAATAACGCTGATTGCAGCATATCAAAATACAAAGCGAGATTGGTTGCAAAGGGGTTTCATCAGACACAATGTGTGGATTTTTTAAAAACATTTAGTATAGTTGTAAAGCCCTGCACAATCAGAATTTTCTTGATTCTTGCTGTCATGAATCACTGGACAATTAGGCATCTAGATGTCAATAATACCTTCCTTAATGGCATTCTTACAGAAGATGTTTTTATACAGCAACCTGAGGGTTTTATTCATCCTCAGTTTCCAACTTATGTCTGCAAACTTACCAAGGCACTTTATGGACTCAAACATGCACCAAGAGCCTGGTATGACAGGTTGAAAACTTCTTTAATTTAGTGGGGGTTTTGTGACATCCAAATTGAATACCTCATTGTTTATTCATAATGTGGCAGGGAAAATCATTGTTGTACTAATCTATGTAGATGATATCTTGATCACTGGCTCAAATTCTCACTTGGTAGAGAAGGTTATACATCAGTTGGGTGCAGAGTTTGCCTTGAAAGATCTTGGGGAATTTAATTATTTTCTTGGTCTTGAGGTAACTCCAACTGTTGATGGATTGCACCTATCACAAACTAAGTACATTGGTGATCTGCTCAAGAAAGCCAAAATGATGAATTGCAAGGCTTGTCCAACGCCAATGAACTCAACATAAAAGTTAGTCAAAGACAAGGGTGCAGTTTTTGAAAATCCCTCTTTATATAGAAGTCTGGTTGACTTATTACAATGTGTTACACTAACAAGGCCTGAAATTGCCTTTACAATGAATAAACTCAGCCAATATCTTTCTAATCTATCTGTATTTCATTAGCAAGCTTGCAAAAGAGTGCTGCGGTATCTACAGTATATAACAAATTATGATTTACAATTTTACTCATCTGGATCACTTAACCTTACAGCTTTCTCAGATGCTGATTGTGGATCAAATCTGGATGATAGGAAGTCAGTAGGGGGATATTGTGTTTACTTAGGCAACAACTTGATCTCATGGTCTTCTAAGAAACAACATATAGTATCTAGAAGCACAGCTGAATCAGAATACAAAGCCTTAGCTTTAACAACATCTGAGGTATTGTGGATCACTTATCTTTTTAAAGAATTGAAAGTGTCTTTGCTACAGTCTCCAGTTCTTTACTATGATAACAAAAGTGCACAAGCCTTTGTTAGCAATCCTAAGTATCATTCTAAAACTAAACACATTGAGCTTGATCTACATTTTGTTCGAGAGCATGTATCTAGAAAGGAGCTACAGATTAATCATGTTCCAAATTGTGATCAGGTAGCAGATATTCTTACTAAACCATTAGCATTTAATCAATTTCATTATCTACGATCCAAGCTCAATCTTCTTCCCAGACCTTGAGCTTGAGAGGGGCTGTTAAGATAATAGAATTAGTTAAGATGGTTTAGTTAGTTATGCTTAGTTAATTTGATTAAGCAAGTTTGTTATGACTGCTGACTTGGTAGCTGACCTGGGGGAAGGTTGTTATGCTGTTAGCTCAACACAAGCAGCATGTAGAAGATTCGGGATACATGTATAAATACATTCTTATAAACCATTCGAATTAATTCAATAATTCAGATTCATTTTCCCTTGTTATTTTTCTTTTGTTTTTCTCTGTAATTTTCTTAGAAACCAAACAGACACTTTACAATTTAACAATCCTTTATTTCAACTACTATTTTGTTTACTCATGTTGTTAAAAGAGTATTCATTGGTTCCATCACTCTCTTTCTATCATAAAACTATTGTTGCAATATTTTTCTGGAGTGGTCAATTGAATAACTAATAATTGTTTTTTGCAATTCTCACATAAAAGAATTCACGCTCTCTGCAATGTTAGTGGTTGGAATGCTATACCTTCTATATTCGAACTAAAATTGCACTCAATTACATATGTCTACATTATTCTTTAAGTGATCAATTGCTGCTAAATGTAAACTCCATAACCACATAAGTTGTTTTGTAAATTCTTCGCATCCATATTCCTTTGTTGTGCTAATAAATACAGGCCTAAACTTATTACAACAACCTTTGGAAATATTGAATTTTGACTTGGATGGTAAAAGCAAACGTCATGGCAGGCACTAAAAGATATATTCATAGCAGTTCTCTTGATAAAAGTGATAATTACTAACTCTGGGACATTACTAATTGCTCCATGTAATTTTATTATAGATTATTCCTAAGAACCATTGTTTTTGAAATTCCAATTACCAATAACTATCTGAAATAATTGATTATTCTATCTAAATATTTTACCACAAACATCATTGCATTATATAACCTTTTTAGATGACTATCATCTATTGTAATTATTGGCCTAATGCATTATAAAAACGATTGATGCAAGAGCCAATAGCCACAAAATAGCACCTGAAACTATTATTTCCATTCAATTTCAGTGATTAAGTGCACCTTTATTATTATTTTTTTTAATGCATAAGAGTATTTGGAGAATAAGTTATATGACTCTAACCTCAAGAGCAAATTCTCTAGCCCAATATGGCTGCTAGTAAGATAAATGAATATTGTGCCTATTGCATGTTTGCTATAATGTCGTTTAATGTGTACTTTCATTTCTTTTGATTAAATTTGTTCACAATGAAATGTCCAACCGCCCAATTCCTTGCCTGATGAAGAACACTAAGTAGCACCTCATTATGACAAATGTTCACATTTTATTATTACGCAATGTATATTCTCCCAATTTAAAGCTCTCTTTTCTTAAAGATGTCATTTACATGATTTTGAAGTATAGTGGGCTTGAAAACATCTTGATGTAGAACTTACGTCCTTGAAATCAAATTTATCCCTCAAGGAAAATTTGCACCATTTCAATGTCAAATTATACTTTAAATCAAACAACTTTCCCACACAAATATCATTGGGTCTATAATTTCTAGAAAAGTCTATATCAATCGAGTTTAAAGTTAAAATTGGAGCAATATTTGCAAGGGGTAACTAGCGAACTTTGATGTGGTTCCTACTTGTTTTGAAAGTGAGGTGAATCTTTCCTATCGCTGATAGAATTATTGAAATGATCATAATCCCCATCATCAATAGGAGTATAAAAAAGAGTGTCATTTTCGTCATCAATTGGACTATCGAAAAGATTGTCATCCCCATCATCAATAGGATTATGTTATGATTTAGAATTAATGTTATATGTTGTTGTATTGTCTTGTCATCAATGAGATCATTATATAAGAATGAAGAGAAGTCGTTAGTGTAACACCTCTTCTTCAACATGCACCAATGTAATGCTATTCTCTTGAATGGGATCATCATTGTAGCAAATTGGATAGTAATTTGTTGCATTGATGCTGTTATCGATAAAACTTGTTCTTGGATATTAAGGACGAAGATGCTTGCTCTATACAAAGTTTGAGTTTGCTGCATCACAAGCTTTTGATTCCCTAGGTTCAGAACTTCAGAGGATGGAGTAACTAAAATAGAGATGCACCAATAATTTAATAGGTCAAAGCCCATTTACAACACAATTTCATATCATTTCATCATCAAATACGTCTATAGGTAGTGTACATGAGGGTTGGGTAGAAAACTTGACCTTAAGCTTCACTATAATGCTATAATCATTCAAAATGTTTAGTAGAACCTCATAAGCTCTTGTAAGAAATTAAGCAAACCTACAGTCTTTTTGAACAAAAGAAGCTTTATTCTTACCATTCATGTATTCAAAACAACCATCGTTTTAAATTTCTCCCACGATCTATTAAAACACATTTGAAGGAAAAATGACTCCCTTAGCCTAAATAATTCTGAAAAGAATAAAAATATGATTACATAATTAAAAATAAACCTTTTAAAAAAGCAGTAGGCACAATCACACATGATCTTGTGCAATAGACGATAGGTGCCCAACACATAAGCTTGCCGCACATGAGGTTGTGGGACAAGTGCCTATCACACATTTTGTAGGATTCCTCTCCTTATTTGTTTTTACTCAAAATGCCTATGTGAATTTTAAACAAAATTTGAAATAAAAAAACCCATATTGTGTAAAAATAAATGTTGACCTTAAATTCTTGCTCTGCAATTATGATTTTATCTTCATTATGTGTAATTACATTTATTTCACAAATTTGGTGATTTGCAGAGGGTAGTGAATTTTGTTGATCGGGGGAGAATAGTGAGATTTGATTTTTTTTAGAATATCATTGATTTTGTAATTTATTGATAAGTTTATAATACTTTGGTAAAAGAAGAAGAAGAAATGTTTCACTAGATAAGATAGATTTTTCAAATATAATTTTTTTAGTTATTTGTATAATGAGTAATGATACAGCCACAAATTCTTATACAAACTTATTTTGTACAAACTGATGTGGCATTAATTCATTGGTTAAATTAAATATCACTTGGCCCACATGATTTATTTTTATTAATTTATATTTTCATTCAACCAATGAATTAATGACACGTCATTTTGTACAAAATAAATTTGTACAAAAATTTGTGGCTGTATCATTACTCTTGTATAATTTTTCAAATATAAATCAATTTAATCAGATCAGATGAAAGTACATCAGGAAACTTACAAAAACATCCAACAAAATTTAATTCTATCATAATTAGCCCTTTAAATTTTCACTATTAACCCCTCAAATTTTATTCTATCATAATTAGCCACACAATAGCAATTTGAACACAATTACACTTGAATTCCCAAAATATTATCAAACCCTAAAACCAACTGATTCATCTTATAGTGTGATTCTTTATTAGGAATCAGAATGGGAAATAAGAAATGAAAATGAATGATTTCTTTACTTGCTTAAATGAGAAGTATAACCGGAATTAAAGCAGTAGGCCTCACTTAAAATTGAGAATGATTACCACAGTTCTTATTCCCATGGGTGGAGGTTAGAACAAGAATATGATTCCTTGAAATGACCATATTACCCATATTCAAATTTTAAAATTCTCATTTCGTCCTTCCTTATATATTATTATTATGAAAGGTTATTGATGATAATGATGATGACACTAATTACTTTTATCAAAATAATTATAATTATAAGAATAATAGTAATAATAATCATATTAAAATTATTATTATTAATACTAATTATAATCATTATGTTATTAGTAGTAATTATTATATTACTATAATAGTAATTATCTAATAATAATAATAATAAGCAGCAGCAGCATCACAATTATTATAATAAATAATGATAATAATCAACATAGGTTAGTTTAGTAATTTAGAGCAGTCTATTTTAATTTCAAAATAAAGTAAACATATTAATGATAGTATAGTTCATTCTAATTCTGATTCTTATACCTAAAGTAAGCAATTTATTTTGATTCTTATTTCTCGTTCTTATTCCAACTCATTTTAATTCCATTCCATTTCAATTCTTACCTATCAGATTACTAATTAGTAAATACACATTAATTCTTAAAACTCGACTAATGGCAACGATACCAAGGTTTGGAATCTATATTTTGTTGTATTGTTGCAAAATTAAGGCGTGCCAAAAAAAAATCTAAAATATGTGAGTTTTCTTAATCTTGAATAGTAATTGGTTTTTGAATTAATGTTAGATGATTAAAATTTTGATATCATTGTGGGTTGATTGAAGATGATTGTATTATTGATATGGTAGTGTTGGCTAAAAAAAGCACGTGATTTTTATTAAAACATTAATCGAATACAAACGGTGCATTTAAAGACCTGGCCCAAAAGATAAAATGTCAATAGCACTATTGAATTACGTTTTTTTAACTATATTATACAACGGAAATTATAAAATCAATTTTATGCCCCCTTTAAAATATTTTTAAAATGGGGATAGGTCAATTGGTTTCAGTTCGGATTGTTCAAGTTTCAATTAAGATTACAACTCGATCGGGTGGAAAAATTTAATCCAATCGGGTTGAAAACTCAAGCCAAATCATTCAGTTTGGATTTAAAATTTAGATTGAATTGGGTTGGTGATTGAGATTCAAACTTTGGTTTGGTCTAATTAAGGTTGGAACAGTTCAATCCAAAATATATATTCAGGTTAATTTAGATTAGTGCAATTCAATCTAAAAGATTCGAGTTAATTTGGGTAGAATAGTTAAATCCAAAAATTTATTATAGCAGCCACTAAAATTTTAAAATCTCAACTCGAAACATTCTTAACAACAAATTTCAACTACCAAGCATCCTTAACACAATTTCAACAAGTCTTTTTAAAAGTAGCAAAACATTAAAATAAATAGTCAATTACAATAATTTCATCTCCATTAAACATAAAACAAGCTACTAAATCTACATATCTAAAAATCAATATTATTTCATCTCCATCAACATATCTCCACATGACAAATAAGATTAAATGATTAATAATCCATCTCCACCACTGTCAATACTCAAGACAACAGTTCCAAATTAGAAATAATTAACCAATAACAATCAAAGTGTTTGTTATCTGTTACCATTTACAGTTGTAACAAATGCAAATCGTGCAATTTGGGACGTGTAAGCATCCGGTGTTGGCTAGAGTCTGCATGGCTATGGGTTGTGGTTGCCATTGTTCTGGGTCTTATGGTTGTGGATTTAAAACTAGGTTTGCGCGTGCTGACTGCTGAGGAAAGGAGAGAGGATTGAGGAGGAGTTGAGTGTTGGCTGGAGTCTGAAGGCTGTGGCTGCCGTTGTTGTTGGTCTTGCTGTTAGGGATTTAGAACTAAATCGGGCTATCGTGTGAGTGAGAGATTTTTTACCTGACTCAAAATTTAAACTGATCGGGTTATGACTTTCAACCCGTTCAAATTTCAAAGGCTAATTCGAACTGAACCAAACACCCACCCTTATTTTAAAATATATATTAGAAACTAAAAAGTTTGTTTTCAAAGCCCAGTTGAAACACTAGTGTAGTATCATTTCGTATGTCTCTCTTTTTATTTTTCATTTATATGAAGGGACGTAAATTCTGATCGTTGTTGTTGTGCAAAGCTTCATAGTTCTAACTCTAAGTATGATAAATTTCATGATGTGCACTGTGACGAGCATTATAAATTTTCATTTGCACATATGGAAGGCAAAATTTCCTATGCAAAATTGTGTATTTATTTTAATTTACATATGTAAGTAAGAATCTAGTCTAGGCTCTTTGAGCTAATAAAAATTTGGGAAATCTATTAAAAAATATGCTAGTGCAGTATCATTTTTAACTATACAGGAATATAAATTTCGATGGTTGTTGTTGCGCCCAAGCTTAATAATTCTGATTCTAAGTATTGTAAATTTCATGATGTGTTCTGTGACAAGTTTTATGACTTTTCATTTGTGCATTATGATGATGGCAGGTAAACTTTGCTACGCACATCTTGTGGGTTTATTTTAATTTACATATGTACGAACAGATATGGTCTAGGACCTTTGAGTTTACAGAAGTATAGGAAAGTTATTAAACCTTGTGATTTAATAGATATGATAAATTAGTTCGTTTAAATTTAAACCGCATGTTTTAATAGCATTCTAAAAGATAAAATATCGCTTACACTATAAAACTACAAGCTTTAACAATATTACACAGTAAAAGTAATAAAACACTTTATGTCCTTTAAAATATATATATTGAAAACAAAAAAACTGTTAAATTATATTGTTATATAGCATTTCCATTTTGATGATAACAGACCGCTTGTTATGATAAAATAGAAAATACACATATTCTTTTATTCTTTTTTTAAACAAGAAAATAAATGTTGAATTCTTAAAAATTGTTTTCTTTGTATTTTCTAAAGGAAAATTCTATCATGTGAATATTATTTCAAATTCTAAGTATAAGTGCGTTTTTATAAAAAAAAATAGATAAAACTTCATTTATATGCTTACATACATCCATTCATTTGAGCTATTATTTGTTTACATTAAATTGAGAGAGGGTATACCTTTGTAAATGATGCGTAAATTAGCAAGTTCACTATTCGGCACAAGTAATATAATGAAGAGTAGAGTATCATCCCACAGAGATTGTATATCCTATTAGTTACCGAAATTATTCTAACCCTAATTTATTTGAACAATAGAATAAGTGAATTTAGATTAAAAATTAAAATAAATTAAAATAATTAAAAATTAAATAAAGATGCAGACAGTAATATAAATCACCAAGAAATAAAGACACTATGACATCCGATTTCACCATAACTAATCCAATTTAATCCTCCATCTATGCTATTAAAATTTACTATCCCATGTTGACAGTAAATTTCCCTAATCCATTCAACATCCTCTCTCAAATAATATTAAAAATACATACACACATTAACCCACTATATCTCTATGTGAATTTAAATATACAAAGATTCATTAAGCTTCATGAAAATTCTTAGAAAAACTGTACGAATCACGTTGGCACATCTGTGTCTTTCGTTCAAGTCATGGCATCCATTATATAGAGCAAAAATACATAAATCTCCTCTCAGTCTCATTATGTATCCTCAAATCATTCAAATATTGGCCGGATATTTAAAAGCATTAAGCACAATAATGAACACTCAATCATGAAATAATAAATTAAAAATAACATAAATTTATGGAATTAAATCTTCATAGTTAGGCTATATCGTAACCCTAGTAAAATAAATTAATTCATGAGAATATAAAGAGAATCCATGAATTTAATTGGGGAGCATTTAAGCAAGATAATAGAAAAGAGAGAAAAAAAAACTCAAGAAGCTGTCTCTCTCCAATCTCTGCAATTGACTTCTCCAAATTGTTGCTACCAAATTTCCAATGGTGGCTTCTCTTCTTCTTTTTCTTTTTTTCTTCTTGCTCTCGATTTTATATCCAATTTTCCAATTGTTGTGAGGCTACTGCTTCCTTTCTTTTTTCTCTTGGCTCCCAATCCTCTCGGCTACCCTATTCACTTTTCTTTTTATATTGTAGCGCTCTAAATCCTCACATGGAAAAGAAAGAAAAACAAAAGCTTCCTTTAATATATGCTAAGCTTGCCATTTAAATTGTCAAATGCCCTCCACATGACTAGCTTGAAATTAAAAGCCAATTGACTGTTTCTTCTCTTCCTTTATTCTTCACGCGATTGCCTACATGATACTTAAATTCAATCTTCCTTAATTTGGCTTTTTATTTCTTTCCCTTTTGATTCCACATTATTTCCATTATACTCTAATTTGTTTCCTCTTTTCACTTCATTTCACTTAAATATTCTGAATATTCCTACAATGACAAAATATATTAAAAAATAAGATAAAAATTAATATAATAAAATATAATTTAACATAAAATTAAGTTATGGAAGCATTAAAATAATAGATAACTTATGATCACATTAGTAAACATCATTCAAGTTTTAAAAATTAAGTGGTTGTGTGTTTGGAAAACACTTAGGAAAGAGTTGTATGATTCAACTCAAATTGTGAAGGCCAATTGACACTTAAGTAGTCAATTGTAAACGTTTTGAAGCCTTGGATTGTAAGGCTTAGTTAGTGAAATCCTCAAGCTTGAGTTGCTTGGAAGCGTGGACGTAGGCGGGATTTTCCGAACCACGTAAAAATCACGTGTTTGTTCTCTTTCTCCTTATCTCTTTATTTCTAATTATTGCTTGAATTTACACTTAGTAAATTGATTACGGCATTAGTTAGTAATTAGTTGTGATTATTTGTATAATTTTTAAAATATCCAGTTCACCCCTCTTTTGGGTTGCCCATTTAGAATTTCATTTGGTATCAAAGCAAAGTTCTTTTATTACGATTTAATCATCTACAGTAAAAAAATCCATTGCAAGCCAAAATGATTGACCTTTAGAGAAGGTTAATTCACAACTAGGCCCCCATTTTTCAATGGAAATGATTATCCATATTGGAAAACTAATATTATATTTTACTTGCAAGCATTAGATTATGAGATATGGGAAGTTGTGTGTTAAGGTCCATTTACACCTGTAATAAAAAATGAAGAAGGGAAGGAAATTCCAAAACCTTCTAGTCAATCAAATGACTCATAAAAGAGAAAAATGTCTCTTATTTTTTTTCTTTTCTAAGTCATTCAATTGGCTAGAAGGTTTTGGCATTTACTTGCAAGCATAAGATTATGAGATACATGAAGTTGTGCGTGGGAAGGGAATTTCAAAACCTTCTAGTCTATCGAATGACTCAGAAAAGATAAAATTGTCTCACATTTCTAAAGCTATGAATGTATTGTTTTGTGCTTTTCATAAGAAAGAATTTCATGGAGTTTCATTTTGTGATAACGCATATGAAATTTAGAAGAAACTTGAAGTTGTTTATGAAGTCGCTAATCAAGTCAAGGAATATAAAATCAGTAGATACACTACACAATATGAGTTGTTTCAAATGGAATTAAATGAAAGTGGTCATTCCATGTACACTCGATATACTTGTAGTATAAACACTCTAGGAGCCTTAGGAAAGACTTTCTTAAATAGAAAAAAGGTAAAGAAAATCGTTAGATCTTTACTAAAAGAATGGAGACCTAAGAGAATAATTATTAAGGAAGTTAAAGATTTAAATACTTTGTCTATTAATAATTTAATTTGCTTACTTATTTCTTATGAAGAATATTTAGCCATTGAAAAAAGAGATAAAGACAAGAAAAAAGAGAGTATTGCCTTGAACACATAAAAAATAGAATTGATTCACAAATATGATAAGACACTCTAAGAGCTTTAGGAAAGACTTTCTCAAATAGCAAAAAGGTAAATAAAATTATTAGATCTTTACCAAAATGGAGACCTAAGAGAACAACCATTGGGGAAGCTAAAGATATAAAAAACTTTGTCTATTGATGATTTAATTGGCTCACTTATTTCTTACGAAGAACATTTAGCCATTGAAAAATGCGATGAAGACAAGAAAAAAAGAAGCATTGCATTAAATCGTCAAAAACAGAGAGCGACGAAGAAAGCGAATTTGAAGATGAAGATGTCACAATGATTGCTAGAAAACTTAAAAGGTTTTTCAAGAAACCAAGTGATCGAAGGAAGTTTAGAAACGTCAAGAATCAAAAAGAGAAGAAAGAAGTAATTATTTTCTTTGAGGGTAAGAAGTTAGGCCATGTAAAATTAGAATGTCCTCTTTTCTACTAACTCAAAAAAAAAACTATGGTGACAATATGAGATGATAATGATGAAGAATCAACTAATGAAGAACAATCACGAAAGGTGTCAAACTTTGCACTTATGGCAATTGGAGATGAACTTTTGATGAGTTAGATGAGGTAAATGATCTTCACTCGTATAATAAACTGTTTGAGGCTTTTAAAGAATTGCATAATGGCTAGAAGAAATTGGTTTGAAAAATGCTTCTCTTAAAAAGAAATTGTTGGAGTTTTCGAATGAAAATGATATTTCACAAAAGAAAAAAAGATTATTTAAGTGAAAAGATTAAATGTCTTAAAATAGAGTATAAGATTTTGCATGATAAAGTCAATTCATTCAAAGAAAAACAAAGTACTTCTTTTAAACATGAAAAATCACTTGTCAATGAATTGATCATGGAAAATGAAGCTCTTAAGAAAAAGAGCAATGAGCTTAATAATATTGTGTTAAAGTTTACAAATGGTCAAAAGAATTTAGAAAAATAGCTTAACTCTCTAAAATATGTTTTTGACAAAGGAGACATTGGTTATAAGCCAAACTTAAACAACAATATTATAAACATTGTTTTCCTAAGGCTACCTCAATTAGTGAGCATCAAATTCTTTGAAATTATTGTAATGGAAATGATCATATAAGATATACGTGTCCAATTAGAAATAACACTTATCTTGGCATTAGATGGATTTTTAAAGCTGACACTAATACACTGGAAAATTGTAATTCCAGCAAGGCGATCAGATTCCCAAACATATTTGCACTATTAAATGAACTCGAAACATTCTGAAATTTTATATAGGGGTTGGTACATGTGTTAGTATTTCCATTGTTAATTTCATAATTTTCTGTTTAGTATCTAATTTTATAAAAATCTCAGATCACGTTTTGTTCGGTTAAGGTACCATGAAATAATTTTGAATGTGTCAAGTAATAAATAGTCTTGAAATTGTTTTTGGTACCAGCTCCTCTTGAAACTTTTATATGAGGTACCCATGGATGTCCAAAATGTTTCAATAGAATATTATGTTATTTTGATTTTTAGATTAAGAGTTAAAATTTTGAGAATCAGACTAGTACGGGTATGAATTAGAAAATTTGATTATTAGGATAAGTTATTGATTGTCATATCTTATATTTGTTAAGGTGTTGGAAGTGATTGAGGCTTTTAGAGGCTTAGAGGTGTGTTAGTTCAAATCTTTTTATTGAGATAAGTAATTTCATTCCTAATATATTGGATATGTAAAAGTATTTTGATATTATTATAAGAGTTTTTATACTATTTAGAAGATTAATGGATTTTCATAACAAAATCATTTTATGAAAATGTTTTTGAATCTAAATTCTTTTAACAAAATATTTTATAAATGCTTTTCATTATGTAAATTATTTTATGAAATAACTACCTTTTATAATTTTGTCTATAAAATATTTTACAAGCCTAAGTTGTTATTATGGACTTTTATGAATCTGAAACAAATGTTTTGTGCCTATGTATGATCTCAATTATTTATGATCATATAGGGGACAAAACGCCGCTAAATGCCACGTATAAGTCATTACATATGAAAAGTTAATTTAAATATTTTGGCTCATTACCCGTAGTTATTATGATTTTGTTTTTGATTGTATTATACGATATTTATGTTTTGGACGAGTACTGGATTTTTGTTCTGAGTGTGCACACAATATTTTGATTCTGTTTCTGGTCCGGTCACCGTGACTATAGGTGACACTATGTGACATGAGCTAATTATTTACTTTCTGTGTATGCATTATAGAATTTGCTTTCATGATTGATTATTCTTTTCACATTCTAAATTACCATAAATTTATTTCATCTTACTGAAATATATTGATTTATGAAATTTATGAATTATAATATATGTTTTAAATAAAAGAAAGCTTGCAATATTTTTGGTATCAATAGGCCTAGTGTGTTAGGAATGGTTTTACTTACTGAGTTGATGGTTTATCCCTCGTCATTACTTTTTGCAGATTAAGTTCCTTTCAAGAGGTGAGCTTAGCTTGGAGTAAGAGATTTCATTTCCTTTTTGCTATTTGAATAAGAGAAGAAACAGACTCATGTTTCTTTTTAGTATATTTCTGTTTTTTTCGTATATTTCTGTTATGAACTTGTAATTTGGAGTTTTGAGACTTTTGTTATTTTTATGCTTCGAAAGAGATTATTTAGTGTTAGACACATGGATTTAAAGATCTATTTGAATAAGAATTTGAGGTATTTCAGTTTGAAATTTATGAGCACAGATTATGATTTGTAAGTAACCTCCTTTATTCACGTGCTTCGCACATGTTAGATTTGGGGTGTTACAATTGTGGTATCAGAGCATTGCGTTAGGATTCTGTAGACTTTCATTTAAAGTCTAATTAGATTGTCTAATAGAATTAAATACATTTTTTTTGTAGACATGAAAAAGAACATTATGGATATAAAAAGTGCTAAAAATAAGAGATGGATAGAAATTTACAGGACTGAGCATTTTATCTTAGGTGGTGTTCTTGTCAAAGATCTTAGAAGACTTCATAAGCAGTGAATGGATGATAGACTTAGACGAACTAATGTTGTCTACAAATATACTCCTCCAAGACCTAGAGCTTCAAAGAAGAAATTCAATGAGGCTATACGGGGACTACGTGTTTATGGCAAGGGAGCTAACAAAAATAAGCTTGTAATACATCGTCTATTTTGGACAAGACCTCAATTTAAGCCTTGTTATAGCAAAGGATGGGTTTCTTCATGCCTAGATAATCTACCTCATAAAACTCTTGCGGAAAATGGGACAGTTAGAGTCACGACTGAGGAAAGAAAAGTAGAATTAGATCATTTCCCTATCTGGTTGAGTAAACCTATGAACTTTGTGGCTGTAGAAGGAAGGCATGAGACTCTGTAGACTTTATTGAGGTTAATAGAGAGAATAGATCTTTATGGTGATGAGTAATCGTTTATAATTAATAATTCTATTTTGGTCATTTTGATTTGTTTGGTTGCTTGTGATTTTGTAATAACTCTTTGGTCTATGATTTTTGGTATTAACTTAGAATGAAATATTTGGTTGTTCTTGTTGTCAATCACTAACTTTTCTTAGTTATACTACTTATTCAGTACTTTGTGCACTAGCACAACCTTTAACTATGAATTATTTACATTTGATCTATTTATTTATTTTTATTCTTCGTGTGTTAGTTAAAAGATGTCACGTAGGGGAGGTGCTAGGAATGCCTCTAGCTTGAGGAATGTTTTAGGTATCACTGATGATGGATAACGAAGGTAATCTGATGATGCGCACAATGATTAGGTTGATGGAGCAACAGAGTAGGCTGATAGAAGATATGGCTAGAGGTAGAGTTGGAGCACAGGAGAATGTGCCAGTTGAAAGGCAATGTGGTGCAAGAGATCAAAGAGCTATAGTAAACTTAGAATGATTTAAAAAATTGGGACGACCTATCGTCTAGAGGACTATCGATCCCATGGTTGTAGAGGCATGACTAAAACAGATGGAGAAGATATTCGTGGCAATGGGTTGTAACAATGATCTGAGGTTGATATTGGCCTTATTTGTCCTTCAGGGTGAGGCAGACCACTGGTGGGATACCAAATCCCGTCTTTTGAGGGTTGGGTTACAAAATGCACTTATTACTTGGGAGTTATTTATGAAGGCTTTTCATGAAAAGTATTTTTTTGAACGATGTTGACATCAGATGGAGGCTGACTTCTTGAAATTAACTCAAGGAACAACGTCTGTTGCGAAGTATGAAGAGCAATTTACTGCTCTATCTCGTTTTGCTCCTACCTTAGTCACTAATAAAGGTAGTAATTGTAGAAAGTTCCTGGAAGGGTTACGTCCAAACATCAAAGGGCGATTGACCATCCTTAAGCTTAATAACTATGCCGATTTAGTAGATCGAGTAATCCTTGCTGAGAAGGGTATTCTTAAAGCTCAAGTTACAAGCGATCAGAGGAATTAAAAGAATCGACAAGGTGGACCTTGAAATGAAAGTTCTTATAGGCATGGCACCTAGTTTCAGAAGCATGTTGGTGGAGGTAACAAATGGGATAACAAGGGTGTTCCTGATACCACTGCTCGGAAGAACTTTCCTACTTGTCGACATTGTAGAAGAAGTCACCTTGATGAATGCTATTGGAAAATTGGAGCCTGTTTTGCTTATGGAGAGACTGGACATAGGATTATAGATTGCCCAAAGAAATGTAGCGAGGTTGCAAACACTCAAACTAATGAAGGGCAGAAGAAGAAACCAAAGGTGTAAGGGTGTGTCTTTACGCTAACAGAGAAAGATGTTAAGGTGTCCAATGATGTAGTGTTAGGTAAATTGTCCTTATTCTCTAGAGAAGCCAAAGTTCTTTTTGACCCTAGTCCTACACATTCATTTGTATCTTGTGTGTTTGCCTGTTATGCTGATATGCCTATCACACCACTAGATATTAACGTGTCAATTAATACCTTTATGAGGTTTGCCAGTTAATAGATCGTGTTTATAAGTCATGTGTGATCAGATTATGCGATAGACAATTTCTTGTGGATCTCCTACACTTAAAGATGCACAATTTTGATTTAATTTTGGTGATGGATTGGTTAGGACCTTATCATGTTTTAATAGATTGTTTTGCTAAAAAAATTATTTTTCGCCTAACTGGCGAGGAGGAATTTCATTTTCAAAGGAATCATAGGAGTCATGGAGGTTTGATTTCTATGGTTAAGGCAGCAAAAATGTTAAAAAAGGGGTGTGGAGGATTTTTAGCATATGTAGTTGCTAACAATTCCAATGGCGCATGTCTCGAAGACATACTTATTATAAGAGAGTTTATTAATGTATTTCCTGAAGATCTTCTTGGGCTACCTTCGGATCGAGAGGTTGAGTTTACTATAGAACTAGTTCCTGATACTACCTCTATTTCTAAGGCACTATATGGAATGACACCCATTGAGTTGAAAGAATTGAAAGTCCAGCTGCAAGAGTTACTAGATAAGGGTTTCATTCATCCTAGTGTGTCGCATTGGGGTGCTCTCATTTTGTTCGTAAAGAAAAAGGATGGTTCAATGAGGTTATGTATCGATTATTGGCAATTAAATATGGTTACTGTCAAGAATAAATACCCTCGTCCTCGTATTGATGATCTTTTTTTATTGCAAAGACCTGAAAATCTAGCAACATATGATGTCTAGCTTTTGAAAGTTGTAAATTGATTCAATTTTGTATTGGTTTTCTTTGATGCTAAAAGTTTTTAAAATCATTTTCCCACAAGCTTGTAAAAAATTCTCATAAACCTATTTGGATGAATGGAATTTTTTATTTGATTAACGTTTTTAGTGCACCGCATAAATTATTAAGGTATTGTAATTTCACTCACAAACAAACGCCAAAATAATAATCTTGTGTTATAACTGTGGTGTTATATTTTCTTAATGCCATATTAGTTATGATAAACATTGGAAAAATATTTTAGTTAAGTCCTGAAAAATTGAAGAACTTATTTAGTAAATAGAAAATTATATGGATATTTAAATGAGAATATACTCATTAAAAAAGTGATGTTAATAAATTATAATTATTTGAATAATAAGTGAGCATAGATGTGATCAAAGGTTAAAGTCTCAAATACAGATGATCAAATTCATGATCAAATCTCTTGAAGTAATGAATAATGATTTCAATTAAAAAAAGATATTCTGAAGTAATGAATAATGATTTCAATTAAAAAAAGATATTCAATATCTTTAGTTTTGTAATCAAATGTTAATGTTATTTTAATAATCTAAATGAATACCAAAATAGCGTATAATATTATACATCCTTATTATATTTAACTATATATCTCATGAAGCATATTAGTAATAATAATAATAATAACTGTAGTAATATTAAAAATAAATACTAATAGTAGTAGTGATACAAATAAAATAATCACACTACTTATAATGACATGAATTTTGGTTGAAGTGAGGAGACATTAAAGAAAGTTTTTAAAAAGAAAATAGGGTGTTATAAACTTTATACAAATTAAATGTTTTAGATAAAATTTATTTTTGTTTCATAATCCTCAAAAAGAAAAAAGGGAGATTTTTCAACATAAATAGATAATTTAACTTATACCATCGTAACTTTAGAAGCATAGCAATTGCAATAATTCTTACTTGTTTTTTAAATATATACCGTTGGACTTATGAAAAAATAAAGAAATTAAAAGCTCAAGTATACATACAATCAAGTTCAAAAGATCTTATAAAGTAATGAAGAAATTAAAAGAAAAAAAAGAAAAGGACACATTATGGACCCAAAATGTTGAAATTGATAAAGGGTTGTAATAACAATTTCTCAATATTATGTGGTAAATTGATATTTGTAAAAATAGCAAGGGGTCAAACATAATTTACCTTATTGAAATTATTATTGTTTTAAAAAGAATACTATTATTAGATAAGAAAAAAGGACCTAGAACTTGTGACTATAGCGTTGGAATATAATAAAAATAATAAAAACATAAAATCATTATGAAGTGTAAAAGAGTAAGAATAACTTACGCAAAAATGAGAACAAATTACTAGAAACTTAAAAACTTACAAAGGAAAGAAAGAATTTATAAAGTGAACTTGGAACATTACCCAAAATATTGAAATTTATTTCAAAGAGTGGGAATATCGAACCAAAATGTGGTGGAAAAAAGAGTTGAAAATGTTAATCCAAAAGTTGAAAAAACTTACAAAGAATTTTGAAAAATTCTAATAAGAAGTAAGAATCTTAAAAATAGACTTGAAATATTCACCTAAGATATTGGAATTCAACAAAAAGAAAAGGAATATAAAACCAAAAAGTGGTGGGAACGACAATTGAAGAGTTTAGTCCAAAAATTGTAAGTAGTTACCACCAATAATTTGATAAATTTCAACTATAAATAGGGATTTAAAAATGAACTTGAAACATTCACGTCAAATGTTGGAATTAAATGAAAAGAGTAAGAATATAAAACCAAAAGGTAGTGGAAAAAAGAATTGAAAAGCTTAACCTAAAATTCAGAAAGAGTTACCAAGAATATGATAGATCCAACAATAAGTGAGGATCAAAAACTAAATTTGAAACATTCATGGAACACATTGGAATTAAAAAAAAGGATTAGAAATATAAAAACAAAAAGTGATGAAAACAAGAGTTGAAGAGCATAACCTAAAATTTTGAAGGACTTAACAAGAATCTAATGAATGTTAGCAATAAATCGAGATCTAAAAAATGAACTTGAAATATTTAAACAAAATATTAAAATTAAATGAAAATAGTTGGAATATAGAACCAAAAAAGTGGTGAGAATAAGAGTGGAAGAAGTTAACCCAAAAGTTGAAATAATTTACCAAGAATTAGATAAATTTAAATGCGAAGTAGGGAGCTAAAAAATAAATTTGACATATTTACCCAAAATGTTGGAATTCAATAAAAAGAGTAGGAATATTGAACCAAAAAATGGTGGAAAAATAAGTTGGAACAACTTACTAATAACCAGATAAAGTCAAACAGAATATAGCGACATAAAAAATAAACTTAAAATATCAACCTACAAAATTAGAATTTGATGAAAAAAGTGGAATATAAAACCAATAACCGATGGAAAAATGAGTTAAAACAACTTACTAAGAATTTGATAAATTTCAACAAAAAGTAGGGATCTATAAATCAAACTTGAAGTATCCAAACAAAATGTTAAAATTAAATAAAAAGAGTGGGAATATAGAACCAAAAAGTGGTGAAAAAAAGAGTTGAAGGGGTTAACCTAAAATTCAGAAAGAGTTACTAAGAATCTGATAAATTAAAAAATAAATAGGAATAAAAAAACTTGAAACATTCAAGAAAAATATTAAAATTAAACAAAAAGAGTAGAAATATAAAACAAAAAAATGGTAGAAACAAGAGTTAAGAAGCATAACCTAAAAGTTTCAAGAGATTAATGAGAATCTAACAAAGTTTAACAATCAGTTGAGATATAGAAAATGAACCTGAAATATCTAAGCAAAATGTTAGAATTCAATGAAAATAGTCGGAATACAGAACCAAAAAATGGTGGGAATAAGAGTGGAAGAAATTAACCCAAAAGTTGAAACAATTTATCAAGAATTTGATAAATTTTAAAGGAAAGTAGGGATCTCAAAATCAAACTTGAAATATCCAAACAAAATGTTGAAATTCATTTAAAAGAGTAGGAATATAAAACCAAAAAAGTGGTGGGAAAAAATAGTTGAAGGGGTTAATCTAAAATTCAGAAAGAGTTATCAAAAATCTAAAAAATCGATAATAAGTAGGAATAAAAAAAAACTCGAAACATTCACAAAAAATATTGAAATTAAATAAAAAGAGTAGAAATATAAAATAAAAAAATGGTGGAAACAAGAGTTGAGAAGCATAATTTAAAAGTTTCAAGAAATTAACAAGAATTTGATAAAGTAAAACAATTAGTTGAGATATAGAAAATGAACCTGAAATATCTAAGCAAAATGTTAGAATTCAATGAAAATAGTCGGAATACAAAATCAAAAAGTGGTAGGAATAAGAGTGGAAGAAGTTAACCCAAAAGTTAAAATAATTTACCAAAAATTTGATAAATTTTAAGAGAAAGTAGGGATATAGAAATTGAACTTGAAATATCCAAATAAAAATTTGGAATTCAATAAAAAGAGTAGAAATATAAAACCATAAAGTAGTGAAAAATAGTTGAAATAGTTAACCTAAAATTTAAAAAGAGTTACCAAAAATCTAATAAATCTAACAATAAGTAGGGATCAAAAAATAAACTTGAAATATTCATGAAAAATATTGAAATTAAATTAAAAGAGTGGAAATATAGAACAAAAAAAATGGTGGAAACAGGAGTTGAGGAGTATAACCTAAAAGTTTCAAAAACTTAACAAGAATCTGATAAAAGTTAACAATAAGTCGAGATCTGGAAAAAAATTGAAATTTTTAAACAAAATGTTATAATTAAAAGAAAATAGTTGGAATATAGAACAAAAAAAATGGTGGAAACAAGAATGGAAGAAGTTAACCTAAAAGTTAAAATAATTTACCAAGAATTTGATAAATTTAAATGCGAAGTAGGGAGCTAAAAAATAAATTTCATATTTTTCATCAATTTCATCAAGTGTAAAGTAAAAAAAGGATAATACTAAATTTTTTTTAAAGTCGCGTGAAATGCGGTTCTATTTTCTAATTATTATTATAAGAACAATGTCATATATGTATATATATTCTGACAATGGACGTCTAATATTGATAATAAGTATCGTACTTAAGTTTAGTTTAATCAAATTAAAATTGGCTAACAATTATGGCTATTAACAACATAATAAAGTTTAATGCTATAAGATCATTAATCACAATACCACTAATAACAATAGATAAAAAATTAACAGTACATATGTAATTTTCCATTTTAAGTATTTATAGAAATTGTTGTGACTTGAAAATAGTGAATAAATGTAACCATAAAAGATAAAGGACTGCATAAAATAATTAATTTCATATATATATATATATATATATATATTCACATGAATTAATTTGCACAAGAGGTTGTTTGTGAGTATTATTTAAACTTATAGAATGTTAGAAACTTTATATTTGTCTAATATACAAAAATTTCGTTATAGGCTATATAATAACATATTAATACTAGCAACTATGAATAATAAAAAATAATGAAAAAATAATATTTTATATTTAATTATAATGGACTATCACCAAGATAATTGTTTCATAATTATTTGATAGTTGAATAAAAACTATCCTCAGATTGGTAGGTAGATATTTGAGTCATTTTGTGTATTATAGGATTGATTGTTTCAATTATTTGAAAATAAATATGATTAATTATGGGTCTAGATATTCAAACTACACTATGCTATAAAAAATTAATAAAATATTATGATAATTTTTTATGTAAAATATAGTTAAATTTCTAATGTAATATTAAAATAATTTAATTAGTTACAATCAGTTTTATTAACTGATACTTAAAATCTTATTCCCATAGTGTAGGAGTCTCATATTTTAAGTATATTTTCATGTTATTAAAAATAATAAAAAAATATATTTTCATGTAAAGTTGAGGGGATCTTCGGTAGCTTTTTAGTTTGATTTGATTATTTTGATATTTGGTTGAAATAAGGGTAGATATATGATAATTACCTTTCGTATTTGAGTTGGACTATTGGCACCGTTGTGAACTAATTACAAAACATTTTTTTAGTTATATTCATTTTATTTTTGAAAATATCTTTTTATAAATACATTTTTTTTAAGTTATTAATTTTTATTTAATTTAATTTATTTTTAAAATTTAAAGTATTATTGTGTTATTTTTAAATTATTTTAAATTTTATTATTACTCTACACACAAATAAAAAAATTATATGGGTGATAAATTTTTTAGTGTTAATTATTGACTGAAATAACACATATTTTAAATTATAATTTTAAAATAATTTTAAATATAAAAATATTTAATCAATAAAAATCAAAAGAGAATAATGAATTATTCTAAATTTGTATAATTTATTTTAAGTAGATGAGAAGTAACATATAAATTTTTTTTTATGAAAAGGATTGATTATAAATTAAGTAATTTACTGAAAAAAAAATCTATATATATTTAATTTTTAATTATCCTTAATTATAATTTTATTTAAAATAAATTTTGTAAAAATAATATAGGGGTGCAATAGCTCCATTCTCAGTATTTACCTTTATATTTACTTGTATAACCGTTACTTTAGGTGGCCGGTTGTATGCAGAAATAAAAAAATAATAAAAAGCGGCTGTGTGCTGTATTATAAGCGGACCCGTAAAGTTAACAGATCAAGACCCACTTCAGAGAAGCAATCGAATCAATCAATCAGCAATGGAAGAGCCAACAGCGAAAGGAACAGTGACTTCGCTCTCGTCGATGTTTCCAGTCGACGACGTGCAGAAAGCAGCTAAGCGCGTGCAGGATGCGCTGTTGGAGAAGCAGCAGGAGCTTGAGCGAGTTAAGGAATTCATCAGCGATAACACAAACCTCATTAACCTCGTCCAGAAACTTCCCGAAGAACTTCACCACGATACCATGGCAAGTCACTTTCACACCAATCACTACTAACTCGCACGTTTTCTGCTCTACCTTTTCAAAATGGAAAGTAATAACTTTTTTTTTAAAATTTTTAATTGACAGGTTCCTTTTGGAAAAGCAGCATTTTTTCCTGGGCGTTTGATACATACCAATGAGTTTATGGTAATTCTTATAAGTTTGATTTGTTTTATATTCTAGTTAATCTAAGGAGCGTTTGGGAGTCATTATGTAAACTTTGAAAGTGTTTTTCGTCCATTGTATAGTGAATTATAGCCTCTTTTAGGATGATCAGGCACTCGGGAAGTGCTTTAAGCGCAAAAAGATTATTTTAAAATATTTAGAAAGTTAATTTCGTAGAACCACTGCCATTTCCCAGCCATAGTTAGATAAAGAAAAATATTAGAAGAAATAAAATGCCTTGTCTGGTAAAATTTCAGTACAAGGTTTTGTAGTTTATCGAGCATCTGATTTCATTTTTAGTGACTATTGTTTTTAGGTTCTTTTGGGAGAAGGGTATTATGCAGAGAGAACATCCAAGCAAACTGTTGAGATTTTGAAGAGGAGGGGGAAAGTCTTGGATTCCCAGGTTGATTCTCTCAAAGCCATGATGAAGGATCTTCAAGCTGAGGCTTCATTTTTTGATACTACAGCTTCTGAAGCAGCAGTAAGTTTCACAGTTTTGTTTTCAGGTCTCCCTAGAAGTTTCTATGGTAGTTACTGTTATTAAATGTAATGTTAGCTATTGAATGCTGCTGTACAAGATTCATCACTTGTGTTTCTCCCTACATTGATAATTGTGAACTGATATGTATAACAGGAGGGTCTTGTAGAGATAAGGGAAGAATATGGGGAGGAAAATTTGTCTGAAGGGGCATCTGAATCAGGTAGGTTCTTGTGTCCTTCTGGTCCTTTTCTTGTTTGGAAAATTATAAAAGGTCGAAAATATCCTTGGAAATAAGAATGCCCTTTTCTATCCTTCTAGCTCCACAATGGCATCTCAAAAGCCCAAGATCTAAAATTAGCCAATCATCACCAAGGGCAGGCTCTAGGATTTCTTCTTTTCTAAATTTTGTTCTGTAGATGTCATGCTTGTAATTCATAATGATATTAGCTGTGAATTAGAATATTTTCTGTACTTGAACTCAAAATGAAATATCAATGTTGTTTTGTAGGTCTGTTGAAACAAGATTCTTCTTGGCTTTCTGAAGCTGACAACCTGAAAGATGAAGATGAAGAATATGCCCGTATTATGTCCAGGTTGGATGAACTTGAGAAAGAAGAACTTGCTTGGGAAATTGAAAATGGAAATGCTGAAAGTAATCAAAATAATGTGGCTAAAAGTGACAATGCAAAATATGGAGACGAAGATAATGAACTTGAGGAGGCAGAACTTGCTGCTGAAACTGAAAATAGGAGTGATGAAAATAAGCAAAATAATGCGGCTGGAAGTGACAATGAGAACAATGAAGATGAACAAGCTAATACTGTTTCTGACCAGTTTTCAAATCAGATTTCCCTTGATCATAATCTCAGACATTCAGAGGTATTGTTCATGATTATTGCCTTTTGTTAGAGCATGTGGAACTAATACTTATAATTTCCTTTATAACTTCGCTGAATTTGAAATAGGACAAGAAGTTGAATAAAGGGTAATTTTTAGGGACTCCCTTTAGGTTTGGTGTTTTGACAGTCTGATAGAATGTATTCACATAATTACAGGGACCTCCCCTGACATTAGTACATCTTTTCGTATATGAGGGTAAATTAGTGATTTCATATATAAAAATCAAAGGAAATTCATAAGAGAACACAAAGTTGCATCGATGACTCAGATTTGGGTACGGATAATCAATTTATTATCCACACTGGATATTATTTTTAGTTTATCTGAGATGAAAGAAAAATCCATTTTCTCTCTCATTAAATGAAACGCTCAGCCATTTTGAAGCCTGAAAAGCTCTGAAGAAGCTTTTGTAACTATAGAATCTCTTCTGCCTTCAAGTAATTTTAAGCTGAGCATGAGCATGACAAGCTGCAGTGGTAACAAAAGGGTGCCATTGAGCAAATTCGCCTACAGCTAGCATCTGAGCCAACTGGAATTGGAGCCCAAAAAAGGTTAGTTTCGCAAAAAACCTTGCATGTTAGATTCATTGCTTTTTTTTTTTTCAAATTTGTTGTGATGATTTAGAATGAAAAAATGTGTCTCAATCTGTTGAAGAAGCTGCTGCATGAGTTATGTCGAATGAAAAAGAAATTTTTTTTTGGCTGTTTTAGTTGATTTCAAACTTAATTGAATTGAAATCTTTGATTTATTTACTTATTATTTTAGACTCAAAAGGTGGGATTGCTGTTGTTTTGGTCTGGGGATGATAACTTGATTTTTGTTTGTCATGAAATTGGCATGGCAGGTACCATTACCCAATTGGACCAGACTTTTGCTATGGCAGTAGCATTAGTTCTTACATCTGGCCTGCCTTTCTCATATGGCTCGTGGCTTGAAACTTGAAATATGAAAGGAAGACTTTTTTTCTTCTCTTCTTTGGATTCAGTTTAAATGGCTAAGGAATATTATTCTAATTCCAAAGTCTGAATATTATAAATTCCTGGCTTTACAATTACATTCATAATGAATGAATGCCATTGAATTTGAAGCTGTCATTGCCAGAAAGTAAAGCAAGCATCAGGATTCATAAATCGCACATTATCTTTCTATTATACTTAAAAAGTAAAAACAATATTTGATAATATTCTAACAGTTATGGGAAGGGAGTATCTTAGTCATATCAGTTCAATTTTTTGTTTGTTCTTATATTTCATTAGCAGGGGTGTGTGTATTTAATTCTGTTGTGTTGGTTGTGTATTTTGAATGCATTGAAGAGTGAATTATGGTTTCTTTATTGTCTTGTTTACTAATTATTGGGCTTTTGAAATGTGTTGAACGATGAAAGGAAGAAATTGTGAGAAGAAAGTTGAAGAAGCAGTAGCTCAAATGGAAGTTTACTAATTATTGAGCTTTTGAGATGTGTTGAATGATGAAGGAAAAAATTGTGAGAAAAAAGTTGAAGAAGTAGTGGCTGTAATGGTTATTTTCTAGCTTGATGATGGCTGGATTTATAGTCATGGCTGCTGTAAATATTCAATAAATTAGCAGCTTTGTTGATTTTCTTAATTTATATTTTATTTTTTTTAATAATATTATGTTACATCAATGATTTGTTTTCCTTGGTTGTTTTAGACTTCCTTGGTGACCGTTTAGTGCCAAATTGTATGCATTACACATGTTTAGTTGTCATAGCATTTTTGGAGCCAAGAGCATTTTTGACTTTTCGTCAGTCCACTAGCAGTCTACTCTATACTAACATCAGGGGAGGTCCTTGTAATTACATAAATGTTTTTTATCAGACCTGTCAATACACCAAACGTTAGGAAGGTCCTTAAAAATTACCCATGGAGTAAACTGCCACAGTGGATTAAAAAAAAAAAAAAAACTTTGAGGTTTTGGCTAATCAGTCCATATGTTGACAGCATCTCAAATTCTTGCTTAGTTGTTATGACTTGGTAGCATCTCTAAATTTCTTTGCTTAGTTGTTATTATTGCTCATTAATGGGTGTCAGCTACTGACACTCTTGACAGTCATTATTGAATTGATGAATCTTTTTTTATTCAATCAAGTCATTAATTGTCTAAAAACTTTTGAAGTGCAGTGTACGAGATTGACAGTGCAGGCTGCACTCGAAGGTTAGTCATTGACAGTTCCCCATGTTTTTTCTGTTTGATTTGAGCTCAATTTTACTTACTAAAATGAGGATAAAAGAAGAGGGGAGAAAAGGGGGGGGGGGGGGGGGGGGAGGAACTCAATAAGCAGGAAAATGTTTGGACAAAGTGCAGTTTCTGTAAATTTCTAATTACAATTTTATAATTCTTGCTAATTTGAAATGACTATAGGATCAATTCTTTTTTTGTGAGAAATTGATTTGCGTCAATGCCTTACAAGGCTTTTTTAATTAAGAAATAGCTACGAGATTTTACTATTTCTTATTATATGTGGTTTACAAGTTATGGGCTGCATAAATTTTTTGATTTATGTGCCACAGTTTGGTAGAACTCCTTCATTGCTTTCTAGTTGCCCAAAAAGAAGAGAGATTTTTTTTTTGAAGAAATTTAATTTCTTTATTTTTAAATATAACAATTTTCTATAGTGGCTTCTGTTTGGCATGGAGGCTTTTGTGGCTGATTTGTCTTATTCTTAACTTATTGCAAAGGTTAATCTAGAATTTACTACTTATTTGTAGGTTTTGTGCATTAATCATTCTCTTTGATAGAATTTAGGGAACCTGGAAGTAGTAATTTTCAGATTCTTATAATACACAAAAACAAGAAATGCATGTTTTAGTGGCACTTCTCATTCTCTCATAATTTGTGGATTTCATAAATCAGTAATCTCAATAATACTCTTTAGACAGTCATCTGATGTATGTGCAATTCTATGAATGGTGAGCATGTTTCATGTTTTGATGCTTTTTAAGAATAAAGTTTTCTATCGTATTTAGATGCAAAGCCTCGAACCAAAAGTTTGGCAACCAATGTTAATGTGGAAGCTAATTCTGCTGAGAAGGCCTTAGTGCTTCCTAAAGAAGATAATGTTGCAACAGCACCTTTATCAATACAGGAGGTAATTCTATTTGAGCTTAACAAGCATTATTTCTCCTTTATGCTTTTGTGGAATTGGCATATTAATTGCTTGCCAAGCGGTATAAATGTAGTACATTCTATAGCTTCCTCCACTGTATCTTTAGTTGCACAAACTATTCTTATGGCAGAAATGTAGTGTCTTGATAGTTGGCCCTACTTGGATAAAGTGGTTATGCCCTTATAATATGCTGTCTCAGTTCCCCAGTTCTTGACTGTTTTATAATATGTCTGAAGTAGAATTCATTGGTCAATTAGGCCGGGTGTTTTACTGAGAACCTGCAAACTGTGCTCGGTTCCCTCATTATCTAATTCAATGTATCAACTTCATTGTATCATACTTTAATTAAAAAAGAAGCTACCTAAACAGTTATATGAAATATGTTTTGCTGATTCTAAGTGAAGAATTCAAAATGTATGAACTGATCCTCAGTCATTAATTCCAATTTTTGGTATACCAAACATTCGTTTTCAGATCACAACACAGCCTCCTTTTGACAGTTATGGACCTAATTGATAACCTTTTGTAATTGGAACAAATTTTGGTGACTTCATCCAGATTAAGCTCTGCCGCCAAGTAGAAATTCCTTTGCTTTTGTAAATCCCATACTATTAATCCAAATTCTGTTCTTATTACAAAAAGAATAATGGAACAACCTCATGCTGCTCATCTATTTTTTGTAAGGGAAGGAAAAAGATATATTTAGTATCATCATAGATGTAATACTTTCTTGTAGATTTCCGTGTTAACAAGAAGATATATCATGTTTGCTGCGAGATATGCACAATTTGTTTGTATGGTGAAGAGCTTGCCTTGCGAAAGCCCTAACAAATCTTTTTCCTTAAAACAGATATCTGCCCAGGCTTCAAAGCCAGAATTTGATCGTTACAAGGTATTTTCCACATTGTTTATTGTCAATTCAGTGAGATCAATTGACAATAACTATGGAACAAAGCTTCTTCCCTTTCATTTGATTCTTTTTCCTCTGGTATGACGGATGATGTCTAATTGACTGTTTTATCAAAATGCATGGCATTTGAGCTGCCATCCAATTGCACTAAGCATTATAATCATCACCAATTAATCCACTGATTCAAAATAAATAAGATTACAATGGGAACTCCTTTTGGAGAACACCAAGATTCCATGAATCACAGTGTTGCAAAGAGTATGAATGCAGTTTCTATATCGAGATGGCCATTCATCTATATACAATATTAATTTTTTTTACATATGAATAGTATAAGTACAAAGAGTATGAATGCAGTTTCTATATCAAGATGGCCATTCATCTATATACAATATTAATGTTTTTAACATAACTCAAGACTGTGTTCATACTCGTTGTATCGCTGTGTCAGTTTCATAGCCCACATCAACATTAGGACATAATTTGTACAGAATACTCTATGCAACAGTTAAAACACATTTGCATCTCTGGAATTGTTTCTGTACGAAACAAAAATGACCTCGCATTAATTAGTGAAACAAAATCACATCATTTTCAGACTTCATTCTATATTGTGTGTTATACAAGTATTCCTGTGCACAAAACCAAGGTGCTAAATAACAGCTGATGCTGTAAAACTCCCGAAGAACTACCTAACTCAAGGTTGTGTTCGTCTACTTTGTCTCAATTTTCCAAGAATCGGGGTCATACAATCATTATGACCCCGAGGCACAATCAAAACCGGATACCTAGTTTGACCTTTGTAATTGTCAAATTCGATAAATAGAAAAACTTCAATACCAATGATTTTGGTGTTGTGGGTGTATGAGGTGAAGAAAATAGTGTAATTACATGAGTGTTAACCATCGTGACATGCTAACTTTCCTTTTTTGGCAGGCTTTTACAGAATCGATCATAGAGCACAATTATAATCTGCAAACAGATCAGCGGGAACAAATCAGGAACACATCAAAGGTATTGTTGATCCACACACGTTGACAAAAATGTTGTTCATCAACTTTAAATCCTAACTGTATTTTTGACTGCTGCAGCCTTCTGGTTCTCAATCATCAAAGCCAGTGTCCAGATTTAAGATGCAGAGGAAGTAGTTGCCAAAGTAACTCTAGGCTGTAGAATGTAAAAGATATGGAAAAATCAGAAATGTGAGAATGCGTCCTTGAAATTTTGTATTCTAGAACAGAAAATAGAAACTCCTTTATTTTGAAGTAGATTGCCAGATCTGTTACCTGCCATTGTTATAAATAGTTCTCAACCAACCCCTTTAAGTTCTCTTGATATTTTGTGCTTAGGAAGAAGCTCGACCTAAGTCCATATTTTGCCAATCCTACTACTGATTGTAACTTCAACTATTTACCACTGCGCCAAGGGCCACTGTTGATAAAATTTACATCAAAAACTATTTTGTCTTTAAATCTATCCTAATTTATTTTGAAATCACCTTTACATGCTTTTATTCTATATTACAAAAAATTGTGTTGATTGTAACTGATTGCTAAATAAAATTGACTAACAAATGCAAGTTTTGGATTATAAATCTGATATAAATTTTGGCCCAATCAGAAACGAAGCAAATGGAGCATCACCAAAGAAAAGCAATTGATCTGTAGATTTGGATCTCTATACTCAGTCTGTTATTAACATTGCCCAGTATAGTCTTTGCATTTCTTTATGTTAGGGATTTGAATTTTGCTGTTGCAGCTCTCGGTCAAAGGCAGGAGGAGATGATGATTTTCGGTAAAATTAAAAACAAAGGTCAAGCTTATTTCCTTGCAATTTCCACACATGAAGCCAAGTTGTAGAAGCCAATTTGAAAGCATAATCTTGCCTTAAGATTTTTGTGAACAAACTGGTCAAGTGTTTCTTGAATTTCCATGAAATTTATCAAGCTTCCAACGATTATATTTGAAGCTAAAGAATGATAAGTGTAATGTACGACATTAATTTAGGATTTTATAATATTATTATTTTAAATCTTTAATATTTTTATTTTATTAGAGTCCACTGTGATTTATATTTTAGTCTTTTATTTCTATTATTACTGTGATTTAATTTTCCTTCTAAGTTAATTTAGGGAAGTAGTTTTAAGTTCCGTAGAACTTTTCAACTAGAGCTTATTTAAGTAGAATTTTTACAAATAGAGCTTTTACCTAAAAAAATTTATTTGTTTGGTTGTTAATAAGAGTTTTATTAAAAATCTATAAAATTACTTCAATAGGCAAGTTTTTTAAGTTATGTTATGAAAAATATAAAATAAGATTGTCAAATAAGTAGAGGATATTTTTAAATATTTTAACATTTAAAAAAAAACTTTTCAACTTCTACTCCCAAAAGCCCAAAATTTGAGTTTTTTCCAGTAGAAATAAAATAACTTATTTAAGCTCTAAAAGCTTCACTAAAAAAACAATCAAACAACAATAAAAATTATGAGAAGAGCTTATGAGATTAAATAAGCACTTATGGCCATTAGATAAGTCATACTAGACAAACACTTACTCTATTATAAATAGAGAAGTCTTATTTAGATATGGCAATGGGCACTGCCCGCAGCGGGTTTGCCATTACCAAACCCACCCACAACCTGCAGCGGGTTGTAATTTTTTAAAAGAAACCCACCCACAGTGGGTTTTAACAATTACCAAATCCGCAATAGTACTCGACGGATTTTTTGCGGGTTTTCGTATTTAAAATAAAAAATGTTTAATATATAAATTTATAATAATAACCTCAAATTCCATATAACATACTTATTTGTTATTGCTTTGAATTTGTTTTATATTTGCATTAAGTTTTTCTTTATAAATTAAATTATTTTTTAGAATTCCAATTAACCCTCCCTTTTGGATTGCGTAACTAGAATTTCAAATCACACCCCCTAACTAACTTTTTGTTAGTCCTAGCAATAACATCAGTAACTACATTAATTAAAATTAATGCATAAGCTGATGATTGTTCTTCTACCCTTCAAATAATTAAATAAGTGAGCTTCCCTACTTTTTTTTTAAGATGAAAGAGATAACTTATTGATTGGATATCAATAATCCTTCCTTTGTGCGTAATGGTAAACAAACACAAAACATGTGGGGTTTCATTAAAAAAAAACATAATATTGTTGCTTTAAAAATTTATTAAGGTTCAATCATTAAACAACAAATTATTTACAAATATTCAAATAATATATCATCAACTTATGTAGCGAGCTTTAGGATTGTGACTCCCAAACCAGTTAGATGTTGAAACACCTTGCGAATTTAGTTACTTGGGCTTCTAATTAATTTATAGTTAAGGAAGCAATATATCTTAACTAGTGTAGCTAGCTTTAGGCCAAGGACTCCAAAACTAGCTAGCCTTAGGGCACTGGGTGTTGAAACACTCCTATGATCTTATTCACTCAAGTTTAAGATTTAGCAAAATTAAGAATATTTTATTTTTTCTTTTATTTATTTTTTTAAAAGGATAAAACACACATTTTTCATTGTCTTTGACGTCACCTCCAACAAACTAAGAGAACTAAATATTAGTTATTTCAACTTACAATCCACAAGTATTTGTCATGGTGTGTGTGTGTGTATGTGTGCTAGAATCATTTAGTAACATCCGTAAGTTAATCAAATGAAACAAAATGGATGAGTAAAAGCTATTAGATAGAAGAACTCACAAATTAAATTAATTTGAAGAGAAAAGGACACAAATAACTTTTATTAAAAATAATGCGTCTCAAGAGTAAAGCGAATGAACTCCTTATTATGCCATTTTAAAACAAAACCAATTAGTTTCTTTGTTAAAAAGAGGTAAGACAAATACAATTTTTTAAAAAATTTCTTTTAAGAAGGAAACAAAAGCCAGAAACTTTTTATTTTTTTTTGGTAAAAAGACAAAAATATGGTATGTCAATGATTCATTTCCCCAGCTAGATTGAGACATTGTCCTTAATGTCTAAAGCAAAAGGAGGTAAAATTTAGAAGACTGCACCTGATAAACATGAAAGGAAAATAAACACTTGTAAACAAATACAACTAGCTTATAAAAAAAATAAAAAAAATAGTTATAGATGGCGGTTCAAATCCACCGTTTTGCATTTCTTGCCACTATCAGCATTTGACCAATCTAGTTTGTAAGTGAGCAGGTTGGTTTATGGCTGATATTCTTGCAGTCAATTAATAAATTCAGAAGGGATTTTGTCATGGAGAAAGATTCTATGTGATGAAGAAAAAAGGAAACCTTGCTTGATAGTATCATCAAGGAACATCATTAAAAGACCATAGTAATGATTTATGTTTAATAGTCCAATATGTTTTAGTGGATGTTAAATTGTGCCCATGATGTTCACTTTAGCAAAAGCTTTTGGAATTATACCTAAAACTTGACTTCCTCTAGCATTTGTGTTGAGTGTTAGAAAATGCATATTTATAAAGGAGAAAATCGTTATTTATATATCAAGTATTACTAACAACCCTTACTTTTATGTGTTTAAGTTTCTTGTACTTTAATTATGTGTGTTTTATTTTAATTAAGTATTTTATGTATTTTAGGGGGCACCATAGTCATTTCACAATAAACGAGAGATCAAATGGCAAAATGGACATCATTTTTGAACTCAGGACGGTCGAAAATCTTAGGAGGAGTATAAAAGGAAAAATGACACTATTCACATGTACGGGTACTGTTGGCGTTACTGTACAAATAGTGGTTGTTGACTGAACTGTGCAAATAGTGGCTGATGACGTGGCGAAATCCTGAACGTTCAAACTGTTTTTAATCCGATGGCCATGATTTACTCGATGTAACTATAAAAAGGGGGTCTCCCCCCCTAATTTGGTACCTCTGAATTCATTTTTGGGATTTATATTCTGTAATTCTCTCTCTATCTTGTAGTTTCTACGTATTTTAATAAATTCCTATTTTGCCCTTAGTTCAACTATGAGTGGCTAATTTTCTTTCAAGCTTGGGTTGAAGGTGAAGTCTCAACATATGTCATGGGCTTGATTTGGTAAATTTATTTTCTCTTCCTCTCTAGTTTTTGTGGATGTTTTGACTTCTCGTCGACAAATAATATTAATCTTGTCTAGTACTGCCCTGATTTCACCGGCACCCTAGTATAAGATTATTATTATTTGGCACGATAAGCCCTTAGCACCATATTTATTAGAGCGTGGTTCATGAGGTGTGGATTCCCCTCTCATGATTTAATTGGTATTAATATGGAATATTTAGCCCATGATGCATGTTGATACGGATCCAGATACCCAAGTACGTCATTTAATAGATTTACACTTCAATTTATTCCTGCCATTTTATTTCCAATTTTAGAATTTAATCTTGTCATTTTAATTTAAGTTTTAGCATATTTCAATTCATTTCCACTATAAATCCAACCACCCATTTACAGAATTAATTTTATAAATAATTAAAATCCACTTCCTCGTGGGATCGACACTCGCACCATTAATCTATACTACAACAGATTCGTGCTCGCACCATTAATCTATACTACAACAGATTCGTGCGCTTGCGAGTTCAATAAAATTTGCACAACAAGTTTTTGGCGCTGTTGCCGGGGAGGTAAGTAATTTTAATTCTTAGAATTAATTTTTGTGAATATTTTGATTTAATTTCTTTTTCTTGTATTTAAAAAAAAAAGAAAAGAAAGTGAATATACATTTAAAGGTTAGTATTTATTTTTCTCTTCTTTAATATTTTGTAATTTAATTTCAAGTTAATTTTTTTTCTTCTTTGTAATTTTTATTTATCTTTTTAATTTATTAGTTAGTTTATTTCACGTATTTGTTTTGTGTATTTTTATAGTAAGGTTGTAATAGCGCAATAAGGTTAGTATCGTAATTTCTCCCTCTTCTTTATTTTTATTTGTTTTGTTCCCATCTTGATTGTGATTTTATTTATTTTGCATGCATGGTCGTAGGTCATTGTTACCCAATCTTGAACCTATAGACCTTGAATTAGAGAAAACACTTCGCACACACAAAAACATTAAAAATAAAATGGATTTACAAGCACCACAGGAGAGGCCATTTAAGGATTACTTTAGTTCTTTAGCTAACTTAAGCACATTATGCATACGGTACCCAAATGTCACTGTTATGAATTTTGAATTAAAACCTAGTGTGCTAAATTGTCTCCCCACGTTCTATGGCTTGGAAAATGAGGACCCATACAATCATTTGAATGATTTTCACGCAATTTGTCAAACATTTAAATATGAAAATTTTTCAAATGATGATGTAAAACTTAAATTATTCCCATTTTTTTTAAAGGATAGAGCTCGTTCATGACTTAATACATTACCTGCTAATAGTATTGCATCATGGGAACAAATGGTTACAAAATTTTTGAATAAATATTTCCCAGTGCATAAAACCAATGCTATTCGCAGGGAAATCTCGGAGTTCACCCAGAAAGATGACGAGCAGTTTTTCGAAACGTGGGAGCAATTCAATGGGCTACTCTTGAAGTGTCCACATCATGGGTACGAGAAATGGCACCAATGCCAATACTTTTTGGAGGGACTACTACCGAATGTGCAAGAATGGCTAATGGCGACAAGTGGAGGAGAGCTAATGTCAAAAAGTGCGTCAGAGATTTGGGAATTCTTCCAGCGACAAGCAGATAGTTCCCAACAACGGAGTCGATCACTCAGGAGTACTAAAAAGATTAAAGGAGTCAATGAGGTTCAAATTGGCGAGTCAACTTCAGGAATCAAAGAAGTCAAGGAGATGGTTGAAAGTCTCTCTCGACAAATAGCATCGTTATCGACTGCTAAATCAACAGAGCCACATGACCTTGACTCATATCCAGATCAAGCCAATGCCATAGGAGTAATGAGAAAACCATCAAATTACAACCCATACTCCAACACATATAATCCTGGATGGAGAGACCACCCCAATTTTTCATGGTCTCAAGGATTCCAACAGAATAGACCAGCAGCTCTAGCTCCACCGATGCAGCCAATTTCTCAAAATCCTCAAGCCTCTCAGCCACCATTCAGACCATACAATCAGAACCAGAATTATTCTCAACCCAGACCGTGGGAGGATTCATTCTAGAATCTCAGGAATGTTACTCACTTCACGATTGAGCAACAGAACCGCACCATTGATGGACTACGAAACGAGTTGAGAGCGGGCTTCAATTCACAAGCCCAATCAGTTTCAAGCCTTGAGAAAATGGTGGGACAACTTGCTTCCTCATTTCAGACCTTGGCAATGACTGTTGAAAAAGGTAAATTTCCAAGTCAACCAGTGCCTAATCCTAAAGGAGTACATGAAGCAAGTACCAGTTCACCACAGCAGTATGGAGAGGTCAAAGCTGTTATGACCTTACGAAAAGGAAAAGAAATCGACAATAAAGTGGAGATGCCAAAAGAAAATCAAATTGTACCTGTGAATGTTGAGGAATCATCACCTGAGGAGAAAGAAGAAACCAACCCACGAGAATATGTTCCCAAAGCTCCATTTCCTCAGAGGTTAGCTAAAAGAAAGAAGGGAAAATCCACAGGTGAGATTCTCGAAATCTTCAAACAGGTAAATGTTAACATCCCTCTACTTGATGCTATTAAACAAGTTCCATCTTATGCCAAGTTTCTTAAAGACCTGTGCACTAAAAAGAGAAACATGCATGTTCAAAAGAAGGCATTTTTAACTGAAAACGTTAGTTCTATACTCCAACATAAAATTCCACTAAAATGCAAAGACCCAGGCTCCCCCACTATCTCATGTAGCATAGGGAACCACACAATTGAGAATGCTTTGTTGGATTTAAGAGCTAGTGTAAATTTGTTGCCTTATTTAGTTTTTGTGAAACTTGGACTGGGAGAATTACACCCAACTCCAGTGGTGTTACAGTTTGCAGATCGGTCCACGAAAATACCTCGTGGTATTGTGGAGGACGTGCTTATCCAGGTAGACAAATTTTATTTTCCTGTTGATTTCATTGTCATTGACACTCAACCAATACAGGATTCAAGGAAGCACATCCCCATTATCCTAGGCTGACCTTTCTTGGCAACTGCAGATGCTCACATTCAATACAGAATTGGAAATATGCAGTTGTCCTTCGGCAACATGACTATGGAGTTGAACATCTTCAACATAGCAAAACAACCTCACAATGCAGATGATGGAATTATTGATGTGGATTTAATTGAAGCATTAATTGATGACTCTTTTGTTTCAAACCTTAGTGATGATCCTTTACAAACATGTTTAACTCACTTTGGTTTGAATTTTGATATTGACAGATCGGTCGATGAGGTCAACGCCCTACTTGACTCAGCACCATTTATGGACACTAATAAATGGAAGCCAAGAGTTGAACAACTAGCACCATCAGAGAAGAAACTCATTCCATCATCAAAATCACCACCGAAACTTGAGCTCAAACCATTGCCCAACACTTTGGAATATGCATTTTTGGGGGAAGAAAGTACTCTACCGGTAATCATCTCAGTATCCCTCAATGACGAACAAAAAGATAAGTTGTTGGATGTTTTAAAAGAGTATAAAGGAGCATTAGAATGGACCATAACAGACATAAAAGGTATAAATCCAGTAGACTGCATGCATTACATTCACCTTGATGAAAATGCTAAATCTACTAGGGAAATGCAACGTCGGTTAAATCTTAATATGAAAGAAGTGATTAGAACAGAAGTCCTTAAGCTATTAGACGCAGGTATCATTTACCCAATTTCTGATAGTTAATGGGTCAGTCCTGTACAAGTTGTCCCCAAAAAGTCAGAAGTCACTGTAGTTACCAATGCTGATAATGAATTAATACCAACTAGAGTAACTACAGGATGGCGTGTATGCATTGATTATAGAAAGTTGAATTTTGTCACACGTAAAGACCATTTTCCTTTACCATTCATCGATCAAATGCTTGATAGGTTAGCAGGTCACGAATTTTATTGCTTTCTAGATGGCTACTCAGGATATAATCAGATTCTCATAGCACCAAAAGATCAAGAGAAAACCACTTTCACTTGCCCTTTTGACACTTTTGCATATAGGAGGATGCCATTTGGATTATGTAATGCACCTGCTACATTTCAACGATACATGTTAGCATTTTTTCTGATATGGTTGAACGATTCCTTGAGGTCTTTATGGATGACTTTTCTGTCTTTGGTGATTCATTTGATCAATGTTTACATCATCTAACACTAGTTCTGCAGAGATGTATCGAAAAGAACTTGGTCTTAAATTGGGAGAAGTGCCATTTTATGGTAACACAAGGTATTGTTCTCGGTCATATCATTTCGAACAAAGGTATTGAGGTTGACAAAGCCAAGGTGGATCTCATTTCTAATCTTCCTCCACCCAAAACGGTCAGAGAAGTAAGATCTTTCCTTGGGCATGCTGGTTTTTATAGACGCTTCATTAAAGATTTTAACAAAGTTTCTAGATCTTTATACAATTACTTGCTAAGGATGCACCTTTTATCTTTAATGATTCATGTCTTGTGGCTTTTGAAAAATTAAAGTAATTGTTGACATCATCACCCATTATTCAGCCCCCAAATTGGAGCTTACCATTTAAGCTCATGTGTGATGCATCTGATTATGCAGTAGGAGCAGTATTAGGACAAAGAGTTGATCGAATTCCCCATGTTATTTATTATGCTAGTATGACATTGAATGATACACAATTGAACTATTCAACTACTGAAAAAGAAATGCTAGCAGTAGTTTTTGCATTGGAAAAATTTCGATCTTATCTCATTGGTTGTAAAATAATTGTATTCACTGATCATGCTGCTCTTAAATATCTTCTTACAAAGAAAGATGCAAAAGCTAGACTAATCCGTTGGGTGTTACTTTTGCAGGAATTTGACTTGGAATTCAAAGATAAGAAAGGCACAGAAAATGTTGTGGTAGACCATCTCTCTCGTCTTTATTTTGACACAATTATAGAGCCATTAATATTGAATGAGTCCTTTCCAGATGAACAATTAATGAGTGTAGAAATTTTACCTTGGTATGCTGATATAGTTAATTATCTTGTTACAGGTAAACTTCTAGAGCATTGGACCAAGCAAGATAAGGCCAAATTCTTTGCAGAAATAAAGAATTTCTTTTGGGATGACCCATATTTATTCAAGTATTGTGTAGATCAAATTGTCAGACGATGTGTCCCAGAAAATGTAATTCAGAATATCCTTTCATTCTGCCATGAACAAGCTTGTGGAGGCCATTTCAGTGCTAAGAAAACAGCAACTAAAGTTTTGCAATGTGGTTTCTATTGGCCAACTATATTTCGAGATGCTTACACGTTCTGTTCTTCATGTGATAGGTGTCAACGAATGGGGAGCATTACGCGAAGGAACATGATGCCACTAAATCCAATTTTAGTGGTTGAGATTTTTGACGTATGGGGTATCGACTTCATGGGACCCTTTCCCCCTTCTTTTGGTCATCAATTCATACTGGTTGCTGTTGACTATGTATCAAAATGGGTAGAAGCGATTCCATGCAGAACTAATGATCGCAAAGTGGTGATAGGGTTTTTGAAAAGCAACATTGTTTCGCGCTTTGGATTCCCTCGAGCGATAATCAGTGATGGTGGTGCCCACTTTTGTAATAAAGTATTCAAAGCTCTTTTAACAAAGTATTCAATCACATATAAAGTGGCAACCCCATATCATCCGCAAACCAGTGGCCAAGTGGAGATCTCCAATCGAGAAATAAAGCACATATTAGAAAAGACGGTGAGGCCGGACAGAAAAGATTGGTCATTAAGACTTGATGATGCATTATGGGCATATCGAACGGCTTTCAAGACTCCGATTAGGATGTCACCCTATAGGCTAGTGTTTGGAAAAGCTTGCCACCTACTTGTGGAACTCGAGCATCGTGCATATTGGGCCATCAAGAAATTCAACTTTGACATGCAGCAAGCTAGTTCAGAAAGAAGATTACAACTGGCAGAACTTGAAGAAATTCGTAATGACGCGTACGAAAATGCCAAAATTTACAAGCAACGAATGAAAGTCTTCCATGACAAGCATATTATAAGAAAATCTTTCACTCCAGGTCAGAAAGTGCTTTTATTCAACTCTCGCTTGCACTTATTCCCAGGTAAGTTACGCTCTCGATGGTCTGATCCATTTATTGTTCATATTGTTTTTCCACATGTGGCAATTGAAATTAAAGACCCAAAGAACGGTGTCACATTTAAAGTTAATGGTCAAAGATTAAAGCCATATCTAGAGTACCAACCACATGAAGAAAACATCGAAATAAATTTGAGTGACCCACCAGATTTAAATTGATTTTTTCTTTTCGTTGGTTTGATTTTTCTTTCTTTTTTTCTTTTTATTCTTTTGCTAATTGAATTTATTTTTGCATAAGTGTGTTTCTTTTGTCATTAAGTTTTCTTTTACCATTTTTAATAATGAGTGCCATACAAAGATCGTTCCTCCTGAACATTCTTAAACCACTTCAACGTATCAAAACTCATCTCAAAAGCCAGATTCAATCTTGTAAAACACATCGCATTTGGGCTCTACAACCACCAGAGTTAGTAGCCTATGCTGAGGATTTAGAAAGCCAACTCAGAAATATTGAGCGAGGTGTTTACAACATCCAGTTGGAGCTTGAGGTAAATTCAATAAGAGGACGATTTTAATTTTCCTTATGTGTTTTAATTTGTTTTTCTGTTTGTGTGCTTTAGTTTGTTACCCCGGTAAAGTGGCGGATAACGGTACTCCGTGACAATCAAGTCGATTACTTCAGTTTCCCATAATAACTGATATTCTGAGGCCAAGGTATGGACAGATCCGAGATTCTAGCGAAGCTTCACAAGCGATTCCCTTCACTTCCTCAGAATGCCCTTCTTACGATCTACAAAGCTCGGTCCGAACGCATACGATTGCTCATGAGGAATAACATATCTGCTGACATCCGTTGGTTAATCGAGGCAAAAGTACGATTGGCAGGTGAGTTACCTCTAAAATTTATTGCATACATGCCTGGTTGTGGTAAAGGAAATTATGCAAGAAAACGACGAGCTCAAAGAATTTCTGTTGCTTGTCATAAGTGTGCCAGAATGAATTGTAATAAAAACCCATGTTCTTTAGGAATGGTGTCTGATAACAGGGAAGATAAGATTCAATTCATTAGGGATGGCTTGAATAAGGAGTCATTGGATGATATCCTTCTGTCTCTTGAAACGCATCCCAGTGGATATGTGCAAGGAGCGATTCTCAAGTTATGGCCATTATTCCAAAAGGAGCATGCACGATATAGTCTCGGGAATCTGACTATAAACGACCTTGTTTGCCAGTTTATAAGAAAACTGGATGGGAAGCCTATCCTCGACCCATAGAGGGCGTTCAAGCCGTTTCTGGACGTAAAACCAGAAGAAGATGTGAGCCACAGTCGCAACTACTTGTACATATCCTTTTACTTTATTGTTATTTTATTTCATTTCACTGTTGTTTTATCAGTTGCATTATTGTCTTTAATAATTTTATTATTGTTTGCTTTTTGACTATCGAGCCATGTGCTTTATGCGTTTTTGACATTGACACGCCACCTCATACACAGTTGTGATCCATTGTCACCAAGATTCTTAAATATGACTTTTTGTTAAGCATTCACAAATTATTTTTGAGAAATATTCTAATGGCAGCTACTCCCAATAGACAATTCAAGAACATTTGTGTGCTTTCTGGATTTACCTATAGCAAACATAAAGAGTTCGTTGATGCAGCCATAGATCTTGGTCGAAACATAGCAGAGAGAAAATTACACTTAGTGTATGGAGGAGGTAACCGAGGGTTATCAAAATTGGTCTCAGAAACTGCTTTTGTCAGAGGAAGCCAAGTGTTAGGCATCATCCCAAGAGTCCTAAAACCTTTGGGCAGTGTGTCTGACTCATTGACCGCAGAAGAATTAGTCATCTCAGGTATACAAGAACGGATAACTGAAATGCTCGATCATGCTGATGCTTTTATTTTCCTTCCAGGAGATCTTGCAACACTAGAGGCACTTATCACACTAGCATCTTGGGCCCATCTACACATTCACCAGAAACCCATCGGTTTGTTAAATGTCAATAATTTTTTATGATGGCTTTTTCGCATTTCTTAACCATACAATAAAAAACTACTTTATTCCTCCTAGTGCGAAAAAACTTTTTAATTGTGCTCACACTGCTAATGAGCTACTTGATATGTTACAAGCTTATAAACCGGAGCCAGACCCTGGAGCTTTGTGTTGGAGCGTTCAAATGATGACGGTAACAATAGCCGCAGTAAGAAGTACAAATTAGATTTAACCTTCCGCCTGTAAATATTTTCTTTTGTGTTGTCCCACCCAGGTGATGTCTTCTAAACTCTACTTCTTTCCTTTAAAACATTGAGGACAATGTTTCGTTCTGGTTGGGGGGAGGGAATAGTCGATAATTGTGGAATCTTGGTTAAGCTTTTACTAATTTTTTTTTTGTAGAAACTAACTGTTGCTAACTTTTTGTGTTGAAGATGACTGAATATGGAGTGTAGTAACTCTAGAAACACATATTCTTCTTTTTAAAAAAAAAATTTCATATATTTTCTTTTTCTTTTTATGTTGTGATGTTCATTTTTTTTTAATTTCTCCTTTATAAATATACATTTTCAAACAAAAATTTTTTTGAGTCAAAGATGGCTGAATATAGAGTGTAGTACCTCTAGAAACGCATCTTCTTAAATTAAAAAAAAATCATTTTCTATCATTTTCTAATTAGTTTTTCTGCATCATTTTTACATTTCTGCATGTATATTTTCCTTTCACGTTTAGAATAGGTTGGGGGGTAGACTGTTGTTAAAAAAAAATTGATTTGTTTTGACATTGGATGATATGATGATTTCAAATTTTAGTATTTGTATTATCTTTAGTCTGAAGTGATGTTACACTATGTTTGCTACTCAACATGTTGATGTCGAAGACAAATATGAGTTGCTTGAAGGAATGAACATGTCATAATAAATACCAAGTGAATTTTTGAGCCTATCATTTTTCTTGGAGAGTAACCATTTTGCCCATTCTTTATATAGCTTAGTAGTTTATTATTATATATACGATCTCTATATTTCTTTTGAGTTAACCCTAAAAAAAAATGAAAAAAACAATGTGTTTTACTACATTTGGAAGCCCATTTAATTAGTAGATATGGAAGATTATTTAGAGTCCTAAAAGATGATGGAAAGGCCGTCTTTGATTCGTTTGAGCCTTTCTAGCCATCCCTTTTATGAATATCCATAGTTAGCCCTTTTGAGCCCTTAAAAAAAAAACTTTTCTTTTTCAACTTATTATCTTGACCCACTCCGATTTGGAGTATTCCTCATTATCTTACAAGATCTATCATCTATTTATGTTTGAGAAAAATATAAATAAATATTTTGTATAGTGAAGTTATGCCTAGTTCAATAAAAAAAAGAAAAGAAAAAAATGTTGCTTAAAAAAATGTTGTTAAAAAAAACAAATAACAGGTGACATCCACCTTGCGAATTCCAAAAAAAAAAATTCCTCTATATTTCTCTCAAACATACATTTTGTTTTTCCTATTTCCCATCTTTGTTAGCCATATCCCTAGCCTACGTTACGTCCTAATAAAAGTCTTTCTTGATTTTAGAGAACTATCGTCTGAAGTAGAAGCTAATTATATGGGCTAAAAAGATGTAGTGATGCATAAAAAAAATAAATAAATTGGGTTGACTAGCATTTTTATTTAACTTGAGATCGTATTATTTCTAAGCTAAGGGCATATTTCTTTTTGGTGAGAGCATGTGAGATCACATCTTTATTATTTTCTCTCAATTACCATTAATTGGAGTGACTACTTTTATTGGGTTTAAATTCTTTGTGAGAGTGTCACTACTTCTAGTGAGATTTTGGGGGTTTGACATGTCATTCTTGAAGGTAGCTACGACAAAGTCTACTGGGCTGATTCATGTGGATGGTTGATGTGGGTGTGATGTTTCTTTAGACTTGAGATAATGCTTATACTTTCATTTGATTGTTATCATTAATCTGATTGAATAAACAAGAGTGTTAAAAAAAAATTCATTTTTGAATTTTGTTTTCGCTTTATTTGCTAGGGACTAGCAATAAGCTAGTTGGGGGGTGTGTTGAGTGTTAGAAAATGCATGTTTATAAAGGAGAAAATCGTTATTTATATATCAAGTATTACTAACAACCCTTACTTTTATGTGTTTAAGTTTCTTGTACTTTAGTTATGTGTGTTTTATTTTAATTAAGTATTTTATGTATTTTAGGGGGCACCATAGTCATTTCACAATAAACGAGAGATCAAATGGTAAAACGGACATCATTTTTGAACTCAGGACGGTCGAAAACCTTAGGAGGAGTATAAAAGGAAAAATGACACTATTCACATGTACGGGTACTGTTGGCGTTACTGTGCAAATAGTAGCTGTTGATTGTACTGTGCAAATAGTGGCTGTTGACTGAACTGTGCAAATAGTGGCTGATGACGTGGCGAAATCCTGAGCGTCCAAACTGTTTTTAATCCGATGGCCATGATTTACTCGATGTAACTATAAAAAGGGGGTCTCCCCCCCTAATTTGGTACCTCTGAATCCATTTTTGGGGTTCATTTTCTGTAATTCTCTCTCTATCTTGTAGTTTCTACGTATTTTAATAAATTTCCATTTTGCCCTTAGTTCAACTATGAGTGGCTAATTTTCTTTCAAGCTTGGGTTGAAGGTGAAGTCTCAACATATGTCATGGGCTTGATTTGGTAAATTTATTTTCTCTTCCTCTCTAGTTTTTGTGGATGTTTTGACTTCTCATCGACAAATAATACTAATCTTGTCTAGTACTGCCATAGTTTCACCGGCACCCTAGTATAAGATTATTATTATTTGGCACGATAAGCCCTTAGCACCATATTTATTAGAGCGTGGTTCATGAGGTATGGATTCCCCTCTCATGATTTAATTGGTATTAATATGGAATATTTAGCCCATGATGCATATTGATACGGATCCAGATACCCAAGTACGTCATTTAATAGATTTACACTTCAATTTATTCCTGCCATTTTATTTCCAATTTCAGAATTTAATCTTGTCATTTTAATTTAATTTTTAGCATATTTCAAATCATTTCCACCATAAATCCAACCACCCATTTACAGAATTAATTCTATAAATAATTAAAATTCACCTCCTCGTAGGATCGACATTCGCACCATTAATCTATACTACAACAGATTCGTGCGCTTGCGAGTTTAATAAAATTTGCACAACAATTTGCAGCTTGCGAGATAACCTCTATTAATCCAAGATCACTAGTTCTGTATATCAAACGCATTTTTTGCTTAGACAATACCCTTCTAAGGTCTTTGACAGGTTCAACAACATTTGGAGTATGTCCAGAAGTTGATCCACAAAATACACAAATATGTTTGATCATTTTAACTAAAACTGCTGCGATTCTGCTTCTCTCTTTTAAGGATTTGATTGTGCAAAGAAATATATACATATACAGAAGTATTTATAAATCCAAGAAAGGGAATGCATCAAAGATAATAAATGCAGAGACTGGTAATTTGTCAAACAAAGTGTAATAAAAGGTAGAAATAATAATTATTCAAATGCTACAAGAAATGACATATCAAGAAGTTTACAAAGTTAAAGCAAAATAATAATAGAAAAATGAAAAGGATATGTACTAATAATTCTGATTGTAGCTCACATCTTTCTTAAGTTTTATGTCTAGTATTAGCTTGAACGTCCTTCATGGGTTGGGGATAACTTCTCATCTAATTTTCTTATAAATTGGCAAATAACGTCTTTTAACGTCAGATTCTCAAGACTAAATTTTGTACTTTCATTTAGGAACAGTGTCCATAAATTGTGAATCTTGCATTGCAAGTATCCACTTAGATGCATCTGTTAAGATCGCAAGATATCATCTAATGATTTTTCACTCAGGTCATCCTTAGTGTATTTAATTTTATCTTCTTGATTGTCAAAAACTATTCCTAAAGTTTTACAATATGCTTTGCAAGAAAGTCTTCCATGTTTATGACATTTAGAGCCAAGTCGTTTATCTCTTCTTTTTCAGCAAATGTTTTTTTTCTTAAAACTAGGCATGTAAGAAACAAAGCGATTAGAAAACACACTAGCTAATCAAAATTGTGCTTCAATTAACTAATGAATGTCAGTTTGAATCCCATGGATCATTAATAGACGCAATCATTCAACACATGCTTTGTAAATTTTTTTGAGAGCATTTTTAGGCAGAGAAGGAAAATACTTATGCAATTTATATTTGATATCTTTCATGCTTGATTTTAGGATTTCAGTTATTATAGGAGAAATGAAGAAATCAGTTATAGTACTGTCATCCGACATTTAACTAAGTGGAAGAATTAAGTAACCTGAGAAACATAAAAATACAAAACAAAAGAAAAAATAAAAACAAGTAATAAGATGAAATTTAATTTCCATAGTAATCAGGATCAGAGACAAGAAAGGTTTTCACGACATTAACTTTTCCAAGAATGATTTCAATCTTTGTCCATTTACATTGAATTCATTACCATTCTTTGGATTCTTAATTTCTACGGCCCCATGTAGATATACATCTTTCACAACAAATAGACCATTTTATTTTTACTTTAACTTCCCTAGAAACAAATGAAGATGAGAATTATAAGGCAACAATTTTTGGCCAATCTCAAATGTTTATCGATAAATTTCTTTATCATGAAAAGCTTTGGTTCTTGACTAATAATTGTGGAATTCGCATATGCATAATTTCTGAGCTCCTCAAGTTCATTCAATTGTAATTTTTGTACATTACTAGCATCATCAAGATTTGAATTAAAAGCTTTAATAGCCCAAATTGATTTATGCTCAAGTTCAACTAGCAAATGACAAGGTTTACCATAAATCAGTTGAGAGGGTGACATTTCTAAAGATGTCTTAAATGCAGTACAGTAAAGCCAAAGTGCATTAGTAAGTTGAAGAGACCAATTCTTACTATTAAGGTTAATCGTCTTTTACAAATTCTATTTTATCTTTGAATTTGCTAATTTAACTTGACTTCTTGTTTAAGGATAATAAGAAGTAGGAACTTTATATATAATTCTAGATATCTTCATTCAAGATTCAAATGACCTGTTTCGAAAATACTTACCTTTGTCACTGATAATGGCTCGAGAGATTCCAAATTTTCTTAAAAGTTTTCTTTAAAAGGTGGATTACAGTTTTGCGTTCATTGTGCCAACAAGGAATTGCTTTAATCCATTTCGAAAGATAGTCAACAACAATAAATATATATACAAATCCAAATAATGATGGGAAAAGGCCTATAAAATCTATTCCCAACCATTAAATATTTCAACTACAAGGGTATGGATTAAAGGGATCATATTTCACTTTGAGAGGGGACCCTAACTCAAGACAATTCTCACACATTTTATAAAATACATGTGAATCTTTAAACAATGTAAGCCAATAAAATCTAGACTGTAATATTTTTGCAGCTAAATAGAAAAATTGAATGACACTACTTACTTCATTATCTAGTATGCATCTCTAAAAATTTGATCAGAACAATACTTGAACAAGTATAGATCACCCTAGCAAAAACTTTTTATTTTTGTTAAGAATTTCTTTTTGTAATGGGAGTTCCAATTTCACTTATTTTAAGATAACAATGTTAGCATATTATAGCATATTTTGTAAGGAAAATAAGAACTCATTAAGAACGAATCATTGATAGCTGTTGTGTCAATTGAAGAATCATTTGTAAGTGTGATATGTAACGACATTCTTGGCCCCTTTTTTGTCCTTGATTATGAGAGTGGATTATTGGAGTAGAAAAATCGATCATATTAATATTGGCTTGACATCTTGTTTGGACATTAAATATCTAATAGCAGCATAGTCAGAATTAACAATAATAGATGAACTAACCAAATATAATCGAAATTTATCTAATGCAAATATTACAGCAGGAAATTCTTTTTTAGTAGTGATGTAATCCATTTGGGTATTATTCAAAGTTCTATTGGCATACTAGATAACAAAGGGTTTACCTGTCTTTCTTTGTCTTAAACCAACTCTAATAGCAAAATTACTAGCATCAAACATTAGTTCAAGTGATAAAGACCAATTAAGGGATTGCACTATAAGGTTTTATGTTAAAACACTAATTAGATTTTCAAAGGTTTTCTGGCATTCTTTGGTCCACTCGAATGGTGTGTCTTTTATCAAAAGGTTACAAAGTGAACTAGATATGACACTAAAGTATTTTATAAACCTCTTATAAAACCCTGTATGTTCTAAAAAGAACGGACTTTCCTAACTTTCTTTGGTGAAGGTAATTTTGATATGACTTCAACTTTGACTTTATCAACTTCAATTTCATTTATAGCATTGATGTGGCCTAGGACAATTTAAAAAATAGTCATGAAATGACATTTTTCCTAATATAAATAGACCTTTTTCTTTACACTTTTCCAAGACTCATTCCAAATTATCAATACATTTATTAAAAGAATTTCTAAATAAAGTTAAATCGTCCATGAAAACTTCCAAACAATTTTCAACCATGTTGGTAACAGTGTTTAGCATGCATTTCTAAAATGTTGCAAGAGCATTATAGAGTCCAAAAGACATTTTTCTAAATGCAAATGTTCCAAATGGGCATGTGGGTGTGGTCCTTTCCTGGTCCTCTAAGGTCACGTTTGGTTTGAACAAAAGGGAGGAGAGGAAAAAAGTAAAATGGAAAAGAAGGGAGAAGAAAGGAATGAAGAAGAGTAGTTAAAATAAATTTTGTTATTTGGTTTGATATAAAATTTGATAAGAAAATGAGTTATAATTTTTTTCTTTAAACAAATTTATCCTTTACCTTAAATGTTAAACTATTTATATTACTAATATATATATATATATATATATATATATATATATATATATATATATATATATATATAATAAAATGGTGGTCCGGTGGCCGGCGACGGAAGTCTAGCGATGGCCTAGTGATTTTTCGGCAAAGTCCAACAGTGGTCCGGCAACCTTCTGGCAAGGTCTGACGGTGGTTCGACAAGGTTCGACGGCAGTCCGGTGACTTTTCGGCGGAGGTCCATTTATAATATTAAATTAATAAAATAAAATTACAAATTATAATTATTAATGGCATTAAATAAGTTAAAAAGATGAAGGGTAATTTCACATCCTCTACTCACTCTTAGCTCAATAACTAATTCCTTTTCTTCCAAATTTACATTCCTCAAATATCATTACTGTCACTGGTCATCAACATGACTACCTCCACCTATTCCACTCAAAGGAGGAAAGCTACCCCTCAAAGAACTCCCATTCCACCACAGGAGACATCCGAATTCGAAACACTTCATCTTCCCATAGCACCATTGTGCAAGCGCTCCGAGGATCGCTTTATAGGCCGAAAGGTATTAGATTCTTACTATGTTGACATAGAAGATTTTAAGGATTTAATCGTGTGTGATAGAAGTTTTAGAAATATGCTTCAACCTTGGGAGTCTGTCATTGATTTTGATGATCGAGTATATCCAAATTTAGTCTGTGTTTTCTATTCAAACATGGAAATTTCAGAAACTCAATTAGACATAATAGTTACTCAAGTTGGGGGTGTTCTCATTGAGTTTGATGTTGAGTTTTTAAACAACCTTTTAAGAATTTCGGATGACGGGCATAAGATTTATACATCTCGGAAAGCCTTGTCTTTGGATAGCTTTGCACATTGTGAGGGTGTCTGAAATATTTGTGGTCATCGGGACTTGTTTGAAGACATCTATACTTTACCTTTTCGATCTCAATTGTTACCTCCCTAAATTTGTATCCTTCATACTATTCTATAACATATCATTACATCTAGGAAGGGTCATTCAGATGAGGTTACTGTTGAGTATTAGAAAATATATATTTATAAAGTAGAAAATCATCATTTTACATTTCATGTCTCACTAACAACCCTTACTTTTATGTATTTAAGCTTCTTGTAATTTAATTATGTGTATTTTATTTTAATTAAGTATTTTATATATTTTAGGGGCACCGTAGTCATTTCACAATAAACGAGAGATCAAACGATAAAACAGACATCAGTTTTGAACTCAAGACAGTTGAAAACCTTAGGAGGAGCATAAAAGAAAACATAATATTGTTCACATGTACGGTACTGTCTACGTTACTGTTCACGACACTGTTCACATAGACAAATAGATGACATGGCATTGACCAATGATATGGCATTGACTGATAAGGTGTCACAATCCTGTTGGGTTAAAATTCTTATGCAGTATTGATTGGTAACGTGGCAACATATTAGTGGACTGAAAATCGCACATACGGTACATGCATTACACAAGATTATTTTCAACCAAATCACATTACTGTTCAACTCGGGTCAAACCGTGTGTAACTGTTCATCCATGTGGTCAAACCGCATACTGTTAACTGATGACGTGGCGCAATCCTGAGTGTTCAAACTGTTTTTAATCCGATGGCCTTGATTTACTCTATATATCTATAAAAATGGGGCCTCCCCCCCTAATTTGAGAACTTTGAATCCATTTTGGGAATCTATTTTCTGTAATTCCTTCTCCATCTTGTATTTTCTACGTATTTTAATAAATTTCATTTTACCCCTAGTTCAATTATAAGTAGCTAATTTTCTTTCAAGCCTGGGTTAAAGGTGAAATCTCAATATGTGTCATGAGCTTTATTTAGTAAATTTACTTTCTCTTTCCCTCTAATTTTTGTGGATATTTTGACTTCTTATCGACAAATAATACTAATCTTGTCTAGTACCGCATTGGTTTCACCGGCCCCCTAGTACAAGATTATTATTATTTGGCACGATAAGCCCTTAGCACCATATTGATTAGAGTGTGGTTTTATAAGGTGTGGATTCCCCCCTCATGATTTAATTGACATTAATAAGGATTATTTAGCTCATGATACATGTTGATACGAATCCAGATACCCAAGTACGTCAATTTTAATAGATTTTTACTTCAATTTATTTTCACCATTTCAATTCCAATTTTAAGATAATCTTAGTCACTTTCACCACAAATACAACCACCCATTTACAAAATTAATTCTACACACAATTAAAATCCACCTCCTCGTGGGATCGACACTCCTCACCATTGATCTATTCTACAATAGATTCGTGCGCTTGCGATTTCAATAAAATTTGCACAATAGTACATGGTTGGATGTTGGGTTATTAGATAGTCTCATTACCGGGAGACCTAAATGAAAAAATATGGAATTTCACATAAAGTTGCTACCCCTTATCACCCTCAAACAAGTGGTCAAGTTGAATTAGCAAAGAGAGAGATAAAACAAATTTTAGAAAAGATTGTTAATCCAAACTATAAAGATTGGTCTCTTCGACCAACTTATGCACTTTGGGCATATCGTACTGCTTTTAAAATATCTTTAGGAATGTCATCCTATCGGCTTGTTTGTGGAAAATCTTGCCACTTACCGGTTGAACTTGAACATAAATTATTTTAAGTCATTAAATCTTTTAATTCAAATCTCGATGATGCTGGTAATGTGCGTAAATTGCAATTGAATGAACTTGAGGAATTAAGGAATGATATATATAAAAATTCCATAATTTTAAGGCAAGAACTGAAGTTTTTCATGATAAAAGAATTTTTTAGAAAACATTTGAAATTGGTCAAAAAGTGTTACTTTATAATTCTCGTCTCCATTTGTTTCCAGGGAAGTTAAAGTCAAAGTTGAATGGTCTATTTGTTGTAAAAAATGTGTATCCATATAGAGCCGTAGAAATTGAAAATTCAAAGGATGGTGTCACATTTAAAGTTAATGGTCAAAGATTGAAACCATATCTAGAATACCAACCACGTGAAGCAGACACCAAAATTAAGAGTGACCTACCAAATCTTGATTAAGCCTTTTTGTTTTAACCTTTTGTGAATTTGTTTTACTTTTACTTATTGTTTGAATTGTTTGATTTTCTTTTTTCTTTTCCCTATGTCTTGAATAAAGTGCATTACGTTATCTCTTGTTTAAATGTGTTGTTTGACAATTGTGCTTTATATCACCAAATTTTTATACTTGTCATGAGTACCTCCATGAGAAGTATCCTTTCTAAACATCTTAAAGAACTTTTACATGTAAAATTTCACCTAAGGAAATTGCTTCGATTTTATAAATCACATCCTATTTGGGATCTACAACCACCAGAGTTAGTATCTCACATTAAAGATCTAGAAAGACAACTCAAAGAAATAGAGGATAGTATTTATGAACTGCAATTGGAACTGGAGGTAAAATCAGTAAAAAGATGAAGGGGAGTTATATTCCTTGTGTGTTTTTTTTTTATTTTGTTATTCCCTGTGTGTTTTTTTATTTTGTTCTTCCTTTTCACCTTTGATTTGATTTTGCAGATTTGATTCATTTTGTTTTGATTCACTCTCTTATATAAATTGTGGATAACGGTGCTCCGTGACTTTTTAAGTCAGTACTCGCAGTTTCCCACAATAACTGAAACCTCAAAGTCAAGCATGGAAGAAATACAACGAAAATTGCATCAACGTTTTCCTTCTCTCCCTCAAAATGATCTTAAGAAGATTTATAAAGCTCGTTGTAAATGACTGCATTTGTTAATGATCCATGGGATTCCTACTAACATCCGCTGCCTAATTGAAGCAAAGGTATGATTAGTAGATGAGTTTTCTAATCCATTTGTTTCATATATGCTTAGTTTGGTAAAAGTACATTTGCTAAGAAAAGAAGAGCTAAGCAACTTGGCTCTAAATGTCCTAACCGCGTAAGACTTGCTTGCAACAAACCATGTTGTAAAACTTTAGGAATGGTTTTTGTAAATCGTGAAGATAAAATCAAATTCGTTAAGGATGGCATGAGTAAAGAATCGTTGGATGATATCTTATGATCTCTTAAAATGCATCCGAGCATACATGTTCAACATGAAATTCATAATTTATTAAAGTTATTCCAAAAGGAAAGTGTATAGTTTAGTCTTGGGAATCTAACTTTAAAAGACCTTGTTTGCTAGTTTATAAGAAAATTGGATAGGAAGCCTATTCTCGACCCATTGAGGGCACTCAAACCGTTATAGGTCATAAAACCAGAGAAAGATGTGAGCCACAATCACAACTACCAGTCAATATCCTTTTATTTTATCTTTTGCATTTTATTATTATTTTTGTTTTTTGTGTGTGATTTTATATCTAATCACTGTTTACTTTTTCTTTTCACTGTTTGCCTTTAAAGTATTAAGCTAAAAGCTTCACGCGTCATTTGACAAACCCACCACCCCATTTACATATGTATATCATTGTGTCCGTCACCAAGATCCTTAAATAGGAGCTCCTTTTCAAGCACTCACAAATTGTTTCTTCTTAGAATTGTTCTAATGGCAACAACTTCAAGCAGACAACCTAAGAATATTTTCGTGCTTTCTGGATTTCGCCATGGAAAGTATAAGGAGTTCGTTCATGCAACCATAGATTTTGGTCGTGCTATAGTAGAGAGAAAACAACATCTTGTATATAGAGGAGGTGACCGAGGGTTATCAAAATTTGTCTCTGAAGCTGCTTTCGTTCGAGAAAGCCAAGTACTAGGCATTATTCCAAAAGGCTTAAAACCTTTAGGATGTTTACTAGGTCCACCAACTGGAGAATATTTAGTTGTCTCAAGTATGCAAGAAAGAATATCTGAAATATTAAATCATACTGACGTTTTCATTTTCTTACCATGAGATCTTGCAACTTTAGAGGCGCTAATTACATTTTCTTCTTGGGCTCATTTTAATATCCATAAAAAAATCCATCGGTCTATTAAATGTTAATAACTTTTATGATGGCTTAATAGGATTTCTTAATTATGCAATTAAAAATTATTTCATTCCACCATCAGCAAAAAAACTCTTTATTTGTGCTCCTACTATTAACGAGCTACTTGATCTTTTGTAAACTAACAAATCAAAGCCAGATCCCATGACTTTGGCATTGGATTGGGCAACTGATGATGATGGCACTAACCATCGTAAAAAGTGTAAATTAGATTTAACTCTCTGTTTGTAAATATTTTCCAACAGTGACCAAGTGATGTGTTCTAAACTTTACTCCTTTATTCTAAGACATTCAGGACAATATCTCCCTCAAGTTAGGGGAAGGAATAGTTGACAATTATAAAATATCTCAATCCTGACGATATTTTTACTAATTTTTGTTGTAAAAACTAACTTTGGATAAAACTTTAAGTCAAAGATGGTAGAATATAGAATATAGTGTCTTTAGAAACGCATCTTCTTAATTTTAATGTTTTGATTCTAAAAAAAAGTGTAAAAAAATTTCTAATTTTTTCTTTCTTTTTATCTTTTTTCTCTTAATCATCTCCCTTAAGTTTCTACAATCAGTCTCAATTTTTTAGTGTTTTCTTTAACTAAAAAAAAAGAGTTTTCTTTTTTGGTGTAATCTTTTAACATTGGATAACATGATTTTCAAATTTTGGTATTTGTATTATCTTTGGCCTTGAGTTATGATTACATTATGTTTTTCCCTTTGCATGTTGAAATGTAAATTGAGAAATTTGATGAGTGAAATTGATTAAACCATTTGGAGGAATGTACATGTTATGAAAAATCCAAGCGAGTTTTTGAGCCTATTATCCTCGGAGAATAAACTTGTTTGCCTATATAGTTTCACAATTTATTGTACAAGATCTCGATATTTTCTATAAAAAAAAGTGAAAAAAAAGTTTGTGCAACCGCATCTAAAAGTTCATTGAACTAGTAGATATAAAATATTATTTCGAGCCCTAAAATATGACAGAAGGTCATTTTTGATCCGTTTTAGCCTTTCTAGCTAACCCTATTATAAAGTATCCATAATTAATCCCTTTGAGCCTTTGAAAAAAAAATTCTTTGATAATCTATCATCTTGTCCCACTTCAATGTGGAGTATCACCTTATGTTTTATGTTTTCCACCATCCAATTATGTTTGAAAATAGGGATGATTATGTATTCCTGATAATGGTGTTGTGAAAAAAAATAACCAAATATATGTATATATAAATAAATAAATAAAATGAAAAAAATAAAAAAATTTCCAAGCGAAAAAAAAAGCTTATAATCTCCAAAAAAATCCCCTATTTTTCAAACATATATTTTAATTTTTCCTATTATCCTTTTTTTGTTAGCCATATCCCTAACTTACGTTACGTCCTAATAAAAGTTCTTCTCGATTTTAGAGAACTATAGTCTAAAGTAAAAGCTGATGATATGGACTAAAAGATATGGTAATGCATAAAAATAAAAATAAATTAGTTTGGCTAATAATTCCCCTGAGTTGAGATAATTTTATTTCTAAGTTATGGACATTATTCTTTCATCTTGGTGAGAGCGTGTGACATTGTTTAATTATTTTCTTAATCTACCACTTTATAGAGTGACAGTTTTTCTGGGGTATACTTTTTTTTGAGAGAGTCACTCTTAACCATGAGGTTTGGGAGTTTGACATATCATTCTTAAAAATGCCTTGATTAATGTAGCTTTAATAATTGATCATTTTACATGATTTTACTTAACTAATTTATGTGGGTGTGATTTTCTTTAAGCTGAAGATAATGCTTATACTTTTATTTGATTGTTGTCACTAATCCAATGAAAGAAGTAAACACAATTTTCACATTTTTAAAAAAAATTCAATTTGGTTTTGAAATTTCTCTAACTTTTTATCGCTTAAATTGCTAAGGCCTAGCAATAAGCTGGTTGGAGAGTGTGATTGACACTAAAAAAATATACATTTAATAAGGATAAAATTATTAATTTTTCATTTATTGTGTCAATTAATACTCTCTTTATTTCTAAATTATCGTCGTGTTACTTTTGTTTATTGCAAGAAAATTTCGCACATGTCAAACTTTTTTTAATATCATAGACCGTTGTTTGAAGAAACTTGAAGATAACACTTTTCTTTTAAAAAAAATCAGTAGTTTTTATCTTGGTTTTGTGTTTTGGCACCTTTTGTCAAACAGGGGTAAGAATAACGTAAACTATCAATTTGCATTGTTGGGAAATTAGAGTACTCATTGCTTCGTGATAGGTAAAGTAGTTTTTTTTTTTTTTTCTGGAGGGTAGTTCTTCATTTTATTTAAACGCAATTTGAATTTGAATTCAATGATAAAGGGAGTTTAATTATATGTTCAGAGTTTATCTATTCTTTATCTGAGGAGGATCTTACTTGATTTACATATGATATTTTGTTTGATATGCACTATTACTCTCTTACTATATTGGCATGAGATTGTTTATGTTAGTGGGAGAGTTAATTTTCTCAAGCGAACTTTAAACATAAGCATTTATTCGTTATAGGAGACTTTGATATTGAACTAACGGTTACTAATGGTTTTTGTTTTGATTAATTCTTTGTTTATTTTGCTACCTATGTGTAGGTTATTGCTCGTGGTCTATCTTACTTCGACACACGCCATTTGAAGATTAGAAAATTAATTAGTTAATGTTTTGTCTACAAGGATGCAAAAAGGAGGCCATCATTAGGGTTTTTATTATTGGCATCATTTTGTCAATAATATTGTAATTTATCTATTTCTTATATTAAGGATATGTCTAGTCTTAGGTATTTATTAGACTGGATTATGTGGAATATTGGAGAATAATTTTGGAGACATAAAGAAGCAAGTTAGTGTTTACATGAGTATTACATGTCAAAGAGTTCCTAATTAAGGTGACTATAACATATAAAAGCATATCAAGTAATTATGGAATATTAGACTCTTAAGGAAGTATATCATAGTACTCGTCTACAAGGGTTTAATTGAAATACTACACTTATATAAAAATAAGTATTTCACATATTAAGACTGAACAAGACACATTGTACTTTATATCAAAGAAGTAGCCAACGTAGAGAATACCAAGAAACGTTCAGTCACATTGTACTTTATATCAAAGAAGTAGCCAACGTAGAGAATACCAAGAAACCTTTTGTGGCCACATATGATGTTTCATACACTCATGGAGCTTTTATCTTTTTGTCTTCTTCATATCAAGTATTTCATTAGACATCTTTGATGATTACTTTGATCTCTTCTGGACAAAGATGTCATTTGTCATGTTAAAAGAATCTCAAGGAAGCAACAAACACAATTAAAGATGAATGATGCTTACAAAAATAAGAGGAAGTTCGAAATTATGTAAAATTACAACAGGTTGTAATCTTTTCGTTACTTAATGAGTTGCTTAATGTATAGGTGTGGCCTCATGGATGTAGGATTGTGATATGAATCATGAAAAAATCTTTTGTGTACTTTACTTTTTGTAATTTACTATTTTTAGCATATTTGATAGATTTGGTGAATAAACTGTGAACATCAGTATAAATAAGGGATATTATCATTTTTCCACCAAAGGTATTATGACAAATCATTTCAGTACCACAATTTGTTAAAACTATCAATTTACCACCAAATATTTAAATTGTTAGCATTTTCCCACAATTCCGTTAAAACTTCGTTAATATGTAACGGAAAATTTTTAAAATGTCAATTTTACCCCTAGGGCATAAAAGACCATATAATTAACTTTTTATGAATTTTGTAATTAAATCATCATTTGTTGTTCTTCCTTTTTAAATGACAAAAATTACCCTTTATAAATTTTATAAAATTGACCGTGTGCTGTTAGGTACTTCATAAATTGATTTAATTTTTTAAAGGGCAAATTTATTTATTAAATTGACGAGCTAAAGATATTCTACTACTAAAAATCAATTTATGAAAGGGAAAAAAAAAGAATGTGTAAAAGAAGTAATTTAATCTTTGATATGATGATAATAATTTTACACAAAAAATTAAATAAATAAATTTGCCCTTCAAAAATTAAATAAATTAAATCAATTTATGAAGTACCTAACACCACACGGTCAATTTTACAAAATTTATTAAGGGTAATTTTTGTTCTTTAAGAAGGAAGAACAACAAATGATGATTTAATTACAAAATTCATTAAAAGTTAATTACATTGTTTTTTATGGTCTAGGGGTAAAATTGATCTTTTAGAAATTTTCCGTTACATATTAACTGAGTTTTAACGGAATGGTGGGAAAATATTAATAATTTAAATATTTGGTGGTAAATTGATAGTTTTACCAAACCGTGATACTGATATGATGTGCTAGAATATCTTTGATGGAAAATTGATAATATCCGTCTAAATAATATTGATGATTTGTTTATGTGAACAAGCGCTCACATAGAATATCATATAAAGAATATTGTGAATAGTACTCGTATGCAATATCATATTAATAGTATATATGAACAATGACTTCAAAATTAATTAATTAGCATAATTAATTTTTTATGGTTTAATTTACTATAATTGTTAAAATAGATCTAAATTCTTAACAATAACAATTATAATTCATTTAAATATATTTAAATTATAATTCATTTAAATATATTTAAATTATAATTCATTTAAATATATTTAAAGTGATTTCAGAATTAATTAATTAGCACAATTCATTTTTTTCAAATAAGTATTGGGAGGGGGGGTTCAATTATACCCAAAATTCTGAGGAGTTCAAAAATATTGTGATGGCTCTGTTCCTTTATATATTTATTTTGTTTATGACTCAACAATCCTGAAGTTTTTTTTCTAATCTTATATTTTTATTTTTGTGATCTAAATTCATATTAATAACAATTAGAATTCATTTGAGTATATAAATATATTTTCTTAACTAATTATGTTTATCTAATATTCATTTTTTCTCAAAAATAAAGGGACAGATAAAGTCTAAATATTTTTTAATTTGTACCTCTGCAGAATTTAAACTTGGGTGATCAATATTTTATCATATCAATATCTATTTGAAAACAGCCGGCTAGACCCTGAGGCTAATATATCCCCTGTTAATCATTAAATTTATGTGAACATTTGTACTTCCTTGCTATCCTATTTGATTACGAAATGGGCTTAATTGCGGTATGAATTCATATTTTTTAAATCAATATTATTTTTTAATCGTCATTCTCAATGAAATTAATATTAACAATATCTTGAGTGAGATGGTTATGCCTATCTTTAATTTTGAGGAAGTAAGAAGAAGATGAGATAGAAAGATAAAATAGCACAAGATGAAGATGCTTACATGTGAGAAGAGAAAATATTTTGAGACGTAACATAAGAGAATATAATGTTGGGGAAAGTAAGAATAAATAAAAGAGAGAAAAGAAATTATATAAGAATTATTGATTCCTCTTATCTAATTTTTACTATTCATTATTCTATATACTCTAAAAGTCTAAACATTATATTTATATATTTAAAAAGTTGTATTATTGAATTTGGGCGAAGATTACATTACCCCAGGGTAACCGGTACTCTACCCCGGGTTTAGTATTGTAGTAAGAGTGTTGTTAAATTTGAGCTTAATGGATCTGAAGCTATAAAATAGACATACGACTTATATGTGTACCTGCATTGTAACTAGGTTCTGAGTTTAAATACAAAATATAATTGGAGCAACTTTATGGTTAGAGTTTACTTTACATGTTAGTTTTATCTCAATGTCATTATTGCTTAATTCATCAACTCCACTCACCTTATCACCCAAACGTACTTAAATTTTACATTTCACCTTAAACTCCATCTGTCATTTCTCACTTTTCGTTTCCTCTCCTTCTCATCAAGATCTTATCACTATTTACCAAAAGCTTAGTGCCTAAACTTGATTATGATAGTTTATAAATTCAACTTGATTATGATAGTTTATAAAATCTTGAATGGCAAAATACCCAAAACTGAATGACTTGGTTTTCAAGCTCAAAAACTCACCATGTTTTAAAAATTATCAATACTCATTAAAATACAAAAATGGCTTTGTAGCTTTTTTTTTTGTTACAAATATTATATCAACTATATTTTTTTCGATGTTGAATAAACTTTTTCGTCATCGTAACTTTCATCCTCTGAATCATGTGAGGATTTTGATGATTAAACTTATAGAGATAAGGAGGAATTAAGGTTATTTAAAACCTAACAATCTTCACAGTAATCAATAGAAAAATTAGCTTTTTACACAAAGTTTCTAATAATTTTAAGATGATTGCATCTAATAGTTGTTACACTAAAAAACAAAAAATATGGTACGTAATCCTAGAGTGGAATCAAGAATCTCTCTTGATTTAATTATAGACAGAGCAAATAACTTTATTATTCATTAATAGTTAATAAAAAAAGAGTTAAATCTTACCAGTATACTCCTAGGGCCAGTTTGGTAATGCTGCAGTTTTTAAAATAATTGTTGTTAGCTATACTGTAGAAATAATCAGCTGCGAAGAGAATCAATTAAGTGTTTGGTAAATTTTATTTTCAAAAGTACTGTAAATTTTTAAAGTAGTTATAGGTGTTTGGTAAATCTTATTGTTAAACTATTGTAAAAAAATAAATGACTAAAATATACATAATGTAAGATGAAATTTACTTATACATATAAAAATGTACACGTACAATATCTCGTTGAATCAAATAATTTTTTAAAATATTGATTTTATTAATTACAATAAAAAAATTATTAAAATATTAATTTTGTTTCCAATTTAAATAAGGATAATTTCGGGTTTAAGTAATAATTGTAAGGATATTTATGGAACTATATTAAATAATAAAATTGATTCTCAAAATCAGAATCTAAAAGTTACTCCTTCCCTACTTTTCAAAATTAGCTGTAGGAGGAGCTTATTTTGGCAAAAGTGATTTTAATTTTTTTTTACCAAATACCAAAATTAACTTTTAGATTTTTAAAATTACTTTTAACCCTCTCAAAAGCAATCCCAAACGGGGCGTTAGTAAATTACATATCGTCGAAAATCTTTAAAAGCTCAATAGAGCTAAAATGAAGAGATGATTCTATTCCCTTAAATAACATAGTTGAATCATTGAACTTGCCCTAATAGTGTAATACTATTCTTAATAATTAATTAATTCTTCCTCTAAGAGAGGTCAAATTAAATCTAATTCAATTGAATCATTTATTGCAAAATTACAAACTCCCCAATTTTGAAAAAATATCTTAAGTTGGCGAAATCCTATTAAATCTAATACTTTCTCTAAAAATATAACAAAAGTTAATACTCCTATGAAGAGATTAAAAATTTGCCTTTCAAAGAATTATGAAAAAATACCAATGAACAAATTAACATGTTATGTACTGGTGGTAAAAGAAATTAAAAAAATTAAAAAAGAAGAGTTACATATAAAACGGTGCATAAAGTTTTAAAATAATATAAAATTTGAACTTGAATTTTTTTGTTCTTCCTGCAATAGAAGAACACGTTTTAAAAGGTTATTATGTTTTTATTATTACTATACCTGTGAAGAATGACCGTTGTGTCTCTCACATGTTGCAACGTGTAGATTATTGATAGCTGAAAAGATTATAAAGCTTTTGTATCTCATTTCGAAACGTCTCGTCGATCTTGCATTAACAATAAATAATAATGATACAGCTAGCATCCCATATCCAGCCAAGCTAGCCTTGCCTTATATTTCTCTTCAGCGTTTTGCATGCTCTATTCTCAACGATAACTTATCATCACCTCCCTTTATAAATCCCTCACCACCACATCTCAATTCCCCTTATCTTAATTTCCTAAAAGCAATTTGTGTTACAATAATGGAGTTGAAGAGAAATTTCACTAATTGCTTCTTTGTGATTTTGTGGATGGGTACTTTTATTATTAGCTCGTGTGAGGCCTATAAGTTCAATGTTGGTGGTAAAAATGGATTATGGGTTGTGAAACCATCTGAGAATTACAATCACTGGGCTGAGAGAATGCGGTTTCAAGTTAACGATACTCTTTGTAAGCAAGCCCTAGCTCTCTCTCTTATATATAATTCATTTTCTTTTTATATTATTAATATTATACCCTGCCCCGTAGCTTGAATGGTCATGAGTATGCATTTGTGGCTGCGCTTGCTCGCATTCTTGTTTACTGTGGATAAGAATATTGTAAATATGTTATAAAATATTAATTCTTTGTAGATTTTAAGTACAAGAAAGGATCGGACTCGGTGTTGGTGGTAACGAAGGACGATTATTTTTCATGCAACAACAAGAAACCGGTAAAATCTTTAACTGACGGCGAGTCCGTTTTCAGTTTTGATCACTCAGGTCCTTATTTTTTCATCAGCGGCAATGCTGATAACTGCAACAAAGGCCAAAAGCTCATTGTTGTAGTTATGGCTGTGAGAAACAAATCCCAACACCATGAAACTCCTCCGTCTCCTTGTCCGGTTTCTTGTACGCCGCCTGCTTCTTCTCCACAGTCGTCTGCATCTTCTCCCCCGACATCACCTGCATCTCCTCGTTCTTCGGTACCACCTCCAGTAGAGTCACCAAGGAGCTCACCAAGTCCTATGCAGCCACCGGAGCCTGGTGATATTCCATCAGATTTCGGTGCTCCAGCACCGGCTCCAACAAGTTCGGGTTCATCGGGTTTGGGTTGTAATATTGGCTTGGTTTTGGGATTTAGTGTTGGAGTGACTCTGATTTTGGGTAGCTTTATTGGCTAGACCTAGTATCTTCTGTTTGGACTTTGGATTATATGTTGAGGGTTTGAGTAATTACATTATTTTGTTCTTTTCAAGGATTATATAATTTGAAGTAAAGTTCTTTTCTTTAGCTACAATATAACCAAATTTCATGTTGCTACAATATTTACCATGTGCCTTCTCGCTTTGACATTCTAATGAATCGTCTAATCATATTAATTAACAAAACGGTATTTGATTTGGTATACTTGTTTTTTCATTTTTTGTCCCCATAATTTAGTTAAAAAAATGTGCATGATTATAAGTAAAGTGAAAAGAAATTATTTTATATAAAGTGTATTTGATTTTAGGTAAATTGTTTTTATTTATAAAATAAAAAATGTCGCATGAAACAAAAAAGTGATATTATTTCAATTTGCAAAAATGTTTACGGTCTTTCGTGGCAAGCACAAAAATGTTATTATGTGTTTTGGCATTCTCCCCAAATGCCATTAATAAAACGAAAATGACATTCATACCACAATTAGCACATCATTTAGCACCGAACGGTGCGTTTCAAACTAACGATAAATAAGTCACTGTAGCTTCAAAAATGGCACACGCACGGTCAACACACACGCGCTTTCTTGCTCTGTCTCTCTCCCTCAAAGCACAGTTCTGCGCTCTCGCCCTCTCCCTCATGGCACAGCCCTACTCTAATGCTGCTCTCTCCCTCACGCGACACATCTGCTCTCTCGCTTTCTCCCTCACGCCACAAATCTGCTCTTTCGCTCTCTCCCTCATGCTCCATTCACCAATATGACCAGCCACTGTTCACCGCGCTCCGGTCTCATTGTCGGTCATATACACCATCAATGAATGGATTAAAATTAAATTGAAGTTAATTATAATAAGTGGACAATCTTTTCATGAATTAAAGCTATCAGTACAAAGCTTACGGAGGGAGAGAGCGAGAGAGTGTGTGCGTTTGTCCAACAGCGTGTGTGTTTTACCATTTCGAAGCTACAGTACCAATTTATATTTACTTCAAAACGCACCGTTCGGTGCTAAATGGTGTGCTAAGTGTTGTGTGCATATCGCTATTGGTTGTCAAAGGGCAAGTACCTCGGCTTGCTTAATATATTTCTGGTGTTAAAAATAATAAGAGTAGGCAAATAAAAACCTTAGAAAATTAATAATCCTAATAATTAATAATGAAATTATTGTTCATAGATTATTGTTTATGTAATATTGTTTGTGATTCAATATTCACATTCATTGTTCATATAATGCCATAAACGAGTCACTAATATTCACAATTACTATTTTTATCATATTGTACAAGAGTTACTACTTATTGTCATTATTCATAGCACTGTTCATATTATTGTTCACTCACCCTAGATCCATCAAATATAATACAAATAGTAAATTATATAAAGTAGCACGCAGAGAATTTTTACGTGGTTTGGATCTCACTCCCACATCTAGAAAGGCCAAGGCCACAATCCACTAAATGATGAAACAATTGCAACCTATTGGAATCTTACACAATTTTAGACTCTCTCTAACTCTTGCCACCATATTAAATCTAACTCAATTGACCTTGTGTAGTGAGCAACACTTGTCTTCAATTATGTTTGCTACTACCTTGAAATCCCTTCAACACAAAAAACGACTCTTCCATCTTGAAGAAACCAAAGTAATCATATAGAATGTCTAATGAAAGACTTAATGTGAAGAAAACTTGAAGACTAAATAAGTTTTGTACTTGTTCTTTACATTGGCTACTTCTCTGATATGAAATACAATATGTCTACTTCATTATTAAATGTGTGGTATACTTCCTTTTATATAAGTTTAGTGTTTCTTGAAACAACAGTAGAGGAGTACTAGGATATACTTTCTTAAAAGTTCAATATTTCATAAATACTTACCCATATAGAAATCACTTTTATTTGGAGCTCTTTGATATGTAATCCTTATGTACGTGCCAATTAACTTCTTTATGCCTCCAAAAAAAATATTCTCTAACATTCCACATAATTTAATCTAATAAGTAAAAAAAAAAACTAGACAAATCCCTAATGCAAGGAATACATAAATTACAATATTATTAACAGCTGATAATAAAAACTCTACCAATCTCCCCCTTTAACATTCTTATAGTCAAAACATAATCAAATAGCATGGGTAACCATGCCAATAACCTACACATAGGTAACAAAACAAATGAGGAACTTAAGAAAATAAAAATAAAACAATTTGTCACCGTAAGTTCAAGATCAAATTCTCCTTTAGTAAACAAATGCTCGTGATTAAAGTTCACTTGAGAAATAGTAAGAGATCAATAATTGATAAACTATAAAGTGCACCACTTAAAGACTTGCCTTAAACATTATCGTTATTGAGGACATAGGTAAGCAAATAGAAGATTTTCTCAATTAACAAGTTATTAATACAAACACACAACACACAAATTGACCAACAACAAAAATTTACCAAGCACACACTAACAAATGTGCACACAAAATTTGAGGACTAAAAAATTTCAAGCAGAAAATCTGAAATTGTAGAAAATAGTTCTAGAGAGGTTGAATTATGAGGTGAAATATGGTTAATTACTCATTCTCCACCACCAAACATTGGATTTTAGGTTAATTATCAAATCATGGTTAACTTTCTTTTGAAAACAAAAACCTAAGATATTTACAAGCTCAATTATTTTGATTTTACCTTATTTAGTTGTCAAGCAGAATAAGCCCTTTACTTAATCTCTTTCTAGAAGACAATCCAGAACAAGCTCTCTAGATTTATTTTGATAAAGTATTAGAATGAAGAAAAATATAGGCTGAATCAAGAAATAAACACGCAAGCTTGGTTTATTTATTTTGAATTATATTCCACGTGCAATCAAATGAAGATATCCCATAATTTTGATATCCCATTATCTTGGTATCCTGAATCTTTATCACAATTCGCCACTTGATTAGTTCTTTGACAATTACGGATCAAAAACTCTAAACTAGCAATCAATTAACCATCAAATTCACCTACTTGGCCACTTAAACAAATAAGAAAACAATTCTTGAAACATTAAAATCAATAAAAGATAATTTTTTTCTAGAGAAAGATAAAGAAATTCTAATTCTAAAACTTTGTTAATAAAAATCCATGGCTAGGGTTTTGAAATCAATCCTAACTAATAAAAAGGCTACTCAAACATGTCTAAGTTATTCAATATCAATTACATTAAGGAAAATTAAACAAAAAAGAAAGACTTATTGATTAAATTCTGCAACGACGTCTTCTCTCCAATTTGCCCACTCCTCTTTTTCTTGTCTTCTTCTCTTCTTTGGAATTGATTCTTTATGTTTTTTTTCCCTCTCTCATTAGGTCATTTAACTTGTTGCCTTTATATAGAATTATTGTATAAATTCTTGTAGGATTAGTGAAACTTGTTTTTGACTTCCTTTTCCTTATAAGAATATAATTTTGACCCTAGGAACTAGGAAGTACTTGCATGCGGCGAAGTAACTCTAATATCAATTTCCGTTGTAGGCCCAAATAAGAAATCCGACCACCCTTTGAGCATCAATGTTTATGGCTCAAGCCTGATGTTCAGTCTTGGTAAAATCTTTAATATAGGCCCATAAAATAAATAAACCCAAAGATTTGTCCAAGAAGCAATTAAAATCCATGAAGTCATAATTTATCTATTCTTCATTAAAATTTGTAGTTTTTTTTACTCTTTTTTTCTTGAAATCAAAACTCCTAAAAAATATAAAAGATAAATAAAGTTTCAATAAGTTCACGAAAATATCAAATAATTACAAAGAAAATAATAAAATACTACTAAAAAAATTGTATTTTTATAATAAAAAATTTATGATCATACAAATCTATTTTTCGTGGAAGTATAGTTAAAAAATAATACTTTCACGACTGATATATTCTTTTTTAACCTATTATGACACATTTGTGACTCATATTTATGCCATTTATTATTGACAGAAACATATGATGTTCAGTTTTTATTTTAATCATTTACAAAACTTGACAGGGATCAACCGTGTGTTTGAATGATGTCAATTTGAAATTGATTTATTTATTTTTTAATATCCCTAAAATATTTTATTTACAAAAATGCCACTAACAAAATATTTTTATTTTTCTAATTATTAAAAAAAAGAAGAAGAAAGCTTAAGCGGGGTCCTTCAAGCATTATTGTTTAAAAGGCACAAACTTTCAACACTCAGAAAAAATTTTCTAAGCATGTTCAGCGAATAAACAACCCCTCTCGCTCACAGATGATTGAACCCTCTGCCCTTTACAGTCCTCTCTTAATCACTAAGGAACTTTCATAGCCACTCTGACTCAATTGACCAATCACAGCCACCATCATTCATAGTTACTGTCGCTCTTAGTCCCCGTCTCGATCTATCAGCCCTAACCCTTATAGCCACTGTCACTGCTGAAGAAGAAGAATCACTCATAGCTGCCATCGCTGCTTGTAGCCGATAAAATCTCTTATTTATACTTCGACCCCAAACCTCTCTTCACTCTTCTATATGTCACATCGCAACATGCAATAAAAACAAACAGAAAAAAATCTTCTTCAATTTGTTATCCTCTCACAACAAACAAAATGCCTGAGGCTTATCGCAATCCTCTACCTCCTCCGCCAACCCCCATCCCAGCGTTATGGCTCCCCAAGGCTCAGCCGCTCTGGCTCGGTTGGTGGCTCGGGCGCTGTCTCCAACAGGCTCTGATTCCACATCGATGATGCCCCCGTGCTGAAGATCTAGCTCATAGTCATCCTCCACAAGAGTCTCTGCTGCGTCGGTTTCATCACGGCTCTTCTCGTCTTTAGCAAGCTCTACCATTAAAAATCTGCTAACCAACCGACAGAATCGAGCTTACTGATGGTAAATCTAGTTTGCTCTATTTTATTTTATTTTATAATTTTATTCCTTTTTTGGTTTTTTTCTCTATAAATGATGGCTAAAATCAGGACTTGGTTGGTTTTTACGGATGAGCCTTTGGTGCTCAACTGTGTTTATTTGTTAATCATTGATTTTATTATTTTGATTAAATTGTTCCTACTTCTAAAATTTTAACTTTTCGTTCAAATTAATGCAATGTGATACCAATTAGGGATATAACATAAAGATTACTGTATTTACTCTTATAAAAAGGGGGTGTCTTATTGGCTAGAAATGAATCCATGTGCGTTAAAGTCTTAAAGATTTGGAGTTTTTTTACTGGACAAGAAATGTCTTCCTTTGGTGGTTCATTTCTATAATGTTTATCAATGAATCTGGTGTCAAATAAGGACACTAGTTCATGTTTAGATTCAGAATAGGGGCGTTATTCTCGATAGTTTCTTTGGCTACGATTTAGAAAGAAAATTTTGGAACTATTAACATGTCTATCTTCATCTATTTGTTTTATGTGGGTGCAATTAGCACTTAGTCTGTGTGGCTTTGCCCTGATTCTGCTATAAAACTGGTGTGAGCTACTTAACTTTATGGTGAAGTTGCATTAGAATCCAACGAGCGTTTGACTCCTATATTTGAATATTGATATTCCTTTTTGCTTGTTTTCATAATTTGTATTTTTAGATTTAAGATGTGTACTTGGCTGCTTCTACTGAGCAGTGATCTAGTAATAGGAGTATTATTTTACTATTTTTTTCTAATTGTTATAGTGAACTTTTTCAGTAGTAGTATATATTTGATTGTGAATAAATGTCCGTAGTTTGTAATTGTTCTGTCCTTGTCTATTATGAGTCAACTTGGCTATGAAAAGTCATGACTTTGAGATAATAAACTATTAGATTCAGATTGAGATTTTATTATGAGTCAACTCTATTTCTTAACGGGTCAAATTAACTTAGTTAATTTGCAGGTTAGTTGTGAGTTATTGAAATTTGAGTGAAAAAACGTACTTTTTTCGTCTATGACATTTAGAATGGGTGCTCACTCACTACTTTTCCCTACTTTTTAAGCCCATACTTTGATTCAACAACCATTTTGATGGGTTTATTAATAGCTGCAGTAAATAATCTGTTAGTTGGTGCCATGAGTAGTCAACATTGGAACATTTTCGTGTGATTTTCAGCTGTCCCCAGTGAGTTGAGTTTAAGCAACTAGTTACACTTGTTAAGCATTTAATTGTAATTGAGATATTGATATATTGCACCCAGGGGCCCAATGACGCGTTCAATATTACCATGTTATGTCAGTTTGGGTCAACTTTCATTATAAATATTAACAATAAATACAAAGTATTCAAAATATATTTTATCACTAATATCTTAATAATTACTAATAAAGTACTCACAAAATATAAAATATTAAGATTTCAAAATACATAACTAAATTTTAATACTCCATTTACATAAATATAATGTTGTAAAGACAAATAAAAATAACAACAGTTACAACTTACAACACAAAATAAAAAGAAAATTTGGAAACAAGCACCAACAACATTATCTCATTTTCACAAAAAAAAAAATGCAAACAAACGCCAACAACATTCTCTCATCTTCATCAATATCAACATCAATTTTAGGAAATTTTCAACTCAATATTTAGATCTATAAAAAAAAATTAAAACGATAAGTAATTAAATAAACAAACTATATAAATAAGATACTAGTTTAAAAATAAAAAATAAAGAACACTTACAAGTCAGCAACATCAATCAACTATCAATTGCTCCTCCAGCTACTTGTTGTTGTTGAGATTGCATTGGCCTAAAAAATTCTTCAAGAAATTGAAACAATTATATTAAAATCATTAATTCTAATGTACAAAATGTTATAAGTGAAATCACAAAAAATAACATAATAAATTTACAATATTACTTGTTTCAACTAATTCATAGAATTTAGCTTCCTTCTGACTTGGTTGTATTGTATGCTCTCTTAATAGAGTTGAGTGAAGTCAATTTTGAGTGTAGATTAATGACTCGATTGTTTTATGAGTTAAAGAACTTCTAAAAAAATCAAGAATGCGCCCTCCTATGCTAAATGCTGATTTAGAAGTCAAAGTAGATATTGAAATTACCAAAACATCTTTGGCAATTTTAGACAAAATCAGATACCGAGGCCTATTCAATTTCCATCAAGTCAAAATATCAAAATGGAAATTACTAGCACTCTCATAAGTCTCTGACAAGTATTTTTCAACACCATTTTTTCCACTAATGTCATCATTTGAACTTTCTTTCTTCTTTCTAAATTGTGTAAAATGATCAAATGACCCATAACTACTAGTAGCACCGTCATGCATAGCACTACTTCTCTTACCTCTGTTTGGATTACTTTCACTACCATAGCTTTCAAAAAGCTTCAATAACTACTTTTTAATGTTAACTCTCAATTCATCAACCTTTCTAATATCATACAAGCTACTAAAACACCATATAACAAAGTCAAGTTTATAGTGATAATCAAGCACATTTGCCACAATCAACAACATATTAAACCTTTTCAAAAGAATAACCCTAATATTTGACAAAATTTTCCTCCATCTTGTAACTCATTTGATTTAACAAAAAATCATTAGAATCAACAAGAGACTTCATATGAATATATAACTTTCTACATTTCATTCAAGTAATTATTGGAAGTAACTATTAAAGAGCTACTAAATTTTAAAGTTACATGATAAAAAAACTAAAAGACACTTGACTAACCTCTTTGCATTTTCGCAATCCTCATTAGTCGGTGGCCACACCCTCCTTTTTTCACTCTCATCCTCATCAAACCAGTTTGTATAATGGTCATCCTCTTCCTTTAGCCTATCAAATGCTTTCTCAAATTCTATCGCTTTTTCTAACATCAAATATGTTGAATTCTACAGAGTCGAAACGTTTAATACCATAAGCCTTCCACGCGAGATTTTCTCTCTATCAACTTATGGTTTGAACTTTTGTAATCTTGCTGGGGAGGATCTAACATATTTCACTGCATTCAGATACTAGCTATTGATTGATTCACTTGTGACAACCCATCTTGCACAATGAAGTTGATTATATGCGCCGAACACCTCATATGCATATATAAACCATTCAAAACCATCGAATTTCCACTCTAATTTGCCAACTTCTTCTTCACATAAGATATTGCAAGTGTATTAGCACTTGCATTATCCACTATAATTGTGAACAACTTCTCAATCCCCTAATCAATCAAACAATTTTTAATTAGCTTCCCAATGCCATCTCCTTTATGATTAGATATAGGTGTAAAAGTGAGAATCCTCTTATGCAATACCCACTCTTCATCAATACAGTGAGCCGTAACTACCATAAAGTTTGACATTGAATTGAAGTCTATGCGTCCGTGGTAATACACACACTTTGTTTATTTGCACTCAAAACACGTTTCAACAGTCCCTTTTCATTTGGATACAATTCAAGAATATCCCTTATAATTGTTCTTCGAGATGGGACCTCAAACTTTGGACAACAAGTTTCCATGAACTCCAAAAGCCCTTTTAGCCTCTAAAAATCTAAAAGGCAACTCATCTTTGATTATCATTTTCACAAGTGTCACTTTACAAGCCTCTCTATTAAATCCTATGTGTATAACCCTAGCGGTACCATCATCTTTACCTTTACCCTTTTTACGAACTAATGTATGTTGTTTTGCATCATTTGGAGCCTTCAATTTTTTGTGCACTCTACATCTACCCAAATGAGTCTTCAAACTGTTGTTCCAGAATTAGTACTATAGGTTGTATAACTTTTTCCGCAATAATGACACTTAGCTCTTTGTCCTCCAGGTAGCTTCGAAAAATGCTTTCACACGAATGATCTCAACTCAATTTTTCTTTTTTTATTCTCGCTGACCTCTTCTTCACTATTGAGTTGTTGTACTTCATCACTAATTTCTTACACCTCATTATTAGCCTTTTGTACTTCACCAACATTGTCAACCATCCTACAAAATTAATGTGAAAATAAAATCTAAATGTAGCCACTGTCCAACATACAATCAGTAGCCATATTAAAAACATAATCAACAGCTATATTTGTAAATCATGCAATTTATAACCACTGTCTAACATACATTCGGTAGCCATGTTATAAACGCAATTGGTAGCCATATTTGTAAATCATCCAATTTAATTTCAAGTCATTGGCCAACATTTCTTACCACATATGCATGTACATACATACACTCACTTGTTTAGATTCATATTATAAGTTAAATGCTTGTTGTAAAAATCTATTGATGATAATCAGTATTTTTTCAATTAAATATCTCTTCTTTATAAACAACAAATTTAATTTAGTAAACGGCTACCTACTCTTTATTCTTGTGCCCTATAATATTATCCATGGATGATAACACCACTTTCTTGTCGATTAGTTGGACTAATCAAGTACACTTTTCAAAGGACGACACGCAACAATGATTAAAATATAATAGGAATAAAAAGCCTATGGACATAGAGTAGCATGCATGCATATATCTTTACTGACAATTTAAAGAATATTATGCACAATTTCAGATATCATTACGTTTCCCTTAACAGAAGCCAGCACTTAGCCAACATTTTGCTTTCTCTCATTCAGACACCAACTAATTGTAGAAAATTGAAGAAGCAATGCTTGACATACATACTAGCGCACGGTGGCTGGGAAGTAGAGCAGAAGCTATCGTACAGTGGCTGGTGAACAGAATAGAAGCTATCCCACGGTGGCTGGCGAGCTGACCAGAAGCTATCGCACGGTGGCCTGTGAGTTGAAGTTGTCTCACGGTGAAAAGAAGCTACTGGCTTTTGCGCGGTGAGAAGAAGATAATGGCTGTCGTACGGTGGAAGAAGGTGTTGCACTGTGAGCACAAGTTGTTCAACTATGACATTATCACTGGTGAGCAGTGTCGGTCATGATTGTCGTGTATTTGGTTGGGTGATTTGATTTTGATTTTGATTTTAGCCTTCAGGGTTTGTTTTGGGTGAAATTAGGAAATTGTAACATATATATACTCGTAATTGTGTGTGCAGGCCTATTTTAGTTATCTTACGGAACTAATAAAGTTTAACACATGTCGATTTGAATAAAACCTAAAAAATAACCCAGTTTTTCGGTTTAGCTGAGTGAACCGAAAACCGAACCGACATTTCAGTTTTTTTTCCAAATCATATATTTCGATTATTTTTTAAAATTAAAACTGGTCTGAATTAGAACCGAACCATCGGTTCGGTTCGGTTTTTTCAAGGCTACAATTTTTTTTTGTCAAGTGTTATCTGTAGCATGTGATGAACACTTTTCTTCGAGAAAAACTACAATTACTATTTTGCAACATAGATGTTATTGGCTTACCATATTCAAAGGCAGACATGAATTTTGTAAAACTTGTGAAAGTAAAATATTAGGGATCAATTACTAAAAGTAACATGATGCCCTTAAATTCAATACTTAAGATAGAAATATTTGATTGTTGAAGAATTAATTTCAGAGGTTTGTTTCCATTAGGTTTTGGATTTGTGTAAATATTAGTTGCAGTTAATTATCTCTCAAAATGGATTGAAGCAATTTCTTGTCGAAATAAAGATAGCAAAACTGTGATTAAATTTTTAAAAGAAAATCTTTTAAGTCAATTTAGAATCCCTTCAGCCATTATTAGTGATGGAGGTAAGTATATTTATAATAAGCCATTTGAGTCTTTAATGAAGAAATATGAAATTAGACAAAAAGTTGCTACCTCTTATCACCTTCTAACAAATAGTTGAATTAGCAAACAGGGAGATAAAATAAATTTTATAAAAGATGGTTAACCCAAACCAAATATTGGTCTCTTTGATAACCTATGCACTTTAGGCCTACTATACTGCATTAAAGACGTCTTTAAGAATGTCACCCTATCAGCTAGTTTACGGTAAACCTTGCCATTTACATGTTGAACTGGAGGATAAATTATCTTAGACTATTAAAGCTTTTAATTCAAATCTTGATGATGCTGATAATATGCATGAATTGCAATTGAATGAACTTAAGGAATTAAAGAATGATGCATATGAAAATTAAAAAATTATTAAGGTAAGAACCAAAGCTTTTCGTGATAAAAGAATTTTTCAAAATTATTTGAAATTAGTTAAAAAGTGTTGCTTTATAATTCTCATCTGCATTTATTTACAAAAAAGTTAAAGTTAAAGTGGAGTGGCCAATTTATTGTAAAATATGTATATCCGTATGGGGCATAGAAATTGAGAATCCAAAGAATGGTATCATATTTAAATTTAATGGACAAAGATTAAAATCATATATGGTATACCAACCACATAAAAATAGCACCGAAATAAATTTGAGTGACCCATCACATTTTGATCAAGTTTTTTGGTGATTTAATTTTTTCTTTTTACTGTTGCTTCACATCTTGTTTGGGATCACGACCACCAATGTTAGTTTCCCATGTTAAAAATCTTGAAATACAACTCAGGGAAATAAAGGGTGTAATCTATGACCTTCTGTTAGCGCCTGAGGTTAACTCAATAAAAGGATTAAGGTAAGTTGAATGTTTGAAGATATCCATTCTTTTTTTGCATTTGTTTTTTCATTTTGATATTTCATTCGCCTTTATGTTTAACTCGATTTTACAGAATTGATTCATTTTTTCATATGTTTTAATTTACTTTCCCATTTAAATTGTTGATAATGATACTCTATGACTTCTTAAGTCAATATCTTCAAGTTCCCACAAAAACCAAAGCCCCAATATAAAAATGGAAGAAATACAATGTATATTGCATGTGTTTTCATTCTCTTCTTCAAAACACCCTCAAGAAAATTTACAAAGCTCGTTGTGCGCGACTGTGATTGTCAATGATCAACGGAATTTCTACTGATATTCGTTGGTTAATTGAAGCAAAGGTCCGATTGACAATTGAGTTTTCTAATCTATTTGTTTCTTACATACCTCGTTTTAGTAAAAGCACATTTGTTAAAAGAAGGAGAGCTAAACGACTTGGCTCAAAATGCCCTATTTGTATAAGACTTGATTGCAATTAGCCACAATGTAAAAACCTTAGGAATAATTTTAAAAATCATTAAAAAAATTAAATTCGTTAAGATGACCTGATTAAAGAATCTTTAAATGATATCTTACGATCTCTTAAGACATATCCAAGCGAATATGTGCAATGTTAAATTCATAATTTATGGATACTATTTCAAAAAGAAAGCGCACGATCTAGTCTTGGGAATTGACTCTGAAAGATATTGTTTTCCGGTTTATAAGAAAACTGGATAGGAAGTCTATCCTCATAGAGGGCATTCAAGCAGTTATTAAATATAAAACTAGAGGAAGCTGTGAGCTACAATCATAATTACCAATAAATATCCTTTTATTTTACTATTTTTTTATCGTTTGCATTACTACTTTTAGCGGTGTTTTTTGTAACATATGCACTTTGATTTTCTTAATTAAGTGTACGATTTAATTTTTCTGCTTCGAATCGAGATAAATTGAGCACGATTAAAAGCTCGAGTGATTGGATTTATTTTTCGTCATGGGTCTGGTATAAGCTTAATCTGTATTAAGGTTAAAAAAAGAAGAAGAAGAAGAGAGCCGGGTTTATATATTGGTCGGGGGGAGCTGTTTGGAATTTTGGGAAAAGAGAGAGAAAGAGACAGAAGAGAGAGAGAGAGAGAATTTGACCAGATATTGACCCGAACCCAACCTGGACCCGCGACCTTGACCCGGTCGTTTCTCCCGATTCCGGCCACCTCACCGGCCGTGCTTGGTACCGTTTTGAAGCTTGAGAGACGAGCAACGTATCCCTGCTATCCTTGTTGCCGGAAAACGCCTAGAACGCCGCCGGTTGAAGCTCGAAACCAGCGGCTGAAACTCGTTTTCGTCGCCGTCGATTTCGCCAGATTTTTGGCACACCACCACTTGGATTTTGTTCCTCAGCTCACCAGCATTATTTGCCGACCGACCCCGTCACCTGAATCGGCCGGATTGCCGCCGATTTGCTCTTGGAAAACTCGCGGCTTTGGGAGCTCGATCCGCCGCCGTCGCCGCGCGTGGGAGGTCACCGCCGCCACCATTGGACTCAGCGTGGCCGGAACTATCAGACCTAAGCTCCCCGTCGTCGTTGACTGAAGTCCGGTCACCGTTGACCGATAGGGCATTTCGGTAATTTCACTAAACTTTGGGGGTGATTTTGTAATTTGTGAAATCAGTGGGTAAATTGGTAATTTTAGGTTAGGGCAGTAAGGTAATTTGTGAATTTGAGGATAATTCGGTAATTTAAGTTGTTAAGGACATTTCGGTAATTTTACGCTCCGAGGGTAATTTCGTAATTTCAAACATTTTGATTATTCCCGTGATCTGAATTGGGTAATTGAAGATTCTACAGATATTTACGTTAAATAATGATGTTGACGGCATTTTGGTAATTTTGGCATGTAGGGGTATTTTGGTAATTATGTACATGCGGGAATAATTACTGTTGTTATATATTCGTTTCGAGAAGTATTATGTTATATTAGTTGTTCGGAGAATGATTATGTCGTTTCCTTGATTAGGAGGATCCGCGAACGAGAATCAACCTGCAGACGTTGTTGATACCGAGTCTGGTCATCGTCACTATGAGTGGAATATACACAGTTTATTTTCATAATATACGATGATTTTATGATACAGTGCAATATGTTTGAAAAATAAGTATTTGATGCTTCGATTTGATGATTTTAGAAAATTGAATTTATTTATATGTGTTGATTTTATTATTACTGAGAAAGAGTTTGAATAATGATTTTATTACCGCTTTTGAATAAATGCTTGATATAGAATTGAATGGATTTGATATATGTTGAAGAAAAAGAGAATGAGATTTCAGACGAGATTATATGTTTATGTACTTAAATGTTATTTGAGAAATCATTAAACAGTACCCTTCTCTCCAGATACAGAGATACAGATACAGATGAGATGAGATAGAGGCCTTTGGGGCCCGTCTGAACACACATAGAGGCTTTGGGCCGTGTGTTTGGGCGCTTTTGCCTTTTGGGGGCTTATGCATACAGTATGATGATTATAGAGATATAGATATGAGATATGAGATGAGATTTTCCCCATCTAGCCGTTGTAGCTCCGGGGCATGGCGGTACCCAGATAGTACGTCATTGCCTGTCCGTTGAGGTTCGGATATGATAAGATTATTCCCCTGGGTACTTGTTTGATGATAATTTTTGATATGCAGTATTTGATATGACACGTATTGTGATTTTATGCAGACTTTTGTTATATAGTATTTCAGTGATTGATTGGAATTAAATATGTTTATATAAGTTCTCATGAGATTTTTATGAAATTGATTTGAGAAAGAGCAAATTATTTTTAAATAAATTTATTTTTTAGAAATTAGTATCCACTCACTAAGTTTTATACTCACCACGTTTTTATCATATTTTCCCCCCACAGGAGATTTGCAGGTACATCAGTCGACCTAGTATCAGTAGTTAGATTTGAAATTGTGGCCACGTGATGGTGCTAGGAGTCGTAGTTTGAATATTTTGATATTTGGGATTTGCGAGTTATATTTATGGTTATGTTTTGTATTTAAAGATAATCATTGTATTTGTTGTTATATTAGAGTGATTTGTGTGATATTTGAGATGATGACTGGAGAAGTTGGATTTGAAGTTTGGATGGTTAATGATATATTATTAGGAGTGTTGTTTTGGTAAACTGTAGGTTTGGAAATGCTGTATTTACAGGGGAGATTCTGCCGAATTTTTGGTAGAATCTTTAGAGATTATTATATTATGCGATCCGATTTTGCGAGTTTAGATAGACTCGCCCTTGGAGTGCGGGGCGGGTCGGTTTAGTTGGTATCAGAGCATGGTTATAGATTCTGTAGACTTTTCGTAAATAGAATAGGTTTTATTGTTATTAAGTCGGAATTGATATTTTGTAGGCACCATCCTGATTGTTCGTTGCAGTAGGCGTGGCCGGGGACGTGGCCGTGGTCGCGGCCGTACTAGATTGGTAGCTGGGTTGACTGGAGGAGATGTACTTGCGGGGGAAAATGATCTCGTAGACGAGGGAATAGTTGAGTCTTCAACGCACGAGGTTGTGCAACAAGCACCAGGAAGTGCTCCGAACATTGAGCAGTCAATTAACAGATTAGTTCAGATTGTGACTACAGTAGTACAGAATCAGACTCATCCGCATGTCGGTCATGCAAATACTATTGAGCGTGTACGAAGTTTAGGGGCAAGGATTTTTAATGGTTCCGGTGATCCACCTGAGGCAGAGTCGTGGTTTATTAAGTTAGACCGTATTTTTGATGTGATGAGATGCTCAGAGGAAGATAGACTTACGTTTGTGACTTTCTTACTTGAGGATAGAGCTTATCATTGGTGGCAAACAGTAGAGCGTAGATACCAAGGACACGCTGCACTCACTTGGGCTATTTTTCGTAAGGAATTCTACGATCATTATTTTCCAGCTGTCTATCAGGATATTAAGCGGAGTGAATTCCTTCGGCTGGTTCAAGGATCCATGACAGTCGAAGAGTACGAGAAGAAATTTTTGGATCTTTCTCGATTTGCCACTTCAGCAGTTGGTGATGAGAGAAAGAGATGCAGACGTTTTGAGGAGGGCCTCTGATTTGAGATTCGCACAACTGTGACAGTCTCATGGTATACTGAGTTTGCTGAGATAGTTGAGGCCGCTAAGAGAGTAGAGCACAGTATCTCTGAGGGACGTAGAGTTCAAGCCCTGAAACAAAAACATAGCCAGAGTTAGGCAGAGGGTGGCTCGAGCAGCAGACCGCCGAAGAGAGGCTCACATACAAATTACTCTGCTGATGTACAAAGGAATCAGAGTATAAATAACAGAGGAGATCAGAGACAGACCACCAGTTACAGTTTAGCACAGCCATCAGTGGGAAGTAATGTTAGAACTCAGGGGCAGTATGACAGAAATAGGGGGGAATACTGTAGGAGTATACAACAGACCATGTGCCCTTCGTGTGGTAGGAACCATCAGGGCCAATGCCGTATGGGAGACAACGTGTGATATTTATGTGGACAACCTGGACATATTAAAAAGTTCTGCCCCACTTTATCTCAGGGTGACAGTTCTACATGAGGGACAGCCCCACAGTATCAGTCTCATGTTGGACCAGTTCAGAGTCAAAGGGGTATGCAGACAGGGGGTTCTATATCTAGAAGTCAGGCCGCCATTCCAAGTCAGAGAGGTCAACCTGGTCGACCTCGTACTCAGGCTCGAGTTTTTGCCCTAACTCAGCAGGAGGCTCATGCCACACCAGAAGTTATTATGGGTACATTATCTATCTTTGGTCATCCTGCTCATATTCTTATTGATCCTGGATCCACACATTCTTTTATTTCTTGTGCATTTATTATGCATATAGAGAGGGAGCCTGAATTGCTAGATTATGGTTTGGTTGTTAGTACACCTACTGGAGGGTCATTACTTGCGGAGAGAGTGTATCGAGATTGTTTGATTCAATTGGGTGAGCATGAATTTAAGGCGAATTTGATTATTTTAGTTATTTGAGATTTCGATGCTATCTTGGGTATGGATTGGCTTACATCACATCATGCTACTGTGGATTGTTTAAAAAAGGAAGTTGTTTTTAAGAAGCCAGGAGAAATTGAGGTGAAATTTTGTGGTGAGCGTAAAGTTTTACACTCATGTGTCATCTCGGCCATTAAGGCAAGCCGCTTGCTAAGGAAGGATTGTTCGGCTTATCTTGCTTACGTTATAGACACTGAAACTCAGGAGTTGAGATTGGAGGATATTCCAATAGTTCAGGAGTTTTCAGATGTATTTCCAGATGAGCTTTCCGGGATGCCACCTAGCAGGGAGATTGAGTTCTCCATTGATTTAGTTCCTGAGACGGCTCCTATATCTATAGCACCATATAGGATGGCTCCAGCTGAACTAAAGGAACTTAAGATTCAACTGCAAGAGTTGGTGGATAAAGGATTTATTAGACCTAGTGTGTCTTCTGGGGTGCTCCAGTTTTGTTTGTTAAGAAAAAGGATGGTACGCTTAGACTCTGTATTGACTACAGACAGTTGAATAAAGTTACCGTGCGTAATAATATCCGCTTCCACATATTGATGACTTGTTTGATCAACTTCAGGGAGCCAAGGTGTTTTCCAAGATTGATTTACGCTCGGGATATCATCAGCTTAGAATTAAAGAGGTCGATGTTCCTAAAACAACATTTAGAACTCGTTATGGGCATTATGAGTTTTTGGTGATGCCATTTAGGTTGACTAATGTCCCAGCAGCTTTTATGGATCTTATGAATAGGGTGTTTCGCCCTCATCTGGATCGATTTGTGATTGTGTTTATTGATGACATTTTAGTGTATTCTCGAAGTCAGTAGGAACATGAGGAGCACTTGCGGATTGTTCTACAGACCTTAAGGCAAAAACAATTGTATGCCAAGTTTAACAAGTGTGAGTTTTGGTTGGATAAGGTAGCATTTCTAGGCCATGTGATATCAGTTGAAGGAATTTATGTTGATCCTCAAAAGGTCGAAGCGGTTGTAAATTGGGAACGACCTACAAATGTGACCGAAGTTCGAAGTTTCCTTGGATTAGCTGGCTATTATCGTAGATTTGTGGAAGGATTCTCCAAGATTGCTACTCCTCTGACACGGTTGACCAGAAAGAATGCTAAGTTCCAGTGGGATGATGATTGTGAAAAGAGTTTTCAAGAACTCAAGGCAAGACTTACTTCAGCACCAGTTCTTACACTTCCGTCGGGTAATGAAGGGTTTGTGGTATTCAGTGATGCATCCAGGCAAGGATTGGGTTGTGTGCTAATGCAACATGGGAAAGTAGTGGCTTATGCTTCTAGACAACTTAAGAAGCATGAACAAAACTACCCGACTCATGATTTAGAGTTAGCGGCAGTGGTATTTGCACTCAAGATATGAAGGCATTATTTATACGGAGCAACATGCCAGATTTTCACTGATCATAAGAGCTTGAAGTACTTGTTTACTCAGAAGGAGTTGAATTTGAGACAGAGGAGATGGATCGAACTGATTAAGGATTATGATTGCACTATCGATTATCATCCGGGCAAAGCGAATGTGGTAGCGGATGCACTAAGTAGAAAATCTTCCAGCTCGATCGCTCACTTGCGAGTGAAATATGTGCCTTTGTTGATCGAGTTAAGATCTTTGGGAGTCGAGTTGAATACTGATACTCGTGGTGCTTTGATAGCTAACTTCCGAGTTAGGCCGACTTTGATTGACAAGGTTCGTCAGATGCAAGATCTGGATTTGCAGTTACGAAGGTTGAAAGAGGAGGTGCAAAAAGGTTTACAGACTGAGTTTGCGGTGAAAGATGATGGAGTTTTAGTTATGGGTAATCGACTTTGCGTACCCAATGTTAAGGAGTTGAAAGAGGAGATCATGGAAGAAGCTCATTGTTCAGCTTATGTAATGCATCCTGGCAGTACGAAGATGTACCGTACCTTGAGAGATCATTATTGGTGGCAAGGTATGAAGAGAGAGATAGTTGAATTTGTATCTCGGTGTTTAGTTTGTCAGCAGATTAAAGCTGAACATCAGAGACCTAGAGGGTTGTCTCAGCCGCTTCCTATCCCTGAGTGGAAATGGGAGCACATCACCATGGATTTTGTAGTGGGACTTCCACGTACTCAGAGTGGTCATGATAGTGTTTGGATAGTTGTTGATCGACTTACAAAATCTGCTCACTTTTTACCATTCAAGACCACCTTTTCGATGGACAAGTTAGGAAATATTTTTGTGGCTGAGATAGTCTGACTTCACGGAACACCGGTGTCTATTGTTTCAAATAGAGATTCCCGATTTACTTCGAAGTTCTGGACAAGTTTGCAAAAGGCTTTAGGCACCAAGTTGAATTTTAGTACAACTTTTCATCCACAGACTGATGGTCAGTCAGAGCGTACTATTCAAACCCTGGAGGATATGTTACGAGCTTGTGCTTTGGAGTTCAAGGGTAGTTGGGACATTTATTTACCCTTGATGGAGTTTGCTTATAATAACAGTTATCAAGCTAGCATCGAGATGGCACCTTATGAGGCTTTATATGGCAGGAAATGTAGAACTCCCGTATGTTGGGATGAGGTTGGAGAGCGGAAGCTTTTTGGTCTCGAATTGGTTCAGAATACTAATGAGAAGATACAACTTATTCGGGAAAGATTAAAGGCAGCCCAAAGCAGACAAAAGAGCTTTACAGATAGGCGTAGGCGGGAACTTGAATTTGAAGTGGGTGATAAGGTTTTCCTACGGATATCTCCTTGGAAAGGGGTACTTCGATTTGGGAAGTGTGGGAAGCTAAGTCCACGTTACATTGGACCATATGAGATCATGGAGCGTATTGGTCTGTTGGCATACCGATTAGCTCTACCACCTGCGTTATCCAGAATCCATGATGTGTTTCATGTCTCAATGCTTCGGAAGTACGTGTATGATCCTAGTCACGTGTTATCGAGACAACCAATTGAGTTGAAAGAAGATTTGACTTATGAAGAAGAGCCCGTGGAAAGACTAGAACAGAGGCATCAAGTTTTGCGTTCAAAAACTATTTCGCTAGTAAAAGTGTTGTGGAAGAATCATGCAAGGGAAGAGGCTACTTGGGAACGCGAGGACTTGATGCGCGCTCAGTACCCCTATCTCTTTTTATCAGGTACGTAAATTTCGAGGACGAAATTTTTATAAGGGGGAAAGATTGTAACATATGCACTTTGATTTTCTTAATTAAGTGTACGATTTAATTTTTCCGCTTCGAATCGAGATAAATTGAGCACGATTAAAAGCTCGAGTGGTCGGATTTATTTTTCGTCACGGGTCCGGTATAAGCTTAATCTGTATTAAGGTTAAAAAAAAAGGAAGAAGAAGAGAGCCGGGTTTATATTTTGGTCGGGGGGAGCTGTTTGGAATTTTGGGAAAAGAGAGAGAAAGAGACAGAAGAGAGAGAGAGAGAGAGAATTTGACCCGATTTTGACCCGAACCCGACCTGGACCCGCGACCTTGACCCGGTCGTTTCTTCCGATTCCGGCTATCTCACCGACCGTGCTTGGTACCGTTTTGAAGCTTGAGAGACGAGCAACGTATCCCTGTTGTCCTTGTTGCCGGAAAACGCCTAGAACGCTGCCGGTTGAAGCTCGAAACCAGCGGCTGAAACTCGTTTTCGTCGCCGTCGATTTCGCCAGATTTTTGGCACACCACCACTTGGATTTTGTTCCTCAGCTCACCAGCATTATTTGCCGACCGACCCCATCACCTGAATCGGCCGGATTGCCGCCGATTTGCTCTTGGAAAACTCGCGGCTTTGGGAGCTCGATCCGCCGCCGTCGCCGCGCGTGGGAGGTCACCGCCGCCACCATTGGACTCAGCGTGGCCGGAACTATCAGACCTAAGCTCCCCGTCGTCGTTGACTGAAGTCCGGTCACCGTTGACCGATAGGGCATTTCGGTAATTTCACTAAACTTTGGGGGTGATTTTGTAATTTGTGAAATCAGTGGGTAAATTGGTAATTTTAGGTTAGGGCAGTAAGGTAATTTGTGAATTTGAGGATAATTCGGTAATTTAAGTTGTTAAGGACATTTCGGTAATTTTACGCTCCGAAGGTAATTTCGTAATTTCAGACATTTTGATTATTCCCGTGATCTGAATTGGGTAATTGAAGATTCTACAGATATTTACGTTAAATAATGATGTTGACGGCATTTTGGTAATTTTGGCATGTAGGGGTATTTTGGTAATTATGTACATGCGGGAATAATTACTGTTGTTATATATTCGTTTCGAGAAGTATTATGTTATATTAGTTGTTCGGAGAATGATTATGTCGTTTCCTTGATTAGGAGGATCCGCGAACGAGAATCAACCTGCAGACGTTGTTGATACCGAGTCTGGTCATCGTCACTGTGAGTGGAATATACACAGTTTATTTTCATAATATACGATGATTTTATGATACAGTGCAGTATGTTTGAAAAATAAGTATTTGATGCTTCGATTTGATGATTTTAGAAAATTGAATTTATTTATATGTGTTGATTTTATTATTACTGAGAAAGAGTTTGAATAATGATTTTATTACCGCTTTTGAATAAATGCTTGATATAGAATTGAATGGATTTGATATATGTTGAAGAAAAAGAGAATGAGATTTCAGACGAGATTATATGTTTATGTACTTAAATGTTATTTGAGAAATCATTAAACAGTACCCTTCTCTCCAGATACAGAGATACAGATACAGATGAGATGAGATAGAGGCCTTTGGGGCCCGTCTGAACACACATAGAGGCTTTGGGCCGTGTGTTTGGGCGCTTTTGCCTTTTGGGGGCTTATGCATACAGTATGATGATTACAGAGATACATATATGATATATGAGATGAGATTTTCCCCATCTATCCGTTGTAGCTCCGGGGCATGGTGGTACCCAGATAGTACGTCATTGCCTGTCCGTTGAGGTCCGGATATGATAAGATTATTCCCCTGGGTACTTGTTTGATGATGGTTTTTGATATGCAGTATTTCATATGACACGTATTGTGATTTTATGTAGACTTTTGTTATATGGTATTTCAGTGACTGATTGGAATTAAATATGTTTATATAAGTTCTCATGAGATTTTTATGAAATTGATTTGAGAAAGAGCAAATTATTTTTAAATAAATTTGTTTTTCAGAAATTAGTATCCACTCATTAAGTTTTATACTCACCACGTTTTTATCATATTTTCCCTCCGACAGGAAATTTGCAGGTACATCAGTCGACCCAGTATCGGTAGTTAGATTTGAAATTGTGGCCACGTGATGGTGCTAGGAGTCGTAGTTTGAATATTTTGATATTTGGGATTTGCAAGTTATATTTATGGTTATGTTTTGTATTTAAAGATAATCATTGTATTTGTTGTTATATTAGAGTGATTTGTGTGATATTTGAGATGATGACTGGAGAAGTTGGATTTGAAGTTTGGATGGTTAATGATATATTATTAGGAGTGTTGTTTTGTAAACTGTAGGTTTGGAAATGTTGTATTTACAGGGGAGACTCTACCGAATTTTCGGTAGAATCCTAAGATATTATTATTTTATCGATTCGGTTTTTGCGAGTTTAGATAGACTCGCCCTGGGAGTGCGGGGTGGGTCGTTTCATTTTTATATCTAGTTATTATTTTTTTCTTTATTGTTTGCTTTTTTTTTAATTATCATTTGCTTTTTCTTTATACTGTTTGTTTTTTAATTATTGAACTACAAGCTTTACGCATCATTTGACAAATACACCAACTCATTTATAGATGTGAACCACAAGTTTTACGCATCATTTGACAAATACACCAACTCATTTATAGTTGTGTATCATAATTTCTGTCACAAAGATCGTTGACTATGAGCTTCTTCTTTTTTTCCCAACAATCAGAACTTATGTTTGAAGATTATTCTAATGGTAGCGACTTTGAATAGACAATTCATTAACTTAATATAATCGATAACCTAAGTCCATGACAACATAAAAAAATAAAAAATTCCAACAATGACACAAAAAATAAAAATAAAAAAGATTGTTCAATACCTAACAACATCCAAGGAAACATCAATAGCCATAAGAACATAAAATTAAAAATCAATCATAAGAAATGCCATTAAATTTGCTTCCCTTTCCCACCAACTTCTTCCAACTTTAATAAATTCCAATATCCACACTTCCCAACTTAAAGCTAAGCAAATAAAATTGAAATGAGTAAAGTAAACACAAATATAACTATTAAATATTATATCAAATTCGTATAATGGTACCTGTTATTGAAATAAGTATGGTAAACATCATTCAATCGCCAATTGGTCCTTTACTACTTGTGCTTGTTGTACTAGCATTGGCTTCACAAATTCTACAAAGAAATAAAACAAATGTATGAAAATCATTATTTCTAATATTGAATACTACAAATAAATTATCAAAAGTCAACAAAATCATGTTATTACTTGCTTCAACAACTTTATAAAATTTAAGTTTCTTCCTTGGTTGGCTCTATTATGCAATCTTTGAAAAGAGTTGATTGAATCTAATTTTGAGTGCAATTCAAGGACTCAACTATTTTAGGAGTCAAAGAACTCCTAAATGGGTTGAGAATGTGACAATAGTGTTAAAAGTCAGCTCTGAAGCAACAATTGAAATTGGAATTGTCAAAATATCTTTGACAATTTAAGACAAAATTGGATACCTATGCCAATTCAAATTCCACCAACTCAAAATATCAAAGTTGTCATTCATCATCTCTATTTTGTCCTACAGTATCTTTCAACCTCATTTTGCCCATCATATCTATATTATGTACTTGCTTTCATCTTTTATATTGTGCAAAAAGATCAAGAAAATTAGAGCCAGCACACTCACTCATCCCATTAGTCTAACCCATGCAACTAATCTTAGCAGGACTATTTAGATCACCAGAATTATAGATTTGATAAAACTTCATCAACAACTCTTTAAAGCTATTACACAACTCCTCAACCTTCTTAGTATCATGCAAATTGCTAAAGCACCATGTAACAAAGTCCATTTTATATTGAGGATCAAGTACTACTACTCATTTCAACATGTTGACGTTCTATAAATTATCACCCTAATATTTGACAAATTTTGTTATCATAAGTTTGACAAGGTAAACAAACATCATCAGTATCATCACTTCAAATGAATTTGAACTTTCCACATCTCATTCAAATAATTATTCGTAGTCACAAACTTAGAACTACTAAATTTCAAGGTCTCATCATAAAAGACTAATAGAAATTTTACTAGCTTTCTTGCATTGTCCCAATCATTTTCCATCGGTGGCCCCAACCTGTTTTTTCAGTTCTCGTTCTCATCCTTTCTGTCAACTCTGAACCAAATTAACATAATGCCCATCTTTATCTTTTAATCTATCATATGCTTTTTCAATTTTCAAAGCAGATCTCAAGATCAAGAATGTTGAATTCCACCTAGTCCGCACATCTAACACCATATACCCATTGTATGATATTTTTTCTACATCAACACAAGTGTTGAATTTTTATTTTCACTATATTGTGAATACTATCTATTAATGTCTTCACCGCATCCAACCCATCTTTCACAATCAAATTTATTATGTATCCTAAACATCTCACATGCAAATACAAACCATCTAACACCAATAAATCCCAACTCCAATTTCCTAACTCTTCAAATAACTGACCACTTTTTCATTAGCACTTGCATTGTCCACAGTAATTGTGAACAAGCTTTCAATAGGCCAATTAATCATACACTTTTCAATCAGCTTCCGAATGGCCTCTCTTTTATGATTAGAAATAGGTTCAAAACTAAGTATTCTCTTATGCAACTCCCATTTTTTGTTAATAAAATGGGTTGTTATCACCATGTTTAGTTTAAAGCCAAAAAAAAAAAATCAAAACTTTATTGGCAACCTTCAGTTGAAGAATTTTAATATACAATTTTAGGGGACCCATGTGTTGTGAAAATGCAAAACATGAAAGCCCTCATTGGCTAAGATGCCTACAATGTTTTAACAAAACAATACATTAAAAAAATGTTGAATGGATAGCCTACAATATTTAAACAAAACAAAATAGTGCATTAAACAAAATAATTTACCTAGACCATAATGATTCAAGGAAGAAAATGATGGTAAACCATCTTTAAAAAGCAAAAGAATAAATTAACATTGTAGCCTACAATGTTTCTGGGACAAAACTATCTTGTAATGGTGGTACTGTACTACAATTATGTTTTATTACATAATAGTCCTACTTGTTTTTTGAAAATAATACAATTTATAAAATTTGAAATTTTAACATATAAGCCCTAATTTAAAAATTATTTATTATTTTCTCTCTCTTGTTTTCCTCAGTTTAGTATTAATCTTGGTTCGTCTTTTCCTCCTCCAAGTTTTTTTTTAAAATATGGTTTCTTCTTCTCTTTCTATTTTTTAATAGAATTTCATAGATAATTTTATATTTTTGAATTTTCAAAGACAATAAGAAGATTTATAAAGAAAAAAGAAATAAAAGAAAAAAGAGAATTTTTTAGCAAATCAATCAATTGTATTCGATCAACTATTCGCTATGTTTGGTCTCCTATTTTTAAGTTGATTTTATTATAGTTATTGAGTGGTGGTCTCGCAAAGATAATAAGCTTATTTGATGAATTTTTAACATAATTAATCAGTTTAACGATCAATTTTTACTAATATCCATAAACATTTTTTTTATTTTTATTGAATATAGAGATGAAAATTCAACTTTTCTCTCTCTTCATACTTTCTAATCCTTTCCATATCTTAAATAAATCTAAGTTATCCTAAGATTTTAAAGATCTTGTGCCACTTAACCTTTAGTATATAGGATTTAGTTGTATTTTTTAATTTATTAAACCAATTGCTTAGTGAATTTCTTTTGGAGAAGATTAGGCCATGAGAGAATCATTGTCTAACTACCTTAAATTACAAAGTTTTAATCATCAACGTTAGAAAGAAAATCCTGTTAAAAATTCATTAGAATTTAACTATTTTTATTTGAATTTGATTGAATACTTGCAAACACTAAAACAACTTACCCATTTCAAATTGAATTATTATTATTAGAAGATTAAAACATAAGTTTTTGGCCTAATATGAAAGAGTTACTTTTTTTAGGTTTGACTAATCAGAAGAACTTTACTTTATTTGTTTCTATCTCTTATATTAGAAAAAAAAATCTTTCCAATTTTCATTTTGCATCATAAAAATTAAATCAACAAAGTTATTAGAAATCTTTATGTGAATTATATCATTGTCAAACCCCTTATAAGTCTCTATAGATTTTATCAAATATACATAAAACAATTAGGAAAAAATAATTCTACTAGTATTCAGCTCCATTATGTTCTCATTAGAAAACTAGAGAAATAAAAACAGAGGAAACAATAACTCCTCTTCATTGTTCTATTCAATTTTAATGTTATGTACTTTCTCAAAATTATGGATGATTAATTATAGAAGCAGCTAAGAGAAAAATAGCAGTAATGGGAGTTTTATGAAATATTGATGTATTTGTGGAATAAAACAAGAGATTCGTCTTTCTAAAATTGGGAAGTAATTATAGGCTTTATTTTGTATTTAAGAGGTTGTGACTTTCATGGATAGGTAACTAAATGATGCATTATTATTACCCAATATCAATAATAAAAATCCTCTCAAAATTCCCTACATTTTCCTTATACATCCTAATTAATAACTTAGCCAATAGATAAAAAAATTTACTAAAAGAAATAAGATAAACAATTAAGACATAAAAAAGGAAAATCTAAAGATTATTCACAAGTTGCGTGAGAAGGAGAGAGGAGTATGATTATTCATGGGGTGAGAGAGTAAAATAATGAAAATGATATTTTTTAGACTTTTTTGGAAACTAGAGGGATTGGAATGTTAATAACCTAAGTAAACACATCATGCATTACATTTATTTTTGCAATTGTTGCGTTGGATCCAATGGTTGGATCACAAAAAGACAAAAAAAAAGTGGTACGATACCACCGTGGCAACATAGCTGAACCCATGTTTATGAAAACCATAAACAAAACAACCTTTTTGAAAAATAGTTTTAAAAAGAATATTATCCGGCAGTAATCCGCATATTAATCCATAAAACTGTTGGGAAAATATGCTCTTTAAAAGCATATGTGTTTATTTAATTTTGTATTAAAGTCCATTTAATCATATTATATGTATTTATGTGATCACCATGTGGATTCACAGAAGACATAAATATAAGTTATCTTATGATTAAATAAATTTAATTCGCAGTTGATAAATAAAGTTGGGCACTTTATTTAGGTGTAAACTGTAATAAATTCATTGAATGATTTGTCTTAATCATGTATGAATTTATTAATGTAGTACGACTACATTGAACTAGATCAAATATGAGATTTAATTAACTTTGTAATAACTGTCAGACTTATTAAATCTCATAGGCGTTGATTTTACTGTAATCTTAATCTTGAGTTAATTATGATTTCATGATTGTGATTGTTATTCTATTTGAGTTACCAATGGGCACGGCACATCCTTGTGGTCAAGATTACCTGGTATCTTGGTGGGAGCAATTATGAGTATTGGAGTTATAGATTAACAATAGAATTTGTACAACACATCTCTTGATAGGTTTTCGGCACTTGATCATAGAATTCTCTAGTCAGAGTGTGTCAACATATTTAGTATGTTGAAAATGATCATTAGAGAAAACCAGTAAGGATCAAGGAATAAGATGTTATTAAATTGATTGGACAATTGAGATATCAATTTAATTAACGATGTGGTACAAAGGATTGTGCAGTAAAGAAATCAATGTGGCTTGGGACGAATTATTATTCGAGCATACAATTATGGAAGTCAGTTCCAATCTTTTAGTGGAGTAGATTTGGAATTAAATAATTGGGCTAGTTTAATTACAGGCCTAATTATTGTAGCCACTATTGTATGTTCCCAAATGATCCCTGGGTTAGCTCATTAAATTGACTGTATCACTACTGGACTAATAAGTAAGATAACTAGCTATTTGGGTCAAAAGCCTAAATATATCGTTTAGTGGGAGGCTCCATTTAATTAGATTTTGTATAAGGAGCCTTATGTTATTTTATAAGGTGGGTCCCCTATTGAAAAAGAAAATAAACGTGAGTTTTATTTTTGGATTTTTTGGAGCCTAGGGTTTTCACTAAAGGGAGATACATAAGGCTTATTTTCTCTAAAGAAAAGGGAGAGGCCACTTTATACAGATCAGAGAATAAGATTTTTCTCTCTATTGTTGAGAGAAAAATTTTCTCGTGCTAGTTGCTTTGGTAGTGATAAAGGCGCCCACACGTCAAGTGTAGATCGAACCTGAGTCATAACCTGGAAGATCATTGGTGGCAGTTCGTGATCTAACAACCGTGGTGGTGACGGATCGTGATCTAACAAGCGTGATGGTGACGGATGGTGATCTAACAGGAGTGGTGGCGGCAGATCGTGATCTAGGAGCCTAAATCACTTCAGCGGAAAAAGTCAACTCGGATTTTCAAGGTACGATCTCTAAATTACGTATTCCTATATATTATATGAGAGCGGTCCTTAAAAAGGTTTTATAAAAATTTAAAAACCTAATTTTTCCCCATCAAGAACAATAACCATATAATGAAAAATTTCACTCAGGATATATCCAAAAGAAGAGTCAACATAGACATGCAGAACATACAAAGATTTAACAATATAATCAACTACTAAATATAAAATGCAACACAAAAATAAAAAATTTCCAAGTAAGTAAAAAAAATCATAGTCTAAATGGTCTAAGTCAATCTCCAATTTGACATGCAACACCTAGGTTTTCAATGATTACAACATATTAATAGAAAATTAGGATTTAGTGAATACCTAGGTTTTCAATACCTTAGGACTGACTTCGCCCCCTTGTTCAATTGAACAACGATGACTAATTTTTAATGAGAGCTGGCTATGAGTAGAGTGAGAGGTTGAGGTCTTTGACATCCTCAACGACTAATTTGAGGGTCATAGTTATGAGTGCTTCTTCTTATTTTCTTTTAGAGGTTGTAAATAGTCACTATGAGTGATTCTTCTTCTTTAGTTGTGACAACAGCCATAAGGGTTATGGCTCAGAGATCGAGATGGCAACCAATGACTGATAGTGGTCGTGACTGGTTTAGTGAGTGAAAGAGTGCTGTGAAGGCTTCAGTGATTGAGAGAGGGACGTGAGGGAGAGAGTATTCAATCGTCTGTGATTGAGAGAGGGATAGCTATTCATTCAATATGTGAAAAATGATATATGAGACCCTTAGAAAAATTTTTCTAAGTGTTGAGACTTTTATGCTTGCAAAAGCATAATGGTTGAATGACAACATTTAAGCTATTTTTTAAAAATTAGAAAAATAAAAATATTTTGTTAATGGCATTTTTGTAAATAAAAATATTTCCTAAATATTAAAATGTAAATAAATTAATCTTAAAACGACGTTGTTTAAACCCATGACTGATGGTTGTCCTGCTTTATAAACGGTTAAAAAAAAACTAAACATGACATGTTTCTATCAATAATAAATGACATAAATATATAAGTCGTGAAAATGTCATAACAACTTGACAAAAATATATTAGTCAGGAAGGTATCATTCTTTGATGATACTTCTATGACAAATTGATATGTATCATAAAATTTCTATTATAAAAATGTGTTATTTAGTGGTGACACTTAGAAAACAAATTTAAGCATATTTTCACATCCTATCAATAGTCAACAAAATGTTATAGTAGACCTAATAATTAATTTAGGACAACACTTAGAAGTTAATTTAGAAAAGCTTAAAGAACTCTAGGACTATGACAATTTTTAAAACAATTAACCTAAATATACTAAGAGGAAATTTGGATTACATTAAACAGATATTGTCTAATATTAATAGCCAAATTAAAAGATTCACTAATTAAAAAGAAATAATACAATTACTACAATGATTAGACATAAGAATGCCTAAGCCCGTTGAATTAAAAATCAAAAGTCTTATAGAAACTTTAAAAGTTGAAATAGAAAATATTAAATATACAAAAGAGATTTACAGATACAATTAGATTCAATAAAATTAATATTAAGTGAATGCGTTTAGATAAATAATTAATAAAATCCTTAGTGGAATTAAGATGTGAATTACAAAATATTAATCTCGTATGTTATAATTGTAAACAATTTAATCAACAAGCTCTCTATTATTAAATTCTTAATTAAAATTTGTAATAAATTATAAGATTTTGACAATCGATTAATTAAATTAGAAACTAGTCTTCAAACTCGTAGAGAAAAACAAAGAAACGATATAGCTTAGATAAAGAATTAGTCATATTAATAAATAGGGTTGAAAGAATAAATTTCGGAGGACCAATTTTAGTACCTAAAATAGTAGACGTACGAGATATTTCAGGACTTAAAGTAACAGTGCATTAGTATTTTTATTAACTTTTTTCAAGTAACTAAGAGTACTTTTAAAAGATTTTTTATATTTTACTCTTCAAATATCAATTTGCTTACTGATGTGACAAATAAATAGATGGAAAAATACAATCTCCTCCAAAAGACTCATCAAAATAAGAATAAGTTAATATTATTTTAATAAAATCTTTACAATAGTAAATTGAATTGCTGTTATGCTTTTAAAAGGAAACATAAATAATAATTATTGCAGTATGATCTTTTCAATAAATAATAAAAAAATATTAATATAAGAAGGAGAAACTCACTCGACAATATTAAAGAGTGAGAAACAAATCTTATTTAAAGAATCTAAATTAACGTGTCTTTAGAGTGTTTAATATTGATATGACTCTTCAAATAAGAAGTAGAATTTTATTTAAAGAATCTTTTGACGATGCTCTAATATACAATATATTAGTAAATTCATATTTTAAAATATGCAGAAATCCACGCATTATATATATATATATATATATAGAGTAGTTTTTTTCATCAGGAATATCTGATTTTAATAAAATCAGGGATAAGTTAAAAGATAAAATAAACACATATTCCAATGCATTGTATTTTTTTGTGTAGTGTATTAAAATCTAATTTTTTTTTGTTTTTTAGCTAATCTCTGGTTTTATTTAAGTTAAGGATTCCCGATTGAAAAACTACACACACACACACACACACACACACAGAGTAGTTTTCTGGTCCAGAATTTTAAAGTGTAGAAAAATCTGGAAAAATTTTAAAACCGCACGGTTTTAAAAATTTACAGTTTTAAGCCTTTTAAACCATGTGGTTTTAAAACTTTTCCAGATTTTCCCACACTTTAAAATCCTGGATTGAAACATTTATATATGTGTGTGTGTGTGTGAAAAAAGGCCACGAGGATATGAGTCAATACTTGCACATTAGTTATTTTTTGGGCTTTTTAATGATTTCAATTTCAAATACCCAATATGATCTAGGCTTCACATTGAGACCACCAAAACCTTGAAAGAAGTATAAACCGCTAGACTGTAATTATGGAAACAAGTAAATATATCAAATAATGATATTGGAAAATTAATGGTCAAATACATAGTTTGATCATAAGATATGACAACAAATAATAGATTATTAGAATAACAAAAGAGATATCAATTTTTTTTTATCATATACAACGTTCATTAATCTCAAGTAGATTAGAGCAGAAATGATATAATTTATGACTAAAATTTAGATCAATTTATATGTTATTCATCACACACAGTATATGGATGGAAACTGTTAGACCACTAATGTAATACTAGTTAGGCGCAAAGGTAAAATAAAATCAATGTGTTATTATATTTCCACTTAAGTTACACACAACAGATTTGAGCTAAGGATACTTGAATCTTATGCTTGGTGCAACATTTTGGTGTGTCTTCTTAAGCTAATTTTTCATGTGATTTTTAAAAACTCTTCATTTCTGATTCAAGATTGGTTCTATGAGTAGACTTCTTTGCCGTCAAGAGTCATAAGTGTCACGATGATATTTTATGAAGGCAAATCACTTCTGCATAGATTTGCTCTCCATCAACTGTTTTCGTATTAATTTTGTGACATTGTAGTGAGTTCTATTGTGTTTCATGCGGTATATATCAATGCCATAAATGGCTTTAATGAAATAATCGCTAATTTCAAATGTCGCCACTGCATTATTATAATGTATATATTGATGTAAAATTTGGTCATGTTGTATGCCACTTGTTTTTAATGTCTGTGATGTCGAATTCAAATCCATAAAATAAAATATTGATCAAATGATGAACTTGGCAGTCGATATGGCGATAGTAGTCTCATTGAAAATGTGGTAAAAAAACAATATAATACATGTCTATTGCAAAAGGCGAACAAGAAAAGAAGGGAAAGTAATGTAAACTTGATTTATCTCCAGCCTAAAGAGGGGGAAGCACTTCATAAATTAATGCTTTTAAGCCTGCAACCATTTAATTGACACCATGCATACAAAGTCATGCTACAGTAACAATTTATCAATAACTTTAATGTCGTGCTGTTGTGGATATGTAATCTTCCATGGCCATTCAGCAACTATTTATTATTGGGGAGATAAAAGCATATCGATTGGTGATTTTTTTCCTCATTAATATTAGGTGCAGGTGTTTGTTCTAATTGAAGTAGAGGGAGCTAATTTTTTGAAATTTTGTTGACAGAAGATAGAGATCACTTAAATTAAAATGCTATTAAGCCAACACCTTTTAAATCTTTGTGCTCTCTGTATTCTATCAGCAACGTGCAGCTTCTTTTGACCCTCAAAACTGAAGTGATCTACTGATCTTCTTCCAAGTACTACTTGTAAGATTATTATTTATGTATGATTATTATTTTACTTGTTTATACATATATAAATACATAGACAGATATACTCATAATATAATTATAAATTTATACGTTATATATACACAACTACACCCAGTGTGTGTATATATATATATATATATCCTCCATGCATGCGTATCTATATCGTGAAATGAGCAATTGGCGGCCTTCAGAATGAAACCCCGCTTGAGGAGTTGAGAGAGATTCAGAATTGGGACTGCTCCTGTGACCTGCTTCATCGTGGGCGCTTTAGGCTGTTCATAGGAGCAGAATTAAAAGCCCAATAATCACTTGGGCAATTCATTGAGGCAGCCACAGTCCATAAGCATAAAAGCCATGAACTGTTCTATTTTTTTGTTCATTTTTTTTCCTTCTAGTCTGATTCACTTCCGAAGTAGCTATTGAGAAACTTAAAGATGAATATAATATCATGGACTTTAATTCTTAAATTTAACAAATATGAGAGCACATTTAAAAAAAATCATAAAAACGTTGTAAGAAAGTAAAATTTTGAAACAAGCACGTGACTAAAATATAAATGAATCTAAATTTTATTTTGGTTTTAAAGGGAAAAAATCATCATGAAAAAAAAAGTTTCCTCAATTTTATTTGAGCGCATGATAAGACAACATATGTAAATACAAGAACAATATGAGAGATAACATTAAAATTTTTATATTTTAAAATAATAAATTTTATTCATCTCAATGCTCAAGCAGGTGACAGAAGTACAACAGTTGGTTGAAGTGACCCGCCATGACCTCCACAAGGTGAATCTTACTAATAGAGGCTTAAAAATAAAATAATAATAAATAATAATAATCATTTTACAATCTATAAAAATTATATCCTTGAAAAATACAAATATAAAACACAAACTGCAGCAGAAGAATTTAAAATTCATGCCAAACCATCTAATTCCTCCATTCAAGTCCTTATCGATGCTCATCACGAATCAATCTTGATTACAGAAGCTAAATCATAATAAACTATAATGAGTACAAAACTTAGTAAGTAAACCAATTTTGCATATACCAAAATTACATAATACATATATATAGTGCAAATGAATGACGTGCCATTGTATTCGAAAACATCGTAAAACAAATCATCGAAATCTCATTCTGTCTTTCTCAAACTTTCACATTCTCTTTCAAACCACTTACTTGAGTTACCTTCATTCGATTACCGCTTAGTAGGACACTCCCTTAACTTTCATAACTTTCATACTCTTTGGGCTTCTCGCCAATGCGTCCTTCTCCCATTTATCTGATAATTATATAAACATCTAGAGAGTATCCTTCCCTAAGCCAGTAACGAATTCAAGCATCTAAGTTAAAACTATAAAACAATATTTCTTTCTACAAATTCCATTTGGCTAAAATCCACTTTCTCATTTTATAGAAAACATAATGCATTTTTGTGCTCATGCCGATGAAATATTCACACATACGTATGCCCATGTTCATAAACACACATATCAACATATCATATGAACACATCACATAAACACATGGGCAGAACATATAAATCAATATCCGTACATATATCAAAATAGACTTTTCAAATATATCAAACATATATATTGTTTATTGTGATTTTTTTGGAAATCTATTTTACTTACCTCCTGGTATCCTCGAGTAACAAATATAAATCGATATTATTGGCCTACAAATAAATAAATAAATACTCTCATAAGAATAAAATTAAACCATAATTATAAACTCTAATATTCTCAAATTCCTTAATATAATCACATTCTATACTTAACCTCAAATAATCTTAATTTAAATCATAAATCATCAAATACTCATAAATCTTGAAATTACGAAATTACCCTCAAACATCCAAATTACCAAAATGCCCTTGAATTCAATATTACCAACATACCCTCATATCAAAATTACCAAATTAACCTCAAATTATAAATTACTAACTTTATCCTCAATTTCAACAATTACTAAAATGCCCTTAGATTGTGAAAGTACCGAAATACCCTTGCCGGTCAACGGTCACCGGAATTCAACCAACAGCGACGGGAAGCTCAGAACTGAATGTTCAAGCCACGCTGAGTCCAAAGGTGGTGGTGATGACCTCCCATGCGCGGCGATGGCGGCGGATCGAGCTCCCAAAGTCATGAATCATTCAACGGTCGATCAACGGCAAAACGACGTCCCCAGCATTAGTGATTAGTCGAAAATGGCAGAGGGAAAGGTAAGGAACAAAACCCAAGTGCTGGCTTCACTGGAAACCAGCGAAATCACAGCGAATTGAGGTGATGATTCCACGAAACTTCAAAGCTTCGATCGGTGGCTTTCTGATCGATTTCCGGTAGTAAGGACAGCATGGACACGTTGCTCGTCACTCAAGCTTCAAATCCGAAAATGGGAGAATTGGTCGGGTCGTGCTCGCGGGTTGGGTTGGATCCGGTTCAGTTTCTCCTCTCTCTCTCTCTTCTCTCTTTCCTTTCTCTCTCTCTTTCTCAATTTATATGGGTGGTCAACAGGGTTAAAATCGGGTGTGGGGTATCACATAGGTCCTCAACTAATATGACAAACTGAAAAAAGTCATCTATAGTTGTATTAATGTTGTATCGGCCCTCCTTCAAAAAACAAATGTTGTATCAATCGAGCACATTAAAGATTTTAAGCGATTGATAAAACAACCAGAATCGAACAAAAACTCAATATAATGGTTTTCAAGTGTTCCAATAACAAGGACTAATTAATTTTGCTTATAATCGGGGAAAATTTGAAACAAATTAACAATATCCCTTTTTAATTGTAATCTTCTGCTATCTAGATCAATTGATTGCACCTGCCTCAACATCAGCAGCGACAAAGGGCATTGGAGGGATCTCCAAGCTTTGTAAATCAGCTTCAAGCATTTGTAATACCATCGGCATGGAAGGTCTCTCCGTGGGATTCCATTGAATGCACCAAAGTGCCACAATTGCAAGCTTTCTGGCAATTCCCTCATCCCCATCTTCCTTAAAATCCAAACAGAGCTCTTTTCCTTCCCTCATTCTATTGTAAATCCACTCTGGAAAATATATTTGGCTCTGAATTTCAACGGCAGGATCATTATTTTTTCTGCATCCGACCATCTCGAATAGCATCATTCCATAACTGTAAGCATCAGACTTGTAAGAGATCTCACCAAAATTCCTGGAGAAAAGTTCAGGTGCAATGTAGCCCGAAGTGCCTCTGGCGGCTGTCAGAGATACAATGCTTATGTCCTTTGAGCACAACTTAGCCAGTCCAAAATCTGAAATCTTCGGTTGAAAATTATGGTCTAATAATATATTGTGAGGCTAGATATCGAAGTGCAAGATCCTTTGGTTGCACGCTTGGTGCAAGTACTCCACTCCACGGGCCAGGACCATTTGGTACATATAACTAAGAAAAGTTCGTTAAAAAATCAACTCAAACAATGAAATGAGATGCTAAAAGTTTGACCCGTGCAAGCCTAACTTGGTAGCATAAAGACTCAATATTATTTGATTGGGTTTTAACAAGTCCCTCTCATTTGGCTATCTTATATAGGTATTTGTCCATAAGTTAAATGATAATTAGATATTTTAGGATACGTTTGGGATTAATGTGTTGTAGCATTTAAGTTATACTGTTGTGGAAAAAAACTTGTAACTATAAAACAAAAATTAATAATATGTAATAAATATAAATTTTAAATAATAATTTTGAAAAAAATTATTAAAGATATAATAGATTTTCTATTATACAAGTGAAAAATCATATTAACATAACTTTTAAGTTACAACAGTTAGTGTTTACAAAAAACTTTAGTGTTATAGCTTACAAGCTATAACTACCTAACCTCAATTCCAAACGCACCCTTATTCACATGGGTGGATAGATAATTAGGATACCATTTAACTAAATAATGAAAAAATAATAATAATCAAAATGATGAAATTATTTGAACTACAAAGTAAGCACCCTTTTACCTTACACACTTCAATTTTAAAATTTTAACTTATACACAAGTACACAATAAAAACACCAAAATTATCACAATTAGAAATCTTTGTCATTATGCATTTTTTCCCCTTCCTGCATTCACAAAAATGATGTTTTTTTCCCCTCATCTCTTATTCCATGTGAATATTGAGGATCACTTGATTAAACAAAATTTTGTTCTCCATAAATTTGCCATCATGAACGTATATTGGCTCTTACATAAAAAGCTGACAATCATAAAGAAAATGTCACTACAACAAATACATCTTTAGTAGCATTAAATTGTAGCACTTTTTTTTTAAATGCTACAAAATGTCATTCTATTGTAACATTTTGTAAAAAAATGCTACTATTAACTACTTAAAGGTTACATTTTATATTTCACTAGGTATAACATCTAATTTGTAACACATAATAAACGCTATGCTTAATTTTTAATAATGTAGCACTTTATAAATGTTACATATTTATGTTACATTTAATAAAATCTTATGGTAGCATTTTAGAAGAGCTATGTTTAACATTTAATAATATAGCATTTTGGAAAAGCTGCAATATAAACATTAATTTAGTAGCACACCAAAAATGCTACAAAAAAGAGAGAAAAATAAAAAAATAAAATTCTCAAATTAATTCTAAAATCCTTTTGCCTCTCTCTTCGCTTTTGTTTCTCTCCTCAATCCGTCTCTCTCTAGTCTTCACACATCAAAGCAAGAAAAGTCCTTTAACTTGTTGAGCAATTGAATCACATAGCATAATCATCCTTTAACTTGTTGAGCAATTGAATCTCCAAATGACTTGAGTTTGATAGAAGAAATTGATGGGTCCCAGAAACTGGTTTCATGAAGTAATTCACAATTTTTGCTTTTGGGTTTTTAAATTTTTGTTATAATTGTTCCTTTGTTTCCAATTTCTCTCCTAAAATTATTGATATCATTAATTTTTAACTTTTGTGTTGAATTGTGAATTTGAATTTTTTAGAAAATTAATTGAAGATAACCTTTTTTTTGTTGGATTTGAGATGATAAAATAATGCCTCCCAATTGAAGAAGACCCAACTCCTACACGGCTACACCTCTAGCTTTTGGCCAACCGCACACTGACCCAGTTTTGTAACCTCACCAAAAATAGAGGTTTGTGTTTTGCCATTTTCTTTTCAAATTATTATTATTATTATTATTATTATTATTATTATTATTATTATTATTATTATTATTATTATTATTATTATTATTATTATTATTATTATTGCTTATTTGTTTTTCTCTTGCTATCTTTTTAAAATTCTAAACTTTTTGTTTTGTGATTTTTTAGTTACACTAGTTTCGCCGAATAGATCATTGATTTTTTCTTTTTAATTTTCTTTTACTTTTTTTTAGCATATTATTCTTGTAATTGTAGTACTAGATATATATTTAATGGTGGTTAATATTTTTTCTAAGAGCAAAACACAATTATATTTTTGTTTTGAATTCATATGCAGGATGTGAAGATAAAGAATTTTTGGTGCAGGCCATGAAGATCAAGAATTTTTGGTGCAGTGTTGAAGGCAACTTGAAGATATAGTACTGGATTTGTTTTCTCTAATTTTTTATCATTACAAAATATACAAGTATGAGACAAATATACTTATCATTGTGTCTAACTTTTTAAGTAATTGGATGTTCACATATTATTACATAATTGAATTAGATGAAGGATGAATTGTATGTATAATTAGTAGCCTTTAAAAATATTGAGAATAAAAAATACATTACAAGTATCAGTTTTTCTATCTTCATTAACCTTACAAAGATGCTATGGTAGCCACTTATAAATTATCCAGTAGCGTTTTCTAATAGCCATAGAATGCTTCATATATGTAATAAATTTGCCAACAATAGCATTTTTTTGTGCTGTAAATATAATATGGTAGCACTTTCCGGATGCTATACATAAGAGAATGATAGCATTTCTACAATGTAATAATCAATAATTACATAGCTTTTTTTAAATGTTATGTATAACAGTTTGTAGCATTGAATGAATGCTATCAAATGCCAAGACTTTTAGTTACATTGGCTAACTTAGCATTGCCTAAAATGCTACCATTTGCTTTCGGTAGCATTTTTCAGATGCTACTATACATACTTTTTCTTGTAGTGTGTATTAGTATAATAATTCTTCTTAATTTGTATTCATTGAGTACAAAAGAAAATATAACAGATTAAACTTTTACCAGTCTTTATGAGTTTAATCAATCTCTCACCATTTACGAAAATTAATTGTAATATAAAGATTCAACATTAAATTGACGAGATAGAGAAAATTAGTACAATCTATTTGGTATTAGTTTTTCTTCAAACAGTCAAATCAGCCTAGCTAGCAACATTTGATCGACCACTCTACAATTGGCAATAATGCCGGAAAGCAGCCTTTATAGCAATGATATTCGCCATACAGATTAAGGGTGGGTAACATTATATTTGCCACCAAAAAACGAATCGTCAGTTTTTTTTTTTTGGTAAAAAAAAAATCCATCGATTTATATGAGAGAAAATAAAAAACAAAAAAAAACTAGAAAAACGCAAAAGAAATTACAGCTCAAATGAAAAGAAAAAAACTAAATCGAACCAAATTGATTGGACTTTCAGTTCAGTTCAAATTATTAATTTTTTGTTAAACTGACCATCGGAATTCAGCTAAATCTAACCTTTGCTCAGTGCCCACCCCTATTGATATAGATGGCTTCTTGAATTTTTAACTTCCAGTAATTGTAATTACACTTTTACAATTGAAAAAATAATGCAAAGCCTAATTATTATTTTTTTTCATTTACACAGCTCTGATAACTTTTCCGGCATATATAACAATGATAATAAATTCAACTTATTATTTTTATTGTCAGCTAAATAAAGACGATGCTTTCACTTTCAAGCACTGTAGAGAGAGGTGACTGAGAAAAGATATGGTTACTTACGTTTTTGGTGTTTAACGGCAACGCAGATTGTCGAAGTGCTTGTAGTATTGAACCCACAATAAACGCAGATTGTCGAATTGCTTGTATGGTTGAACCCACAATAATTCCCTGAATTTTCGCAGTCGTAGCATCCATCAAGAGCTTCCCATCCTAACTTTACTGGTCTTGCCCTCGCCGTCGTAGCAATATCCTGCTACGAGATTTTCTGTTCGAGATTTTCTGCAAGATGGAAGCATATCCTGCATTGAAGATTCGCTATCTATGGCATAGACAAGGTTTTTTTCAGTGCTAAAACAATTGATCGGTCCGATTGCTTCATATGAAGTCCATTCTGGGGGAGCCTTCTCAGTGCAGTTACATAAAGCGTAACTTAAGGTTTTTTTTTTCTTTGAGGAGAGCGTAACTTGAGGTTGAAAGACCAAAGAATTTGGAGTTTGTGAGGTGGAAAGAGAAAAGACATTGAAACGGGCATGCGGTCTCATTCACATCTGTAATGGTAATACTGCTGTCCAGATAAGAAATTTCATGGACATAATAATCACCAGAGGAAGGAAGATGCAAGATTTTCTTGTCACTTAAGCATGACAATTTAAACCCTTCAAGGCCACAAGATGTTGGTTGAGTTTTGAGTCTGAAGGGATATCTGATACTTGGGCTCCTATTACTGCAATTTGTTGGTTGACAGAATTCATATTTATCTGTCTTGTTGTCTTCTGCAGAAGCTTTGGCTAATGTACATGTGTAAGGTAAGAAGAGGAAGAGGATTATTAAACGCATCACGAGGGACATGGAGGGAGAGGGAGAGCGGAGTTTGAGTTATGCTTTTGGAATAATGAGGGAGAGCAGGTTTTGATTGTCAATTTGTGATAGAAAAAGGTAGGAAAATGGGTTTCTTTTAATTTCTTCTGTTCTTTCCTTCTTTCTTTTCTCCTTTTTCTAAGTCAATGGTAGCCCCAAAGAGACTAGTCAACTTCAATATCTCCCAATATCAGATGCATCGAGGAACAGGATGAGACTTACTGTTTGTGATATAGATTTTAGTGAGAGTTGCAAAAATAATTTGTAGGTAAAGAAATGAGAAAATTATGTTTTTAAGATCAGTAAGTAATGTTGTTCTTTAGAAAACAGGTAATTCATAGCATCTACCCTCCGCTTACCATGATATATCAGTGTGAGACTAAGGGTGTGTTTATGATTGATGGGAACTGTGTCTTTTAATTCACCACTGTTGAGAGATGGAATTATTAGCTATTAAGTAAAAGTGGATGCGTGGTGATATTTAGATGTCTGCCATATACTTTGGCAATTGTACTTTAAATTAAGTTTAGCAGGAGCAAAGAGTTCAAAGCATACTCTTAGCTCATTGAGACACGCAGCAAGCAGCGTTGCAAAAGGTTAATGAATGTACATGATCACATGACAAACCGACATCATATTCTAGTCGATATGAGCAATGACTCGTACTGAAATTTTTCAACATAATGTTATAGAAGTTTTGGTAGCATATGGACAATTTTTTCTTTTTAACACATATCATTGCCAAAACTAAGCATAGCAATGATTGAAAGAACATTTCTCAATTGATTCAGACACTAACAACTCTGTTAAAGAAGCTGATTAAGTCTCTCTTCCGGAGATGTGTCGAGAATAAGAGAAGAAAGGTTTCGGAGGCATTTGCAAATCGTCAATACTCCCTTCTAACATCTCCAAAACTTTTGTCATGGGGGGGCGATCAGCCGCCTGCACCTGAATACACCATAAACCAATCATACACAGTTTCCTTGCAATCATGGATTCAATTTCAGTCATATTCTGAAGCTCTAAATCACCTCCCTTATTTAGTTGGTCATACACCCAAGACGGGAAATATGCTTTGCTTGAACGAGTTGCATTCATATTAAAATTCCTTCTTCCTCCAGCCATTTCCAACAACACCATCCCAAAACCGTAAACATCTGACTTGAAAGAAATAGTTCCAAAATTCCTTCAAATCAGCTTAGGTGCTATGCATCCTATGGTTCCTTTTGGGGCACTAATGGACACATAATCATTTTCTTTGGGATGAAACTTTGCAAGGCCGAAATCTGAGACCTTTGGGATGACATTATGATCTAGTAGGATGTTGTGAGGCTTAATGTCAATAAAAATGAATTGAAAATGCTGTTTGGTTATTGAGAAACAGAAAGAAAATTGATGTATATTCCAAATCTTATTTCATTAATCGCAAATGAGCAAATCACAGACTTTATATACTTACATATTCATTAGTAAAAGCTATAATAAAACCTATATATATTACATTGAAATTCACTAACTAATCAGTAAGAGACTAGCTAATACTAACTAACTACAATACACGTGAACTCTTATTGCTGCATAACAAAATCAGCTGACTCAGCATGGTTGACGTGGCAGTGCTGACGCACCTTAGCTTTTGGCTTCATCTCTCTTTTCAGCTCAGCACAATGAGCTTTCTTCACAGCCTCTTTCAAACTCAAGGGGCATAAATGCACATTGATTTTGTTCCTCAGATAAATGAATTGAGAAGAGTTTAAGGGCTTAATCATTATGTCTGCTATCTGCTCTGCACTAGGAATATAGAGAATCTTAAGATCTCCAGCCAGAACCTTATCTATGATAAAATGCAGATCGATTTCTATATGTTTTGTTCTTGAATGAAACACTGGATTATGGGCAAGTTCATTGGCACTCACATTGTCACACCATATAACTGGTTTCTCCACACAACATAGATCAATCTCAAGAAACAAAGATTTTATCCATGTTATCTCTGAAACAGCTGCTGCAAGTGCTCTGTATTCACTTTCTGCAGAAGATTTTGTAACTACAAATTGCTTCTTTGAAGACCATGAGATTAAGTTGTTTCCTAGGTACACATAATATGCACCAACTGATCTTCTGTCATCAAGATCACTTCCCTAGTCTGCATCTGTAAATACTGTAACATTTAGCTCACATTCCTTAACAAATTTCAGCCCATAGTCTTGTGTTTCCTTCAGATATCTAAGCACACATTTGCAAGCCATAAGATGTTGAAGTGTTGGTGAAGATACATACTAATTTAGCTTATGAATCGAGTAAGCAATTTCAGGTCTTGTCAAAACAAAATACTGAAGACCTCGTACAATGTTTCTGTAATGAGATGAATCTTCTATGTAGTAACCCATTTCTTCTTCTACATTCTTCTACAATCTGTAATCTTTGCTACTGCTTATTGGTGTATATATTCCTTTGCACTAAAGCATATATATCAACTTTAGCCAGCAAGTCTCTAATATACTTCTTTTGTGACAGATATACACTATCAAGATCATACAAAACTTATAATCCAAGAAAGTAAGATAGCTTTCCCAGATCCTTTAATGCAAATGCAGAACTTAATGGCTTGATAAAATCTTCCAGCTCATCACAATTTGATCATGTAATTAATATGTCATTTACATATATCAGGATTAAAATAATTGATCTTTTATTCATTTTCAAGAACAAAGATGAGTCAAACTTAGAGTTCTCAAATCCCCATTGCATAAGACTATTTCTCAGCTTATCAAACCATGCTCATGGAGCTTGTTTTAAACCATAGAGTGCCTTGTGAAGTTTGCACACAAAATCAGGTCTTTTGGAATCAATAAATCCTTCCGGTTGACTCATATACACCTTCTCAATTAGATCTCCATTTAAGAATGCATTATTCACATCAACTTGTCTTATTTGTCATTGATTCATTACTGCTAGGCTCAGGACCACTCTAACAGTTGCTGCTTTCACTACTGGACTAAAAGTCTCAAAGTAGTTAACTCCTTCTATTTGCTGAAATCCTTTAGCAACCAACCTTGCCTTATATTTTGCAACACTTCCATCAATATTTGATTTTACTCGAAACACCCATTTGTTGCCAACAAGTGTGTGATGTTCTGTTCTTGGCACAAGTGTCCAGGTACACATTAGTGCATCATATTCAGCTTTCATTACTTGAAACCATCTCTCATCGTTGATAGCCTCCTGAATTGTATCTGGTTCTTTATGCAACAATACTGCAGTATATACCTTTAGCTTAAAGATACTTGCTTTCCCTCTAGTGATCATGGGGTGTTGGTTTAATGATGGTGGGGATATCACTATTTGATTGAGATAAGAGATATTGTTATTGTGTTGGTTTTGTGAATTTTCATCTGAGGCCTAATCTAATGCTGTGTTTGGTATAAAAGATAACATTGTAAGTGTAGATGGATTATTTCTATCTGTGTTTGAGGGTTGTTGATCTATTACCTGTGTTGAAACTATTGTTGGAGGGAAAATGTTGCCACTGGAGTCTGCTTGAGAGAAAGATTCATTGCTGGTGTCTGAAAAATCTAATATGACAAGTAATGTTGATAACTGGAAAACTTGTATAGGAGTAATTGTGCAATATGTATCAGACTTAGATTTATTTGAAGTATGAAAGCTAGGATCAGCTGCAAATGGATATGAGTGTTCATCAAAGACAACATGCCTAACTATATATATATATGACCAGAGGGGTGATAACACTTGTAGCCTTTATGAGATGGACTATAACCAAGAAAGATGCACTTGGTTGTGTGATAGTCAAACTTGTGCTTATTGTAATCTCTCAGATATGGATAACAAGCACATCCAAAGCATTTTAGCATGTTATTATTAGCCTTGTGTTTATAAAGCTTTTCGTATAGAGTAGACATCTTAAGTGCAGAAGTAGGGAGTCTATTAATGTGATAGATTGAGGCATGAAAAGCATCCCACCAGAATTGAAAAGGAAGTTTGGCTTGAGCTAGAAGTGTCTGTCCTAATTCTATAATTTGTCTGTGTTTTCTTTCAACAAGTCCATTTTGATGATGAGTATAAGGGCAAAAGTGTCTAAAGAGAATGCCACATTCATTTAGGAAGGCAATAAATGGTCTGTATTCTCCCCCAGTCAGATTGTAGAATTTTAATAGGAGTTTGAAATTGTTTTTCAACTTGAAGTTTAAACAACTTGGACACTTCTAGATCTTCTTATTTAAGTTTCAAAGGATAAATCCAGGTGTATCTAGTATGATCATCCATAAAGCTAATGTAATATCTAAAAACATCTCTAGAACATGTGGTAAGGGACCCCATAGATTAGTATGAACAAGTTCTAGAGCTGATGTGGATTTGATATCAGTGATTGGAAAGTGAAGTTTGTGAAAATTTCCCAACTGACATGCTTTACAGAAATGCTTTGTAGCTTGATTAACAATTTTTGTAGAGTGTTGAGTGTTAGAAAATGCATTTTTATAAAGGAGAAAACCATCATTTTACATTTCAAGTCTTACTAACAACCCTTACTTTTATGTGTTTTAGCTTTTTGTAATTTAATTATGTGTATTTTATATATTTTATATATTTTAGGGGTATCATAGTTATTTCACAATAAACGAGAGATCAAATGACAAAACGGACATCATTTTTGAACTCAGGACGGTCGAAAACCTTATGAGGAGATTAAAAGGGCACTGTTCACATGTACGACACTATTCACATGAACGGGTACTGTCTACGTTACTGTTCACATAGACGGATCAATGACATGGCATTGACCGATGATGTGGCATTGACTGATGAGGTGTCAAGATCCTGTTGGACTAAAATTCTTATGTACTGTTGATGGTGACGTGGCAGTATATCAGTGGACTAAAAAACGCGCGTACGGTATATGCGGCACATGGGATTATTAACTGTACAAACCGTGTTACTGTTCAAACAGTGGTCAAACCGTGTTACTATTCACGCATACTGTTGACGTACTGTTGATTGATGACGTGGCGCAATCTTGAGCGTCCAAACTGTTTTTAATCCGATAGCCATGATTTACTCGATGTATCTATAAAAGGGGGCCTCCCCCCCTAATTTGGCACCTCTGAATCCATTTTTGGACTCCATTTTTTGTAATTCTCTCTCCATCTTGTATTTTCTATATATTTTAATAAATTTCCATTTTGCCCTAGTTCAACTATGAGTGGCTAATTTTTTTTCAAGCTTGGGTTGAAGGTGAAGTCTTAACATGTGTTATGAGCTTTATTTGGTAAATTTATTTTCTCTTCCCCTCTAGTTTTTGTGGATGTTTTGACTTTTCGTTGACAAATAATAATAATATTGTCTAGTACTGCCCTAGTTTCACCGGCTCCCTAGTATAAGATTATTATTATTTGGCACGATAAGCCCTTAACACCATATTTATTAGAGCGTGGTTTATGAGGTGTGGATTCCCCCTTCATGATTTAATTGGTATTAATAAGGAATATTTAGCCCATGATGCATGTTGATACGGATCCAGATACCCAAGTACGCCATTTCAATAGAATTCTCCTCAATTTATTCTCGCAAATTCAATTCCAATTTTAGAATTTATTCTTGCATTTTAATTTAAGTTTTAGCATATTTCAAATTATTTCCACCACAAATCCAACCATCCATTTACAAAATTAATTTTATATATAATTAAAATCCACCTCTTCGTGGCATCGACACTCGTTACCATTAATCTATACTACAATAGATTCATGCGCTTGTGAGTTCAATAAAATTTGCACAATAAGTTTTTGGCGCCGTTGCCGGGGAGGTAAGTAATTTTAATTCATAGAATTAATTTTTGTGAATATTTCCATTTAATTATTTTCTTGTATTTTGTTTAAAAAAAAGGTGAACCTACATTTAGAGGTTAGTATTTCTTTTCTTTTTCTTGTCTTTAAAATTCTGTAATTTAATATCAAGTTATTTTTTCTTTGTAATTTTTATTTATATTATTAATTTATTTTTAGTTAATTTATTTCACGTATTTATTTTTGTGTATTTTTATAGTAAGGTTGTAATAGTGCCATAAGGTTAGTATTGTAATTTCTCCCTCTTCTTTATTTTTATTTGTTTTGTTCCCATCTTTATTCTTGTTTTATTTGTTTTGCATGCATGGTCGTAGATCATTATTACCTAATCTTGAACCTATAGACCTTGAACTTGAGAAAACATTTCGGACACACAAGAATATTAAAAATAAATTTGAAATAGATTTACAAGCACCACAGGAGAGGCCATTTAAGGACTACTTCAGTCCTTTAGCTAATTTGAGCACTTCATGCATACGATACCCAAATGTAGCTGCTAGAAGTTTTGAATTAAAACCTAGTGTGCTAAATTGTCTCCCCACATTCTATGGCTTAGAAAATGAGGACCCACAATCATTTGAATGATTTTCATACTATTTGCCAAACTTTTAAATACGAGAATTTTTCAGACGATGATGTTAAACTCATATTACTCCCATTTTCTTTAAAGGATAGAGCTCGTTCATGGCTTAATACATTACCTGCTAATAGCATTGCATCATGGGAACAAATGGTTACAAAACTTTTAAATAAATATTTTCCAGTACATAAAACCAATGCTATTTGCAGGGAAATCTCGGAGTTTACCCAAAGATATGACAATTCAATGGGCTACTCTTGAAGTGTCCACATCATGGGTACGAAAAATGGCACCAATGCCAATACTTTTTGGAGGGATTATTGCCGAATGTGCAAGAATGGTTAATGGCAACAAGTGGAGGAGAGCTAATGTCAAAAAGTGCATTAGAAATTTAGGAATTCTTCCAGAGACAAGCAGATAATTCCCAACAACGGAGTCGATCACTCAGGAATACTAGAAGGATTAAGGGAGGAAATGAGGTTCACATTGACGAGTCAACTTCAGAAATAGCATCGTTAACGACAAATAGCATCGTTAACGACTGTTAAATCAATAGAGCCACGTGACCATGACTCATACTCAGATCAAGTCAATGCCATTGGTGTAATGAGAAAACCATCAAATTACAACCCATACTGCAACACATATAAATCTGGATGGAGAGACCACCCCAATTTTTTATGGTCTCAAGGATTCCAACAGAATGGACCAGCAGCTCCAGCTCCACCAATTCCTCAAAATCCTCAAGCCTCTCAGCCCCCATTTAGATCATTCAATCAGAACCAAAACTACTCTCAACCTAGACCATCGGAGGATGCATTCGAGAATTTCAGGAATGCAACTCACTCCACGATTGAGCAACATAACCGCACCATTGATGGATTACGAAATGAGTTGAGAGCGGGCTTCAACTCACAAGCCCAATCAGTTTCAAGCCTTGAGAAGATGGTGGGACAACTTGCTTGTTTAGTTCTAACCTTGGCAATGACTATTGAGAAAGGCAAGTTTCCAAGTCAACCAGTGCCTAACCCTAAAGGAGTACATGAAGCAAGTACCAGTTCACCACAGCAACATGGAGAGGTCAAAGCTGTCATGACCTTACAAAAAAGAAAAGAAATCGACAACAAAGTGGAGATGCTGGTGACAAAAGAAAATAAAATTGTACCTATGAATGTTGAGGACTCATCACCGGAGGAGAAAGAAGAAACCAACCCACGAGAATATGTTCCCAAAGCTCTATTTCCTCAAAGGTTAGCTAAAGAAAAGAAGGGAAAATCCACAGGTGAGATTCTCAAAATATTCAAACAGGTAAGTGTTAACATCCCATTGCTTGATGCTATTAAACAAGTTCCATCTTATGCCAAGTTTCTTAAAGGCCTGTGTAATAAAAAGAGAAACATGCATGTTCAAAAGATGGTATTTTTAACAGAAAACGTCAGTTCTATACTCCAACATAAAATTCCTCTAAAATGCAAAGACCCAGGCTCCCCCACCATCTCATGTAGTATAGGGAACCACACAATTGAGAATGCTTTGTTGGATTTAGGAGCTAGTGCAAATCTGTTGCCTTATTCAGTTTTCGTGAAACTTGGACTGAGAGAATTACACCCAACTCCAGTGGTGTTACAGTTTGAAGATCGGTCCACGAAAATACCTCGTGGTATTGTGGAGGATGTGCTTATCCAGGTAGACAAGTTTTATTTTCCTGTTGATTTCATTGTAATTGACACTAAACCAATACAGGATTCAGGGAAGCACGTCCCCATTATTCTAGGCTGACCTTTCTTGGCAATTGCGGATGCTCACATTCAATGCAGAACTGGAAATATGTAGTTGTTCTTCGGCAACATGACTATAGGGCTGAACATTTTCAATATGGCCAAACAACCTCACAATACAGATGATGGAATTGTTAATGTGGATTTAATTGAAGCATTGGTTGATGAAACTTTTGTTTCAAACCTTAGTGATGATCCTTTACAAACATGTTTAACTTACTTTGGTTTGGATTTTGATATTGACAGATCGGTCGATTAGGTCAAAGCTCTACTTGATTCAGCACCATCTATGGACACTAATAAATAGAAGTTGAGAGTTGAACAACTAGCACCATCAGAGAAGAAACTCATCCCATCATCAGAATCACCACCGAAACTCGAGCTCAAACCATTGCCCAACACTCTGGAATATGCATTGTTGGAGGAAGAAAGTACTCTGCCGGTAATCATCTCAGCATCCCTCAATGACGAACAAAAAGGTAAGTTGTTGGATGTTTTAAAAGAGCACAAAGGAGCATTAGGATGGACCATAGCAGATATAAAAGGTATAAACCTAGTAGACTGTATGCATTACATTCACCTAGATGAAAATGCTAAATCTACTAGGGTAATGCAACGTCGGTTAAATCCTAATATGAAAGAAGTTGTTAGAACAGAAGTCTTTAACCTATTAGATGTAGGTATCATTCACCCCATTTCTGATAGTTCATGGGTCAGTCCTGTGTAAGTTGTCCCTAAAAAGTCAGGAGTCACTGTAGTTACCAATGCCGATAATGAATTAATGCCCACTAGAGTGACTACAGGATGACGTGTGTGCATTGATTATAGAAAGTTGAATTCTGTCACACGTAAAGACCACTTTCTTTTACCATTTATCGAACAAATGCTTGATAGATTAGCAGGTCATGAATTTTATTACTTTCTAGATGGCTACTCAGGATATAATTATATTCCTATAGCACCAAAAGATCAAGAGAAAACCACTTTCACTTGCCCTTTTGGCACTTTTGCATATAGGAGGATGCCATTTGGATTATGTAATGCACCTGCTACATTTCAACGATGCATGTTGAGCATTTTTTCTGATATGGTTGAACGATTCCTTGAAGTCTTCATGGATGACTTTTCTGTCTTTGGTGATTCATTTGATCAATGTTTACATCATCTAACACTAGTTCTGCAGAGATGTATCGAGAAGAACTTGGTCTTAAATTGGGAGAAGTGTCATTTTATGGTAAAACAAGGTATTGTTCTCGGCCACATCATTTCGAGCAAAGGTATTGAGGTTAACAAAGCCAAGGTGGATCTCATTTTTAATCTTCCTCCACCCAAAATAGTCAGAGAAGTAAGATCTTTCCTTGGGCATGCTGGTTTTTATAGACGTTTCATTAAAAATTTTAGCAAAGTTTCTAGACCCTTATGCAATTTACTTGCTAAGGATGTACCTTTTATCTTTAATGATTCATGTCTTATGGCTTTTGAAAAATTAAAGCAATTGTTGACATCATCACCCATCATTCAGCCCCAAAACTAGAACTTACCATTTGAGCTAATGTGTGATGCATCTGATTATGCAGTAGGAGCAGTATTAGGACAAAGAGTTGATCGAATTCCCCATGTTATTTATTATGCTAGTATGACATTGAATGATGCACAGTTGAATTATTCAACTACTGAAAAAGAAATGCTAGCAGTAGTTTTTGCATTGGAAAAATTTCGATCTTATCTCATTGGTTGTAAAATAATTGTGTTCACAGATCATGCTGCTCTTAAATATCTTCTGCAAAAGCTAGACTAATTCGTTGGGTGTTACTTTTGCAGGAATTTGACTTGGAATTTAAAGATAAGAAAGACACAAAAAATGTTGTGGCTGACCATCTCTCTCGTCTCCATTTTGACACAATTACAGAGCCATTAACATTGAATGAGTCATTTCCAGATGAACAATTAATGAGTGTGAAAATATTACCTTCGTATGCTGATATAGTTAATTATCTTGTTACAGGTAAACTTCCAGAGCATTGGACCAAGCAAAACAAGGCTAAATTCTTTGCAGAAATAAAGAATTTTTTTTGGGATGACCTGTATTTGTTCAAGTATTGTGCGAATCAAATTGTCAGGCGATGTGTCACAGAAAGTGAAATTCACAATATCCTTTCATTCTGCCATGAACAAGCTTGTGGAGGCCATTTTAGTGCTAAGAAAACAGCTACAAAAGTTTTACAATGTGGTTTCTATTGGCTAACTATATTTCGAGACGCTTACACTTTTTGCTCTTCATGTGATAGGTGTCAACGAATAGGGAGCATTACACGAAGGAACATGATTCCACTAAATCCAATTTTAGTGGTTGAGATTTTTGACGTATGGGGTATCGACTTCATAGGACCCTTTCCCCCTTCTTTTGGCCATCAATACATATTGGTTGCTGTTGATTACGTATCGAAATGGGTAGAAGTAATTCCATGCAGAACCAATGATCACAAGGTAATGATAGGGTTTTTGAAAAGCAGCATTGTCTTACACTTTGGATTCCCTCGAGCAATAATCAATGATGGCGGTGCCCACTTTTGTAACAAAGCATTCAAAGCTCTTTTGACAAAGTATTCAATCACTCACAAAGTGACAACCCCTTATCATCCGCAAACTAGTGGCCAAGTGGAGATCTCCAATCGAGAAATAAAACACATATTAGAAAAGACGGTGAGGCTGGACAAAAAAGATTGGTCATTAAGACTTAATGATGCATTATGGGTATATAGAACGGCTTTCAAGACCCTGATTAGGATGTCATCCTACAGGCTAGTGTATAGAAAAGCTTGCCACCTACCTGTGGAACTCGAGCATCGTGCATATTAGGCCATCAAGAAATTCAATTTTGACATGTAGCAAGTCAGCTCAGAAAGAAGATTACAACTGGCAGAACTTGAAGAAATTCGCAATAATGCAAATGAAAATGCCAAGATTTACAAGCAACGAATGAAAGTCTTCCATGACAAGCATATTATGAGAAAATCTTTCACTCCAGGTCAGAAAGTGCTTTTGTTCAATTCTCGTTTGCACCTATTCCCAGATAAGTTACTGTTAGCTTATATAGCTATACATATTGATTTTGATGATAACAAAACACATGTATTGATTAAACAAAGATTTATAAATTGTGTTTTTATAATAAGAAAATGAGGTTATAAAATCAAAGTGTTTTGGACTAAAATAAATGTGTTTTAAATCTTTGATTTTATTTTTGAATTTCGAATTTGGACTTAAATGACAAGTTTTGAAATCTTTGATTTTAATAAGTATTGTTATAAAATTTCGGAGTTGGATATTTTTATAATCATTTGAAATGTTTTGGGCCATACTATTATTTATGAATATTTTGGACTAACGTGAAAGGTTTTGAGAACTTTGAAAATATGGGTATTTTGTTGAAAAGGGCCTTTGTGCAAAATAATAAAATTGTTAGGGCCAAATCATAATTTCAAAAAGTTTTTGAATAGCAAAGTAATGTTTGGAAATTCTGAAATTGGACCTCTTTGTAAAGTTTTCTTACGTTTTGGGTCATAATACAGTTTTATAAAGTTTTGGGGTCAAACGGTAATTTTAGAAAATATTTCATTGTAGCAACCGGCTAACCGGTTGTGTAAATCCGGCAAACCGGTTTCGGGAAGAATGCATGCAAAATTCAAGCGGCTAATCGGTTTCGACAAACGGCAAACCGGATGTTCAGAATTTCAAATTTGTGCTTGTAACGGTAACATCAAGTGGCTAACCGGATTCCATATCCGGCGATCCGGTTCCGGCCAGAAATGAACTTAACGGCTAGTTTTTGACTTCTAACTATATAAACTCAAAACCAATTCATTTTTGGTAAGAGAAGAAAAGCCAAGCAAGCCTAAACAAGTGCACAAAACATACATTGAGCTTCATTTTCGGAAATCATCATTTATTAGCTCATCTTTGTTCTTCAATTTGTATATCAACTCTTAGAGAGAGATTCATTGTTGTATTCATTATTTCTCATCAAATTGTGAGTGCACAAGTAAGGGAAACACTTGGGTTAAGAGATTGGAGATATAATCTCTTGTTGTAAAGGTTCATTGACACCTTGAAGTGAATTGTAATTGGTTAAAGCCTTGGAAAGGCTTGGAGAGTGAAATCCTCAATCGGGTGAGCTTGGAGGCGTGGACGTAGGCGGGGATAGCCGAACCACGTAAAAATCCTTGAGTTCGTTTTTCTCTTCCCTTACTCTTTAATTATTGTGCTTGCATTGAATTTATTGTTTTCAAATTTATTAAGGCATTAGATTAAATTGTTGTGTGGATTTGCTAGGATAAGTTTTAAAATTCCAATTCACCCCCCTCTTGGGTTGCACACTTATATTTCAATTGGTATCAGAGCGAGGTGCTCTTGTGTAGACTTAACCGTCTAGAGTTAAAAGATTCATGGCAACTCATAGTGACTCAACCTTTAGGGAAGGACAATCCACAATTAGACCACCGTTCTTTGACGGTAATGACTACCCATATTGGAAAACTAGGATGAGAATTTATTTACAAGCTTTAGATTATGTTATTTGGGAAATTGTTTATGATGGTCCATTTATGCCTTTGACTAAAAATGAAGTCGGGGAAGACATTCCAAAACCTTCACGGGAATGGAATGATTTGGAAAGGAGAAAAGCTTCTCTAAATTCCAAAGCCATGAATGCCTTGTTTTGTGCACTTGATAAGAAAGAGTTTCATAAAGTGTCTAGTTGTGAAAGTGCTAATGAAATTTGGCATACACTTGAAGTTGTTTATGAAGGCACGAATCAAGTGAAAGAGGCTAAAATTAGTAGGTACACTCGGCAATATGAATTGTTTCAAATGGAACAAAATGAGAGTGTATATTTTATGTATACTAGATTTACGGATATAGTGAACACTCTAGGAGCCCTAGGAAAGACCTTTTCAAATAGCGAGAAAGTTAAGAAAATTATTAGGTCGTTACCTAAGGAATGGAGATCGAAAAGGACTACCATTGAAGAAGCTAAAGATTTGAATATCTTACATATTGATGATTTAATTGGCTCTCTTATTTCTTATGAGGAAGACATGACAGCCGAAAGAGGCAATGAGGAGAAAAAGAGAAGTATTGCTCTCAAAGCCTCGAAACATGAGAGTGATGAGGAAAGCGAGCTGGATGAGGAGGAGATGGATATGCTGACTAGGAGGTTCATAAAATTTTTTAAGAAATTCAGTGAGCGAAGAAAACTTAGAGACCTCAAGAACCTAAAGGAGAAAAAGGAAGTAATCAAATGTTATGAATGCAAGAAGCCCGGACACATACGACCGAAATGCCCTCTTCTCAACAAGCTCAAGAAGAAAGCTATGGTGGCTACATGGGATGATAGCGATGAGGAAACAAGTGATGAGGATGAGCATCAAGAAATGACAAATCTAGCTCTCATGGCAATTGGAGATGAATCATGTGATGAACTTGATGAGGTAAATGATCTTTTTACTTATGATGAATTATATGATGCTTTTAAAAATTTGCATGATAATTGGATAAAAATTGGTAAAAAGAATGCAAGTCTTAAGAAGAAAATGGTAAAGCTCACAAATGAAAATGAATTTCTAAGTGCAAAGATTGTATGCCTAGAATTAGAGAATAAAACATTGTATGATAAAGTTACATTATCAATGAGAAACCTAACACTTCACATGAGCATCTAGAATCATATGTAGATGACTTGAAAAATGAAAATGATGCTTTACAAAAATGCAATAATTCATTTAATGAAAAGATTAAAAGACTAGAGTTAGATAATGAAATGTTACATGATAGAATTGCATCATTCACATGTAAACAAAGTACTTCACATGAGCATTTAGAGTCACATGTAGATAATTTGAAAAAGGAAAATGAAATGCTCAAGAAAAAGAATATTGAACTTAGTAGTATTGTTCTAAAGTTCACAAATGGGCAAAAGATGTTGGATAACATGCTTAATTCTCAAAAATGTGTATTTGATAAAGGAGGACTTGGATATAAGCCTTACTTAAAACAAAAATATTATAAGAGTTATTTTGTTAAGGCTACCTCCACATGTGATCATAAAATTGCTTGTCATTATTGCAATCAAAATGGTCATATGAAGCTTGGTTGTCCTATTAAAAGAAATGTATATTATAGAGTCAAGTGTATTTGGGTTCCAAAAGGAACGAAATCTAACACTCAAGGACCCAAAAGTATTTGGGTACCAAAGCACACAACTTGAATATTTTTGTGTAGGTACCACAATCAAGGAATCGTGGAGAAATTCCTTGATGAAGCTTGTGAGGATAATCGCTTGATCTTGATCGAGGAGAAAAAGATGAGGCAAGATGATTTAAGTGTTTTGGTAACAATTCTTGCCATATTAATTTTGTTGAATGAATCATGATAAATGAATTTGCGAGAGTATGCTTGTATGTTTACATGATAGAATTATCATTGTGTATAATGTTGAGTGATTTATCATGATATCTTTGTTTGATTTTGATGATTATGTAATGCCTAACCTTGATAAATGAGTGATATGCATGAATTATTAATCTTTGAATGCTTATATGTTTAATGATTGTGTAAAATATATACATGATGAATTAATTATATGTGTGAATTCTTGTATCTTATAATTGTGATGAATATGCATGATGAATATGTTATAAATTTGAGTTTTATGATCGGATATTAATTATATTGATCCATGCATTAAAATGGTTTTAAAATTGTTTGGCAAACAAAGGAGTCTTTAAAAATCTTAGTCTGCACAAGCTGCAATGAATTGGTCATAACTCCTTCTAGAGAACTCCAAATCCAGGACTGTAAAATTTATTGGAAAGCTAACTTAATTATCTTTCCAACGATATATAGCTTGAACATTAATTCTGGCTCAATCAATACATTTTTTATTCCGAATTTGACCTTTCTGCATTTTATTAAGTTTTGAATATGCTTCATGATTGTATGCTTGTTGAATGGATTATTTGTTCGATATGATTTCATATGTTTGATCTTGTATACATATATGTTTCATGCACTAATTGATGTTTTTGAAAAGTTAAATAATTTTTAAAATTGATCAATTTTTAAGTCAAAAAAATTTTTTTATTGGTTTGTATAATACAAGTCTAAGAGCTTGCAAAATTTCAAAAATATTTTCCAAAGCTTAACCGGTATACCACTTCTAATCAACCGGAAAGTCATTTTTCATTTTTGAGCTTTTTGGACCAAATCCGGATAACCGGACATTTAAAATCGGTAAGCCGAATTTATTTTGGTGCTCACTAGAGCACAACCGGTCAGCCGGATTTTAGCAACCGGCAAACCGAATTGGTTTTGGTTACTCTCGGGTCATCATTCGGACAACCGGATTTACCAATCCGGAAAATCGGATTTGCTGAGTTTTCTCTATGTCTCTCAACCGGATAACCGGTTCTCAAAATCTGGAAAACCGAATTCAAGAGGCAAACTTTCTGTCTCAAACCGGTCTGCCGGTTAGCAAAACCGGAATGCCGAATTTGCATAAGAAGCTTGCTGGAACAAAACCGGATTTCCAATTCAAGTTAATCCGGAAAACCGTTTTTGGTGTTCATCTTTCTGCTCACAACCGGCTAGCCGGTTAGTGAAATCCGGCAAGCCGGATTCGTGAGCTGTTGGCTCTGTTTTTGCTTCTTCCTCTTCCTTTGTTAAATTTCTGCACTTGTTCTTCCTCTCTCTCAAAACCGTGAGCCACCCTCTTCCATTTCCAATAAATTCCTGTTCATTTCTCAACCATTTTTATGTCAAGATCAATCTGTTAAACCATTACCCATGCATTTTATCCTCATTAAACTCTTCTCTATCATCATTTCTTCACTTTTCTTCATCATTTTATTACCATCTTATTCACGCGTGAACAGTACCTTGCCATTTCTTTCTCAAATCTCTTCATCTTTCACTCATTATTTTACAAATCCGAATTTGTGCATTTTGAGTATTTCAAATTACCACTTTCATAGTGTGCTCTCCTTATGGTTTTTACCATAGTTTTCTACTATATTATGCACTTACTTTTTCATATGCATTGTTGCTTCCATTGTGGATTGATATTAATTATTGTTTGATATTTGGATATTGTGGATCTAATATGCTTATCTTGATGATCAAGAGAGAGATATGAGATGTAAGGGAGAAATACATCTTCTTTGAGATTCTTAAGCATATGAATTTTTAATTTTGTCATATTAGATCTTTGATGAGTTTAGTTGTCTTGATTTATAAAATGTGATTGGTAATTATGGAGCTTGGATAATTGATAATATGCATGCCAATTTGGAAAAGAAATCAAAACCTCTTTGCGAAGAGCAATTTTCAAAAATTTGGCATAAACTTGGGATGATTTGATTTCTTGATGATTTTGATTATTCATGATTATATGTATATTGCTTGATAAAACTTGTGGATTATTGAATATTGTGTTGGGGAAAAATCAGGTTTTTAAATTTTTATAAAACCTATTAAGGACCGCTCTCATATAATATATAAGAACACGTAATCTAGAAATCGTACCTTGAAAATACGAGTTGGCTTTTTCCGCTGAAGTGATTTAGGCTCCTGGATCACGATCTGCCACCACCACTCCTGTTGGATCACAATCCGTCACCACCACGCTAGTTAGATGACGAACTATCTCCAATGATCTTCCAAGTTGTGACTCAGGTTCGATCTGCACTTGACGTGTGGGCGCCTTTATCACTACCAAAGCAACTAGCACGAGAAAATTTTTCTCTCAATAATGGAGAGAAAAATCTTATTCTCAGATTTGTGCAAAGTGGCTTCTGATTTTTCTGTTGAGAAAATAAGCCTTTTATATCTCCCTTTTAGTGAAACCCTAGGCTCCAAATTAAACTTACGTTATTTACTTTTTCAATAGGGGACCCACCTTGTAAAATAACATAAGGCCCCTTATACAAAAGCTAATTAAATGGAGCCTCTCACTAAATGATATATTTGGGCTTTTAACCCAAATTGCTAGTTATCTTGCTTATTAGTCCAATAGTGGTGCAGTCAATTAAATGAGCTAACCCGGGGATCATTTGGGAACATACAACAGTGGCTACAATAATTAGGCCTGTAATTAAACTAGCCCAATTATTTAATTCCAAATCTACTCCACTAAAAGATTGGAACTGACTTCCATAATTATATGCTCGAATAATAATTCGTCCCAAGCCACATTGATTTCTTTACTGCACAATCCTTTGTACCACATCGTTAATTAAATTGATATATCAATTGTCCAATCAATTTAATAACATCTTATACCTTGATCCTTACTGGTTTTCTCTAATGATCATTTTCAACATACTAAATATGTTAACATACTAAATATGTTGACACACTCTGGCCAGAGAATTCTATGATCAAGTACCGAAAACCTATCAAGAGATGTGTTGTACAAATTTTATATTGTTAATCTATAACTCCAATATTCATAATTGCTCCCACCAAGATATCGGGTAATCTCGACCACAAGAATGTGTCGTGCCCATTGGTAACTCAAATGGAATAACAATCACAATCATGAAATCATAATTAACTCAAGATTAAGATTACAGTAAAATCAATGCCTATGAGATTTAATAAGTCTGACAGTTATTACAAAGTTAATTAAATCTCATATGTGATCCAGTTCAATGTAGTCGTACTACATCAATAAATTCATACATGATTAAGACAAATCATTCAATGAATTTATTACAGTTTATACCTAAATAAAGTGCCCAACTTTATTTATCAACTGCGAACTAAATTTATTTAATTCATAAGATAACTTGTATTTATGTCTTCTGTGAATCCACATGGTGATCACATAAATACATATAATATGATTAAATGGACTTTAACACAAATATAAATGCAATTAAGATATTTGAATAAAATACCTCATTAATTTTATTAATCAGAAAAATTGTTTATTACAGTTAAATAAACACATATGCTTTTAAAGAGCATAATTTCCCAACATATTGAAGTGTTGGTTTGCTAATGGTGTTGTTGGGTTAGTGATGGAGTTGTTGACAAACCTTTTTGGAAGTGTTTTTTCTCTTATGTGTATAAATGGTTTTACTTATTTTTAAGGGGAAACTCCGCTAAAATTTTTGCTCGCCAAAAACCGAACTTGCATTTCTTTCTTTTCTCTTTCTCTCTTTGATGATGAAGGGGGAGATAATTTGAGAGTTTGATAATTTAGGAGTTTTTGGGAGTTTTAAGAATGAATTTGAAGATGTTTTATAAATGGGAAGATTTTTTGAAAATGCTTACTTGAGCATTTCTTAATTTGGCCATATATTTAGGGGGAGCATATAATATGTTTCAGTTTAGTTAAATTTTTTAAATTGGCCATACATTTAGGGGGAGCATATAATATGATTTTGAATAACATGAATTTTGAATAATTCTTTTGATATTTGATATTTGATTATGATGATGATTTTGATGATTTTGAGATAATGATGATTTGATCACATTGTTGTTTTATATGATAATTTTATGCTATGAGTTATTGATTTGGTAATTAATGGAATAATGGTTCATGATATTTTGGTGTGATTATTTATATATGGAGTTGGCTTTTATCATGATCTATAATAATTTGGATGTATTATTACTAAATCTTGTATTTGAGGTGATGCTTGTTGTCAGGGGGAGTTTTTGTCGAAATTTCTATTCGGACAATATGGGTAACAAATTTGCTATTCTTTTCCTTTTCCACTAAGTTTTCTTTTTGATGATAAAGGGGGAGAAGAATACATGTTTTTAAATCATGTTTTTTACGTTTATAAAACTTTACTCCTCTTTTTTTTGCCAATTAAGTTTTCTTTTTGATGATGAGGGGGAGAAAAATCCATGTATTTAAATTTGTTAATTTAGTTAATTGGCAATTTGTGAAATTTGTGGAATCATTCTTTAAATACATGAAATGTTTGTCATCATCAAAAAGGGGGAGATTGTTAACATATATGTTTTTATAATATTGATTTTGATGATAACAAACAAGATTAAGAATGATTAATCTTTTACGCTCAAATTATTTTTTATACATTTTAAATAAATCATTATTTTCATGTTATAAATGTTTTATATTTAATGAAAAATGATGTTATGAAAATATGCATGTATCCAGGGGGAGTATGCATGTATGCAAGGGAAGTCTATTTTAAATAAATTTTTTAACCTTGCATTAATTAAATGTGAGATTTTTATAATTAGTTTAAATCTTTGTAATGTATTTTGTCATCATCAAAAAGGGGAGATTGTTAGCTTATATAACTATACATATTGATTTTGATGATAACAAAACACATGTATTGATTAAACAAAGATTTATAAATTGTGTTTTTATAATAAGAAAATGAGGTTATAAAATCAAAGTGTTTTGGACTAAAATAAATGAGTTTTAAATCTTTGATTTTATTTTTGAATTTCGAATTTAGACTTAAATGAAAAGTTTTGAAATCTTTGATTTTAATAAGTATTGTTATAAAATTTCGGAGTTGGATATTTTTATAATCATTTGAAATGTTTTGGGCCATACTATTATTTATGAATATTTTGGACTAAAGTGAAAGGTTTTGAGAACTTTGAAAATATGGGTATTTTGTTGAAAAGGATCTTTGTGCACAATAATAAAATCATTAGGGCCAAATCATAATTTCAAAAAGTTTTTGAATAGTAAAGTAATATTTGGAAATTCTGAAATTTGACCTCTTTGTAAAGTTTTCTGACGTTTTGGGTCATAATACAGTTTTATAAAGTTTTGGGGTCAAACGGTAATTTTAGAAAATATTTCACTGTAGCAACCGGCTAACCGGTTGTGTAAATCCGGCAAACCGGTTTTGGGCAGAATGCATGCAAAATTCAAGCGGCTAACCGGTTTCGACAAACGGCAAACCGGATGTTCAGAATTTTAAATTTGTGCTTGTAACGGTAACATCAAGCGGCTAACCGGATTCCATATCCGGCGATCCGGTTCCGGCCAGAAATGAACGTATCGACTAGTTTTTGACTTCTAACTATATAAACTCAAAACCAATTCATTTTTGGTAAGAGAAGAAAAGCCAAGCAAGCCTAAACAAGTGCACACAATATACATTGAGCTTCATTTTCGAAAATCATCATTTATTAGCTCATCTTTGTTCTTTAATTTGTATATCAACTCTTAGAGAGAGATTCATTGTTGTATTCATTATTTCTCATCAAATTGTGAGTGTACAAGTGAGGGAAACACTTGGGTTAAGAGATTGGAGATATAATCTCTTGTTGTAAAGGTTCATTGACACCTTGAAGTCAATTGTAATTGGTTGAAGCCTTGGAAAGGCTTGGATAGTGAAATCCTCAAGCGGGTGAGCTTGGAGGCGTGGACGTAGGCGGGGATAGCCGAACCACGTAAAAATCCTTGAGTTCGTTTTTCTCTTCCCTTACTCTTTAATTATTGTGCTTGCATTGAATTTATTGTTTTCGAATTTATTAAGGCATTGATTAAATTGTTGTGTGGATTTGCTAGGATAATTTTTAAAATTCCAATTCACCCCCCCTCTTGGGTTGCACACTTATATTTCAGTTACGCTCTCGTTGGTCTGGCCTATTTATTGTTCATACTGTTTTTCCACATGGACAATTGAAATTAAAGATCCAAAGAACAGTGTCACATTTAAAGTTAATAGTCAAAGATTAAAGCCATATCTAGAGTACCAACCATATGGAGAAGACATCGAAATAAATTTGAGTGACCCACCAGATTTGAATTGATTTTTTTTTGGTTCGGTGGTTTGATTTTTCTTTTTTTATTATTCTTTTGCTAATTGAAATTTATTCTTGCATAAGTGTGTTTGTTTTACCATTAAGTTTTCTCTTATCATTTTTAATCATGAGTCTCGTACGTAGACCGTTTCTCCTGAGCATTCTTAAACCACTTCACCGTATCAAAACTCATCTCAAAAGGCAGATTCAATCTTGTAAAACACATCGCATTTGGGCTCTACAACCACCAGAATTAGTAGCCTATGTTGAGGATTTAGAAAGCCAACTCAGAAATATTGAGAAAAGTGTTTACGACATCCAATTGGAGCTTGAGGTAAACTCAATAAGAGGACGATTTTAATTTTCTTTGTGTGTTTTAATTTGTTTTTCTATTTGTGTGCTTTAGTTTGTTACCCCAGTAAAGTGGCGGATAACGGTACTTCGTGACAATCAAGTCGGTTACTTCAGTTTCCCATAATAACTGATATTAAGAGGCGAAGGTATGAACATAATCGAGATTCTGGCGAAGCTTCACAAGCGATTCCCTTCACTTCCTCAGAATACGCTCCTTACGATCTATAAAGCTCGGTCCGAACGCATGCGATTGCTCATAAGGAATAACATACCTGCTGACATCTGTTGGTTCATCGAGGCGAAAGTACAATTGGCGGGTGAGTTACCTCCAAAATTTATTGCATACATGCCTGGTTGTAGTAAAGGAAATTATGCAAGAAAACGACGAGCTCGAAGAATTTCTGTTGCTTGGCATAAGTGTGCCATAATGAATTGCAATAAAAACCCATGTTCTTTAAGAATGGTGTCTGATAACAGGGAAGATAAGATTCAATTCATTAGGGATGGCTTGAATAAGGAGTCATTGGATGATATCCTTCTGTCTCTTGAAACGCATCCCAATGGATATGTGCAAGGAGCGATTCTCCAGTTATGGCCATTATTCCAGAAAGAGCATGTACGATATAGTCTTGGGATCTGACTATAAACAACCCTATTTGCCAGTTTATAAGAAAACTGGATAGGAAGCCTATCCTCGACCCATAGAGGGCGTTCAAGCCATTTCTCGACGTAAAACCAGAGGAAGATGTGAGTCACATTCGCAATTACCTGTAAATATCCTTTTACTTTACTGTTATTTTATTTCATTTCACTGTTGTTTTATCATTTGCATTATTACTGTTTGTTTTTTCCTTTTTACTGTTTGCTTTTTGACTATTGAGCTATATGCTTTACGTGTTATTTGACACTGATATGCCACCTCATACACAGTTATGATCCACTGTCGCCAAGATTCTTAAATATGACTTTTTGATAAGCACTCACAAATTGTTTTTGAGAAATATTCCCATGGCAACTACTCCGAATAGACAATTAAAGAACATTTGTGTGCTTTCTGGATTTACCTATGGCAAACATAAAGAGTTCATTGATGCAGCCATAGATCTTGGTCGATGCATAGCAGAGAGAAAACTACACTTAGTGTATAGAGGAGGTAACCGGGGGTTATCAAAATTGGTCTCAGAAACTGCTTTTGTCAGAGGAAGCCAAGTATTAGGCATCATTCCTAGAGTCCTAAAACCGTTGGGCACTGTGTCTGACTCATCGACTAGAGAAGAGTTAGTCGTCTCAGGTATGCAAGAAAGAATAACTAAAATGCTTAATCATGCTGATGCTTTTATTTTCCTTCCAGGAGATCTTGCAACACTAAAGGCACTTATCACACTAGCATCTTGGGCCCATCTATACATTCACCAGAAACCCATCGGTTTGTTAAATGTCAATAATTTTTATGATGGCTTTATCGCATTTCTTAACCATGCAATAAAAAATTATTTCGTTCCTTCCAGTGCCAAAAAACTTTTTATTTGTGCTCACACTACTATTGAGCTACTTGATATGTTACAAGCTTATAAACCACAGCCAGACCCCTGGAGCTTTGTGTTAGAGAGTTCAAATGATGACGCTAAAAGTAGCCGCAGTAAGAAGTACAAATTAGATTTAACTCTCCGCCTATAAATATTTTCTTCTGTGTTGCACCACCCAGGTGATGTTGTAACATATGCACTTTGATTTCGTAATTATGTGTACGATTTAATTTTTCCGCTTCGAATCGAGACAAATTGAGCGCGATTAAAAGCTCGAGTGGTTGGATTTATTTTTCGTCACGGGTCCGGTATAAGCTTAATCTATATTAAGGTTAAAAAAAAAAGCCGGGTTTATATTTTGGTTGGGGGGAGCTGTTTGGAATTTTTGAAAAGAGAGAGAAAGAGAGAGAGAGAGAGAGAATTTGACCTGGTTTTGACCCGAAAACCCGACCTGGACCCGCGATCTTGACCCGGTCGTTTCTCCCGATTCTGGCCACCTCATCGGCCGTGCTTGGTACCGTTTTGAAGCTTGAGAGACGAGTAACGTATCCCTGCTGTCCTTGTTGCCGGAAAACGCCCGGAACGCCGCCGGTTGAAGCTCGAAACCTGCGGCCGAAACCCGTTTTTGTCGCCGTCGATTTTGCCGGATTTTTGGCACGCCACCACTTGAATCTTGTTCCTCACCTACCAGCATCATTTTCCGACCGACCCTGTCACCTGAATCGGTCGGATTGCCGCCGATTTGCTCTTGGAAAACTCGCGGCTTTGGGAGCTCGATCCGCCACCGTCGCCGCGCGTGGGAGGTCACCGTTGCCACCATTGGACTCAGCGTGGCCGGAACTATCAAACCTAAGCTCCCCGTCGTCGTTGACTGAAGTCTGGTCACCGTTGACCGGCAGGGGCATTTCGGTAATTTCATAAAACTTTGGGGGTGATTTTGTAATTTGTGAAGTCAGTGGGTAAATTGGTAATTTTAGGTTAGGGCAGTAAGGTAATTTGATAATTCAAGGATAATTCGGTAATTTAAGTTGTTAAGGACATTTTGGTAATTTTACGCTCCGAGGGTAATTTCGTAATTTCAGACATTTTGATTATTCCCGTGATCTGAATTGGGTAATTGAAGATTCTACGATTATTTACGTTAAATAATGATGTTGAGGGCATTTTGGTAATTTTGGCATGTAGGGGTATTTTGGTAATTATGTACATGCGGGCATAATTATTGTTGTTATATATTCGTTTCGAGAAGTATTATGTTATATTAGTTGTTCGGAGAATGATTATGTCGTTTCCTTAATTAGGAGGATCCGCGAACAAGAATCAACCCGCGGACGTTGTTGATACCGAGTCTGGTCATCCTCACTGTGAGTGGAATATACAACACTTATTTTTATAAGTATATGCCGATTTTATTATACAGCGCAGTATATTTGAAAAATAAGTATTTGATGCTTTAATTTAATGATTTTCTAGAAAATTGAGATTTATTTATGTGTTGAAATCTATTGTTATTAAGAATGAGTTTAATTAACGATTTTTATCGTTTTTGAGTAAATGCATGATATTAAAATTGAGTGGATTTGAAATATGTTGAAGAAAGAGAAAATGAGATTTCAGGTGTGATTATATGTTTTCGTACATGTGTATTAAATGTTATTTGAGAAATTGTTAAACAGTACCCTTCCCCCCAGATACAGAGAAACAGATAATATGAGATGAATACAGATACACAGATGAGATGAGATAGAGGCCTTTGGGGCCCGTCTAAACACACATAGAGGCTTTGGGCCGTGTGTTTGGGCGCTTTTGCCTTTTGGGGGCTTATGCATGCATAGATATTGAGATGTATCAGTTATGAGATGAGATTTTCCCTATCTATCCATTGTAGCTCCGGGGTGTGGCGGTACCTAGATAGTACGTCATTGCCTGTCCGTCGAGGTCCGGATATGATGAGATCATTCCCCTGGGTACTTGTTTGATGATAGTTTTTGATATTCAGTATTTGATATGATAAGTGTTATGATTCCATTGATTTTACGCAGATTTATAGACAATAGTATTTCAGTGACTGATTTTGAATTAAATATGTTTAAATAAATTCTTACGATGTTTTGATGAAATTGATTTGAGAAAGAGAAATTAGTTTAAATAAATTTATTTTTCAAAAACTAGTATCCACTCATTGAGTTTTATACTCACCATGTTTTATTATATTTTATTTTCCCCCACAGGAGATTTGTAGGTACATCAGTCGACCCAGCATGGGTAGTTAGATTTGTAATTGTGGCCACGTGATGGTGCTAGGAGTCATAGAGTTAATATTTTGATATTTGGGATTTGCGAGTTATATTTATGGTTATGTTTTGTATTTAAAGATAACCATTGTATTTGTTTTTATATTGGAGTGATTTGTGTGACATTTGAGATGATGACTGAAGAAGTTGGATTTGAAGTTTGGATGGTTATTGAAATATTATTGGGAGTGTTGTTTTGTAGATTATAGTTTTGGGAATGTTGTATTTATAGGGGAGGTTCTGTCGAATTTTCGATAGAATCTTTAGAGATTATTATATTATGCGATTCGATTTTACGTGATTAGATAGACTCGCCCTGGGAGTGCGGGGAGGGTCGTTTCAGATGTCTTCTAAACTCTACTTATTTCCTTTAAAACATTAAGGACAATGTTCTGTTTTGGTTGGGGGGAGGGAATAGTCGACAATTGTGGAATCTTGGTTAAGTTTTTACTAATTTTTTGTTGTAGAAACTAATTGTTGCTAACTTTTTGTGTTGAAGATGGCTGAATATGGAGTGTAGTGACTCTAGAAACGCATCTTCATTGTTTAAAAAAAAAATTCAGATCGAGTGTAGTGCCTCTAGAGACGCATCTTCTTAAGTTTTTAAAAAAATAATTTTTTCGTTTCCTATCATTTTCTAATTAGTTTTTCTGTATCATTTTCACATTTCTGCATGCATATTTTCCTTTCACATTTAGAATAGGTGGGGGGGTAGGTTGTTGTTTAAAAAATAATTGTGATTGTTTTAACATTGGATGACATGATGAATTTCAAATTATAGTATTTGTATTATTTTTAGTCTGAAATGATGTTACACTATGTTTGCTACTCTACATGTTGATGTCGGAGATAAATATGAGTTGCTTGAAGGAATGAACATGTCATAATAAATACCAAGTGAGTTTTTGAGCCTATCATTTTTTTGGAGAGTAACCCTTTTGCCCATTCTTTATACAACTTAGCATTTATTATTGTATACGCGATCTCTAAATTTCTTTTGAGTTAACCCTTAAAAAAATTAAAAATTTAAAAAAAAAAGAAAAAAAAGGAAAAAATGTGTGTTGTTACATTTGGAAGTCCATCTAATTAGTAGATATGAAAAATTATTTAGAGTCCTAAAAGATGATGGAAAGATCATCTTTGATCCGTTTGAGCCTTTTTAGCCTTCCTTTTATCAAATATCCATAGTTAACTCTTTTTAGCCTTTAAAAAAAAAATTTTCTTTTTCAACTTATCATTTTGACCCACTCTGATTTGAAGTATTACCCAATATCTTACAAGATCCATCACCTATTTATGTTTGAGAAAAATGTGAATAAACATTTTGTATAGTGAAGTTATGCTTAGTTAAAAAAAAAAAAAATTTGTTGTTTCTTAAAAAAAAAATCGTTGCTAAAAAAAACAATAATAATAGGTGAAAGCCACCTTGCAACTTCAAAAAAAAAAAATCTTCTGCATTTTTCTCAAACATACACTTTGTTTTTCCTATTTTCCTTCTTTGTTAGCCATATCCCTAGCCTATGTTACGTCCTAATAAAAGTCCTTCTTGATTTTAGGGAACTATAGTCTGAAGTAGAAGCTAGTTATATAGGCTAAAAGGATGTAGTGATGCATAAAAAAAATAAATAAATAAATTGAGTTGACTAGTATTTTTATTTGACTTAAGATCGTATTATTTCTAAGCTAAGGGCATATTTCTTTCATTTTGGTGAGAGCATGTGATATCAATTCTTTATTATTTTCTCTCAAATACCATTCATTGGAGTGACCATTTTATTGGGTTTAATTTCTTTGTGAGAGTGTCACTACTTCCAGTGAGATTTTGGGGTTTAACATGTCATTCTTGAAGGTAGCTACAACAAAGTCCACTAGACTGATTCATGTGGATGGTTGATGTGGGTGTGATGTTTCTTTAGACTTGAGATAATGCTTATACTTTTATTTGATTGTTATCAGTAGTCTGATTGAATAAACAAGAGTGTTTAAAAAAAATTATTTTTGAATTTTGTTTTCGTTTTATTTGCTAGGGACTAGGAATAAGCTAGTTGGGGGATGTGTTGAGTGTTAGAAAATGCATATTTATAAAGGAGAAAACCATCATTTTACATTTCAAGTCTTACTAACAATCCTTACTTTTATGTGTTTTAGCTTTTTGTAATTTAATTATGTGTATATTATTTTATTTATTTTATGTATTTTAGGGGTATCATAGTCATTTCACAATAAACAAAAGATCAAATGGCAAAACGGACATCATTTTTGAACTCAGGACGGTCGAAAACCTTAGGAGGAGCTTAGAAGGAAAAATAGTAATGTTCACATGTACGACACTATTCACATATACGGATATTGTCTACCTTACTGTTCACGGCACTATTTACATAGACAGATCGATGATGTGGCATTAACTGATGAGGTGTCAAGATCCTGTTGGACTAAAATTCTTATGTACTGTTGATGGTGACGTGGCAGCATATTAGTGGATTAAAAAACGCGCGTACGGTACATGCAACACATGAGATTATTTACTGTGCAAACCGTGTTACTGTTCAAATCATGGTCAAACCTTATTACTGTTCACGCATACTGTTGACTATATTGTTGACTGATGATGTGGCGCAATCTTGAGCGTCCAAACTGTTTTTAATCCGATAGCCATGATTTACTCGATGTATCTATAAAAATGGGGCCTCCTCCCCTAATTTGGCACCTCTGAATCCATTTTTGGACTCCATTTTCTGTAATTCTCTCTCCATCTTATATTTTCTATGTATTTTAATAAATTTCTATCTTGCCCCTAGTTCAACTATGAGTGGCTAATTTTCTTTCAAGCTTGGGTTGAAGTTGAAGTCTCAACATGTGCCATGGGCTTTATTTGGTAAATTTATTTTCTCTTCCTCTCTAGTTTTTGTGGATGTTTTGACTTTTCATTGACAAATAATAATAATATTATCTAGTACCGCCCTGGTTTCACCGACTCCCTAGTATAAGATTATTATTATTTGGCACGATAAGCCCTTAACACCATATTTATTAGAGCGTGGTTCATGAGGTGTGGATTTCCCCCTCATGATTTAATTGGTATTAATAAGGAATATTTAGCCCATGATGCATGTTGATACGGATCCAGATACTCAAGTACGTCATTTCAATAGAATTCTCCTTAATTTATTCTCACAATTTCAATTCTACTTTTAGAATTTATTCTTGCATTTTAATTTAAGTTTTAGCATATTTCAAATCATTTTCACCACAAATCCAACCATCCATTTACAAAATTAATTCTATATATAATTAAAATCCACCTCCTCGTGGGATCGACACTCGTCACCATTAATCTATACTACAATAGATTCGTGCGCTTGCGAGTTCAATAAAAATTGCACAACATAGAGTACAAATTTGGATGCATAAGCTTAAGTAAATGAATTAGACTTTGAGTATTAGGATGACCAAATTGTTTGTGGAGTAAAGACATTTTATTGAATGAATCAGTGCTACAAGTATTCGTATTTGATTGAAAACATTTTCCAGAACAAGAACTATTAATTAAAGTGCTGAAATAAGACTGAGATAGCATAGACACATGTTTATTTATTGAACTCTGGGATAGAAAAGAGGTATATGTAGATTGTGGTGATGAACTCAGTTTCAATTTGTATAAACCTTTCTCAGCAATACCTAGTAGCAAAATTTTCCCCTTTAGTATATCCTTTACAAAGCAAACAGAACCAAGGAATTCAACAGATAAGTCATTATCAGTGGTCAGTCTAGAAACACTTATTAAAATTCTTTGTAATAGATGGAACAAGTAGTATATCTTTAAGTGCAATGCATGTACTTTCAGATTGTATTTTAGAGCTTTGAATTGTAAGATTGGTATTACCAACATGTGTGATTGATAGACAGACCTTTACAATCACCAATGATAAGCTTGTTATTACCTCTGAACTCATTGCTGACATGCATATTTTCCATATTATTTGTTAAATGATGTGTATCTCCACTATCAAGATACCATCCTTCATCTGCTAGTCCCTCAAAGTTAGCACTATAAGCAGCTCCAGCTCCATTCACAGGTGAGCTCATTGAATCAGATATGTATGAAGAATATGGTGGATTATACATGTGAGGTATCCCTGAATAAGCAGTTGCAGTAGGCCATGAATCTTCAGTAGATGCATTAAAGTATGTGATATAGGCTGATCTCTGATTTCTTCCTCTTTTCATGTGTTGAGGCATATAATTTTCTTCAAACCTATGCTAACATTCTGTTGCTGTATGTCCAAATTTAAAACGGATTTGACAAACAACAGTTTGTTCATCATTACCATCAGAATTTGACAAACCAGAGTTAACACTATATTGTCCTCTCATGAATTGTACCTGCTTCTTATTGTTTCCAACCATTTGACCTCTGCCAAGATTATTACTAAAATTTCCAAATCCTGAGGGAAAGCCTCTTGGATGAGAATTGATAAACATTCCCCTTCCAGTATGAAAATTGTTCCTTCCAAATTGATTTCCACCATGAAATCCTGCATTATATCCACCTTTTCGAGCACTACCTCTTGTTTGAGCATAATAAGCATTCATCATACCATAGCCATTATTATTATGAGAAACATTAGCAAGATTTGCATTAAACATCTGTTTTTCATTTAGACTATGTTCCAATCTTGTTTCATGTGTGAGTAGCAACGCATAGGAATCATCAAAATCCAGTTTACTAGTAGTAATGAAAGTTGCTAAATCTAGATAGCCTGGTCCAAGACCATTAAGAATCTGTTGTAACAAATCTTTGTCGGAAACTGGACTACCAACACAAGCTAATTTATCTGCTATTTGTTTCATTTTCAAACAATAATATTCTACATTTAGTGACTCTTTTCTCAAAACACTCATCTCATATTTGAGTTGAAGAACTCTATCTTTATATTTTGCACCAAACGTTTTCTCCAATGTCTTCCACACATTATATGTAGTATTATAAGAATGAACATGACTGAGAATACCTTCAGTAATTGAGCTTAATAGCCAGCTTAGTGATGTCTGATTCTGTGACCTCCATATTATATATTATGGATTTTCAACTTGTTGTGTAACTCTTCTTATTGTTTCAGCATAGCTTCCATAAGTAAGAAACTGAGTAGGTGCTGCTTTTTCTCTATTGATGTAGCCTTTAAGTTTGTTTCCTCTTATAGAAGCTAATACTTGATTTCGCTAGAGCATATAATTGGATCTATCCAATTTGATTGGCGTAATGAATGAGAAGGTAGTTTGTATTGATTGATTCATGTTTGTTGTGTTTGGATTTGTGTTTAAATTGCTTGAGCTTGCCATATTTCTGGCTTTGATACCATATAAAAATGAATTGAAAATGCAGTTTGGTTACTGAGCAAAAGAGAGAAAATTGATGAATATTCCATATCTTATTTCATTAATCGCAAATGAGCAAAAGCTATAACAAAACCGTTATGTATTACACTGAAATTCACTAACTAATCAGTAAGAGACTAGCTAATACTAACTAACTACAATGCACGTGAACTCTAATTGCTGCATAACAGAATCAGCTGACTCAGCATGGTTGACGTGGAATTGCTGACGCACCTTAGCTTCTGGCTTATTCTCTCTTCTTAGCTCAGCACAATGATCTTTCTTCACAATGTCAAAACAGAATGCACACATCACATCCGTTATGTAAATACTCGATCCAACGAGCTGTTCCTAAGGCAATTTCATGGAGTTTCTCCCAACCAAAAGTTTGGCCTTTATTTTCCTTGGGAAAGATATGCCTGTCGAGTGATCCATTAGGCATGTACTCGTAGACAAGTGCACGTTTGACTCCCTCAGAACAGAACCCCAATAACTGGACCACATTAACGTGGTGAATTCTACCTATTGTTGAAACTTCGTTGATGAATTCCTCCGGACTGAACTTCGAGTTCTCCAGCATTTTAACAGCAATCAAGCGACCATTATGAAGGTGTCCTTTATAAACTGAACCAAATCCACCTTGGCCTAATTTATGAGTGAAGTGGTTTGTCACGGTAATTATCTCAGGGTAAGAGTATCTTTTAGGCATCCACAATTACTGATTGTGCAGAAATTTCTCCACATTATCAACTGTTTGCATTGTCATTCTGTATTTATGGATAAGGAGCACGAGAAAGACAATTGAAGCAAGAATAAATCTACCAATTATCAGAACATCAACTGGAATCCCTGGTAAAGAGAGCGTTTATTGAAAGTAAATAGCAGTAAGCAAAGTAATAAAAAGAGGATCCTGGAGAGTGGATTTTACCTAATAGAAAACTTAACCAATCCCCCAGTATTGATCCTACCGGCAGGTAGGAAGGTAGCGAGATTTCATGGAAAACTGCAGTTGGAGATAGAAAAAATTAAGCTTTATATCTAATCAGAGAGATGATTCAGAAAAAGTCATAAAGCAAAATATTAGAGAGTACATAAAGCCATCACATTTATTAACATCAAAAACCCATAAGCAAAATAATCTGTAAGAATCTGGTTATGTATCCTATATTGGTAGCAAATAAATCTTCTAATTACTCCTTCATGGTCCTCTTTGCATTCTTCAAAGACTGCAAAAGTGAAAAGAAACAGAAATTAAAGGTCATATCGGTATGCTCTCAGAGATAGGCACAAATTCTTTATTACGTACAATATTGAGAAACAAAAACAAAGCCCTTGCATTTGAAGGCATAAATAAATATAAGCATAAGCTTACAGGTAGTAATTGGGTGGTAGCCGCTGCACTCTTCAAACCATGTAAAATCGAACCCTAAGTCCAGCAATTTTCCGGGTCTTCATAAGAAGGATTGTCCACGCTCCTATTAAGTACTACAGAAACCTTTGAAACGAAGACGCATGACTCTGGAAGATATGATATTGCGTCGTTCATGTCAGCATATCTAAGATAAACATAAACGTTCGACTTATTGTCACTCAAACATGGAACTTTGTAAACGCCTGATCAACAATATTACTCGAGCAATTCACGTAATAGGCGAATGAATCAAGACAGTAATAAATAAAACTTCCGAGAATGTAATAACGTGGGGAAAAAGATTTGTACGGCTTCCATTGGCTAAGATAACATCGGCAACACTGATTGTACATTCATCATAGGAAGAACTCTTTACATAGTACTTTCCAGAATTGAGTTCTAAGATGGTTTTGTTGCTCTCGCAAGAAAGTTCTAACTCCGGATGGCCGCATCCAGCTAGATCGCCCTGGAGGCGTAAAGGGTAGCGTATGTTTTTGACATCTCCATAAGAAGAAGAACCCATTTGTACTTCAAGTTTTCTTGCTTCAATTTCACTGGTGCTGAATACAAGCTTCAACAGACAAAACAGAAAAGTTGAGAAAGTTGAAGCTTCTTCACTACTCATTGCTCCTCCAATTACAGGATAAAATTAAGGAATTTGAATAAACTAAGCAGAACGGTATAAGCGTGTTAATGCGCTACGTCTTCTACAGTTTCACTTGCATGGTGAGAAGCGGGCTTTACCTCAAATTTCTTAGTAAACGTTCTTCAATATTAAAAGCGACAAGACTTATTGAAACAGTTTCCATGCAGTCCAATTCCAGTCAATATCTTTCGTTTTCTTCATTTTTCTCACCACCAAATGCAGTGGCTTACTTTATTTATTATTATTATTATTTATTTATTTTAACCGGATTTAGAGAAAAGCGGCATTGGAAATTTGGAACGGCCCCCGACGACCAACACTTTTAAAGCGATTGATATGCAGAAGAATGAGGACTTCTCATGTCAAGTTCATGCGTTTCTAAAAATTATGGTTGCTGTTGTAATTATTATTGTAATTATTATTATTATTATTATTATTACTATGAATAAATAAAGACATATATATTTAAAATTAGGATCAAGTGTGCACAATTGTGTAATATATAATGCATGATAAGTTTTTATGTCGTAGGCTTGTGTGATGGCACTAATATGCCATTTAGTGCATTGGTGTTTTTATTAAAAATTTTCAATTATCTAATATACAGTATATTAGTAAATTCACATTTTAGAAAACTTGACAATATGTATATGTGTGTGCGCGTGTGTCCATATATACACACACACTTTTGACAAATCAATTATAACAAAAATGGCCACGAAGATATTAATCTATCCTTGCGCATTGGAGACTAAATGAGCTTTTTAATGATTTAAACTTCAAATTGAGTTGGGCTTCATATTGAGACCACCAAAGTTTTTTTTAAAAAAATCATTAGACTGTGATTATGGAAACAAGTAATATATAAGATAATAATATTGAAAATTAACAGTCGAATACATAGTTTGATCATGGGATATGCCATCATATAATAGATTATTAGAATAACAAAAGAGATGAAATTAATAACTTTTTTTACTATATACGACGTTCATTAGTCTCAAGTAGATTAGAGTACAAATGGTATAATTTATGACTAAAATTTATATAAATTTATATGTTATTCATCACACATAGTATGTACATATATGGAAAAAGTTAGACCACCGATAAAATACTAGTTAGGCACAAGGCCAAAAAAAATCAATGTGTCCTGATATTTCCACTTAACTTACATACAACAGATTCTAGCTAAGGATACTTGAATCTTGTGCTTGGTGCAATATTTTGATGTGTCTTCGTAAGCTAATTTTTCATGTGATTTTCAAAACTCTTCATTTTTTATTTAAGATTGGATCTGTGAGTACTGAGTAGACGTCTTTGCCATCAAGAGTCAAAGTGTCACTATGATATTTTATGAAGGCAAGTCACTTCTGCAGAGATTTCCTCTCTATCAAATGTTTTCGTATTAATTTTGTGACATTGTAACGAGACCTGTTGTGTTTCATGCGGTATGTAGTTCTGCCATAAATGGCTTTAATGAAATAATCGCTTATGTTAAATGCCGCGGCTACCTTAGTATAATGTATGTATTGATGTCAAATTTGGTCATGTTGTATGCCACTTTTTTTTAATATCTGTCATGTCGAATTAAAATCCATAAAATAAAAATATTGATTAAATGATTAACTTGGCAGCCGATATGGGAATAGTAGTCTCATTGAAAATGTGCTAAAAAAACAATATAACAACATATCTATTGCAAAAGGTGAACAAGGAAAGGGGAGAAAGTAATGTAGACTGGATTTATCTCCAGCCTAAAAGGGGGAAGCACTTCATAAATTAATGCTTTTAAGCCCGCAACCATTTAATTGGCATCATGCATACAAAGTGCCGCTGTGGATATGCACGCTTCCATGGCCATTCAGCAGCTATTTATTATTGTGGAGACAAAAGCATATCAATTGGTATTTTTTCCCTAATTAATATTTGGTCCATGTGTTTGTTCTGATTGGAATAGAGGGCGCTAATTTTCTGAAATTTTGTTTATAGAAGACGAAGAGCACGCAAATTAAAATGCCATTAAGCAAACACATTTTAAATCTTTGTGCTCTCTGTATTCTGTCATCAACATGTAGCTTCATTTGGCCCTCAAAACTGTAGTGATCTACTAATATTCTTCCAGGCGCTACCTGTTAATTTTCTTTTGTTTATTATTTTATTTATTCATACATATATATACACACACATGCAGAGACACACAGACACACACATGCATATATGTATGTCATCTGTTGTGTCAATACTTGATCCCACGAGCAGTTCTTAAAGAAACTTCATGGAGTTTCTCCCAACTAAAAGATTTGCCTCTACCCTCCTTGGGAAAGATATGTCTATCGAGTGATCCATTAGGCATATACTCGTACAAGTGCCAGTTTGGATCTCTCGGAATAGAACCCCAATAGCTGGACTACATTAGTGAATTCTACCGATTGTTGAAACTTCATTGATGAATTCCTATGTATTGAAATTGGAGTTCTCCAGCATCTTAACAACAATCAAGCCACCAGCATGAAGTTGTCCTTTATAAACTGAACCAAAGCCATCTTTCCCACTACTCCTACATTGTTGATGCAATCTCTGACAAAAGTTAAAAGAAACAGAAATTAAGGGTCATATCGGCAAGCTCGTAGAGAGAGTTCGCAAATTCTTGATTACGTACAATATTGAAAAACAAAAAACAAGGCCCTTGCATTTGAATGCATAAATAAATAAGCAAAAGCTTATAGTCAGTAATTGGGCAGACCAGATGCTCATCTAACCATGTCAAATCTAACCCTGAGTCCAGAAATTTTCGGAGGTCTTCACAAGAAGGATTGTGCACACTCCTATTAAGTACTACAAGAACCTTTGAAATGAAGACGCATGACTCTAGTGTTGAAGATTGATTAAACAAAAAAGGAAAAAGAAAGGTGGCTTCAAATTTGGTGGCATAACCACCAAATTTGTTGATCAAATTTTATGGCTAAGCCACCAATTTTGATCAAGATTGATGGGCTTGATTTTAGGCAAAATCTTGCCTATAAAAGGAAGCTCTCATTTGAGAGCTTGGCATCCAAAATCCCAGAGAAGCAATCCCAAAATTTGAGAAGCAAGAATATGTAAGAGAAACATTGAGAGCTTCCGACATGGGAGAGAAATATTCTTAAGCATGTAGTTATATTGAATGAGCGTTTGGCTCCTCAATATAGGTATTACAGGTTTGCTTTGACAAGGAATATTTCTTGAAATTATGTATTTGGGGCTTGGGTGAGAGAAAATTATTTCTGAGAGTGTGATTGTAATAATTTATTACATAGTGAATATTTTTTCTCTGGTTGTCTCTTAACAAAGGGTGTGGTTTTTCTTTGAATTTAGAGTTTTTCATGTAAATTTTGTGTTGTGTGATTGTTGTATTCTCCATTTAAATTTTTTATTAATTTATTGCTTGAAAAATTGCTTGGAGTGATATTAGGAGGAAACTCATTTTCCTAACATCTGGAAGATCTGATATCTTGTCGTTGATGCCAGCATATCCAAGATAAACATAAACGTTCGACTGATTGTCACTCAAACATGGAACTTTTGTAAACGCCTGATCAACAATATTACTCGAGCAATTCACGTAATAGGCGTATGGATCAGGAACATAATAAAATAATAAAGGGAAATTTACAACCGTCCACTTGTTTGTTTTCTCTTTTTCAAAAATACACAAACACTTTTTTTTTTCTCAACGCGCCACCTGAAGTTTGCTTTTTGTTGCATTTTTCCACTTCCGTCTAATTTCCGTTAGTGGATTTAACGGAATGTTAACGAAATGACCTTTTTACCCCTCAAAATTACAATTAAACTCAAAATAAATGGAAATTGGAGATAAATTGGATGGATTTAATTTTTTTCAAAGGTGGATGCTAGAAATTAAAGGAAAATAGTATTTGTTGCTTGCTAAATTTAAAAATTTATATTTATTTTTTTGAAAGAGAAAAAGTAAATATAATTTTTCTAAATCTAGCAAGTAACAAACACTATTTTCCTCCAAAAAAATAAATACAAATTTTCTAAATTTAGCAAGCAACAAACATTATTTTCCTCCAATTTCTAACATCCATCTTTGAAAAAAATTAAACCCATCCAATTTATCTCCAATTTCTATTTATTTTAGGTTAAATTGTAATTTAGAAGGGTAAAATTGTCATTCCGTTAAATTTTTTAACGGAATTTAGACGGAAGTGGAAGAATGCAACAAAATTAAACTTTAGGTGGTGCGCTGAGAAAAAAAAAAGTGTTTGTGTATTTTTGAAAAAGAGAAAACAAACAGGTGGACGGTTGTAAATTTCTCAATAATAAAATATCCGAAATCGTGATAAGCAGTTGATGGGGAAAAAGATTTGTACGAGAGGCTGCAGCTTCCGTTGGCTAGGTTAACCTCAGCAACACTGATTGTACATTTATCATAGGAAATTCTGTTTACATTGTACTTTCCAGAATTGAATTCTAAGATGATTTTGTTGCTCTCGTGAGGAAGTTGTAACTCTGGATGACTGCATCCAGCTAGATCGCCCTGGAGGCGAAAAGGGTAGCTTATGTTTTTGACATCCCCACAAGAAGAACACATTTGTACTTCAAGTTTTCTTGCTTCAATTTCACCGGTGCTAAATACAAACTGTTTGGGGATATTTCGACGAGACCAGACATGACTAGCAGGAACCTGGTAGTAGGATGTGCTTCAGCAAAGATCAGTGGAGGCGAGCAGAACCTGACAGCGGGGGAGCAGGAGCAGAAACTCCCTGCCACTGCTCAGGCACACTATCCACGGGGCTAACCCGCTGAGGAAGGCAATATGCTCATTCCTGTTGAGACTTGGATCGAGAAGACCCGGTCAACGCCAGTTGAAGTGACGTGTTCACCAACTCGAGACTCAAGGCACGAAAGCCGCGCAAGCCACGTGACCGCCCGTTACTGCAGTAATGGAGAGATACGCAACCGCCCGTTACTGCAATAATGGAGAGATAATGGGCGCGAATGGGTGAGAGAGAAAAAAGCAACACTTGATAACTGAGATTAAAACAAAAGGCCATCTATTTTTACTCTCAAAGTTTCCCAAAAAACCTTCTTATCTGACTTGAGCGTCGGAGGGTTTACGCCGGGAAAACAACCGGCGCACTCTAACTTGTTCTGTGAACGCAGGGAATTGAGAAAAGCAATCGAGCGAGGAGAAGTTCTGGTCGTGATTGAGTTGAACGAGCAGAGATCCTCGTCGCAGAAAGAACAACCAGAATTCTGCATCAACACAAACATCAACAGAAAAAATAGAAAGTTTAAGAAAATTGAAGCTTCTTCACTACTCATTGCTCCTCCAATTGCAGGATACAATTAACAAATTTGCATAAACTAAGCAGAACGGTGTAAAAGTTTTAATGCACTACGTTTTCTACAGTTTCACTTGCACGGTGAGAGGTGGGCTTTAAACTTATTATAGTTTAGTATACAACTATGCGATTGAATTAATTAGCGCTAAATAAATTGTTTAAAAATAATATTAATTATTCATAAAATGAATTTGACATGATGGAAGAAAATTTTTAATTACTGAGTGCTAGACTTCTAGTATTAATGCAATGGAAGATAAAGGGACAAATTTGGATAAACATGTTCAATTTTGTTTCTTACCGTAAATTTTTCATGCGGATGGCACGAAGCTTCTGAAGAGGTGTAAGCATTTTCAAATTTCAATGGCGAAGTCAATACGGCAAAGAGAAATCGCTTAACATCGGTGGGAATGGGATGATCCATCCATCCCCATCCTAGCTTGACCTCAAATTTCTTAGTAAACGTTCTTCAATATTAAAAGCAATAGAACTTATTGGAAACAGTTTCCATGCATGCTGTCCAATTCCAGTCAATATCTTCCGCTTTCTTAATTTTTCTCACCGCCAAACGCAGTGGATTACTTTATGTATCATTATTATTATCTTTTTAACAGGATTTGGAGAAACGCGACATTGGAAATTTGGAACGGCCCCCGACGACCAACACTTTTTAAAGCGACCAACACGCAAAAGAATGAGGACTTCTTATGTCAAGTTCACGCATTTCTAAAAATTATGGTTGCCTACCATGGATACTGAAGAGCTAATCAGCAAATGTCAAGCAATAACTATCAGAGGGGAAGAAAAAGCTAAAATAACACTGGAGGTGAATTTTGGAAAAAAAAAAAAGAACAGATGATGGTAGGATGCTTAGTGGGCAAAGTTTTGCTCACAAAGGGAGTAAATAACGAGGGTTTTAAGGCTGCGTCACAGCAGGTGTGGAGGATTGTCAAAGCAGTCAAAATCGAAAGTGTGGGAAACAACATCTTCATGTTCAAATTTGCTGAAGAAGCAGACAAAAAACGAGTGCGAAAAGGGGGACCATGGCACTTCGACAGGGCATTGATTGTTCTCGCTGAGCCAGTGAGGATTGGGGAAGTCGCGAAACAAGCTTTTACTCATACATCATTTTGGGTGTAGATTTGTAATGTCCCTCTAGTGTGTATGGATAAAGATTTTCTATGGGACTTGGGCGAGAAGATTGGATCAGTAGAGGAGGTTCAAATTGATGATAATGGAGATTGCATTAGGGAATATGCCAGAATAAGAGTTTCAATTAATATAACATAGCCGCTAGAGAGGATTTTATTCCAAAAGCAAGAAGGTGAAACTGATATCCCAATGCCGGTGGTTAATGAGCGCTTGCCCGATTTTTGTTATTGCTGCGGAATTGTTAGACATCAATACAAAGAGTGTGGCAAGTACTAAGACCAACCAAGAGAATATCTACCATATGGGAGTTGGATGAAAGTGATTACGGTAGGGGCCTTTACAAAGACGAATCTAAACAAGGGAAGGTCGAACTATGGGCAGGAAAATTAGGTGAAAAATCAGCAAGCTCAGAAAATCACAGCTTCCAGCAACAAGCAAGGGCAAAACTAAGAAAATCTGATAGGGGCATATGGGTCGGTACCAAGGGAGAAGTAAATGGGGCAAACCATGGAGCATGCTAAGAATGATGTGATAAAAGGAGTAGCTGAGCAACAATTAATGCGAGTGATACAGTCAGTGGACAAAGAGAAAAACGATGGCCACAAGCAAGCTAAGAAAAGCAGAAATGCAACAGCCCCCAAGGAAAAAGGTCATATAAGCGGGAAATGGTATTCCAAAAGAGAGGGGAAAATGCAAATAAAACAGGAAGAGGAAGCTGGGAAAAATGATGGGCCGATAGTATCTTAGCTATAGCCCAATAAGAGGAAGTGGAAGAGATTAAATAGAGAGCTAAGTGATGAGAGGGGGGAATTTGAGGTACAAGCTCGGAAAATGCGAAGGGGGAAAAACTCGGGCAAAGCCTAAGGAAAAAAAACAAAGCTATCTAGCTCCAACATGCTCGAGACAAAAAATCTGGTGCATGTCTCTCCAACAGTAAGACTTCAATTGGGGTGGGAACTGCTGGTGCTGGAAGAGGTGGATAAGTCATGGCAGCAAACAAGATGGAGATATCGGCAGAGGCTGGTGACCAGCCCCGTCGGAAGCTATGAATATCCTCAACTAGAATGTTTAGGGTCTAGGGAATCCCCGAGCATTTCAAGTCTTAAGAAAAATCCTTCAATTGCATGGTGCTCAGCTGGTGTTTTTGTGTGAAACAAAGGTATCAACTATGCAAATGAATGTGATTACAAATAAGCTGAGTTTTGAGAATTACCTTGCAGTAAACTGTAATGGAAGACGAGGCAGAATAACAATGCTCTAGAAGTCAGATATTGAGGTGCAAATCAACTCATACAGTCAGCACTACATTGATGCCGAAACTCAAACGCCAAATGAAAATCGAATGGGAGTTACAGGAGTGTGCGGACATCCAGAAACAAGTCAGAAAAAACACACTTGGATGCTCCTTAGGCGACTGGCAGTTTTATCTTCTAGCCCTTGGTTGTGTTGTGGAGACTTTATTGAAATTTTACATTCGGATAAGAAGAGGGGCGGTAATGACAGGAACGTGAATTCAATTAATGATTTCAGAGAAGTTTTGAGAGATTGTGGCTTAAAGGATGTCGGGTATCGGGGGTATGCTTTTACTTGGAATAATGGAAGATATGGGAAGGGTTTCGTGGAGGAAAGGCTAGACAGATTTGTTTGCTCAAGAGCTTGGAGTGATAGCTTTGTGGACTGTGAAGCAAGCAACCTGGACACCTGGACTTCGGATCATTGTCTAGTGTTAATGGCCGTTCAAGAGAGAAGGGAGGGCACAAACCAAAGGGGTAGACATTCCTCGCGAATCCATTACGAGGATATGTGGAGCTCGTATGACGTTTGCAAAGAGTTAATTAAGGAGGAATGAAGGTTGTATAGAAATTGGAGCAGTGAAAATCCAGCCAAATCCTTTCGACAAACGTCAAAAGCTTCAATGGGTAGGCTATTGGGGTGGACCAAGCTGGAATTTAAAAAGCGTGACAGAAAATTAGAGAAGCTAAAGAATCAACTGCGGGAGTTAAAACAAACAAGGGTGCAATATGTAAATGGTGAGGAAATTCGAAAGGTGGAGAAGCAAATCCAAAATATTCTTATAGATGAGAAAATCTTCTAGAAGCAATGCTCAAGAGTAGATTGGCTCAAGGAGGGGGACAAAAACAAAAAATTCTTTCACGGTAAAGTGACAACAAGAAGGAAAAAAGAAACAAAATTTGGGGGATTGAAGATAATTTCGGGAGATGGATTGAGAAGCCAACTGATGTCGAGCATGAGTTTTGCAACTACTTCACCGATCTTTTTACATCAATCCAACCAAGCCAGGATCAAATTGTAGCAGCCTTTGAAGGAATAACTCCGAGAGTTTCAGCCAGCATGAATGAGAGTTTGGGGGAGCCGTTTACAGCGGAGGAAGTTTTGGAAGCTCTGAGCCAAATGTGCCCAACGAAGGCTCTGGGCCCGGATGTTTTACCAGCAATGTTTTACCAAAAGCATTGGCATACAGTTAAGGAGGGAGTGCTTCACCACTTGTCTGTATATCCTCAATTCACAAGGTACCATAGGCCCTCTAAACCACACTTACATTGCTTTGATACCGAAAATCGGAAAACCTAGGAAAGTGACATATTTAAGGCCTATTAGTTTGTGCAATGTTACCTATAGAATTGTAGTTAAAACAGTTGCTAATAGATTTATGAAAATTTTGTACGAAATTATCTCTCCGTCGTAAAGCGCCTTCATCCCCAATAGGTTGATCACTGACAATATAATAGTTGGCTATGAATGTTTGCATAAGATAAGGCAATGTAACGGCAAGCGAAATGGTTTAATTGTATTAAAGCTTGATGTTAGTAAAGCTTATGGCAGATTGGAATGGAATTTTTAGAGCAAACTTTGAAAAAACTAGGCTTCTCGCATCAATGGATTGGCTTGATTATGAGGTGCATTAGTTTGGTTTCCTTTTCAGTGTTAATAAATGGTTCAGTGAAAGGCTTAATTAAACCACAAAGGGGTTTAAGACAAGGCTGCCTCCTCTTTCCGTATTTGTTTATTACATGTATAGAGGTTTTTACATCCTTGCTACAGCAAGCTAAGCAACAAAAACTTATTCATGGGCTATCTTTTGGACACGATTTAAAGATCTCACACCTTTTATTTACTGATGACAACCTTGTCTTCAGCAAAGCTTCCATGGCTTATTGTCACAATTTGAAGATGATCCTTGAGTGCTACTCCATAGCTTCCTGCCAAATTTTTAATTTCGAGAAATCTTCCCTTCTTCTCAGTGGCAACACACAGCAAGAGCAAGCTGAGGCAATTGGGAATCTCTTTCAGCTCAATATTATGCCAAGACATGAAAAATATTTAGGCTTGCCATCTATGATCGGGAGAAAGAGAAGCAGATTTTTCAATGACATCAAGCTGAAGGTTTCCAATAAGATCTCAAGCTGGCAGCATTAATTTTTTTCTTGTGGAGGGAAAGAAGTCTTAATCAAAGTGGTTGTTCAAGCTATCCCAGCCTGCGCAATGAGCGTCTTTAAAATTCTGATGGGGGTGTGTGATGATATCCAAAAAATGGTAGCCAAGTTTTGGTGGGGCTCCAAGAAGGAAGGGAGGAATATTCACTTGGCGAATTGGGAAAAGATGAGCCAAGCAAAGTGTTTGGGAAGGATGGGTTTTCGTGACTTTTCAAGTTTTAACCGAGCTCTTCTAGCAAAGCAAGGCTGGAGGATTCAGTAATGTCCAGACTCGTTAGTGGCAAGGGTCTTGCAAGCCAGATATTTCCAGTTAAAAAATTTCTTGGATGCTAAACTCGTCTCAAACCCTTCATATATTTGGAGAAGCATTTTGTGGGGAATGAAAATTATTTGCTTGGGCTCTAGGTGGAGAGTTGGCAATGGTCAGAAAATACATATTCATAAGGCTAATTGGATCCCTCAGCCTTCAACTTTCCAGCCAGTTTTTAAGCCATCGTTGCCTCCTGATACTATGGTCTCGGAATTAATCAATGAGGCAAACTGCTGGGATGAAAAGAGGATTTCTAAGCATTTCCATAAAATGGATGCTGATTTAATTACTAGGATTCCTCTGCCTCGAAAACCAAGGGAGGATGAACTGATTTGGCATTATGGAAAAAATGGCCACTTCTCTATTAGAAGTGGGTATCAGACAGCTCTCCAAATAAAATTTTCAGCCATGCCTTCAAGCTCATTGGTTTCCAAAAATGAGTGGAATATTATTTGGTCCCTTGCTTTGCCCCAAAAGATCAGAATTTTTGTCTGGAGAGCAGCAAAAAACCAACTCCCCTCAGCTGAGAATCTATGGAAGAAAAAATAATCCAGGAACCCACTTGCCAAGTCTGTAAAATGGGAACTGAAACTGTCTTTCATGCTCTAGTGGCTTGTAAATCAGCTAAGAAGGTATGGAAGCTAATCCATTTTGAAGATGAGCTTCATGCAGCTCATAGTCACGACATTTTAAGCTTGATGCATACTATGAAAGAATGAGAAGCAGAGATGACCTAGAGCTGTTAGTAACAATTTTCTAGGTAAAATGAAATGCTAGAAATCAGCTGATTTTCAAAGGAAAAAGAGAGAACCCCCAAATCATGGTAGCTAAAGCTAAAGCTATGATTGCAGCTTATAAGAGGGTGCATTGTCCAGCTGAGGCCTGCAGCGAATCAGAGCAGAGGGCCCCTTCCCAGACATGGAATCCCCCTCAAGATGGCTTTGTAAAAGTAAACATTGATGCAGCCATCAGCTTCGAAAAGAACATTGTAGGGCTGGGGGCAGTGATCAAAGATGAGTTGGGGCATGCTGCAGCAACTGCTGTCAAGATTTCCAAGTCTCATAGAGATGTCTGTTATGCGGAAGCAAAAGCTATGGAATGGGGTTTGTTGGTGGCGAGAGATGCAAAAGTGAAAGCTGTAATCGTGGAATCAGATTCTAAAGGTGTGGTCAATTTAGTTAACAACAAGCAGGGCAGCAGATCCGAGATCTATTGGGTTGTTTCAGAAATTCAGAAGTTAGCGGAAAATTTCAAACGTGTTAGAATTAGGTATACGCCTAGATCTGGTAATGTTATTGTCCATTCTTTAGCTAAGTTAGCTTTAGAGAAATGTGAGACTGTTGTGTGGAAGGATTCATACCCTTCACAAGTGATGTATTTTTTTTCTTCTTTGACTTAATTGAAATCTCTTTTCAAAAAAAAAAATATGGTTGCTGTTGTAATTATTATTGTTACTATTACTATTGTTATGAATTAAGAAAGATATATATATATAAATATCTTTATAATGATCAGATGCATAATATATAATGCATGATGAGTTTTTTATGTTGTAGGGTTGTAGGCGTGTGTGATGCCATTTAGTGCATTAGTGTTTTTATTAACTAAAATACAACTTGTTAGTAAATTCATGTTTTAAAAGATGCAGAATTCCACACATGACAATATATATGTGTGTGTGTGTCTACATACACACACATTTTTGACAAATTAGTTATGTCAAAAAAGGCCATGAGGATATGAGTCTTTTCTTGCGCATTGGGGACTATCTAAACTTTTTAATGATTTAAACTTTGAATGCTCAATATAAGTTGGGCTTCATACTGAGACCTTCAAAGTAAAAGAAAATGTAAATTTGTTAGACTATGATTATGAAAACAAGTAAATATATCAAATAATGATATTGGAAAATTAATGATTGAATACATAGTTTGATCATGGGATATAAGAGCATTTAATGATATTAATAATTTTTTTATCATATACGACGTTCATTAATCTCAAGTAGATTAGAGTACAAATGGTATAATTTATAACTAAAATTTAGACCAATTGATATGTTATTCATCACACACAGTATATAGATGGAAAAAGTTAGACCACCGATATAATACTAATTAGGCTCAAAGGGAGGAAAAAAAAAATCAACGTGTCCTGATATTTCCACTTAACTAACAGACAACAGATTCGAGTTAAGGATACTTGAATCTTATGCTTGGTGCAACATTTTGATGTGTCTTTGTAAGGTAATTTTTTCATGTGATTTTGAAAACTCTCCATTTCCGATTCAGGATTGGTTCTATGAGTAGCCCTTTTTGCCATCAAGAGTCAAAGTGTCACCATGATATTTTATGAAGGCAAAACACTTCTACAGAGATTTCCTCTCTATCAAAAGCTTTTGTATTAATTTGAATATGTTTTGAGTTATTTGTATTTTGTTGTAGGCTATTAAATTTGTGATTTTTTATTATTTTATTTTGCTTAATTTTGTTTATTAATTATATATTTTTAAACAAATTGTAAACAAATCTTGATTCGATTAGATTCGTTAAGGATTCGTAGTAGGATAAATGAATAATAAAAGAATATGGATTCGATTCGATTTGTTTATTAATTCTACTAAATGAATTAAACGAATTGAACCGAATATTTGTTTAATAAACAAATAGAATCTCAATCCTGAGATTTCAATTCGTTTAATAAATGAATCGAATCAGAATCAATAGAATTTTGACCCAATTCATTTACAATTCGATTCAAATTCAATTTGTTTATTCGTTTTACTATCCTAATTCAGGATGATATTAGTGTATATATTATGTGATAGAGAAGCAGAACCACTGTGCAAATCAGTCATTGAAAAATGGGGACAAACAAGGTAAGAACAATTAGATCACCCAACTTCAAATAAACTGTTTCTTCTAGCCAAAAGCGCACCAGAAAACAGATGGACTAATCAACTTAGCTAGAAAACCAAAGAATTTTGACATGATAAAAAGGGCAATACGATCCGCCAGATAATCATCCTCAATGATCAATCAAGCTGATTTTTAAATGGCCAATCGACGATTTCAGTAAGTTTGATTAATTACGAGAAATAAATTTAAACTTGATGCTAGAATTCAAGAAAAGACATACTGAAGAAATTCAGAACACGGGAGATGAAGACAAGGGAAAGAGAAGCTACATGTTCCGTGCTAATCAAATGAATGACGCAAGATCTAGTAAGAACTTGCCACCATTGCAATATTCTTCAGGTGGGTTATAAGAATATCTTGAAAACTTAAAACCATTGCATAAAGACGCTAAATATACATGTGCTTACTTTTGTCTGATTTTGAGAATTCCATTGGAATTTAATGTTGCATCACTTACTCCTCAATTCTATCTTCCCTCCCATTTACCGAAGCATTGAAAAGGTGATCTGCAGTCTTCTCAAATGAAGCCAACATCAAAACACTTTTGTCCACATTTTGAATTCTAAATCTCGTGATTCCAAGCACTGCACCGTGTTATAGTAATCAATCATATTTTAATATGCATGCTTCAAATAGCTGCATGCTTGAACATGAAAGCATACTCCAAATTTTTACAATAAAATCTCATAAACTCACCCTAAATGTCATCAGATCTACTAAAAGCATCATATGGCGTACATCTATGCTCATGCCATGAGCTTTCATGGTTACATTTATCTCATCAATTACACATATTCTGGCAGCTTCAATTCCCAATGTCTGCTGCACTTCAAAGATCTGATTACTCTTTGTTTTACATCCATCGATTCCTTCCGTACTCATAACCGCTAGGAGGCCCGTACTAAAATATGCACAAGACAATTAAAAATTTTAGAAAACAGGGTATAGAATAGGGATGCATAATATATTTTTTGGTTATTTGCATGAATAAATTGTGTCGAGGAACAAACAAAACCAGAAAAATAAAAGAAAACAGAGCACGTATGGCAAAGGAGAGAAGAATTTTTATTTTATTTTATTTCTATGCATTCTTGGTCTTACAATTGAGACATATATATACTAGCTTCAATCCTTTGACAATAAGGAATTAATCTAATCTGACTTAATATTAAACTAGGATTCCTAATATGATTAAGATTAAGTAAACTTGAACATCACGTTAATTAGCATTCTCCCCCTTAATGTGATGTTCTTCAGCTCCCAAAAGCTCTCTTAGTTGATGGAATTTCACTTTTGGCAGAGCCTTTGTGAATACATCAGCAACCTGCTCTTCAGACTTGCAATGCTTGAGCTGAATGTCTCCATTGCCAATTGCTTCTCGTATGAAATGATACTTGACATAAATTGAATTCTTTGCCATGTCTATAGATGATTTGTTGTCACAAAACAATTTTGTACCTTCGTTTTGCTTTTCTCGAACATCTTCTAAATTTCTTCGTAGCCAAATAGCTTAAGAAGTTGCAATGATGCTGAAATATATTCAACTTCAGCTGTGGATAATGCCACTGTTTGTTGCTTCTTTGATGCCCAAGAAATTGTGCCAGAACCAAGTGAAAAAGCGTACCCAAAGTGCTTTTCATATCATCAAGACAGCCACCCCAATCACTATAAAAAAAACCAATTAACATTACATCTATATCTCAATTAAATTTCAAGCCATAATTAATTGTGCCTTGTAAGTATCTTAGCACTCTTCTTCCTTTGTTAATTTTGCAGCTACTATAAGAGGTGTTGAAATTGGATTGCTGCCATACATCCCAAATTTCTTAAGAATACGTTCAACATATTTCTTTTGGCAAATAAATACTCCATCGTCTTCTTGAAAAATTTCAATCCCAAGAAAATAATGCAGCATCCCTTTGTCACTCATTTCATATTTTTTCATCATCTCCATTTTGAATTCTTCAATTATATATTCTTCAACAAAAATATATTTTTCCAATTCTCCATTCAAGAATGGTGATTTAACATCAAGTTGATGTAGTAACCAACCTCTCTGTGCAGCCAATGCAGTAAGAGTTCGCATGGTATCAAGCCAAGCAACCAGAGCAAAAGTTTCATTTTAATCAATACCTAGTTGTTGTGAATAACCCATGGCCATCAATCTTGCTTTGTTTCTCTGTACGCTTCCGTCAGAATTATGCTTCACTCTATAAACCCATTTTACTCCAATTATTTCTTTATTAATTGGTCTTTCAACAAGTTGCCATGTTTTATTCTTCTCAATGGCATCAATTTCTTCTTGCATGGCTTTTCTCCAAGCTTCATCTTCTATGGCTTGGTCAAAATTTTTAGGTTCAAAGACACAAAAGTTGCAGCTCGCATAAATGCTATCCAAACTCTTCATTTTTCTTGGACTTGTAGATGAACTTCATGAGTCACTTGATTCCAACAATGGACTTGATGGTGGAGATATTTTAGGTATATTTTCATTGTTGTCAATATCAAGGTTCGATTGTTTTTTATTTCTTCCACGTTAATAACCTTTTGTTCACCTTTGCTTTGCTCCAGATTCCATGTTGCTTTTTCATCAGATAACACATCACGACTTATGACAATCTTGTTACTTTTTAAACTATACAACCTATAGCCTTTAGATTGTGAGCTATACCAGTAAAAATTCATTTTTCACTTGTCTCATCAAGCTTATGTCTCTTTTCTTTTGGAACTTGTGAGTAGCAAATACAACTTTGAGATGTCTCACCGACGGCTTTCTTCCGCTCCAAGCTTCAATTGGTGTTTGATTTTGAAGTGCTTTGTTTGGGCACCTATTTATCAAATATATAGCCGTATGAACCGCTTCATCCCCAAAAGGTTTTAGGCAATCCCTTTTCATGAAGCATTGACTTGGCCATTGTAACATATGCACTTTGATTTTCTATTAAGTGTATGATTTAATTTTTCCGGTTCAAGTCGAGATAAATTAAGCGCAATTTAAAGCTCAAGTGGTCGGATTTATTTTTTCGTTACGGGTCCAGTATAAGCTTAATCTGTATTAAGCTTGTTAAAAAAAAAAAGAAAAAAAAGAAAATCGGGTTTATATGTTTTGGTCGGGGAGAGTTGTTTGGAAATTTTGGATTTTAGAAAGAGAGAGAGAGAGAGAGAGAGAAGAGTTGACCCGTTTGACCCGACCCGTTGACCGGCGACCCGCGACCTTGACCCGGCCATTTCTCCCGATTCCGGCCACCTCACCGGCCGTGCTTGGTACCGTTTTGAAGCTTGAGAGACAAGTAACGTATCCCTGTCATCCACGTCGCCGGAAACTGCCTGGAACGCCGCCGATTAAAGCCCGAAACCCGCGGCCGAAACCCGTTTTCGTCGCCGTCGATTTCGCCGGATTTGTGGCACGCCACCACTTGAAACTTGTTCCTCAACTCACCAGCGTCATTTTCCGACCGACCTTGTCACCTGAATCGGCCGAATTGCCGCCGATTTGCTCTTGGAAGCTCGCGGTTTTGGGGAGCTCGATCCGCCGTCGGTAGAGCACGTGGGACGTCACCGCCGCCACCATTGAACTCAGCGTGGCCGGAACTCTCAGACCTAAGCTCCCCGTCGCCGTTGACTGAAGTCCGGTCACCGTTGACCGGCAGGGGCAATTCGGTAATTTCACAAAACTTTGGGGTGATTTTTGTAATTTGTGAAATCTGTGGGTAAATTGGTAATTTGAGGTTAGGGCAGTAAGGTAATTGTGATTTCGAGGATAATTCGGTAATTTAAGTTGTTAAGGACATTTCGGTAATTTTACGCTCCGAGGGTAATTTCGTAATTTCGGACATTATGATTATTTCCGTTATCCGAGTTGAGAATAATTTAGTAATTGAAGATTTTACGAATATTTCGGTAAAATAATGATGTTGAGGGCATTTGGTAATTTTGGCATGTAGGGGTATTTTGGTAATTATTTACATGCGGGAATAATTATTGTTGTCATATACTCGTTTCGAGAAGCATTATGTTATATTAGTTGTTCGGAGAATGATTATGTCGTTTCCTTGATTAGGAGGATCCGCGAACGAGAATCAACCCGAGGACGTTGTTGATACCGAGTCTGGTCATCATCACTGTGAGTGGAATATACAAAACTTATTTTTATTTTTATAAGTATATGTTGATTTTATGATACAGTGCAGTATGTTTTGAAAAATAAGTATTTGATGCTTCGATTTAATGATTCTAGAAAAGTGAATTTATTTACATGTGTTGATTTTATTCTTGCTGAGAAAAAGTTTGAATAATGATTTTATTATTGTTTTTGAATAAATGCTTGATATAGAATTGAATGGATTTGATACATTTGTATGAGATTTCAGATTTCAGATTTGTATGAGATTTGAATAAATGTTGAAGAAAGGAGAATGAGATTTCAGATGAGATTATATGTTTTCGTACATTTGTTTTAAATGTTATTTGAGAAATTGTTAAACAGTACCCTTCCCTCCAGATACAGAGAAACATATATTATGAGATGAATACAGATATACAGATGAGATGAGATGAGATGAGATAGAGGCCTTTGGGGCCCGTCTGAACACACATAGAGGCTTTGGGCCGTGTGTTTGGGCGTTTTTGCCTTTTGGGGGCTTATGCATGCACAGATATTGAGATGTATCAGTTATGAGATGAGATTTTCCCTATCTATCTGTTGTAGCTCCGGGGCGTGGCGGTACCCAGATAGTACGTCATTGCCTGTCCGTCGAGGTCCGGATATGATGAGATCATTCCCCTGGGTACTTGTTTGATGATAGTTTTTGATATTCAGTATTTGATATGATAAGTGTTATGATTCCATCGATTTTACGCAGATTTATGTACAATAGTATTTCAGTGACTGATTTTGAATTAAATATGTTTAAATAAATTCTTACGATGTTTTGATGATATTGATTTGAGAAAGAGAAATTAGTTTGAATAAATTTATTTTTCGGAAACTAGTATCCACTCACTGAGTTTTATACTCACCACGTTTTTATCATATTTTTCCCCCCACAGGAGATTTGCAGGTACATCAGTCGACCCAGCATCGGTAGTTAGATTTGTAATAATGGTCACGTGATGGTGCTAGAAGTCGTAGTTTTAATATTTTGATATTTGGGATTGTGATTTGTATTTATGTTTATATTGAAGTGATTTGTGCGATATTTGAGATAATGACTGGAGAAGTTGGATTTGAAGTTTGGATGATTATTTGGGAGTGTTGTTTTGTACATTGTAATTGTGGAAATATTGTATATATAGGGGAGGTTCTGCCGAATTTTCGGTAGAATCTTTAGATAGTATTATATTATTAGATGTGATTTTACGTGATTAGAAAGACTCGCCCTAGGAGTGCGGGGCGGGTCGTTTCAGTTGGTATCAGAGCCAGGTTATAGATTCTGTAGACTTTTCGTAAATAGAATCAGTGTTATTGTTATTAAGTCGGAAATTTATATTTTGTAGGCACCATCATGATTCGTCGTAGCAGTAGACGTGGCCGCGGACGTGCCCGTGGTCATGGCCGTACTAGACTAGTAGCTGGGTTGACTGAAGGAGATGTACCTGCGGGGGAAAACGATCCCGTAGACGAGGGAATAGTTGAGTCTTCAACGCACGAGGTTGTGCAACAGGCACCAGGAAATGCTCCGAAAATTGAGCAGTCAATTGACAGATTAGCTCAGATTGTGACTACAGTAGTACAGAATCAGACTCATTCGCAAGTTGGTCATGCAAATACTATTGAGCGAGTACGAAGTTTAGGAGCAAGGATTTTTAATGGTTCTGGAGATCCACCTGAGGCAGAATCGTGGTTTATCAAGTTAGAGCGTATTTTGGATGTGATGAGATGCTCAGAGGAAGATAGACTTACATTTGCCACCTTTCTACTTGAGGATAGAGCTTATCATTGGCGGCAGACAGTAGAGCGTAGATATCAGGGGCATGCTGCGCTCACTTGGGCTATTTTCCGTAAGGAGTTCTACGATCATTATTTTCCAACTGTCTATCAGGATATTAAGCGGAGTGAATTCCTTCGGCTGGTTCAAGGATCCATGACGGTAGAAGAGTATGAGAAGAAGTTTTTGGATCTTTCTAGGTTTGCCACCTCAGCAGTTGGTGATGAGAGGGAGAGATGCAGGCGTTTTGAGGAGGGTCTCCGATTTGAGATTCGCACAACTGTGACTGCATCACGATACACTGAGTTTGCTGAGATAGTTGAGGCAGCGAAGAGAGTGGAGCATAGTATTTCTGAGGGACGTCGAGTTCAGGCTCTGAAACAGAAACGTAGCCAAAGTTGGGCAGAGGGTGGCTCGAGCAGCAGACCGCTGAAGAGAGGCTCACATACAAATTACTCTGCTGGTGCACAAAGGAATCAGAGTATTAGTAACAGAGGAGATCAGAGGCAGGCCGCCAGTTACAGTTCAGTACAGCCATCAGTGGGAAGTAATGTTAGAACACAGGGGCAGTATGACAGGAATAGCGGAGGATACCGTAGGAGTATACAGCAGACCTCTTGCCCTTCGTGTGGTAGGAACCACCAGGGCCAATGCCGTATGGAAGACAAGGTGTGTTATTTATGTGGACAACCTGGTCATATTAAGAGGTTCTGCCCCACTTTATCTCAGAGTGACAGTTCTGCCCGAGGGACAGCCCCACAGTAACAATCTTATGCTGGACCAGTTCAGAGTCAAAGGGGTACACAGACTGGGGGTTCTATATCTAGAAGTCAGGCCGCCATTCCAGGTCAGAGAGGTCAACCTGGTCGACCTCGTACTCAGGCTCGAGTTTTTGCCTTGACTCAGCAGGAGGCTCATGCTACACCAGACATTATTATGGGTACATTATCTATCTTTGATCATGATGCTCATATTCTTATTGATCCTGGATCCACACATTCTTTTATTTCTTGTGCATTTGTTATGCATATAGAGAGGGAGCCTGAATTGCTAGATTATGGTTTGGTTGTTAGTACACCTACTGGAGGGTCACTACTTGCGGAGAGGGTGTATCGAGATTGTATGATTCGATTGGGTGAGCATGAATTTGAGGCGAATTTGATTATTTTAGACATTCGAGATTTTGATGCCATTTTGGGTATGGATTGGCTTACATCTCATCATGCTACTGTGGATTGTTTCAAAAAAGAAGTTGTGTTTAATAAGCCAAGGGGAATTGGGGTGAAATTTTGTGGTGAGCGTAAAGTTCTACCCTCATGTGTCATTTCGGCTATTGAGGCGAGACGCTTACTAAGGAAGGATTGTTCGGCTTATCTTGCATACGTAATAGATACTGAGGCTCAGGAGTTGAGATTGGAAGATATTCCAGTAGTTCAGGAATTTTCAGATGTCTTTCCAGATGAACTTCCAGGGATGCCACCTAGCAGGGAGATTGAGTTCTCCATTGATATAGTTCCTGAGACGGCTCCTATATCTATAGCACCATATAGGATGGCTCCAGCTGAACTAAAGGAACTTAAGGCCCAACTGCAAGAATTGGTGGATAAGGGGTTTATTAGACCTAGTGTGTCCCTATGGGGTGCTCCGGTTTTGTTTGTTAAAAAGAAGGATGGTACGCTTAGACTCTGCATTGACTACCGACAACTGAATAAAGTTACCGTGCGTAATAAATATCCACTTCCGCGTATTGATGACTTGTTTGATCAACTTCAGGGAGCCAAGGTGTTTTCAAAGGTTGATTTACGCTCGGGATATCATCAGCTTAGAATTAAAGAGGCCGATGTTCCTAAAACAGCATTCAGAACTCGTTATGGACATTATGAGTTCTTGGTGATGCCATTTGGGTTGACCAATACCCCAGCAGCTTTTATGGATCTTATGAATCGGGTATTTCGCCCATATCTGGATCGATTTGTGATTGTGTTCATTGATGACATTTTGGTGTATTCTCGAAGTCATGAGGAACATGAGGAGCACTTGCGGATTGTTCTGCAGACTTTGAGGCAAAAGCAATTGTATGCCAAGTTTAATAAGTGTGAGTTCTGGTTGGATAAGGTAGCATTTCTGGGTCATGTGATATCAGTTGAAGGAATTTATGTTGATCCTCAAAAGGTTGAAGCGGTTGTAAATTGGGAACGGCCTACAAATGTGACCGAAGTTCGAAGTTTCCTTGGATTAGCTGGCTATTATCGTAGATTTGTGGAAGGATTCTCCAAGATTGCTACTCCTTTGACACAGTTGACCAGAAAGAATGCTAAGTTCCAGTGGGATGATGACTATGAAAAGAGTTTTCAAGAACTCAAGGCACGACTTACTTCGGCACCAGTTCTTACACTTCCATTGGGTAATGAAGGGTTTGTGGTATTCAGTGATGCATCCAGGCGTGGATTGGGTTGTGTGCTAATGCAACATGGGAAAGTAGTGGCTTATGCTTCTAGACAACTTAAGAAGCATGAACAAAACTACCCGACTCATGATTTAGAGTTAGCAGCAGTGGTATTTGCACTCAAGATATGGAGGCATTATTTATACGGAGCAACATGCCAGATTTTCACTGATCATAAGAGCTTGAAGTACTTGTTTACTCAGAAGGAGTTGAATCTGAGACAGAGGAGATGGATCGAATTGATTAAGGACTACGATTGCACTATTGATTATCATCCGGGTAAAGCGAATGTGGTAGTGGATGCACTAAGTAGAAAGTCTTCCAGCTCTATCGCTCACTTGCGAGTGAAATATGTGCCTTTGTTGATCGAGTTAAGATCTTTGGGAGTCGAGTTGAATACTGATACTCGTGGAGCTTTGATAGCTAACTTCCGAGTTAGGCCGACTTTGATTGACAAGGTTCATCAGATGCAAGATCAGGATTTGCTGTTACTAAAGTTGAAAGAGGATGTGCAAAAAGGCTTACAGACTGATGTTGCGGTGAGAGATGATGAAGTTTTAGTTATGGGTAATCGACTTTGTGTACCCAATGTTAAGGAGTTGAAAGAGGAGATTATGGAAGAAGCTCATTGTTCAGCTTATGCAATGCATCCTGGCAGTACGAAGATGTACCGTACCTTGAGAGATCATTGTTGGTGGCAAGGTATGAAGAGAGAGATAGCTGAATTTGTATCTCGGTGTTTAGTTTGTCAGCAGATTAAAGCTGAACATCAGAGGCTTGCAGGGTTGTCTCAGCCACTTCCTATCCCTGAGTGGAAATGGGAGCACATTACTATAGATTTTGTAGTGGGACTTCTACGTACTCAGAGTGGTCATGATAGTGTTTGGATAGTTGTTGATCGACTTACAAAATCTGCTCACTTTTTACCATTCAAGACCACATTTTCGATGGACAAGTTAGGAAATATTTTTGTGGCTGAGATAGTCCGACTTCACGGAACACCGATGTCTATTATTTCAGATAGAGATTCCCGATTTACTTCGAAGTTCTGGACAAGCTTGCAAAAGGCTTTGGGCACCAAGTTGAATTTTAGTACAACTTTTCATCCACAGACTGATGGTCAGTCAGAGCGTACTATTCAAACTCTGGAGGATATGTTACGAGCTTGTGCTTTGGAGTTCAAGGGTAGTTGGGACATTTATTTACCCTTGATGGAGTTTGCTTATAATAACAGTTATCAAGCTAGCATCGAGATGGCACCTTATGAGGCTTTGTATGGCAGGAAATGTAGAACTCCCGTATGTTGGGATGAGGTTGGAGAGCGGAAGCTTTTTGGTCCCGAATTGGTTCAGAATACTAATGAGAAGATACAACTTATTCGGGAAAGACTAAAAGCAGCCCAAAGCAAACAAAAGAGTTATGCAGATAAGCGTAGGCGGGAACTTGAATTTGAAGTGGGTGATAAGGTTTTCCTACGGGTATCTCCTTGGAAAGGAGTACTTCGATTTGGGAAGCGTGGGAAGCTAAGTCCACGTTACATTGGACCATATGAGATTGTAGAGCGTATTGGTCCGTTGGCATACCGATTAGCTTTACCACCTGAGTTATCTAGAATCCACGACGTGTTTCATGTTTCAATGCTCCGGAAGTACGTGTATGATTCTAGTCATGTGTTATCGAGACAACCAATTGAGCTGAAAGAAGATTTGACTTATGAAGAAGAGCCCGTGGAAATACTAGAATAGAGGCATCAAGTTTTGCGTTCAAAAACTATTCCGCTAGTCAAAGTGTTGTGGAAGAATCATGCAAGAGAAGAGGCTACTTGGGAACGCGAGGACTTGATGCAAGCTCAGTACCCCTATCTCTTTTTATCAGGTACGTAAATTTCGAGGACGAAATTTTTATAAGGGGGGAAGATTGTAACATATGCACTTTGATTTTCTATTAAGTGTATGATTTAATTTTTCCGGTTCAAGTCGAGATAAATTAAGCGCAATTTAAAGCTCAAGTGGTCGGATTTATTTTTTCGTTACGGGTCCGGTATAAGCTTAATCTGTATTAAGCTTATTAAAAAAAAGAAAAAAAGAAAAAAAAGAAAATCGGGTTTATATGTTTTGGTCGGGGGGAGTTGTTTGGAAATTTTAGATTTTAGAAAGAGAGAGAGAGAGAGAGAAGAGTTGACCCGTTTGACCTGACCCGTTGACCAGCGACCCGTGACCTTGACCCGGCCACTTCTCCCGATTCCGGCCACCTCACCGGCCGTGCTTGGTACCGTTTTGAAGCTTGAGAGACGAGCAACGTATCCCTGTCATCCACGTCGCCGAAAACTGCCTGGAACGCCGCCGGTTGAAGCCCGAAACCCGCGGCCGAAACCCGTTTTCGTCGCCGTCGATTTCGCCGGATTTGTGGCACGCCACCACTTGAATCTTGTTCCTCAGCTCACCAGCGTCATTTTTCGACCGACCCTGTCACCTGAATCGGCCGAATTGCCGCCGATTTGCTCTTGGAAGCTCGCGGTTTTGGGGAGCTCAATCCGCCGTCGGTAGAGCACGTGGGACGTCACCGCCGCCACCATTGAACTCAGCGTGGCCGGAACTCTCAGACCTAAGCTCCCCGTCGCCATTGACTGAAGTCCGGTCACCGTTGACCGGCAGGGGCAATTCGGTAATTTCACAAAACTTTGGGGTGATTTTTGTAATTTGTGAAATCTGTGGGTAAATTGGTAATTTGAGGTTAGGGCAGTAAGGTAATTGTGATTTCGAGGATAATTCGGTAATTTAAGTTGTTAAGGACATTTCGGTAATTTTACGCTCCGAGGGTAATTTCGTAATTTCGGACATTATGATTATTTCCGTTATCCGAGTTGAGAATAATTTGGTAATTGAAGATTTTACGAATATTTCGGTAAAATAATGATGTTGAGGGCATTTGGTAATTTTGGCATGTAGGGGTATTTTGGTAATTATTTACATGCGGGAATAATTATTGTTGTCATATACTCGTTTCGAGAAGCATTATGTTATATTAGTTGTTCGGAGAATGATTATGTCGTTTCCTTGATTAGGAGGATCCGCGAACGAGAATCAACCCGCGGACGTTGTTGATACCGAGTCTGGTCATCATCACTGTGAGTGGAATATACAAAACTTATTTTTATTTTTATAAGTATGTGTTGATTTTATGATACAGTGCAGTATGTTTTGAAAAATAAGTATTTGATGCTTCGATTTAATGATTCTAGAAAAGTGAATTTATTTACATGTGTTGATTTTATTCTTGCTGAGAAAAAGTTTGAATAATGATTTTATTATTGTTTTTGAATAAATGCTTGATATAGAATTGAATGGATTTGATACATTTGTATGAGATTTCAGATTTCAGATTTCAGATTTGTATGAGATTTGAATAAATGTTGAAGAAAGGAGAATGAGATTTCAGATGAGATTATATGTTTTCGTACATTTGTTTTAAATGTTATTTGAGAAATTGTTAAACAGTACCCTTCCCTCCAGATACAGAGAAACAGATATTATGAGATGAATATAGATATACAGATGAGATGAGATGAGATGAGATAGAGGCCTTTGGGGCCCGTCTGAACACACATAGAGGCTTTGGGCCGTGTGTTTGGGCGCTTTTGCCTTTTGGGGGCTTATGCATGCACAGATATTGAGATGTATCAGTTATGAGATGAGATTTTCCCTATCTATCCGTTGTAGCTCCGGGGCGTGGCGGTACCCAGATAGTACGTCATTGCCTGTCCGTCGAGGTCCGGATATGATGAGATCATTCCCCTGGGTACTTGTTTGATGATAGTTTTTGATATTCAGTATTTGATATGATAAGTGTTATGATTCCATCGATTTTACGCAGATTTATGTACAATAGTATTTCAGTGACTGATTTTGAATTAAATATGTTTAAATAAATTCTTACGATGTTTTGATGATATTGATTTGAGAAAGAGAAATTAGTTTAAATAAATTTATTTTTCGGAAACTAGTATCCACTCACTGAGTCTTATACTCACCACGTTTTTATCATATTTTTTCCCCCCACAGGAGATTTGCAGGTACATCAGTCGACCCAGCATCGGTAGTTAGATTTATAATAATGGTCACGTGATGGTGCTAGAAGTCGTAGTTTTAATATTTTGATATTTGGGATTGTGATTTGTATTTATGTTTATATTGAAGTGATTTGTGCGATATTTGAGATAATGACTGGAGAAGTTGGATTTGAAGTTTGGATGATTATTTGGGAATGTTGTTTTGTACATTGTAATTGTGGAAATATTGTATTTATAGGGGAGGTTCTGCCGAATTTTCGGTAGAATCTTTAGATAGTATTATATTATTAGATGTGATTTTACGTGATTAGAAAGACTCGCCCTGGGAGTGCGGGGCGGGTCGTTTCAGCCATTTCCATTACAATTTGATTTTTTCTTTCGAATACCTCATTTTGTTGTTGAGTGTAGCCAATAGTAAGTTATCTTTCAACACCTTCATCTTCACAAAACTTATCAAACTCTCTTGAATTATATTCTTTACCTCTATCACTTCTCAAAATCTTTATATAATTTCCACTTTGTTTTTCAACAAAGCTTTTAAATTTCTTGAAAATGGTAAAAACTCCAGATTTTTGCTTCATAAAAAAAACCCAAGTCATTCTTGTAAAATCATTAAAGTAAGTGAAAGTTAACATTCCTCTGTTAGATGCAATCAAGCAGGTACCTTCATATGCCAAATTTTTAAAGGACTTATGCATTGTTAAGAGGAAATTGAAGTAAAAATGAGTGCTTTTGTGGCTAAACAGATAAGTACCATTTTGTCTACTGTAAAGATCCTAATTGTCCTACTATTTCTTGTGTTATTGGAGATCACAAAATTGTGCATGCTTTGTTAGACCTTGGTGCTAGTGTTAATTTGCTTCCATATTCACTTTATCTTCAACTTAATCTTGGTGAGTTAAAATCAACTTCAACTACACTTTTGCTTGTCGATAGACCAATTAAAGTACCAGAAGGAATAGTGGAAGATATTTTAGTACAAGTCAATAAATTCATATACCTTGTGGATTTAACTGTCTTAGAAACTGAAACTTTTGTGAATAATTATAAACCAATTCCTGTAATTTTGGGTTGACCATTTTTAGCAACTGCTGATGCTTTGATTAATTGTAAGAATGGTTTAATGAATTTGTCATTTGGAAATATGACTCTAGAATTGAATGTTTTCAACATGTGTAGGCAACCTAATGAAGAAAATGAGAATGAAGATGAAATTAATGAACAAAAGGAATTGCTTGAATCTTGCATAGAGGAGAATATTCAAAATGGGAGTTTTTCTTAACTTAGTGATATTTGTTTGGTTAATTCGATTGAATCAGATAAACAACTTCAACATGATACTTTTAATGTAAATTTGTTGTTTGATTCTTGTCAGACTTTACAAAATGATGATAGGAAACCAAAATTTGAGGAGCTTGGAATCATTAAAAAGATTGAACAACAAGAAGCACCTAAATTGGAATTGAAACCATTGCCAGAGGGATTGAAGTAAGCTTATCTTGGAGAAGAACAAACTTATCTTGTTGTGATTTCTTTGACCTTATCAAGCGACTAAGAAGGTAAGTTACTATTTATTCTTAAAAATCATAAAAACCCAATTTGATGGACTTTAAATGACATTGAACTTATTAATCCTTTAATTTGCACACTTAGAATCAATTTGGAAGAAAATGCTAAAATATGCCAACAACCTCAAAGAAGATTAAACACACACATGAAAGAAGTAGTAAAAACAGAAGTTCTTAAGTTACTTGATGCGGGAATTATCTACCCTATTTCTGATAGTAAGTGTGTAAGTCTTACACAAGTAGTACCTAAAAAATATGGAATCACTGTTGTTAAAAATGAAAAAGATGAATTAATTCCAACACGAATTACATCTAGTTGGTGCATGTGCATTGATTATAGGAAATTAAATGAAGCCATTAAAAAAGATCATTTTCCATTACCATTTCTTGATCAAATTTTAGAAAGAGTAGCTGAACATCCCTCCTACTGCTTTTTAGATGGATATTCAGGTTATTATCAAATTCCTATAGCACTTGAAGACCAAGAAAAAGCCACATTTACATGTCCTTTTTGAACATTTGCATCTAAAAGAATGCAATTTGGACTTTGTAATGCTTCTGCAACATTTCAAAGATGCATGCTAAGTATTTTTATTGATATGGTTGAACATTGTTTAGAGGTCTTTATGGATGATTTGACTGTGTTTGGGAATTCTTTTGATGATCGCCTTGATAATTTGGAAAAAAAGTTTTAAAAAGATTTGTTGAAAAAGAACTCGTGTTAAAATGGAAAAATTGCCATTACATGGTTACTTCTGGAATTGTTTTAGGTCATGTTGTATCTGTTAAAGGAATTGAAGTTGGCAATGCAAAAATTGAAGTCATATCTAAATTGCCACGATAAAAAACAGTTAGAGATGTGCGATCTTTTTTAGGACATGCAGGATTTTATAGGAGATTTATAAAAAACTTTAGTGTCATATCTAAATCACTTTGTAATCTCTTATTAAAAAAACACACCATTTGAATGGACTAATGATTGCCAAAAATCTTTTGAGAAAATGATTTGTCTTTTGACATTTGCACCTATTATACAATCTCCCGATTGGTCTTTGCCTTTTGAATTAATGTGTGACGTAAGTGACTTTGCTGTTGGTGCTGTTTTAGGACAAAGAAATGATGTAAGTTATTTGTGATTTATTATGCGAGTAAGACTTTGGTAGTACTCAAATGAATTATTCGACAACTGAAAAAGAATTACTTGCTGTAATGTTTGCATTAAACAAATTTCGATCATATTTGCTTGATTCTAAAAATGTTGTTTTTACTGATTATACTATTGTGAGATATTTGATGACTAAACATGATGTCAAACCAAAAATAATTTGTTAGATTTTGTTACTTCAAGAATTTGACCTCACCATGAAAGATAAAAAGGGTGCCGAAAATGTCATTGCTGATCATTTATCAAGACTCACATCTGAAATCTGCATTGATATAACACCCATAAATGATTCCGTTCTTGATGAATTTTTATTATCTGCGACTTCAATACCATGGTATGCTAACATTTGTAATTTCCTTATTACAGGTAAAATGCATTCGCAATGAAATACTCAGGAGAAGAAGAAATTTTTTATTGAAGTAAAGAAATTTTATTGGGATGATCCTTACTTGTTCAAATATTGCTCTGATAAGATTTTTTGACAATGCATTCCTAATAATGGGGTAAGTAATGTCATTAATTTTTATCATTCTGAAGCATGTAGTAGACAATTTTCTTTAAGAAAAACTATGCTTTAAATTTTACAATGTGGATTTGATTGGCCTACCATATTCAAAGACACATGAATTTTGCAAAACTTGTGAAAACTGTCAAAAATTAGGATCAATTACTAAAAGAAACATGATGCCCTTAAATCTCATACTTGAGATTGAAATATTTTTCTGTTTAGGAATTGATTTCATGGGTCCATTTCCACCATCTTTTGGATATTTGTACATATTAGTTGCAATTGATTATGTCTCAAAATGGATTGAAGCAATATCTTGTCAAAATAATGATAGTAAAACAGTAGTTAAAGTTTTAAGAGAAAACATTCTAAGTCGATTTGGAATCCCTCAAGTCATTATTAGTGATGGTGGTAAGCATTTTTTTAATAAATCATTTGAGTCTTTAATGAAAAAACTATGGAATTACACATAAAACTGCTACCCCTTATCATATTCAAATAAACGGTTAAGTTGAATTAGCAAATAGGGAGATAAAATAAGTTTTAGAAAAAACAGTTAACCGAAACTACAAAAATTGGCCTCTTCGATTGACTGATGCACTTTGGGCATACTGTACTGCATTTAAAACGTCTCTAGGAATGTCACCGTATCAGCTAGTTTATGGTAAATCTTGTCACTTGTTGAACTTGAGCATAAATCATTTTGGGCTATTGAAGCTTTTAATTCAAATTTGGATGATGCTGGTAATGTGCAAAAATTGTAAATGAATGAACTTGAGGAATTAAGAAATGATGCATATGAAAATTCAAGATTTATTAAGGGAAGAACAAAAATTTTTTATGATAAAGAATTTTTCAAAAAATATTTGAAATTTGTCAAAAAGTATTGCTTTATAATTCTCGTCTTCACTAATTCACAGAAAAGTTAAAGTCAAAGTGGAGTGGCCCATTTATTGTAAAAAATGTATATCCACATGGGGCTGTAGAAATTGAGAATCTAAAAAATAGTATTACTTTTAAAGTTAATGGTCAAAAAATAAAGCCCTATCTGAAATACCAACCACGTGAAGTAAGCACAAGAGAAGGTTTATGATATTCTAGATAATGAGTAGACGACCAAGAGTTAGAAAAATTTGAGTTTATTTGGTAGTTTAGAGGATAGATGACCAACTATTAACTTGCATGTGAATTTTGTAAATCTTAATTTAATTTAATGTTTTAATTGATAAGGGCTAGCAATAAGCTAGTTGGGAGGTGTGATTAGTTGATTGGATTTTACGTTTTTACCACAGTAAATGTGGTAATTGTAAAATTATAAGTTTTATCATGTTAGGTATGGTAATTATTAATGAAATGTGTTGGATATGTTTGAGTGCATTAAGTTAGGTTTATGTAATTAGATTTATTTATTTGTGCGGTGTAGATTTATCATGTATTAGTACAAATAGAGAACAGGGGGAACACACCTCTACACACCTTCTCTTCTCTTCTTTCTCCCCAAATTCTTCTTCTCATCTCTTTTTGTAATATATTTTCAATCAATAAAATTAGTTTTATTTCAATTTTCAAATTCCATTTTTTTAATTATGTGTTTTTCAATTTTAATAATTTCATTTATTTCAAAAATGTTTAACTAAATATTCATAGTTGAGGGAAGGTGAAACTCTTAGTAAAAAATATGATTTAATCAAATTCTATTTTCAATTTTATTAATTAAATTGTTTTCTATTTAATTTTATCCATATTTTATATATTAAAATCTTGATTTAGTGTAGACAAAAATAGAGATTTGGCACAATGAATTCTTAATATCTTAGTATAAAATAAGGAAACATGGTATTTTGATTTAGTGTAGACAAATTAAGTTTTGGCACATTAAATTCTTAATGCACAATAAAATAAATGGGAAAATAATTCTAATTTATAGAATTAATCTTTTGGGAAATAACATAAAAATATAAAGAATTTGTTAAATTGTATTTATTACTAAAAGTAGATTCATAACCCTAACTAATTCAATTTTATACTTTTTCTTAAATAAATTATATATTTTTAAATTTTATTCTTATTTAGATAAACTTAAGTAAATAAATTAAATCATTTCTCTGTGGACCGACCTCGAACTCACTGAGTTATTATATAACAAGACATTCTTATACTTGAGAGTATAAATCATTAAGTCTTTTCAACCATCTCTCACTCTTGCTCACCGTCAACCACAACTTCGTCACGCCATCGTCGTCACTAGTCTTACCGAACTATCAAGGACTCAAGGTGCGTGAGACAACCAATTGCTTTTAAATTTTTTAATCTTTGCTATCATATCATAACCAAACCGAACTATTGTTAATAATTGTATTTTAATTTGTTGAACTATCTTGGGCTCTTAATACATGTTATAGATTAGCTTAATAGTTAATAGCCTATAGTAGCCACTAATTTAATTGAATTAGTAATAAAAAGTTGTAGTAATACATAGTGATTTAATCAAATTATTATTACCAATTAGTTAGTAATGCCAACTGATTAAGTCAAATTAATTTATGATTTACAATGTTATAATTAGTTGAGTGATAGAATTGTAGAATAAATTGATTTATAAAAGCTCAATGGGGTTGGCCTTCCGTAATTGACTATTGTTTGCAATATTTTCAAATGGCTACTTCTTCGAGGGTCCAAGACAATATTGAATCCAGAAGCAATGAATTTGACTGTGAAATTGAAATTGAAAATAATTCATTAACATTATCCACTAGTAGTGGAACAAAGAGAAAAAGACCTTCGCAATCAAAACCATCAATACCTAGAAAAGCGATGCTTCCAAGATCGAAGGTGTGGCAACATTTGACTGTATTGCCAAGTGATGCAAAAAAGTGCACATGTAATTATTATGGTGTAGAATTTTGTATAGGACACGGGACTAGCACTTTAGAGACTCACTATCATGAGACGTGCGATAAATATAAGAGGAGGTTCCGGAAGGATCAAACAGTTTTACCTAAAGATGTTGGCAGTTAAGATCTTTTGGTAAGGGGATTTAGTCAAGATGCTTGCAGACGGGCAACTGTAAAAATGATTGTTCTTAATGAATTGCCATTTTCTGTTGTAGAGAATCCAAGGTTTAAGCATTTTTGTAGCGTGGTCGCTTCTCGGTATATTCTTCCACCACAGAGAACTATTACTAGGGATACACTTGATTTGTTTGTGGAAGAGAAGACTAAGTTGAAGAGCTTATTGGTCGGGAATAACTAGTGTTTTTGACCACCGATATTTGGACTTCTATTATGACAGCTAGTTATACGGTCATAATTGCTGACTTTATTATCATAAATTGGAATTTACATAGATTGATTATTAGTTTTAACACCATTAATGATCATACATTGGAGAAAATTGGTATGTAACTTGAAAAATGTTTGATTAATATGGGGATATAGCGAGTGTTTGCAGTAACGGTAGACAACGTAAGTGCAAATTAGGGGCTGTTAGGGTTTGAAGGATAGATTAAGCACGTGGAGAGATGATTCTTTATTGTTGAATGGGGATTATATGCATGTCCGTTGTTGTGCACATATTTTGAATTTGATACTTGTTGAGTATTCAGTGAATCAAATCAAAGAGGATGAAACGGCAGTGTTGGCTTGCGTTTTGTGATGCTCGATAACTTCAGTAAAACAACGTATAAAGACTGCATTTAATAAAGTAAATAAATTTCTTGTTACAACAATATACAGTCTTGCCGTTTTGGAGTTAATGAAACACAAGCAGAACACGTGCAAATAAAAGGTTGTTAAAGAAGCCGTTATTGCACATGGCCCTTACGTGTTTTTTTGGAAATGCCTCTGAGGTGATTTATAAGCTGTGATACGCAATTGGAAATAGGGTGAGTTGTTGAGAGATTGAGAGCATTGTAATGAAAGAAAAAAAGCGTGAGAACTAGGAGTTTTCTTGTTCTTATTAAATGCTTGGTAATCTCCGTAATCAATACTTGAGATAATTCAATAAAGCTGATGAGTTTGTTCCCTTGTGGATGTAAGTCAATGCAAATTGACTAACCCACGTTAGCTAGCTGTGTTATGTGATTTCTTGTATTCAATTCATTTTTTTTTGTTTTTAACCACAATCTTGGTCTTAGTTAATAAAACATTAATTCGTCAACTCTCTAGTTATCTTTGTAAGGCATCTTGTTGATTCTAATCCAAGATCTTTGGGGGAGTGTTCTGTAAAGCTTCTGTTATCAGCTTATCAGAATCTTCAATTGGTGTTAAAGCCAGATTGAAAGATTAGATCCAAGTATGGCTGCTCCGAGGATTGATCTAGAAAAGTTTAATGGAATGATTTCAACATGTGGAAAGTGAAAATAGAGGCACTGTTGATCACACAGGGGCTGGGTGATGCCATTGAACCAGCAACTAAGAAAGAAGGTAAAGAGGGGTCTTCATCACGCACTCCTGAGCAAATTGCTGAAATTGACAAGAAGGCCAAGAGCACCATAATCTTGAGTCTCAATGACTCAGTTATCAAAGAAGTTGATAAGGAGAAGACAGTGGCACAGTTATGGGCAAAACTTGAGAGCCTATACATGACTAAATCACTGGCAAACAAATTGTACATCAAGCAGAGAATGTTTTCACTCAAGATGGCTGAGGGATCCTCTCTGGATGAGCACATCGATGAGTTTAATAAGGTTTGTGATACTTTGGAAACCATTGATGGAGGGCTAAATGATAAAGGCAAAGCTCTACTCTTGATAAGCTCTTTACCTCCTTCATACTCAAACTTTGTTGATGCCCTCATGTATGGCAAACAATCCCTATCCCTAGATGAGGTTAAAGCTGCTCTAAATATAAGAGGATTACAAGAGAAATAAGCAAATAGAGTACATGGAGAGGGGTTGACTGTGAAAGAAAAGATTGATAAGACTAATGGAAAGAAAAAGAAACAAGGCAAGACAGAGAAAAAGAACAAAAAACTGAAGTATTTCCAATGTCACAAGGAAGGGCACTTCAAGAAAGACTGCCCAGAGAAGAGTTTCAAGAAGAAGGGACAGAATGGTGATGCCGCTATTGTTGAAGAAGAGGGATATGAATCAGTTGATGCATGTGTGGCAACAGAAGAAGTGCAGAAGGGTAAGTGGGTCCTTGACTCTAGATGCACATTTCATATAAGTCCTTGCCAAAATTTATTTTCTGAATATCATAAGATTGATGGGGGAAAGGTTATGATGGGAAATAATGTAGTGTGCAAAGTCATTGGGATAAGAAATGTATGCCTTAAGCTACATTATGGAACCATTAAAGAAGTCAAGCAGGTGAGACATGTACCAGACCTTAAAAAAAACTTAATCTCTTTAGGGATGCTTGACCAAGTTGGTTATAGTGTTAGGCTTGAACATGGTAAAATTGAAATCCACAATGGGGCTACACTGGTTATGAAGGGAAGTAGAAAGAATGATGTATATGTTTTAGATGGTGAAGTGGTAACTGGAGAGTCCAGTGTATCCACTAAGGTTAACATGGATACAACCAGATTATGGCATGTAAGGGTAGGGCACATGAGCATTAAGGGTCTTAAAGAATTAGCTAAGCAGGGTGTTCTAGGAAGTGATAAGATTGAGGAATTAGTTTTTTGTAAAGACTGTGTCCTAGGGAAGTCTACAAGAGTTAGTTTCAAGAGATCTCAGCACAAGACTAGAGACATTCTAGAATCATCCACTCAAATCTATGGGGGCCATCTCAAGTTCCATCTATGGGGGGGATAGATTCTTTATATCTATAATTGATGACTTTTCAAGAGGAGTTTGGGTATATGTTCTCAGAAAAAAAAGATCAAGTGTTTGGCAAGTTTAAGGATTAGAAAGCCTTAGTGGAAAACCAAATAGGAAATAAGGTTAAAAAGCTAAGGACAGACAATGGACTTGAATATTGTAATTTGATGTTTAATGATTTATGTGCTAGTGAGGACATTGGCAGACATAAAACAATGAGAATGACTCCACAGCAAAATGGGCTTACTGAAAGGATGAACAGGACTTTAATAAACAAAGTTAGGTGCATGATGATTCAATCAAAGCTGCCAAAAGGGCTTTGGGCAGAAACCTTGTTAACAGCTTGCCTACTGGTCAACCTAAGTCCTTCAGCAGCCATTGAGTTCAAGACCCCTTATGAACTTTGGTCTAGTAAACCTGGAAACTATAACAACTTCAAGGTGTATTTCGGTGTACAACATATGCACACACAAACCAGGGAAAATTAGAATCCAGAGCCTTAAAGAGACAACTAATTGGTTATCCAGATGGACTGAAAAGTTACAAGTTATAGTGTTCAGAACTGACTTCACCAGATGCATAATAAGCAGGGATGTAGTTTTCAATGAGAAGCTAAGCTGTCATCTAGTAATTCAGCTAAAGCTGCTGAATCTCAAGATAGAGGTACTGATAGTATCCAGTTTGAGGTAGAGCACCCATTTCAAAAGTCTTCAAATGAAGTTGCAGATTTAGATAAAGATAATTCTGAAAATGAAGATCACAATACAGAACATCAATATCAACAGAATCAAACTGAACTTGAAGATTATCAATTGGCAAAAGACAGAGGAAAGAAAAACCATAAGACCTCCAAAGAGATATGGCTATGCAGATCTAATAGCTTATGCACTTTCTACTTTAAATGAAATTGATGAAACAGAACCTAAGAGCTACAAAGAAGTAGTTAACAGTACAACCAAGTTGAATGGCAGGAAGCCATGGATAAAGAAATAGCTTCTCTTTACAGAAATAATACATAGGAGTTGGTGAGAAAGCCTAATAACAGAAGGCTAGTGGGATGCAGATGGATACACAGGATCAAAGATAGGGTGTCAGCTACAGAACGTAGGAGGTTTAAGGCTAGGCTGGTAGCTAAATGATCACACAGAAGAAGGGCATTGATTTCAAAGAAGTATTCTCACCTATGGTTAGACATGCATCAATAAGGGTCTCATTGGCTCTAACAACAGTTTATGACATGGAGCTTGATCAACTCGATGTCAAAACAGCCTTCCTGCATGGGAACCTATAAGAAGAAATCTTCATGATATAACCACAAGGGTATACAGACCAAATGAAGCCAAATCATGCGTGTTTGCTGAAGAAGTCACTGTATGGGTTAAACAATCAACCAGACAGTGGTACCTTGAATTTGATGAGTTTATAACATCTCATGGATTCAATAAATGCAGCTTTGATTGTTGTGTTTATTATAAAATAACAAAAGCAGACCTCCACATATACTTACTCTTATGTGTGTATGATATGTTAATAGCTTGCAAACAAAGAAATAAGATTGATGCCTTGAAGTTATTGCTTAGCTCAGAATTTGACATGAAAGAATTAGGGCATGCCAAAAAGATCTTAGGCATGGAAATAAGGAGAAACGGAAAGGAGGGTAAGATTTTTCTAACTCAAGAGAAGTATCTAGCTAAGGTAGTTGACACATTTAGGATGCAAAGTTGTAAACCTGTCTGACACCTCTAGCATCACATTTCATACTTTCAAATCAGCAATGTCCTCAGACTAATAAAGAGAAATATGAAATGTTAAAAATCCCATATGCAAATGATGTTGGATGCATGATGTATGCAATGATATTAACTAGACCAGATTTTACACATGCTTTAAGCCTTGTGAGCAGATACATGGCAACACCAAGAAAAGAACAGTGGAATGCAGTGAAATGGATCCTGAGATACTTAACAGGTACCTTGGGACTTGGACTGCTATATGGGAGATCAAAGGGGAAAAATAATAGACTATGTGGATATGTAGACTCAGACTTTATAGGGGACATTGACAGAGAAGATCTTTAACAGGCTATATGTTTATGGTAAATAATTGTCTAATCAACTGGAAAGCAAGCCTTCAACACATTGTAGCTTTGTCAACTACAGAAGCTGAATACACTGTAGTTACAGAGGCTGTTAAAGAAGCTTTGTGGCTTAAGGGTATGTTAGCTGAATTGGGCAAGAAGCAACAGTCTGTTGATATCCATTATGACCGCTCAAGTGCAATCTATCTGAGCAAGAATGCAGTACACCATGAAAGAACCAAACACATTGATGTGAAGCTACACTTTATTAGGAATAAAATGTCGAAAGGAGTCATCAAAATGGTTAAAGTTGACACTGACAGTAACCCACCTGACATGCTTACAAAGGTAGTACCTACAGTAAAATTCAACCTCTGCTTGGATTTGACTGGAGTGTGCAACTCCTGAGAAATGCACATGAAAATGGGGAGAAAGTTTATAAGGGATGATTTGCTTCAAGGTGGAGCTTTGTTGAGTATTCAGTGAATCAAATCAAAGAGGATGAAACGGCAGTATTGGCTTGCGTTTTGTGATGCTCGATAACTTCAGTAAAAAAATGCATAAAGACTGCGTTTAATAAATTAGATAAATTGCTTGTTACAACGACATACAGTCTATTATAGATTGATGTATAATTTACAGCAGAGAAAAGATAGGAAAACTACAACTTATTTACGGACATCGTACACCAATCATTTGAAGAAGCTGGGAGAGACAACAGATGTTGAGGTGCACCCTCAAGAGACAGTGGACTTTGAAGTGCGTCCTCTTATATCTCGAGAGAAGTTATTGGAGCTGGAACGATGGATGGATATTGCCAATGATAAAAAAAAAGTCGTAATTTGTCTCATATTAAATGAATTTTTATTATTATACTATATGTTTATTTAACACCTCTACTTATTTTAGAATCTATTTTTGCATGAAATTTATTAATTTGACTCTTATGGAGGTTAACTGTTAATTTTATCATAAATTATATACATCGGACATGTGGTTGTCTAATATCACAAGTCATAAATGTGCAAAACAAAATTTTATCGTGATTATTAGGATAAATATTTGTAATTTTGTTTACTTATTTCACACTTTATGTTCAGTACATTGACATTACATGCCACTACTTAAGGAAAGAAATGTCCGAGGTTACGACTCCGATTATACAATCTAGTGGCTCTGAAAATTATGGACTGCAATTTTCTGGTATAGTCAATTTTCATTACACATTCCTTAACCTCTGAAAATGATAACAACTAATAGATTTTTGTTAAATTTTCTAAAATAATTTGAAGAACAGACATAAAATGTACCTGCAAGACCCGGATAAGATATGTGAAAAGGATATACATAAGATGTACCTGTATTGATTATGTTAATGGTTCAAAATTAGACTGTACCACTCCTTGGAAAAATGTTTTGACAGTAAGTTTCACATTGTATGCTTAGTTTTTTACATTGTGTGATAGTTAGTTGTTAAAAATATTGTCCACATTTCGTAGATATATTTGCCAATATTCATGACTGAGCATTGGGTTCTCGGTGTGGTTGATATACCTATGGGCAAGATTTCTGTTTATGACTCAATGATAGACTACACAAGAGATTTAGTTTTGGTAGACAATTGCTGCCTATTGCAGACATGATACCTCTACTACTTTAGAAGATAGTATATCATGAAACACATCCAGATTGTTCTGAGGTCATATCGAATATTCTTGGCCTATTGTGTGAGTCCGTAATATCTTGTAACAATAATTGGGGTATGCAATTGAGTGTGTGTATATATATACTAGTTTTTTGACTGAACAATAAGAATTGTGATTTTTAACAATTGATTTATATAAATATTTTTAGTGGTGATTGTGATGCATTTTTGTTGCAGTACTTAGGGGTCCTCGCCTATGGACTTGATGTCAAGTCATATTGCCAACAAGATGATGTTACATAATTTCGAAAAGTATTGGCTGTCAAATTATTTGGGCATAGGTCGTGGCAAAAACTACATATGTGTTCCACCCTTAAAAAGTTCATTGATGTGTCATTTTTTGGATTACTTATCATGAGATGTAATGGTTGCAATGAGGATGTTATTGATATTTGATATCATTAAAGATAATTTGACATCGTACATATGCTTTTTTTATTAAGTATGCTAATGAAAAAGAAGATAATTTTGTACAATGTATGTGATAGAATAAGATGGTCATCTATGCTCAAGTGCTTAGCCCAATTACGCAATTACAGTTGGGTGTTTTTACAAATACACGGCTATAATCGAGTATTTGCACACATGACCAGCTGGTATTTACTTTGGTACACAACTGCCATCAGTTATTTTCATAGATACTCGACTGCGGTCGAGTATTTGCATAAATGACCAACTAGTATTTGCATTGGCACACGAATGCCGTTGGGTTTCACAGATACTCAACTGCAGTCAAGTACTTGTATAGATGACCAACTGGTATTTGCATTAGTACTTGACTGCAGTTGGGTATTTTCATAGATACTTGATTGCAGTTGAGTATTTGCATGCCTTGAGTTGGGTATTTTCATAGATAAATGACTATAGTCGAGTATTTAATAGATACACAACTATAGTTGAGTACAAGTAGATATACACGACAATAGTCGGGTAACAGCCAAAATACATTATTGTAGTAAGGTACGTGGGCATTGAACAAAAAATCACCTAAAACATTCATTATAATAACAACACAATCAACATAGGCTTTAACTTATCAAACTTCAATTTAACAAGTAACAAAAGCGGTTGTACATCAGACAATATAGATCCAATACATGATTGAATCGTAAATAAGTTCTAATACAACGAAAGTTACTGCACAATCATCATAACTACTATAAGCCCCTAGCCGCCTCCCTTTGAAAACAACATAAACCACAAAAATATGTTTATCCACCTACGAAACAAAAAATGTTGAAATTTATCAACTAAATATTATAGATATTAAGGCAATTAGAACAACAAAAATGACAAGTATGTAAGGTTAATAATAATACGTGTGCTTGTTTCTATTTCATTTGTTCTAATTATAGGCTCATTGTTAGATAGTATGATTTTTGTATTATGTCCTCAAGATCACATCTACCACACTTACGGCGCAACTTCTCTTTGCCTTGTAATGCTATCCTAATTTCTTATGGTCGACCCTTTTTTCTGCTTTTCCACAGGGGGCAAAACCTCAATACTATGTACTTCCTCTGAAGCCTTTCATTCTTCTTGTATGCCAAGAAGATATATTGTTTCTGCATATGATGCAACCTATGCTTCACTAGAATAGTAATGAGAACACATATCATATATAGATAATGTTTCTCGATACCTACAAACAGCTAACGGATGTTTACAAGGTAGGTGATCGAGTCGAAATTCCCGACAACTGCATGTCTTCTTAAGAATGTTAACATGACCATCAAGGTCACTATTTTTAACAATAAACTCATACATATTTAGTGTCACCACTTTATATGTACGGTAATTCTAATTTTCTTTAACAACTCCTTTTTAGCCCATTTTATAAGTCGAGTGTGACAATTAACTGACTCTTCTCACCTATCACAAAACCACTATCGTAACTTATCAATGATCGAATCCAATAACATATAAATGGGCAACTGTCGGGGCTTTTAAGAACAGAATTCATGAATTCTGCTATATTTGTTGTCATAATATTGTAATGCAAACCATCAAAATGAGAACGAGCCTATTTTTAATACCCTACATCCTGAAGATATTTTGCAACTATTTTATTGACTTTTTGTATCTCATTCATAAAGTAACTGAAATGCTGTGGTTGATAAGTCTTTGCAGCTAGTTCAACAATTATACCTACCTCAATTTATTTAAACCTAGCATGTAAGTTTTGTTTCAAGTGGTGCGTACAAATACCATATGCAGCATTCAAGAATGCGATGTTAATATTTATCTTGATACTTTGGTGCCGGTCAGAAATGAAAACCCTATTAGGAACTTCGCTTATTTCTTCCTTTAACTTTATTAGAAAACACCCCCATGATGCATCATTCTCATTGTCACTAATACCAAATGCAATAAGATAAATTTGATTAGTGTCAGTGCTGTCGCAATGAACAAAGTTCATTTAAATTTTCCCTTCAAGAACATGACATCAATTATAACAATTGGCCTTATCAATAAAATAAATCCATGTATACAACCTCCAATCGCCATAAAGAAATATTTAAAGTTATTTGCATTGTCTACTTCAAGAAATGTGCGGGTGCCTAGATTTTTCTTCTCCAACATTTCTATGTATGAAGGGAGTGACTTAAATGAATCTTCAAGTGTGCCTCTAACTTTCTCCATTACGTATTCGCTTGCTTTCCATGCTTTGTGGTAACTTATTTAATACCTAAATTGTTTCTAAAAATCTTCTCTGATATCACAATGCGTATATGAGGATAAAGCATCATCAAAATTGTGATAAATCTTTTGTCTAATAAGCTTAAATGAAGCATGACGATGATCTCTCTTACGGGCATGAAGTGCGCAACTATGGATGCTATAGTACTTTTTGTTTCAAACATATTCGAACTTCCAAACTTAGTAGCACGAAGTTGCCACTTATAATTATCATCAATACACCTAACAACAAGTATGCGAAATATTAACAAGGCAACTCAAGAGGAGGGTGAGTTGCATTTCTAATTTTAAGCTAATCAAACCACACAACAATTTAAATCTAATGCCTTAATGAAAACAAAAACCATAAATTTAAGAATACTAAAGATAAAAGAGTAAGGGAAGAGAAATCAAGCACGAGATTTTTAAAGTGGTTCAGCCAACCGTGCCTAAGTCTATGCCTCCAAGCTCACCGGGCTTGAGAATTTCACTAAGCAAGCCTCCAAGGCTCCAACAACTCTTACAATTGACTTCAAAGGTGTCAATAGACCTTTAAAACGAGAGACTATCCCCAATCTCTTAACCCAAGTGTATTCCAATACTTACAACCTCTAAAGGATAAATATTAGAAATGAATTTTCTCTCACACAATGTATTTAATTACAAATGAATGCTCAATGTGTGTGACACGACTTAAAATTGATTTCTAACTCCTAAGTATAAGAGTGTCTTATTGTATTATAACTCAGTGAGCCTAAAGTCGATCCACAGAGAAGAGATTTAATTTTTTAATTTTATTTTATCTAAAATTAAAAATAAAACTTAAATATAAACAACTTAATTTAAATAAAACTATGAAATTGAATAGTTAGGGTTGTGAATCCACGCTCAGTTGTAAATTAAACTTAATAAATTCTTTTTACCATTTTTTTAGATTTATTGCCCAAAAGATTAATTATATAAACTATTATTATTTTCCCTTTAATTTTTTGATTGATTAAGTATTTATTGTGACAAAATTTAATTTATCTATAATAAGTCAAAATACTATTTTACCATACCTTATATTAAGATATTAAGAATTTATTGTGCCAAACTCCCTTGTTTGTCTACAATAAATTAAAATTTTAAAATATAAAATATGTATAAAATTAAATAGAAAATAATTTAATTTATAAAAGTAAAAATAGAATTTGATTAAATCGTATCTATTTCCTAAGAGTTTCACATTTCTCTAATTATGAATATTTAGCTAAACATTTTTGAAATAAAGGAAATTATTAAAATTGAAAAAAACATAATTAAAAAATAGAATTTGAAAATTGAAACAAAACTAATTTTATTTATTGAAAATATATTACAAAGAGAAATGAAAAGAAGAATTTGAGGGGAAAGAAGAGAAGAAAAGGTGTGAAGAGGTGTGTTGCCCCCTCTCTATTTATACTAATACATGGTAAATCCACACACACAAATAAATAAATCTAATTACATGCTAGTCTTACATTTGCCCCATTAATAAAACATAAACCTAACTTAATCTACTTAAGCACATCCAACACATTCCACTAAGAATTACTATACCTAGTATAATAAAAACTTATAATTTTACAATTACTACATTTACCGTGGTAAAAACTTAAAATTTTACAGCAAAAGTCTTGGATCCTCCTCGACAATGACATAATTTTTCAGACTTTCAAAATCCAAATTTGACATCTGTTTATTTGTTTAGAGCCTCAAATTGCATGAAATTATTATTTTTACCTAATAAACATACAAAATAGGCAAAATAAAATATTTGAAAAAATAATTAGAAATTCATAATATGTTACTCAATTATAAATATAAATTACATTAATAGTATAAAATAACAATTTTACCCCTTAATAAACATACATTTTTTAACACTAATTAGTGTGAATCAAAGGAAAAAAAAGTTTAAAATTCAACAATGATTATATCCTCAGTAGCAAGCTCAATTATAACTCTTAGATCTCACCTTGTTTGAATTTGATTGAGCCATTTTATAGTTGGAGCTGAAAACTAGATGTTATTGACTTTTTGAGAGAAATTGAATCGCCATTAATTGTTATCAGTTACCGTTTTGACTAGTCCAAATAAACTATTAGCCATTTGGAATTATCGGTTAGTTGATAATTTTCAAAAATCTGTAAAACAAATTAATACCTCTCTAGAAATTATTGGTTAGCCGTTTTTAGTAAACGGTTAGCCGTTTGCTACAGTGATTTCTACATTATTTTCCAAAATTGTAGTTTTGTCTCAATATTTTATATAATTATATTATGGCTCAAATCTTCTTAAAACTTTACAAATAAGTCCATTTTCAAAGTTTCAAAACCTTTTCAATTTATACCATTAACTTAAAAATAACCAATTTCATAAAATCATTTTCCATGAAGTATAAAACCTTTATATTATGAAAATAATGAGTATTTAAAATGTATGAAAAATAATTTGAGCTTTTAAAAACTTAATCTTTTTAATCTTATTTGTTATCATCAAAATCAACATTATGGATATAAATCTGTTAACAATCTCTTCCTTTTTGATGATAACAAACCTTTCATGTATTTAAAGAATGATTCAATAAATTTAAATACATGTATTCTTCTCGCCCTTCATCATCAAAAGAAAAACTTAATGGAAAAGAAAAGGAAAAGTAAATTTGTTACCCATGTTGTCTGAGTAAAAATTTTGATAGAATCTCCCCCTAACAAAAGATATCACCTCAAGTGCAAGTTTAGTAATATCACTCCCAAATAACCATAAATCATCACACAAACCAACTCCATACACAAATCATCACACAATCCATCAACGATAAAAAGACCATGAACCATTATTCTATCAATTACCAAATCAGTAACTCATAATATTAAATCATTATATAAAACAATCGTGCAATCAAATTATCACCATATCTTAAAATCATCACCATAATCACAAATCAACAATTAAAAAAAAAAGCTCAAAGAGCATGTTATTCTCCCCCTTTTTGACATTATCAAAATGGTATATTACTTTGTCTCCCTCTTTAGACAACAAAAATGTTCAAAATGCATATTATCCAAAATAGAAGCAACAAGAACTAATTAAAGTTGTCGAGGTAGCTCCCCCTATCAATAATCAAGAAAACAAGAGATAGACCAAGCAAAGGCATGCAAAAGTCATAAGAGCGTATTATCAACTATCCAATCTCCATAATTACTAATCACATTTTAGAATTCAAGAAAACTAAACTTATCAAAGATCTAATGTGACATTTCAATATAACTTAAAAAATCTCATATGCTTAAAAATCTCGAAGTATATGCATTTCTCCCCCTTTCGATTTCATTATAAACAAGTAATGCATATTTAACAGTATGCTAAAGTAAAATTATTTTTTAAAATTATACTTTTACCCCAAATTTTGTAAAATTATACTATGCCCCAAATCTTTATGAAACTTTACAAATAAGTCCATTTCTAGAGTTCCAGAACATTTTCAATTTAGACCATTAACTTGAAAATAACCAATTTCATATAATCATTTTTCTATTAAGTACAAAATCTTTATATTATGAAAATAGTGATTTATTTAAAATGTATGAAAATAATTTGAGCTTTTAAAAACTCAATCATTTTTAATCATCAAAATCAACATTATGGATATATATATGTTAACAATATATTCTTCCCCGACTTAAAGGTTTTTAACTCAAAATTTTTCTGCAAAGCTTCCATAGAAAGCACTTCTTGCAACTCTTTCGAACTGAACAAGTTTTTCCCCATTAGCCCATCACTATCACTAACAACTTCTACGGATGGCAAGTTATTACTATTAAAATACGAATTGTCATTGTCGAATGAACTACTGCATGCAAACAAATTAACTCTAGGCGTATATCCACTATTGGGGGGCAAGAAACTCATATTGCAAGGTGCTAGATTCCCTATTTTTGGATCACTAACTGTTATCCCATCAAAATCATCATGAATAATAACATTCACATTTTCCTCATTCGCCCCCCTTCTACCATTGGGTTGTGTTTTAGGAATAAATTCGGATATTGATTGATCTTCAACAACAAAATTGTTTGGGCTTTAACATTAACCTCCAACATATGACTCAATAGGTTCTTGTGGACATCTATCTAGCCCGAAGTTAAGGTCAACATCAGCAATAGGGGTCACCAAAATCTATTTTCGCTTGTAAGTAATGCAAAGAGAAATCTTCAACTCAACTCAACTAATTGTTTCCTCTAGAAAATAATCTACATCATCATCACTCATAATTAGGACGAGCGGCATTGGATTGAATGTTTTGAGCTTGAACTTTATTTCAATTTCAAATTAAAAAATATCAATGTAAATAGCCCGAGATACTCTTTTTATCAATTGTGCATACATTGTAGAATAGGGCACTATGATCCCTCTTGCCTTCATACCATTAAATTTATAATGGTCGGTTTGCTCAATCCATTCACCACAAAACATAATAGGCACATGTATAAAAGTCATTTCCTGCAATAATACAACATATGGTTATACAACAAATACAAATACAAAAAAAAATCAAACAAGGTGTATTACGAAGTGTGGAACCGTCTACCTATTTACACAATTGTTGTCATGTAATTGCTAGTTGACACTACAGTAGTCGTGTAACTTAATAAAATACACAATTATAATCCAGTAAATAGTCAAATGATATATTTAGTAAAAACAAATACTCTTTTCAGTAATAGAATGCTAGGTGTCATAATAGCTACTATATTTTTCACACTTGCATGACTGCTGACGTGTAAATTCATACATAAACGACAAAAATAATATAAGTTATAAAAATACATGACTTAGTAAATAGTCAAATGACATATTTCTTCACTAAAAATATTTTTCTTGCACTAATAAAATGCTCGAGTTTCATAACAGTTAGAACATTTTATATATATGCACAATTATAGTATGGAAGTTCATACATATACGATAGGGGTCACATAACTTATTAAAACACACGACTATAGTCCAATATTAGTTAGAGGACATATCTAGTGAAAAAAATATATTTTTTGGACTAATAAAATGCTAGGGTGTCATAATAATTGGAACATTTTGGACACTTGCATGACTAAAGTAGTGTAAATCTATACATACACGACTATTGTCAGGTGTAGAACAAAATTTTGACAACAAATTCAGGTTTCAACATATGTAGTTATAAAATTCATCAAATAACAATGATATGATGTAAATGTAATAAAAATGTGAGTGTTTTTATTGTTTATAACAAACCAAACAAAAACCTAAAAATAAAATAATGTCAACCAAATGAATAAATAACATAAAATAAATATAAAGTTTCAAATACCTTATTCATGGGATAAATAATGCACCTAGCTGAAAACCAAAACCTTAGTACATTGGTTGTTCATGAATGATTTTGAGAGTGCGAAGTGAGTTTTTTGTTGTGTGGAGTTAAAAAGACTAAGAAGTAAAGAGTGTTGGAGGCGAGTTGTGTGTGTTTTACATTTTTCTTTAGAGATATTTTAGACAATGTACCACATAAAAATGATATTTTAGACAACGAACCACATAAACAAGCATGCCTGCATAATTTTCAAGTATGGGGTATATTTAACTAAATACCCCATTTTTGGGGTATCTTTAGTTAAAAACTCAATTATAATATTCCAAATTCTAAAAGTCAAAATACAAGCAAATAATCACTTAAACCACCAAAATCCATCTCCATCAACACTCAACACAACAAGCAACATTTACAATAGCAACAATTAACTTCCACCAAGCAAGCATCAACAATTAGTGATAACAATTTATGGATGGCACAAACATTTGACCGAATTTTTGACCCAATTTTGGTTTTCTTTCATTTCAGTCGAACATAGCATGTACTTTAATTTTAATCACTTTCCTTTAAAAAAAGATAATCACTTTTCTTTATCATGTTCGATTGTTCATACGTGTCAAGAAGCAGTGATCTGCAAGAAGGCAGGTCTTGATCCATTCATAGAACAACCTAGAAAATGTAAAACAAGTAAACAACTTGCCATCCAAAAAACTGCAACCTTTTTTTAATTTTCTTTATTACTTAACAAAATCACAAAACTTTAACTTTGATTGATCTAAATTTTGTTAGAAAGGAAAATACAGAAGTTAGTTACTTGGGTTGGTGCATGACCTTTCTTTCAATGTTTCCTTCCATTGAACAGTTAGTGTATGGTGGAGAGATTGATATAATACAGAGTCAAGTGAACTAACATTTTTTCTATATTGGTGGGAAATAGATTTTGGCCAGCCGCTGAATAACTTCATGCGGCTCAAGCATCTCTTTGTCTCTCGTGTGTGGCTGTTGATTTTGGCGGCAAAATGGCAAACGGTGGCGTGGTGCCATGATGATGGGTGGCTAGTACGATAAGATTCACAAAGCGATAGCAACAGTGGTTGATGGGAATGGCGTGGTGTGGCTCAACCTCTCTCCTTCCCTTGTGTGCAGCTGTTGATTTTGGTGGCTGGATGGCTAACGATGGTGGCGTTCTGGTGGTGATGGCTTTGGCGAGGGACTAGAATCCTCTCCTAATATGAGTTCTCTTAATCTTTTACAAATCTTATACCACTTATATTTTTGTGTAGCTTCAGGTTTAGTAATGGCAAACTTACTGCGGGCGGTGTCCATTGCCATCCTTAAGTATATGATTATAATTTAATTACCTTAACTTTTTCATTTATTAACCACCAATCATATTAATACAATTTGCTCAAAAGAAAATGAGATCAGGAGAAGATCATGATCATTGGGCAGACACGTGGTGTGGTGGCTATGTGAACCATGATTGTTGTTGCCACTACGCTGCCTCTCTTTCTTGTTAGGGGCTATTTGTTTTTTTTTTTTTACTTAGTGATTGAATTAACTTAATTTATAGTTAATCATTAAGTTGTTTTTTTAACAAAATGCAAATTTTTCGTCGTTAAGTCATTAAGTTAATTTTATTAGCTTTTTTACTTAATTTAGAAATTATGAATGATATCGTAAAATGATATTCTCCAAAATTTCTCTAACTAACTAATTAATTGTCATCCTTACGTTAATAAAATGTAATAATTTGTGCTATTGTCCATCTCTATAACTTGTGATAATATATTATCCTTTTATTTTCTTCAAATTAGCATTATTTATCTTCTCATTTTCTTATAAATATTTTTGACATAAAATCATCATAAACTAATAATAAAATTGATTAACATATAGCAAGTTAGAATATAAAAAGTTGTGTTCAATTGAATATAATTTATATTATTATAATTTATTTTCTTTTTATTTCTTTGAGATGTTTAATTCTTATTTATTTAACATTTATAATTTGTAAGGTCATTAAAAAAAATTTATAATCTGCAATGACATAAATGTAAAAATATTAATTTTCATATTCTTTAAGTTAAAAAAAACCAAGTATTTGTTTTTATCAATTCTGATAAAAAGATAAACATATCATTTAGATTCAAACATTTAGTTCTATTCAGAGTTCAGATTATTCATATTTATTCAAATTTCAGACCAAAAAAAAAAAACAAATGCCACCTTAGCCTCTTCTCTCTTGTACCATTTTTTTTATAAGCTTCTTTTTTGTATCTAAATATTAATTGAATAATTGTTAGGGATTTAGGGTTTGTGAGATGTTTAGTAGAAATGTGTCACATGGGTGTAGTGCGTATCTTTTGAGTTTGTTTTTTCTTTACCTAAAGAGTTTAGATTGGATCGGGTCGATTCCGGCCTTTTTGTTAGAGATTGAACCCTGACTCAAATTCAATGGCCTAAAATTTGAGCTCTAACTCTTAAATTCAATACAAGGTTTGAAAATTTTGGGTCCGGTCAATCAAGTGGAATGTTTTTGCCAACCCTAACTACGCTTACAAATATCCATCTTTTTTTAGATTAATTATTTGTATTTTTGAAAAGTTAGTGGTTTTCAAATTTTGTAAATAGAGAACGATTAAAGAGACGAGATAATAACATGACTGGAAAAGAATTATTTTTATCCTTGGGAAGCTAGTGTTTCTAAGTTCTTTATAGAGAATTGTTTGAAAACAAGCATACTGACTAGGCAAATTGATGAGTGAGAGCACCGTCGAAATTTGAAAGATTTAGAAAAAAAAAAAGGAGTAGTTATTTGAAAAATGATATTATTATTAAATTAAAAAATGGATTTTAAAAGGATAATAATGGGTTTTTATTTTTTTTAAATACAATAATGGAGGGGTGTTAGAAACCGTTATCGAAAAAAAAAGCAACCAATTGATAACTAGGTTGTATTTGGTATTGAAGTGCTGGAACTTTATGCCGCGACTGATGTAGAAAAAAACTGTAATTATAAAATAAAAGTTGATAGTGTATAATAAACATGACTTTTAGATAATAATTTTGACAAAAAAATAAAGATATTATTGATTTTTTATTGCACGTGTAGAATCAATCATCTTAGCTTTCAAGCTATGACAATATTAAACAAGAGTTTCTTAATTAGACAAGACACAAGAGAACGGGCCTTAGCCTTTTTAGAGAATTCACTCAAGTTCCCTCTAAATTTAGAATCCAAATATCGTTTCTTTAACAGCAATAGTACAAGTGTCACCAACCAGCACCCTCAATTTAAGGGCACTGATTTGAGTCCCTTAGTTATTTTATGGGATTTAATTCCTTACCATAATAGTAGAGGTAGATTTTTCTTCTCATAAATATGGATAGAACATATATATTTTCTTAATTATGAGTGGGGTAGAAATATACACGGTGCTATAATAAGAATTGATCTTGATCTAAATTTTTCTATTCAAAGTATGATCTAGATTTTTCTAGGCATGGTAATGGGCACAACTTGCAAAGGGTTTTCCATTACCAAACTCACGTGCACAAAATTTAAATTACGAAACCCACTTGCAACCTACTGCGAGTTTTGATTATTTTAAGAAAACCCAACTGCTATAGGTTTTAACAATTACTAAATCCGTAATGGTGCATGACATATTTTTTTTGCAGGTTTTCACTTTGGAAATTACACATATTTAATATGTAAGTCTATAATAATAATCTAAAATCACACATAACATACTCAATTCTAAATTTAGTCAATGTAAATGGAAAATTAAAATTTCAATATAAATACAATATAAAATCTCAAATTTAAGTATAAAATACATAAATCCATAAAAAAATGCCACAAACTAGTATCTAAAAATAATAATTATCTTCTCACATTATTATTCAACACAAGCTCCAATGCAAGATCTTCATTTCATTCACCACCATTAGCACCGATCCAACATAATGCATACAATAATGATTAAGATTAATATTTTCTAAAGAATAATACTTTTAAAATATTAATTTGAAGAATAAAATTATAATAATGAAAAATCCATGCATTAAGTTTAAAAATAATAGTCCATGCAAAATTATAATAAGTATATAATAATCCTTGCATTAAGTTATCAAAAATTCAATCAAAATTATAATGAGTATATAAGTATATTTTTAGATTTAAATATTTTTCAATTAAAATCAAATTTAAAAAATAAAAAAATTGCGGCTTGGCGAATATTCATGTGGATATCCATTGGATATTTGGCTAATATCAAACTCACCCACAACTTAGTGCGGGATTCAATTTATAATACCAAACCTACCCGCAACCCAAAAATTACCCACAGGGGACGGGTTTTGACGGGCGGTTTTAGGGGGTTTATGGGTTTGTGGTACTGTTGCCATCCCTAGATTTTTCTTGGTAGACAAGTATCTATAACATTTGATCTTAACCTAAATTAGTGTTAATAGATATCTAATTGTAAACACCAACAAATTACTAATTATAAGTAATCGATTAGTGTATTAAAAAAAAGAAGCTAATTACATAATCAGTAAGCTTAATTCAAGTTTTTTTCCTCTTCAAATAAAATAATTGGTATAATTAATACACACACGCCTTATTCGGTCTAACTATATAGAGGATGATTTAAAGTTTACCCTAAGTATAATTTCATTTTTATAGAGAAGTTTCATTTTATGATAGACAAAATTAATTCGCAACAACGTCCAAAAAGAGTAATATAATTTTTTGGAGAAAATGCACAATCCATTGAAATTGAATAATTATTAGCATCAACCTAAGCAGCAAAATAGTAGGAAAAGTAGTTATGGGCCACTTGAGGTGTTATGAACATTAAGATAATTTGCGTTTGAAGGAGTGGCGGATGCAGCATTAAGTATCATCTGAAAGGCATTTTCGATGCATGACTTCAACTTTGGGGAATCAATGAAGCCTTCTTCTGCTCCTAATGAAACCCTTAGATTTCCCATGTAGCTCACAATCGTCACCACAACACTCTGCAAACCCATAAAAAATGCACAAATATAATCAATCAAATCCTAACTTTTTTGTTTGTTTATTTTTTTTAAATTTTTGGCTGAAATGTCAATTAATATATACCTGAGGTGAACCGACCACCATAAAGTACAAGCCTTTAATGGCATGATTAGCCAAGGTCATTTTTTCCAGCGGCCCCATCATATTGGTAATCGCTATACTGGAGTTGTTCAGCAAGCCATGGATAAATTTAGCTGTTGTCTGCATTATAAGCAGGCCTAGTAAGTATAGTTGCACACATGGCACAATTTTTGTAGTACCTAATAAAAAGTGCTGAAAATGTAGACAATATCATGTGGCAGTATTGTTCACCATATTTAGTACAAGCTTAAATAAATATTAACAATCCTACATCATGGCCCCTGAATTTCTTTAGAGTCTCCAAAAGCTTGGCAGTTAGGTAAGCACCAAAAGAACTGCGCTTACTTAGGATGATTTCTTGAGCTTTCCGAATGAATTTCAGTGGGTTTTGGATCTCGGCACTGGTTAATTGAGGAACTGATACATGGAAAAATGCAAAATGGTTTCCCCAAGGTGCCTTACTGTCAGGCTTAACCATCCACTTGACCGAACTGATACTTTTGAGCATCCTGGTATTGAGCAATACCACTGCTGTTGAATGTAGATTAGTTGATTCCTGGTTCATTGCTTGCATGTATAATCGAGTCCCCAAAAATATAGTTCCTGTAATAACATCGTCTAGTGTCTGCATGTTGTCATTTGACAACACATAACGGTTAAAATATAGACAAATAGCTTTTAAATAGTTAAGCTAATTTAATTTGATTAGCTGATTGTGGGTGTTGATTATGTTGGGAAAATATGTTCTTTAAAAGCATATGTGTTTATTTAATTGTAATAAACATTTTTTCTGATTAATAAAATTAATAAGGTATTTTATTCAAATATCTTAATTGCATTAATATTTGTATTAAAGTCCATATTATATGTATTTATGTGATCACTACGTAAATTCACAGAAGACATAAATACAAGTTATCTTATGATTAAATAAATTTAGTTCACAGTTGATAAATAAAATTGGGCACTTTATTTAGGTACAAAATGTAATAAATTCATTGAATGATTTGTTTTGATCATGTATAAATTTATTGATGTAGTACGACTACATTGAACATGATCACATATGAGATTTAATTAACTTTGTAATGACTGTCAAACTTATTAAATCTCATAGGCGTTGATTTTACTGTAATCTTAATCTTGAGTTAATTATGGTTTCATGATTGTAATTGTTATTCCATTTGAGTTACCAATGAGCACGACACATCCTTGTGGTCAAGATTACCCGGTCTCTTGGTGGGAGCAATTATGAGTATTGGAGTTATGGATTAACAATATAGAATTTGTACAACACATCTCTTGATAGGTTTTCGGCACTTGATCATAGAATTCTTTGGTCAGAGTGTGTCAACATATTTAGTATGTTGAAAATGATCATTAGAGAAAACCAGTAAGGATCAAGGAATAAGATGTTATTAAATTGATTGGACAGTTGAGATATCAATTTAATTAACGATGTGGTACAAAAGATTGTGTAGTAAAGAAATCAATGTGGCTTGGGACGACTTATTATTCGAGCATACAATCATGGAAGTTAGTTCCAATCTTTTAGTGGAGTAGATTTGGAATTAAATAATTGGGCTAGTTTAATTACAAAGCTAATTATTGTAGCCACTATTGTATGTTCCCAAATGATCCCTGGGTTAGCTCATTTAATTGACTGCACCACTATTGGACTAATAAGCAAGATAACTAGTTATTTGGGTCAAAAGCCTAATTATATCTTTTTATCGGAGGCTCCATTTAATTAGCTTATGTGTAAGGGGCCTTATGTTATTTTACATGGTGGGTCTCTTATTAAAAAAAAGAAGGGTGGGTTTTAAAAGGGGGCATTATTTGAAGTCTAGGGTTCTCACTAAAGAGAGATGTATAAGGCTTATTTTCTCTAAAGAAAAAGAGGAAGCCACTTTATACATATCAGAGAAAAAGATTTTTTTCTCTATTGTTGAAAGAAAAAATTTCTCGTGCTAGTTACTTTGGTAGTGATAAAGGCGCCCACACGTCTAGTGCAGATTGAACCTGAGTCATAACCTGGAAGATCATTGGTAACAGTTTGTGATCTAACAAGCGTAGTGGTGACGGATAGTGATCTAGAAGCCTAAATCACTTCAGCAGAAAAAGCCAACTCAGATTTTAAGATACAATTTCTAGATAACATATTCTTATATATTATATGAGAGCGGTCCTTAAAAAGGTTTTATAAAAATTTAAAAACATAATTTTTCCCCATCAGATTAGTCCAATGAATAAAATATAAAATCTCTTATTGTTCAAAGAGCCACTCTCAGACTCTTTCAGTAATCAGTAACCCATTTTATTCTTAACTATCTGAGACCAGACACAGATAGGGACCCACAAAAATCATCCTTTAATTTATGAGTGTGGACTGTTGACACCCCTTCAAATTTTTCTTAAAATTCCTTTTGAATATTTATAACTTTAGGCTTTATTCAAGATACATTCGAGGACACATTGACCGAATATGTCTATGTTAAAAACAATCTTAACATAAACATGTTATTATCATTTGTTAGTCTTAATAAACTTTAATGATTTTACATAACGCCGTTTGTGTTTTAAATTCTAAATTAGTACATTTCGTTTTTCTATTTTTATACCAAGAGTGAGCAAAGAGAATAATAAATTTATATAAAATAAAATAATCTCAAAAAATAATTTTCTAGAAGTGATAATCTTGGAGGAATTCTTTAAAAAAATAAAAAGAAGAGAAAAACACCATTGTTGAAAAAACAATAATTGAGAAATTGAGGATTCTTGAGGAATGAATGTATTATAAAAAAAATAGATTTTAAGAAAATTATGGAGTGGTCCGAACTGTCCAACTCTAAATTACAAGTGAATCTAAAACATGGACCAGTCTTGAATGGCCAACTTATACACTTCTTCCCTTTTTCATAGGTCTCCTTTTCTTATTTTTACATTTTTTTGAAAAGTACGTACTTCTATTTTATGGAAAAAATAAACTTTTCTCTCAATAACAGAAGAATATACGGACACCTTGTAATTTGGTGAAATAATCACAAAGACCCTATATTTTTAAAAATAGTCACACGGACATTTTTTAGAGCGCATAGATTTTATTTCTAGAAAATCGTTAAAATCTATATGAGTCTATGATTGTAAGGTTATTTCTAAATATGAAAAAAATACATGTATCTCAAAAATAAATTTACATGACCACTTATAAAAACAAGGGGTCTCTCTCAAATTAAGAGAGGCATTGGTATCTTTTTCCCTCTTAATGTTGACCTAATAATGGTAGTTCCAAATTTATTGATAAAATTTGATTTCCCAACATCACATAATTCGTCCAATTCATGAAGCTACTGGCAGTTTAAGAATTATATGTGTGGGCTTGACGAGGTCTCACCTATTCTAAGAAGTCCTACACTAATTATTAATAATAAGCTTAGCTTTAATTTACTCCTCAATTTACCTACAGCCAAAAATTTATTAAATTTAATAGTTGACTGACATTGGCTTAGTAAAGCATAATAATATCTTTACTAATTACATAATAATTTAATTTAACTAAGGAGACTGAAGCATGAAGAAGATGAAGCATGGGGAAGATGAAGTGCAAAGAAGATGAAGACTGAAGAAGATGAAAGAAAAAAAGATTAAAAAAAGAGAATATTATCATTTTCCTACTAAATGTATTCTGACACATCATTTCAGTACCACAGTTTGGTAAAATCATTAGTTTACCACCAAATGTTTAAACTGTTAGCATTTTCCCACCATTCCGTTAAAACTCAGTTAATATGTAATGAAAAATCATAAAAGGTCAATTTTACCCCTAGAGCGTAAAAAACTATGTAATTAACCTTTTATGAATTTTGTAATTAAATCATCATTTGTTGTTCTTCTTTCTTAAAGGGCAAAAATTACCCTTTATGAATTTTGTAAAATTGATCTTTTAAAATAACATGTAATTAACCTTTTATGAATTTTCCGTTACATATTAACTGAGTTTTAATGGAATGGTGGGAAAATATTAACAATTTATGTACATATACATATATATATATATATATATGTGTATATTCGTGAAGAAATAAATACTTAGGGAATAGGTAGTTGAGTCTCTCATTATTTGGAACATGAGCAATGTCCGATTGTATCATTTTTTTTAATGAAATTTAAACAATGGATGGTCAAAGCCTTTTTCCACACCAAACATGGATATTTAAATCTCGATATGAAGTAGTAATGCTACTTACAAAATTGGGAATTTTTCATTGAGAAAGAGAGGGCTTCTCTTAGTCTCTTCTTTTTTGTGGAAGCCCTGACGAAGTAAGAATGCCAAGATTAACCAAATGGCCACAATCCAATTCCAATTGCATGGTTTAAGTCAAAACTCTTTCAACCATAATGATTTTCCCTTAACTTCCAAACAAAACAAAATAATCACTCTCAGTTATATCTTTAGATAAAGAAATTGCGCACCACATCATATCTTTCTGATCTATCCTTCTGTTTCCTTCAACTACATATTTATTTAGATTATTTTCTCGAATAATGTCAAAGAAAATGTGCAAGGTACACATTTGTGTGCTGACATATTCATTTCTCTTCTCCAACGACATAAAAGGGCATTTGAGTAGTTGAAAATTAATACAGATTCCATGTCTCATATCATTTGAATTTTGACCTTAAACACTTGGAAATTAATTTTACAAGGTAGGAAAATGCTACGGATCGGATAACTATTGAAAGCAATTGTTAATGGTTTTGTAAGTAGCATTGGAGTTTTCCCGCACTGTGTGTGTGTGTGAGTGTATATATATATATATATTATTTGTATTAAATGCATTTGAACCAAACTAAATTTATTAGTACTCATAAGGCCAGCAGGCTATTAGCTTTTGTGAATTTTCATCTCGAAGACAAGACAAGACAGAGCAAGGATAGCTAGCCTTATCTCATCACCTTATGCCAGAAGCTGCTTTGAGCAGGCTGTAAACATAAAGTTTCTTTAAGATTTTGAAATCCAATCCAAGATTTTTTTTTTCCCCTTAAAAGAAAAGATTCATAAGGACTCACATGATTCAGATATATTAATCAGGGAGTTGAGTTGTGGTCTTGCTCATCAACCAACTGATAATCTCCAACAAACACAGTCGTTACGGTATAGCTTTTCTTTTCTTTTATTTTATTTTACGTTGTCCAACAGATTCTTTTTATGAATATTTGGTAAACAAAATTTTTGAAATAAAATTAATGATGAATTAATAAAGACAATCTCTCTGGCTGAATAAATTTGCATTATTACAGTCGAAGAGTTAAAAAAAGAACTCACATGCAATTGCTGACAAATTTAATATTTTGGTGGCCAAACTTTGACATTTTTGGATGCGATCTGGAGATTATCTTTTTCCAAGAAACGGTGGCCCAAATTATTGATAATAATTAAAAGATTTGGTGCAATAATGCAACCGTTTTGGTTAAATAGAAGGCAATTCTTTCATTCAGTGTATCAAAAATGTAGAGTGCGAGAGTTTAGGTGATGAGCTCTCTGAGAGTGTACAGAGCTCTCTAAGAGAGTACAGAGATAGTTCAAAGAAAGAAAGCATCTGCAAGTGAACTCTAAAAAATTTGTGAGAGCATTTTCTTGGGTGCTCAATTGAGTTTTGCACTATTCGTAAATATGTGAGAGAATATATGTCTTGGGAAAAATATTTCCTTTAAGAATATATGAGAGTACTGGGTTTACTTGGGTATTTAAAATATGGTTTTACTACTCAAATTTATACTCTATTAATTATTAGTAAAACAATTATTCTCTTTAAACTACGTGCATGGATGTAGGTTTTTTGCCTAACACATTAAATCTCGTGTCCTTTATTTTTCTGTGAATATTTAGTGCATATTGATTCCATATTTTGTGCACAAGTGGTATGAAGACTATAAGAAATGAAGCTTTCATAGCATAAGTGGTATCAGAGCATAATAATTAACCTTATTTTAAAATAGCTTTAAATTTTTTATTTATGCTATTTGTCTAATAACATTTATTGGATGTATGTTACAAAAATATATTTGGTTACTTTTTGCCAGTTTAATTGAAGTTTAATGATCATAAGAATGAAATATATTGGCTCCACTTTTTGTTAATTTTTGTTAGTTTACTTGTGCATTCTGGTGATGAACTCATTCCAGTAGGTTATACTGATTGTGACTTTATGTCAGATAAGGATTCCATAAAATCAACTTCCGGCTATTTGTTTACATTGGGAAGTGGAGCTATCAGTTGGAAGAGTGTAAAACAATTTTGTATCGCAGACTCCACAACTGAAGCTGAATATGTGGTTGCATCTAAAGCTGCAAAAGAAGCTGTATGCCTCTGCAAGTTCCTACAAGATCTTGAGGTGGTACCTTCTGTAACTGCACCCCTGAAGTTATTTTGCGATAATAGTGGTGCGGTAGCTCAATCTAAGGAACCAAGGAACCACAAGAAACAAAAACATATTGAGAGGAAGTATCATCTTATAAGAGATATAGTGTAGAGAGGTGATGTGGAGGTTACTCAGATTGCGTCACAGCAAAACTTGGCAGATCCTTTTACTAAGGCCATACCTGGGAAACCTTTTTACTTGCACTTAGAATCCTTGGGCATGCGTGAGATGCCAAATATGCTTTGAGAGCTAGTGGGAGATTGTTGGGAAAATATGCTCTTTAAAAGTATATGTGTTTATTTAATTGTAATAAAAATTTTTCTGATTAATAAAATAAATGAGGCATTTTATTCAAATAACTTAATTGCATTAATATTTATTTTAAAGTCCATTTAATCATATTATATGTATTTATGTGATCACCATGTGGATTCACAGAAGACATAAATACAAGTTATCTTATGATTAAATAAATTTAGTTCGCAGTTGATAAATAAAGTTGGGTACTTTATTTAGATGTAGACTGTAATAAATTCATTGAATGATTTGTCTTAATCATGTATGAATTTAATGATGTAGTACGACTACATTGAACAGGATCACATATGAGATTTAATTAACTTTGTAATAACTGTCAGACTTATTAAATCTCATAGGCGTTGATTTTACTGTAATCTTAATCTTGAGTTAATTATTATTTCATGATTGCAATTGTTATTTCATTTGAGTTACCAATGGGCATGACACAACCTTGTGGTCAAGATTACCCGGTATCTTGGTTGGAGTAATTACGAGTATTGGAGTTATGGATTAATAATATAAAATTTGTACAATACATCTCTTGATAGGTTTTCGGCACTTGATCATATAATTCTCTGGCCAGAGTGTGTCAACATATTTATTATGTTGAAATTGATCATTAGAGAAAACCAGTAAGGATCAAGGAATAAGATGTTATTAAATTGATTGGATAGTTGAGATATCAATTTAATTAACGATGTGGTACAAAGTATTGTGCAGTAAAGAAATCAATGTGGCTTGGGATGAATTATTATTCGAGCATACAATTATGGAAGTCAGTTCCAAATCTTTTAGTGTAGTAGATTTGGAATTAAATAATTAGGCTAGTTTAATTACAAGCCTAATTATTATAGCCGCTATTGTATGTTCCCAAATAATCCCCAGGCTAGCTCATTTAATTGATTGCACCACTACTGGATTAATAAGCAAGATAACTGGCTATTTGGGTCAAAAGCCTAATTATATCATTTAGTGGGAGGTTCCATTTAATTAGCTTATGTGTAAGGGGCCTTATGTTATTTTACATGGTGGGTCCCTTATTAAAAGAAAAGGAAACGTAAAGAGGGCATTATTTGGAGCCTAGGGTTTTCACTAAAGGGAGATATATAAGATTTATTTTCTCTTAAGGAAAAAAATAGAGGCCACTTTATACAGATCAGAGAATAAGATTTTTCTCTCCATTGTTGAGAGAAAAATTTTCTCGTGCTAGTTGGTTTGGTTGTGATAAAGGCGTCCACACGTCAAGTGTAGATCAAACCTGAGTCATAACCTGGAAGATCATTGGGAACAGTTCGTGATCTAACAACCGTGGTAGTGATGGATCGTGATCTAGGAGCTTAAATCACTTTAGCGGAAAAAGCCAACTTAGATTTTCAAGGTAAGATTTCTAGAATACAAATTCCTATATATTATACGAGAGCGGTCCTTTAAAGGTTTTATATAAATTTAAAAATCTGATTTTTCCCCAACAATTGGTATCAGAGCCGCTTCATATTAATGTATAAGAATTTCGTATGAAATCATTCTTGAAATTTATGTATTAGAGTGACATAATTTTATTCAGATATATATTAATTATTTAAATATATGAATAAAGCATGTTATCATTTGTCTTAATTTATGGTTAGATTTTCCATTTTATTTTTTGTTTGGATCTGTAATAAGAGCCGTGGTTTTTTATTACCATATTTCCCTCTTAATTTAATTTATTGTTATAGAATTTTTGTAAGCCAAAATTGGCCTAGAAAATTTGTAACGTAATCTCGGATTTTAAGATCGGAGCATGGAGATCGGAAATTTCAGAAACGAAGGCCGGAAATTCTGCAACAACGAACTAGTGTGCGAGCAGCGCGCGCTGCATATGCAGCAACTGCAGCGCGCGAGCAGCAGCTGCAACATAGGCTGCAACGCTGCAAGCAGCGCTACCATCAGCACGGGCGATGGCTGTGACACGCGTGCACAGGCTGCTGGTGGAGGGCGTCGTTTTGGTGCATTTCCAACGTGATGGCAGCAGCAAAATCGGCATAAAAAAATCATAAACAACAACTGTTTTTTTTTCTTTGTGGTGATGGCGGCTGGAGAGAGAAAAATATGGAATTAGGTTTTTTCAATGGTTTTTATCATTGAGGTCCCTATGGTTCCATAATTATTCTTTCGGGCATAAAAGTTTTCATTTTTTGCATTTAAGTCTAAAAACGATTTTGGGCTGAATGAATCCTAGTTTTAGACCCAATTTCAATTGGGTTTAATGGATTAAAAATTCATAGACAAAATTAAATACATTTAAATTTATTTTTGGTCCAAAAGTTTTATTTTTAATAAAAATTTTTATTTCTTTTCAAAATTAAAATTGGACCAATTATAAATTTAAAAGCCTAATTTCCCCTAGCCCATTAACAAAGACAAGCTTATGGAAGATGGATATTGACAAGAAGCCCAATGAAGATTAGGCTTAGGATTAATGTATTTTTCATTATTAGGATAGCCATGAATTAAGATTATTTAATTGTTTTTTCTATATGTTATGTTTTAGATAATAAAATGCCATGATAACATGTCATATAGAATAGGAAGTGTCACTCTATGCATAATGATACATGTCATTCATTAAATAATGAATTTCTCTATATTGTTTGAAATTTGTATTTGTTTAATAATATTTGATATCATCTAGATAATATTATACGAAACATGCAATTAATAATATGTATGTTTTAAAAAAGAAAAACCAATTTTAAAATATTGAGTGGGAGGGAAAATTCAAGATAATTTTCCCACAGGCTCCATTGTTAGTTCAATAATAAAATTATATATATACCTCGACTTCATGATACGGTGATGCTCCCCTCGGAGGGTATATATATTAGATATTTTATTTGATGAACTTGTTCAAAGATAAAATTGAAATATTTTTTAATCGATTGTTCACCCCAACGGTGACTATTGATATGAAAAATATCTAGATTGAAACGATGGTTATACACTCAACTAAAATTTGTTATTAACCTTCCCAACGAAGCTCTGTTAACAAATTTAGGCCCAAAAGGATTACGAGAATTATTTATCATGTCTCTACATGAAAGTAAATAATCCAATGGATAATTGGGTCTAGTAAGTGTAGACATGACTTCCCCAATGGATAGCTTGTCAAAGCAGTACTAAATTATTGTTACAAATAAATTAAAATGCATTTATGGTTTTTTACATTTTTGTCATTTATTGTGAATACTATTTCAAATTATTTATGCATGGATGTTTTATTTTTCAATGTCTTCCCTGAGCCTACTTACTATTATACTGAGTCAAAACAAACTCACTGGAGAGAACTATATAGGTTGGAAAAGAAATCTATTCATTGTCCTGACTGCTGAAAATTATAAATATGTCTTAACCCAGCCATGCCCTCCAGTTCCAGCAGATGATGCTTATAGAAATCAGAGGAGGCTTTATGAGAAATGGCAAAAGGCCAATGAAATGGCAAAGAGCTTCATTTTAGCCTCGATTTCTAATATTCTACAGACTAAACATCAGAACTTGGAGACTGCCACTGAAATAATGGATAGTCTCTAATAGATGTTTGGGCAGAGTACTCGCTCTGCGAGACAAGCAGCGCTGAAAGGAATTATGAACAGTAAAATGGGGAAGGGCACAAGAGTTCATGATCATGTCCTCAAAATGATGGACTATTTGAATGATGCTGAGACTCAGGGAGCACAAATCGATGATAACTCAAAGATTGACATGGTGCTAGAATCTCTGCCAGAAGCATTCAAGGAGTTTAAGGTCAATTATAACATGAACAAAAGAAACATGACCTTAACTAAATTGATGAACGAACTTCATTCTGCTGAAGAGATCTATCGTGCTGAGAAATCTTTGGGAAGCATAAATATTACTGAAAAAGGTTCAACTTCTGGGCCTAAGTCGAAAGGCAAAGGTAAGAAGAAAGCTGGGAAAAAGAAACCATCTACCAAGCAAGATGGCAAGCCGAAAGACAAATGCTTTAAATGTGGAAAGAAAGGTCACTGGAAAAAGGATTGCCCTAAGATTGTGAAATCAGGTATGGGAAATCTTTTTGTAATTGAGGCCTGTTTAGTTCCAAATCCTATTGACACTTGGGTGTTGGATTCAAGAGCAATTAATCATATTTATAATTCACTTTATTGGTTTCAGGAAACCAGGAAGGAAGCGTCGAGCTGCAGTTAGGGACATGACAGTTCGTGTCAGTAGTGAAGATTAGATCTATTTTATTATCTTTTAACAATGAAACTTTAGTTTTGAATAATTGTCTTTATGTTCCAGACATTAAAAGGAATTTAATTTCAGTAGCTTGTTTGTCAAAGCAAGGGTACACTGTCAATTTTGGATCCTCTGTTTCTATTTTTCGTAATAAGAGACTTATTTGTTCTAGTACATTGGAATATAATTTATATCATTTAAGTCTAATGATCCATTCTATGCATGACATGATGATCAATAATGATGAGCATACACATTTATCTAAGAAAAGAAATATTTCTTCTAACCAATGTTACCTCTGGCATTTACGCTTGGGTCATATAAACCAAAATAAGATATAGAGAATGATCAAAATGGGCTCTTGAGTCCATTAGAAAATGAATCATTGCCACTTTGTGAATCCTGTTTAGAAGGGAAAATGACCAAAAGGCCATTCTCGGCCAAAGGAGTACGTGCAACAGTACAAATTGAATTGGTACATACAGATGTATGTGGACCAATCCATGTACAAGCTCGAGGAGGTTATGAGTATTTCATTACTTTCACTGATGATTACTCGAGATACGGTCATGTTTATCTGATGCGTCAAAAGTCTGAAGCTCTTGAGAAATTCAAAGAGTATAAGGTTGAGACAGAAAAGCAATTAGATAAGAACATAAAGAAACTTCGATCTGATCGAGGTGGTGAATTTCTCTCAAGAGATTTCAAAGAGTATCTGGTTGAAAATAAGATTATATCTCAGTTAAAGGTCCCGAGAATACCACAACAAAATGGGGTAGCTGAAAGAAGAAATAGAACTCTTTTGGATATGGTGAGATCTATGCTTAGTTATTCGTCATTATCAATCTCTTTTTGGAGACTAGCTCTGGAAACTGTAGTTTACCTCTTGAACTTAGTTCCATCTAAGTCAGGGTCTAAAACCCCAATAGAATTATGGTTAACTCACAAACCAAGTTTACGACATATCCGTATTTGGAGATCACCAGCACATGTGCTGAAACCAAAGGCAAACAAAATGGATTCACGTTTTGAGGTTTGTATGTTTGTGGGGTATCCCAAAGGAACTAAGGGAGGTTTATTTTATAGTTCTCAAGATAGGAAAGTGATTGTGAGCACACATTTCACTTCTCTCGAGGAAGACTATATGAATAACTTTAAACCTAAGAGTAAGGTAATATTTGAAGACTGTCAGTGATCATGTTGATGCTCAGCTTTCAGTCCTGTTACAAAACATGAAGAACAGCAACAACCAGATAATCAACATAGGATTATCCATGAACAATCATCACTTTTAGAACCTCCTCATAGTGCGAGGGTAACTAGGTTACCTACGAGATATATGCTTTTGGGAGAAGCCTATACGACTATCTCAGATGAACATGTACAAGATCCCACTAGTTACAACAAAACTTTAATAGATAGAGATGTTGAATTTTGGAAAAAGACCATGAATCAAGAAATGAAATCTATGTATTCTAATAAAGTATGGAAACTTGTAGAGGCACCAAATGGGGTAAAACCTATAGGGTGCAAGTGGATCTACAAGAGAAAAAGCGGAGTAGACGGAAGGGTGGAAACATTTAAAGCAAGATTAGTAACCAAAGGGTTTACTCAAAAAGAAGGAATCGATTATGACGAAACTTTTTCTCCGGTTGCTGTGCTTAAATCCATCAGGATTCTGCTCTCCATTGCTGCAGTGCTAGATTAAAAAATTTGGCAAATGGATGTCAAAACTACCTTTCTTAACGGGCATCTTGAAGAAAACATCTACATACAGCAACCAGATGGATTTATATAAAAAGGCCAAGAACACATGGTATGTAAGTTGCATAGATCCATTTATGGATTGAAGCAAGCATCCCGGTCATGCAACATCAGATTTGATCAAGCGATTAAATCGTTTAGATTCATTCAGAACATTGATGAACCAAGTGTGTATAAGAAAATTCAAGAAAAATCTGTATAATTCCTAATTCTTTATGTAGACGATATTCTCCTAATTGAAAACGATATAGGAGTATTGACTACAATAAAGAGTTGGTTAGCAAAACAATTTGATATGAAAGACCTTGGAGAGGCAAGTTATATTCTTGGTACCAGGTTGCTATGAGACCGGAAAAATAAAACTTTAGCCTTGTCTCAAGCGGTCTATATTGATAAGATATTGGCTAGATTTAGCATGAAAAATTTCAAGACTGGTTTATTACCATTCAGACATGGAATTACATTCTCTAAGAATCAATCACCTAAAACATCTGAAGAGATAGAGAGAATGATACAAGTTTCCTATGCAGAAGCTGTGGGAAGTCTTATGTATGTCATACTTTGTACTAGGCCAGACATCTGTTTTGCGGCAGGAATGTTTAGTAGATATCAATCTAATCCTGGACCTGAACACTGGACTGCGGTCAAGCATATAATGAAGTATCTGAAAATAACTAAAAATTTTATGCTTGTGTATTCTGGTGATGAACTCATTCAAGTAGGTTATACTGATTCTGAATTTATGTCAGATAAGGATTCCAGAAAATCAACTTCCGGCTACGTGTTTACATTGGGAAGTGGAGCTATCAATTGAAGGAGTGTGAAACAATCTTGTATCGCAGACTCCACAACTGAAGCTGAATATGTGCCTGCATCCGAAGCTGCAAAAAAAGCTGTATGGCTCCGCAAGTTCCTACAAGATCTTGAGGTGGTACCTTCTGTAACTGCACCTCTGGAACTATTTTGCGATAATAGTGGTGCGGTAACTCAATCTAAGGAACCAAGGAACCACAAGAAACAAAAACATATTGAGAGGAAGTATCATCTTATAAGGGATATAGTGCAAAGAGGTGATGTGGAGGTTACACAGATTGCGTCACAGCAAAACTTGGCAGATCTTTTTACTAAGGTCATACTTGGGAAACCTTTTTACTTGCACTTAGAATCCATGGGCATGCGTGAGATGCCAAATATGCTTTGAGAGCTAGTGGGAGATTGTTGGGAAAATATGTTCTTTAAAAGCGTATGTGTTTATTTAATTGTAATAAACAATTTTTTTATTAATAAAATAAATGAGGTATTTTATTCAAATATCTTAATTGCATTAATATTTGTATTAAAGTCCATTTAATTATATTATATGTATTTATGTGATCACTATATGGATTCACAGAAGACATAAATACAAGTTATCTTATTATTAAATAAATTTAATTCGCAATTGATAAATAAAGTTAGGCACTTTATTTAGGTATAGACTGTAATAAATTCATTGAATGATTTGTCTTAATCATGTATGAATTTATTGATGTAGTACGACTACATTGAACAGGATCACATATGAGATTTAATTAACTTTGTAATAACTGTCAGACTTATTAAATCTCATAGGCGTTGATTTTACTGTAATCTTAATCTTGAGTTAATTATGATTTCATGATTGTAATTGTTATTCCATTTGAGTTACTAATGGGCATGACACAACCTTGTGGTCAAGATTACCCGATATCTTGGTGGGAGTAATTATGAGTATTGAAGTTATGGATTAATAATATAGAATTTGTACAACACATCTCTTGATAGGTTTTAGGCACTTGATCACATAATTCTCTGGCCAGAGTATGTCAACATATTTAGTATGTTGAAAATAATCATTAGAGAAAACCAGTAAGGATCAAGGAAAAAATGTTATTAAATTAATTGGACAGTTGAGATATCAATTTAATTAACGATGTGGTACAAAAGATTGTGCAGTAAAGAAATCAATGTGGCTTGGGACAAATTATTATTCGAGCATACAATTATGGAAGTCAGTTCCAATCTTTTAGTGGAGTATATTTGGAATTAAATAATTAGACTAGTTTAATTATAGGCCTAATTATTATAGACACTATTGTATATTCCCAAATGATCATCAGGTTAGCTTATTTAATTGATTGCACCACTACTGGATTAATAAGCAAGATAATTCGTTATTTGGGTCAAAAGCCTAATTATATCATTTAGTGGGGGCTCCATTTAATTAGTTTATGTGTAGGGGCCTTATGTTATTTTACATGGTGGGTCCTTTATTAAAAGAAAAGTAAACGTGAGTTTTAAAAGAGGGCATTATTTGGAGTCTAGTGTTTTCACTAAAGGGACATACATAAGGCTTATTTTCTCTTAAGGAAAAAAATAGAAGCCACTTTATACAGATCAGAGAATAAGATTTTTCTCTTCATTGTTGGAAGAAAAATTTTCTCTTGCTAGTTGCTTTGGTAGTGATAAAGGCGTCCACACGTCAAGTGTAGATCGAACCTGAGTCATAAACTGAAAGATCATTGGGGACAGTTCGTGATCTAACAAGCGTGGTGGTGACAGATCATGATCTAGAAGCCTAAATCACTTCAGCAGAAAAAGCTAACTCGGATTTTGAAGGTACGATTTCTAAAATACAAATTCTTATATATTATATGAGAACGATCCTTTAAAGATTTTATAATAATTTAAAAATCTAATTTTTTCTCAACATAATTTTCCTTAAATAAAGCAAACTAGTAAGATAAATATAGTGACAAAAGCAAAAGTGGAATGAAAAATAAGTCCTAATTACCCTCCTATTAATTGGAGGGAAACTAAAGTCCCACCACCAATAATCTTGTCGCTTGTTATGCGGGAACTACAACACTAGTGAAAGAGCCTCCACAAATATTTGGCCACACCAGCAAGAAGATCCCCCATTGGGCCAGCTCAACTGCACCAAAAAGACTGCAAAAACAGCCGCCGCAAAGGATTGGGAGGGGAATCACCCTCCAACCAACCCATATGCTCTATCAGACAACTCCAAAGGACAATTATGTGAGGGAACAGAGAATAGCAAGTACGATTTGGGAAGCATTCATTATTTTGGAATTTCACACTAATATTAGTAAAAAAGCCCCTAGTTGGGAAGGGAACAGCCAACCATAGTTTGTTACGTGTCAAAAAATACCAAAGATGCTAGTAGTTAGAAATATCTATAAAAGTACAAAGTAGAAATAATAATGGTCCAAACTTTAAAGATATGTATGATTATCATACATAATACATCATAAAAATAAAGTCAAATGGTCCAAGAACCAAGATCATGTTATCACAATAAATTGTTGGCGGCATCCATGTTGTTTGATGACAAGCCCTTTTTCTGCCATTTTTAATGGAGAATAGAAACCTTAGATCCTCCTAGAAATTGTATTGATTACTTGATGATCGTCGATAAATTTTTAATACATTGTTTTATCTCTGGTGTTAAAATCGTGATAGAAAAATACATTATAAATATGTGAACATTTAATAAATACACTAACTAATTGATTTATAGGGGTCGTCTCAGATATTAAATTTTTATGCAAAAAATTATCACATTTACACTTTTAACAGTTAAATTGTTCTGTTATTGTTTTAGTACTAGGAAAAACATGAGTAATTAAACATTTATTAAGAACCTAAGTAGTCAAAACAATAGACAAAAGTTTTATTCTCACTGAACGTTTAACCAAGCCTCCTTATTTAAGACCTCGGCATATTTTTATTCGTTCTTTAATTACCACAAAAACCAATCAATAAAAAATGGAAAATTCTTCAGCTTTATTGCACATAAAAATGTATGCATTTGGTAACATTAATTGGTAAGTAACATTTTAATTGTAGATTATAATTTATGTCACAAAGCTTGATTTATTTTTCTAACTATCCAAGTTTGAATCCTTAGAAAATAAGAATAAAAATTTAATTTAAACTTTATCCACCTCCCTGTCTTTGAAAAAACAAAATAGTAGAATCTTAGCTGCTTGAAATTATCAAAAGAATTCATACAAAAGCAAGACGCAACGAAATAATATATAAATGAAAACAATTTTGTGCTTAAAAAAATCGTCATCTCCTAAGCTTGAATGGTCCTGTGTCAAATCTGTATAACTATTGATGATTGTGGAGAATGATTTTGTAATTTTTGTATGACCCTTGAATAATCTTTGATTAATTAATTATCTATGATTTACGAAGGCAGTTCATGCGCTGCTTTAAAAATCATCTCCAAATCCTTTTCCATGCATGACTTGAACCGTTGAGGATCCATGAATCCTTTTTCTGTTCCCACAGCAACCCTCAGCCTTCCCATGTAACTTATCATTGTTATTGTAAGATTCTAATCTCTACACACATGAAAAATTAAAGCATGGTAAATATGAGAGCAGACATATAAAGTTCAGACAGAAAGTAATAATAACTTCAATCGAAGAACAATGAAGAAACCCTTCAGTTAATTATTTTACCTGAGGAACGCCCACCACCATAAAGTAGAGATCCTTAATTGGATGATTAGCCAAAGCCATTGGTTCCAGTGGTCCAATTAATTTTGAGATTGTTATGCTTGAGTTTTTCAGTGTACTGTGGATGTACTTTGCTGTTGCCTGTTACACCAATTCCATCTATATATGATTGCCTGATATATCTATCGTGAGAACTTTATGCCTAGCTGATACATGGATCCACCGCAGGCGAACCCATGATATTTTATGTTTGGAAACTTTAAGGTTAGAAAGGTAACGGCTCAAACAATAGTAGTTTAACGTAAAAATACCCTTCTTGCCAAAATAATAAATTATTAAATAAAGTTTTGAGAACCCATGACAATAAGATTACCTTGAATCATAAAACGTTTAATAGACCAACATAATCCTGCATGTAAAGCAATTGGTATCGTCTATTTAAAAAAAAATCTAAAATGCAGTTATTTCACTTAAGAGAATTTCACAATATCAAATCACAAATCAGTGGAGAACCAACAAGGCAATTTAGAAATCATATTTCATTTTCATTTTCTCACATAATGAACATGCACATCACCTGGATCAAATCCCAATTTCAAGTACATCCAAACAAATCTTAAAAACCCACCCAAAAAAAAAAAGAAAACAAAATCGTCTTCATCTAGTAAAATTAAAAATCCAAATCACTAACTAAACAAACCATATAACACCCAAATCCACTGACAAATGCAACAAACTTCATTTAGAAAGAAGCAAACTTAGTAACAGCTTTGGTAGGCTCGGAAACAACGTGCTTGGCTAGCTCACCAGGAAGTACAAATCTCACAACGGTATGAATTTCCCAAGATATAATCGTCGGCTTCCTCTTGTACCTCGCCAGCCTTGAAGCTTCCCAAGCAAGCTTCTCAAAAATATTGTTGATGAATTGTTCATGATTCCCATGGCCTTGCTTGAGATTCTATTATCAGGATAGATTTGGTTTAGGACTTTGAAGATGTAGATCTTGTACGTCTTGATGCTCTTCTTTGCGAGCTTCTTTTTCTTGTCGCCAGAGGCGGCTTCCTCCGGGATTTCTTGCCAGCCTTCAGATTCTTCTCGGCCGGCGCCATTAAGGAAGACTTGAGCCAACACCAAAATTTAAAGGTAAAATCTTTTTTAATCTTGATTTCTTCACAGCTTTAGAAAAAACGATCGGGAATGGTATTAGGTTTTTGCTTCTGTGAAATAGAAAGATAAGTGGATGTTTGGCTTTTGCTTATGGTATTGAGTTTTTGCTTATGTGAAAGAGAAAGATAAGTGCATTGATGGCTTTCTTTTGTCTGCTGGTTATTTCCAAGATCTGGTTAATGTTAAATGTGTAAGCTCTGTTTGGTTGGTAGGAAAATAAAGGAAAGTATAAACAAGAGGGATTCTAGAAAACTGAAAAAAAAGCTCAGTAAATCTTATTAATATGAACTGATACAATAGTATTTATAGTGAAGCCTAGAATCTCCTAAAGCATGTAAAACATGAGCTAGAAACAGATCCAAAACATAACAAACTCTTGGCGGGAATTTAACTACTTTTCACAACAGAATTCCAGCTCAGCACTTGACTAAGCAATCAATAATTTGACTCATCATTTAATCTTAACATTCCCCCTTAAGCTCAAGGTCTTGGAGAGACATTGAGCTTAGATCTCATGTAAGCAAAATGATCAAATGACAATGGCTTAGTAAAGATATCAGCAAGTTGGTCTACGCATGATACATGCTGAATTGTGAATTCTTTCTTAGCCACATGCTCTCGGATGAAGTGGAGATCCAGGTCGATATGCTTAGTTCTTGTATGGTATTTTGGATTACTAGCTAAAGCTTCAACACTCTTATTGTCACAGTATAAAAGAGGAGATGTGTCCAGCTGCACTTTCAACTCTCTCAACAGATAGGTTATCCACAACACTTCAGAAGTGGCTGAAGCAAGGGCTCGAAACTCTGATTCAGCAGTAGATCTTGAAACAAGTGTTTGCTTCTTTGATGACCAACTTACAAGGTTTGAGCCAAGAAACATACAATAACCTCCCATTGACCTTCTGTCATCTAGATCAGAACCCCAATCTGTATCTGAGTAAGCTGTCAAATTAAGTGAACCTGAATGATGAAACTGGAGGCCAAAATGAGTTGTGCCTTCAAGATATCTGAGCAGCCTTTTGCAGGCTTGCCAATGCAGAATAGTAGGAGCTGCTAAGAACTGACTAAGTTTATTAACTGTAAATGTTATCTCAGGTCTTGTTAAAGTTACATATTGAAGTGAACTAATAACACTTCTTTAAAGAGATGGATTCTCAAATAGATTGCCTAAGTCTTTTTGAAGCTTCTCAGAAACACATATAGGAGTAAGATTTTACTACCAATCATATTAGTTTTGCTTAGAATATCACAAATGTATTTTGTTTGAGATAGATGCAACCCTTCAGTTGATGGTGTAACTTCCAGACTAAGAAAATAGCTTAAATCCCCCAGATATTTGAGTGCAAATTCAGAACCAAATTGCTTGATAACATTCTATATGAAAACTGTATTTGAGCCCGTAACAAGTATATCATCTACATAAATGAGAACCAGCACTATATCCTTCTCATTGTGTTGAAAAAATAATGAAGTATCAGACTTTGAGGCTTGAAAACCCCATTGTAACAGAGAGTTTTTGAGTATTTCATACCAAGCTCTTGGAGCCTATTTGAGACCATATAAGGCTTTGTTTAACTTGCACACATGAGAAGGAAATTGTGAATTAATGAATCCCTCAGGCTGATGCATATATACATCCTCTGTGAGCTCTTCATTTAGAAATGCATTGTTGATATCTAATTGTCTAACTGGCCAATGATGCATGACAGCAAGGCTTAAGATAATTCTGACAGTACAGGGCTTAACAACAGGGCTAAAAGTTTTAAAGAAGTTTATGACATAAGTCTGATGAAAGCTTTTTGCAACCAACCTAGCTTTAAACTTTGAACTACTCCCATATGGATTGTACTTCACCTGAAATACCCATTTGTTACCAACAATTTTTGTTACTATGTTGCTAGTACCAATGTCTAGGTTTGATTTTTCTCCAGGGCAGTAAACTCTTTTTTCATGGCCATGTGCCATTTGAGATCAGCTAAAGCCTCTTTAACACTCTTTGGTTTACAACTTTGTGTGATAGTGAGGAAAGTTTTTGGTTTGAAAATGCCTGATTTGGCTCTTGTGGTCATGAGATGTTGATTAATTGGTGGTTGAGGCAAAGGAAGTATATGAGGTGTTTGGTAAGGAACTAATGTTGATGGAGAGGAAGGTTCATGATGCTGACTTGAAACTGAAGAACCTGGTGTTGGTAGCACAGCTGAACAAGGTGATGCAGCATGAAACTGACACGAGCTATTGTTATGAAGGGTACAAAGTGGTGAAGAAAAGACTAATTGATCAACAGAAGATTGAGGAAAAGAGGATGAAGAGAACATTTTTGAGTAAGGAAATTCAGACTCATTGAACTGAACATGAATAGCTATATAGACTCTCCCTGATTTAGCTAAACACTTATAAACATTTTTTAAAATGGAAATCAAGCTTATGTGAATTATAAGACTTGAGAAGGGGATAACAAGCACATCCAAACATTTTGAGAAACTAATAATCTGGTAACTGATGATGTAATTTTTGAAAAGGTGACACATTATTCAAAATTGATGTGGGCATTCTATTGATAAGAAAGGATGCAGTATGAAAAGCTTCCCACCAAAATGATAAGGGCATGTTGGCTTGTACAAGAAGGGTTAGACCAGTATCAACAATATGTCTATGTTTTCTTTCAACAACACCATTTTGGTGATGAGGACAGCTGAACCTAGATTGAATATCCTCTTGCTGAAGAAAAGAATGAAAAATTCTAAATTCTCCTCCCATATCTGACTGCAAGGTTTTGATAGGCATATTGAATTGGTTTTCAACCAATTTTTTAATGGGTTTGAAAGTTTCTAAAGCATCAGATTTAAGAACAAGAGGAAAAATCCAACTATACCGAGTATAGTCATCAACAAATGAAACATAGTACTTGTAACAATTCATAGACATTTTTTAGGTAGGTCCTTAAAGATCTGTATGGATTAGTTCTAATGGCTGTTTAGTTCTAATTTCAGAGGTTGAGAAATGAAACCTATGCAATTTTCCTTGTTAACAAGCATTATCAAATTCAAATAAGTATTGATTATTATAACTGGAAGACATACAAGAATTCTTCAAAATGACTTGAATAACATGCTTGCTTGGATGACCAAGTCTATTATGTAATAAGTTTGCAGAGTTTATACTTTGAACAGACTCTTTATTGAAAGCAACAGAAGAACGACATTCTTTGTTTGGACTGGAAAATAAGACTGACATCATAGAACTTGGACTGAGAGTTGAGATATTGGAAGATAGCATAGAATCTTCACAGGATAATAGTTTGTATAAGCCACCTTTAGCAATCCCCTGAGCAAGTAGTGTTCCTTTTACCTTGTCCTTAACAAAACATGCATCAGAAATGAATTCAATAGTAATGTTATTATCAGCAAGAAGTTTTGAAACACTTATTAAATTTTTGGTGATTTTAGGAAAATATAATATGTCTTGAAGATGAAGATATGAACCCCAAGAGGTGTAGAAGCAGGTATAGCCAATGTGTGTAATTTGTAAGCCTTGACCATTTCCTATGAGTAATGAATTAGAACTAGAATAGAATTTACCATCATTCTGATGCTGCACTGACTTGGTAAGATGATGAGTAGCTCCACTGTCAAGATACCAACCCTGATCTTCTACTCCCTCAAAAGTGGCCATATAAGCTGCTTAGGGGTGGGCACGGTCCGGTTCGGTTCGGTTCGGTTCGAAATTTTGTAGAACTGTTTTAATTCGGTTTTTTTATAAAAGAACCAAATAAGAACCGAATTAAAAAAGAACCGAATTCAAACTGTTCTTTTCGGTTCGATTCGGTTCGGTTCGGTTTTTCAGTTTTTTTTATAAAATAGGCCTATTTTGAATTTTTAAATTTTTATCCCATTGGGCTCATGAATATAATAATGTTTTTCAATAATTAATTTATCCTAATTTTATTACAAATATTAACAATAAATACAAAGTATTCAAAACACATTTTATCACTAATGTCTTACTAACTATTAATAAAATACTCTCAAATTACGAACAAAATACGAAATATTAAAACTTCAGAATACATAATTAAACTCCAATAATCTATCTATATAAACATAATCATAATGTTATAAAGAGAAATAAAAATAACAACAATTACAACTTACAACACAAAATTAAAAAAAAAAATTATAAACAAACACCAAAAACATTCTCCCATCTTCATCAATATCAACATCAACTTTAGGCATTTTCCAACTCAATGTGTGCATGCAAGTTCGATTTTGGATTTGGTATTTTGGTTTCGATTTTGATAGCTTTAGGGTTTATTTTGGGGAAATAAAATTTAGGAAATTGTAACAGTAACACTTATATATATATATACACACAATATTGTGTGTATATATATATATATATATATATATATATATATATATATATATCTATATACACTCTGATTGTGTGCATGCAAGTTCATGTTTCTTATCTTACACATTAGTTAAAAATTAACATATGTTTAATTTAAATTAAATAAAAAAATTCGGTTATTCGGTTCGGTTTTTCAGTTTAGCTAAATAAACCGAATACCGAACCGATATTTCGGTTTTTTTTTACAAACGGTTTTTTTCGGTTTTTTCTTAAAAAAAACCGAACCGAATAAGAAAAAACCGTCGGTTCGGTTCGGTTTTCTTTACACCTCGGTTTTTTTGCCCACCCCTAAAGCTGCTCTTGGTCCTTATTGCTATCCTCGAGAAAAGTTTTAAGGTGGATAGTTTGGAATGAAGTTCTTGTTGAATCGATCACTGCACTCAGCAGTAGTGTGATTGTATCAAAAGCAAATCTGACAGACAACAGCTGCAGAGCCATAGTTACCTCTTCCATATCCACCAGAACCAAAACCACCTCTTCCATATCCATTGTTAAAACCACCAAAATTACCCCTGAAGTTACCGTTCCAGTTATTACCCCTGCCTTGTCCTTGGTTATTTCCTCTTCCATTTCCAAGAAACCACTCCTTCTACCATTAAAATTCCAGTTATTACCCTTACCTTGATTCCAGTTCCCTTGAGAGTTATTAGAATTCCAATTACCTTGAGAGTTATTCGAACTACCCCCTTTCTTCTGAAAATTTCCAAATTGAGCTATATTTGCTACATAATTGCTTTTCATTTCCTTATTCTCACTAAGTTTATTATTCTCAAGTCTAGCTTCATGTGTTAGCAATATAGAATATGCTTTACTCAGATCCATGTTCAACATATTAGCCTCGACATAAACAACAACTGGATAATAAGAATGATCTAATCCAGTAATGAGATGAGTTATAAAGTCAATATCACTAATAGGACTACCAGCTAATGCAAGATCATTGGTAACTATTTGGAGTTTAGTAAAATACTCAGTCATTGACAGAGAACCTTTTCTCAAATTATTAAGAAACATTTTCAGATGAACCTTCTTTGCCATGGATTCAGATCCAAATTGCTTTTCTAGACTTTTCCAAAGCTCAAAAGAGGTTTGAGAGTTTACCACAAGGCTTAGTATATCAACACTTATGGAGGACATGATCCAACTTAGCAGCAGTTGATCTTGACGCTTTCATGCTCCATATCCTAGATTTTCTTGTGCTTGAGCTTTAGTATTAGAATAACTAGCTATTCCAGACACAGAAAATAGATATTGAGTAGGACAGAGTTTAGATCTATCAATATAGCTCTCCAATCCATTTCCACGAATTGAAAAAAGCACTTGCTACTTCCAGATCGTGTAATTAGTACGATCTAGCTTAATTGGAGTGGTGAAGGTAATGGAAGTATGTAGCTGTGAACTTGAACTTGTTAAGGCCATTAGATTGATCTGAAAATTAGCTCTGATACCATGTTAAATGTGTAAGCTCTGTTCAGTTGGCAGGAAAATAACGGAAAGTATAAACGAGAGGGATTCTGGAAAACTGAAAAAAAGCTCAGTAAATCCTATTAATCTGAACTGATACAATAGTATTTATAGTGAAGCCTAAAATCTCCGAAAGCATGGAAAGCATGAGCTAGAAACAGATCCAAAACGTAACAAACTCTTGGAGGGAATTTAACTACTTTTCACAACAGGATTCCAGCTCAGCACTTGACTAAGCAATCAATAATCTGACTCATCATTTAATCTTAACAGTTAATAAGGTGTAACATTCAAGATTTTTCAGACATCGAGCTTCACTTTCAATTATTTTTTAAATTTAAGTGTGTATTTACATGATTACCTTTTTACACTAATACCATACATATTTTGTCCTAACGAGAAGGAAAGTATCTGTAATTATATCAATCTATTTTATCTGAGTGTTAATACACAAAATTTCATGAAAAATTCTTAAAAATTACCCTTATATAAAATATACCTCGGGACCCGTAAGTTTCCTCAAGGACTCCAGAAGCTTAGCAGTGAGGGTAACTGCTAAAGAGTTCTTTTTCTCTTGATAATTTTCTGAGCTTTCAGGACAAATTCAAGTGGGTTTGAAGCTTCCGGTTTGGTTAAGTCAGGTACTGATACATGCAAGAACCCGAACTGGTTCCCGCATGGAGACTCGGCATCAGCCATTATCATCTCCTTCACTGATTTGTATCCGCCCGTGTTTCTTGTATTCAGCAATACAAGTGCTGGAGAACGTGAACTGTTTTCTCTGTTTTTGCTCGATTCTTGCATGTACAATCGAGTGCCACAGAAGATCATCCCCGTAATCACATCGTTTATCGTCTGTTGAAGAAGCATAAAAAAATAATTATATTCACAATGAATCATCTAATTTTTAATTAATAAGTTCTCTATTCTTGAAAATATTAATTCAGTTTCTACGTTTTGTTGATACCATATTTTAAAATTGAAAACAAAAAAGGGAAAATACTAAACTGTCAAAACTGTTAAACCTCATTCTTCCAGAAAAAGTTAGTGTAATATGGTAAAATCATTATCTCAATTTAAATAGATTAAATTCACAAATGGGAGGAAGTTTAAATATATATTTTTTATGAAACTACTTTTTTTTTAATCAGCCTGGTCTAATTTCATTAGAGAACTTTGAAGGGCCCGTATCTTTTGCCCTTTAAATTTTGGAAAATATTGCGGGACCAATTGTTGTATAAATTCTATTTAATTTTTCTATATGGGACTGGTTGCTTGTTATCTTGCAGATTCGGTGAGTTAATTAATGCAGAAGAATTTAATGATTATGGGCCAAAAAATATCTTGAAACTGTAACCTAATTAAATAAGACCCAACAACCACGGACGGGACCGAAGGGGTTGTTTTTCACGTTAACTAAGAGTTGCAGTCGCATCTCATGCGGTTGTAATTGGATTTGAAGCTTTTATTGCGGGACGGCTTGCAGGCACATCGGTGAAAATATTTGCTTGCTGTGGGAGCCGGAGCATTGCTCATTTCTTATTTATTGTTTCTTATGTATATATTTTAATTACTTATAATTATTTATATATATAGGGAGAGATTATCCATTTTTCTTTATTATAGTTAATATATATCATTTATTCTTTTATTATTTTTATAATAATCAATAATCCTTTTGACTGCATAATTTTACAATATTATTCTTATTTGCAAATATATTTTTATTTATATTTATTATAAATTAAATAAATCACATGAATGAAAATTAAAATAAGAAATTAAGTATTAAAAATAAGAAATATTTTTTTTGATGAAAAAAATAATAATAAAATATTTTTCTTCTACTGTTTTATTTTATAAGTATTTTCTTATATAAATAGATAAGAAAATTATTATAAATGATAAACAATATAAGAAAAATAGATGATAAATAAGAAAATTATTATAAAATAAATAATAAAATATTTTCTTGTACTTTTTACCAATAATGTTAAAAATATTATAAAAAATGTTTAAAAAATAAAAAATTAGAAAAAAATTATTGTTAATTTTTTTGTTTATATCAAAACGTATATTTCTTGTTTTTAGTACTTAATTTTTTATTTTAATTTCTATTTATGTGATTTAGTTAATCTAAAATAAATATAAATAAAAGTGTATTTGAAAATAAGAACAATATTGTGAACTTATGTTGTTAGGGGAGTTATTGGTTATTGTTAAAATAATATGGGGTAAATGGTATATATTAATTACAGGAGGTGGGAAATTGGTAATCTCCCTATATACATGATAAACGGTGAATTATTATAGAAATGTTCTAAAATACTAAAGACTATCTCTTCATCATGACAAAGTGATGTAGCTGTTATTCAATAAGTCTGATGGATTTAATTAAAGAATTTATAAATTAAATGGTTTCATATACTTATTATTTAGAATAAATATTTAATGCATTAAATCTCTAACCAATTAAATGCTACCCTTGATCTTAGCCAAAAGGCCAAAAAAATTGATTTAGGTATGACAGTGGTGAGTGGGGTGGGGGTGGAGATGATGAGACCTATCTCATTCCACACTTCATTAAAAAATTCGCCTCCATTCCCTACTTCATCCCTCAATAAATTTAGCAGAATGGGGACGGGTAATCCCATGTGGGGGATAATTTCCCGATCCTTGCCCCATTCCCCATTTACTTATTTTACGGTAGACATGGATAAATAATTTCAGTAAATTAAAAATTAAAGATTTAAATAAAATTATTACCATATTATAAAGTATCTAAATTATTTATAAAAATCTCTAAAAGATTGAAAAAATATCTTAAAATGATATTAAAACTGAATTTTTTTTGAAGAAAACATCCCCTTAAGAAAGAAAGAAAACGTAACTATGTTTTATGGTTGAATAAGAATTATAATATATAGTTTTTTTTTAGTTAAACCCTATTTCTAGTAGGTAAAAGGAAAAAGAAAATTTATTAACCAGCATTGTAATTGATAAAAAAAAAATTATTGAAGAAAAATTAAAAAAATTCATATATAATAGGGATTGTGATGGAAGTGGGGTGGAGAGTGCAAAACTATACCCCACCTATTAAGAATTTGGGGATTGTTTCTCCCCCATTCCAAAAAAAAAAATTAAAATTCACCCCATTTGGTTTGGAATTCCATGGAGCTCCAAACACGTGGAGGATTTTTTTTATCCCTAAGTTGATTGATTCACACCTCATGGAAAAAAAAGGTATTATTTTTAGTGGACAATAAGTAATACTAGACAAACTTAATCAGAAGAGTGTAGAATTTCGGCCAAGTCTTGATGGACATATGACTTGTAAACTCAAGGTATCTTATAAGTCATAACCTAATTTTTTTTTAAAAAAAAAGACATTTTTACAAAAGATTGCACAACACTTAGTTCAAAACTGTGTTTTAATGAAATAAAATTACAAAACATTCAAAAATATTAAAAATTAATCATTTACAACTTTATTTGGGTCTTGGGTTAAAAAATATTGGCGAAAATGATATCAGAGCCAAGTTTTAGGTGCAAAATATAAAAATGGAAGAAACAATTATTTATTTTATAAATAATGGAGGATATAATCTAATGGTAGATAGTAATACAATTATGGTGCGTTTACTTCATGGGAATGAGAATGGGGAGGAATGTGAATGGGTTGGAAATGAGAATGAAGAATGGGAATAAAGATTTCAATGTTTACTTAGCAAAAATAAATGAGAATGAGAATGTGCTGAAATGACTTTGATGTATTTACTTGACAAAATAAATATGAATGAAGAATGAGAATGAGAATGAGAATGAGAATGAGAATCAATTTACCAAAATACCCATAATATTAATAATTAATAAAAATAATTAATTTATCGTTATTAACAATATTATCATTATTGTTGTTATTGTTATTATTATTATTAAAAATAATATTAACAGTAATTAATAATAACTAAAATAATAAAGTTAATAAAATTTAATAATAATAATATTATTATTAAATTTTATTAACTTTATTATTTTAGTTATTATTAATTACAGTTAATATTTTTTCATTAATATTATCATTATTAACATTTATTATTATATTAAATTTATTATTTTAGTTATTATTAATTATTATTAATATTATTTTTATTAACACTATAATTATTAACATTTATTATTATTATTATTTTAATTAATATTATTTTATAATAATATTTATACATGTATCTAGATAATGAAAATTACATTATTATTATAATTATTAAATTTTATTAACTTTATTATTTTATTTATTATTAATTGTTGTTATTATTATTATTATATTAATAATAACAACAATAATGATAATATTGTTAATACTGACAAATTAATTAGTTTTATTAAATATGATTTTATCAATATTTATATTGTTAATAATGATAATATTAATAAATAATAATAATAACTAAAATAATAAAGTTAATAAAAATTTATTAATAATAATAATAATTAATGACATTTAAAATAGTAAAATTTATTGTGATTTGAATAAGAGTAATTTGAGAAATATGAAAAAAGTAGAGGAATACAAAAGTAAACATATATTCCATTCTCATTCCCTCATTTTCATTCCCAACCCTCCCATGGGAATGAAATTCTCATTCCTTATTTTCAAATTATGTGGGACCCACACATTTTATTTCTATTCTCAAATTACATTTTACCAAGTAAAAATGGGTTTCAGTCTCATTCTTTTATTCATATTCCCTATTCCAGGAAGTACGATTAAGGATAACTTAGCTAAATATAGACAATATTATTATTTAGAACAAAATAGATTAGACAATAAACAATTGGAACAATTGTATTTATCCCGTGCTCATGAATTTAGAATCAGAGAACTCATAATAATAAAGAATAAAATTTAAACATCGATCCTATTCTCCTATTAGGATTAGGAGAGAGGTGTATAGAAATAATTTTTCACGGAAACAATGGAATATTAATTCTGTTGAGGATTATACAAACGAACTTGTGATTGATTATGGTAGATTTTTAACTATTAAGCAAATAGATGAATACAATTGGAATAATAAAAGGATCATCAGTAAATATATCCTTCTAGCAAGATGTTGATAGGATACAAAGATTTAATTATGTATATACTTGGTGCTATATACGTAAAGAATTAGAAGAAAACAATATTCCTAAGGATGTAAGAAATATTATACGTCACAATACTTGTTAGAATATAATGAAATATTATGCAGATAGTACTACGAATAAATCATTGAACCATTGATAATTTCACAAAATATAGAAACTAATAAATTTCCACCTTCTAGTTATAGGCATAGAGGATTTACTTATGGAAGATTTCAACCATTCGATTTAGTAAATGATTTTGATATGTGGGGAAATAATCAATTAAATTGAATTTTTTTATATTTATTTAATAATTAGGAAATCCTGATTTAACCATAAATGATATAGGAAATGCATATGCAATACTTGAAATTAAAAGATTTAATGCTGAAAATATAAGACAAGTTAAAATTGTTAGGAGATCAAATAAGTGAAGAATTTGATTCAGTCAAACAATTAATAAAAGACTTCAAAATTGAAGATCAAGATAGATTGAAATAAGAAATCATTAATGTCATGAACACAAAATCAATTAAAGATAAATTAAATAAAGGGAAATTATCATTCGTATACCCTATAGATGCTCTGTTATAAAAAATACTACAACACTTTGAGGGTGTATCAATCGTCCACCCTAAGTTGATAAAATGTATATGCGGTCCACCAAACCGTTACTTACCGTTTAAATAGGATAATGCCAGAGGGGTAATTTGGCCTTTTCATATGATATAAGTGATAATTTAAGAGTATACAAGTGATAATAAAAGAATTTAAGGGTGTACAAGTGATACTTTTCAAGGGTAAAATCATCAATTTACTATAATTTCGTTAACTTTCAAATGGTAGCTAACGGTTTGGTGGTCGGCTGCTGATAGCTTTTGTCAATTTAGGGTGGACCATTGATAAACCCTCAAAGTGTTATAGTGTTTTTTAATAACAGTGCATCTATAAGCTATATGAATGATAACATCCCTTAAATAAGATAGAACTTCAATTACATAAAATAGAAAAAATAATTGAACAACATGGTAATATGTTTAGAATAAGTATAAATGGAAAATTACAAAAGCATTGAAGTACAAAAGATTCACAACAATATCTGATGAAGAATCTGAGTCTGAAGAAGAAGAACAAGTATTTATTAATTTACAAGAAATTGAAAATAGAATAGAACAACTAAAAATGAATGAATCAAAGGTAAGGGTCTTTGAGCAAGGAGAATCTAGTAATAGAGCTTCCTTTGCTAGGGAAGAAATACCAACTCATGAAAGACTACATGGTCAATATTTTACGGTTGACAAACCTAAAAAAGAATATATAACTCCAGGATGAAATAGAGAAAGACCAATCAACCATGATGGAGTATGGTTAGATTTAGATTGTGTCAAAGATAAAGATAAAACGATTACCGCTTGAGTTAAATTTATGAAAATGACATTTGCATTTAACAAAATAGATAGAAATAATGGTATAGAATTCCTTAAAACTTTATTTATAGGGACCAATCAACCATGATGGAGTATGGTTAGATTTAGATTGTGTCAAAGATAAAGATAAAACGATTACCGCTTGAGTTAAATTTATGAAAATGACATTTGCATTTAACAAAATAGATAGAAATAATGGTATAGAATTCCTTAAAACTTTATTTATAGGAATAGGGTCACATTGGTTTATAGGATTAAAGGATACCGATAAAAATAAAATATTATATGGAGAAGATAATGATCAAAACAAAACCTTGGATCAAGTCTTAAATAGATTTTAAAATTAAATAGAAAATAATTCTTGGGAGAAGATTGGGAAATTGATTTTCAATATGAAATAAACAGAAAAAGGATAGAAAATGTAATGAAGCTAACTAGGCTTGAAATATCTAATATATGTTATCTAGAAGAATATAAATGTAACTTCAAAGAATTATATTATAAATGAGAATTTGATAAAGATGAAAATACTGTATGCTATTATAATGATCTATATTTTATAAAGATACCTGACCCATAGGGGAAAAAGATTATGTTAGAATATAACAAGGAATATGGAGATACAACAGAAACTGATACCCTCGAAAATAGGATTAGATTTGCTCGAAATAGACGTAGTGAATGGTGTGCCAAAATAAGAGATAAAAGGCTTATGAAAAAGCAAAATCAAGGATTATGTTGTTCTAAGTTAAAAGAACCACCAAGATTTGGATGCTCAGATAAAACCCATAGATGTAGGAAGAAATTCTTTAAAGCCAACCATAAATATTATAAAAAAAAATAAATATAAGAAGAAATTCTACGAGAAAAATAAATTAGAAAAAAGATCTAAGACCAATGCACCTAAAAAGTGCAAATGTTGGTTATGCAATAAAGAAGGGCATTATGCAAATGAATGCCCTATAAAGAAGAAAGCAAACATAAAGATGTTTGAGGATTTCAGTAATTTAGAGTTAATCACAGATAATGAAGATATTAGTGTTAATCACAGATAATGAAGATACTAGTGAAAATGATAGTATATATTATCTTTCTGAAGAATATTTAAGTAGCTCATATTTAGATTCAGAATGAGCATAGAAGAATTGGATAATAAAGATTTATATCAAGATGAAGAATTAGATACAAGGTTCTTTTAATAGAGAATTGATCTTTGATAAAAAAAATACCTCAAGATTAATAAAAAGGGATTAGAATCATCCATGACTTCAGTCAATAAGTTAGCACAAGGAATTGCTAACATGATTAAAAGAAAAAATATAATGTATTTCAATGTTACTGTGTGAGAGGAACCTATTGAAATTAAGTATGCCAGGGAAAATAAAAATATACTGTTATTATTAAAATTTGATATAGAAGATAAAATCCAGTGATAGACTTAAAATTAGATATGTTCATATTGGAGGAATCTAGGTCATGATAAAAGCTTATTTTCGAGAAGGAATATATTATCCAGTAAATTTAGTAGTACTGGATAATAGAATAAAAGATAAAAAACATACACTCCTTGGAATAGTAAAAGAAACTTGAGTTATAAAAAAAATTGATATTTAAGATATATCCCAAATATGCTATAAGTCTTAGAGACAAAAATATAAATAAGACATTAACTTTATGTCATGATTTTAAATACTTAGATATAATGCATGATGGATCTTATCTATATAGCATAACATATGCCATAGAATATACATTAACAAATTTAGCAAATAATGAAATATTTGCTGATAAAAATTTTATTGAAATTGATAAATTATTTAATAAATTTGGAAAGATACCATCTCCTAAAACCTTAAGAGAAATAGATTTATCAGAAGAACGAGAAATGGTTCTAAGTAGTTAACCTACTCTAATTAGGGGAAATACTATTAAATCCATAGAATATACTCCAGGATGAATAATCATCATAGAAAATAGAAGATCAATATCTATACCCAAAAGGGAATCAAAATTAAGTAGAACCCATAATTTTATTGGATGTAGCCATCTTGTGATACCACTATCACATGAAATATTAGCCACAATTAGATAAAATAATCAAAATCTAAAAAATAAGATTGAATATATAATAAAAAATCATGGCTTAAGACTTTTGCTATCCTTGATATAGGAGTTGCAAAATCTTATTTTGATGCAAAAATGATTAAATATTTAGAAAGAAAGATTCTAATTGAACCTCATACATATGTAGGGTTTAATGGAGAAAGAAAAATATTATGTCAGTATTGTGAAATACCATTACAAATAAAAGGAATAAAAATTATCTTTTCTTTTTTCATAGAGCCAAATTATGAAACAGAAATAAGTGCTTTATTATAGGAATGAACTTTCTTGAGAATTTCTCTCCTTATTGCATAGGAGATAGAGAAATAAGTATAACAAATCAAGGGATTAAGTATACCATATCAAGATATGTCTAATCCTTTTATACTCTGTATAACAGTGATTATACCATATTATAAACATAAGCTAGAATGGTTTCATACTTTAATTGATACTGGTTCGGGAGTTAGTTTAGCTAATTCCAGGCTTTATCCAAAATCATATTAGAAAGATTATAAGCCTTTAATAGGACAATGAATAAATGGTTAATAGATCACCTTAGGGATATATAGGATTAAGACTTTAATCCAAATTGAAGACTATATCCTAAGTATCCCTATATTATGGTCTTATGATCATATAGGTGCAGTTATACTTTTAGGAGATAGTTTCCTTTGTCAGTTCATTTATATAATGACTAATGAAATCATTACTCTTAAGACACCATGTAATCATTACATTACTACCCCAAGGATTTATAGCTCTGTTCGGCAAACAACTCAAAAATTACATTTTCGACACAACCAATGTGGTGATTACACTACAAAAACCTATCAAATCATATCAGATTATGAAAACATTTTGGAAAAACTTGATAAATATTTTGGTGAAAACCTAATTCAATTATGGGAAATTGATCAAACATACGCTAAGATCAAATTAAAAGATCTAAATGTTATTATATGAGTTAAGCCTGTAATATATGGGTAAGAAGATAGAAAAGAATTTGATAAACAAAGTGTTATTAAAACTTAAGATTATTTGAGAATTTAAAAGTCCTCATAGTAGTCCAGCCTTTATGGTTATGAATCATGCAGAGATTAAACGATAAAAAGCTCGTATGCTTATTAACTGCAAAGAATTAAATAAATATACCAATTCGATGGATACTTCTTACCTCATAAAGATACATCCATTACCTCTGTAATTAATAAAAAAAAATTTAGCAAATTTGATTGCAAATCTAGATTTTGGAAAATCAAACCATTTACTGCCTTTAATACGCCTCAAGGACAATATAAATGGATTATGATGCCTTTTGGATTAAAAAATGCACCGCAAATATTTCAAAGAAGGATGGATAAAATCTTCAAAGAATTTCATGAATTCTGTATTGTTTATGTGGATGATATTATAATATTTATAGATAATGAGGTAGATCAAATTATTCATCTTGTTTCTTCTGTAGAAAAATGAAAGAAATATGGAATATTACTCTCTAAAAAGAAAGCTGAAATGATGAAACATAATATAGAATTTATAGGGTTAATAACAGATGAAACATGAATTGAGATGCAACCTCATAGTTCTATATATATATTCTCAGATAAATTAAAATTTAAAGAACAAATTCAAAATTTTTAGGATATCTTAATTATGCTGAAGGTTACATTAAAAATTAGCTAAAGAAAGACAACCTTTACAAGGATTATTAAAATATTAAGGATTTGTTGGGTCTTGGTTATTTATTAGATTGGATTATATGGAATATTAGAGATTATTTTTTGGAGGCATAAACATGCTAATTGGCATGTGCATGAGGATCATATATCAAAGAGTTCCAAATAAAAGTGATTACCTCATCGGTAAGTAATCAGGTATTTATGGAATATAGGACTCTTAAGGAAATATGTTATAGTAATCCTCCACTAGGGTTTAGGTGAAATAGTACCCTTATATAAAGAAAACATTTTACATATTGAAGACAGAAAAGACATTTGGTATTTTATATTAAGAGAAGCAGACAACACAGAAAGAAGAAAAAAAAAACTATTTTGGCGACATATGATATTTCATTTCTTTATGAGGTTTTAGTCTTCAAGTATTTTGCATGTCAAGTCTTTTATTAGATGCTCTTTGATGATTATTTTGGTTTCATTAGATGAAGGGGTTTCTTTGTTGTGTTAACGGGATATCAAGGAAGCAACAAATATAATTGAATATGATTGGTGCTCGCTAAGCAAGGTTGATTAAGTTGGACTTAACAAAGTGGAGGCAAAAGTAAGAGAGAATCTGAAATCATGTAAAATTCCAATAAGTGGTAATCATTTTATTATTTAGTAAATTGCTTAATTGGCCTTGTAGATGTAGGATTGTGATCCGAATCTCGTAAAAATCCTCCGTATACTATATTTTTTGCAATTTATTGTTTCTAGAATATTTGCTAGATTTAGGATGAATGAACAGTAACATGTAAAATATTATAAATAGTAGCTATGAACAGTGAATCGTAAACAATATCACATGAATAGTATTTTATGCACAATGATTTTAGAATTAATTAAGCAGAATATATTCTAGGGTTTTAATTTACCTGAACTTGTTTAAATAGTTCTAAATTCTTAACAATTGGTATCATAGCAGTGCTATTAATAGTTTGTTCGGTGAGATTTTGGGATCTTTATATATTTTTGTATGCATGAATATACAGAGAGAAGGAGGATCTATCACTCGTGCACCATTCTTGTTGGCACCAGTTATATTTTTGGGAAGCAAATGATGACTATTTATACCGAGACCGTTGGCACAAGAGTGATAGATTGTGTTATAAAAGTCTATACTCGATCCATCAAGTCTGATTGAAATGGAATTACGTTTCTTAAGCTTGTTAATGAGTATTTCTAAACTTAAATTCAAGTATTTGGCTGTAATTTCAAGGCACTTAATGCTATGGTCAATGGAGTTGACATCAATTAATTAATATCTAAATATGTAACTGCTAGGATGCTTGGGACATTCTTCAAGACGCTCATGAAAGAGATAATTGGATAAAACATTCTAAACTTAAAAAAAGTTTTGATTGAATTTGAAAATCTTAATATGCATGAACAAGAATAAATTGCTGATGGTAATACTAAACTTCTTAAGATTGCTCATACTTCATATTCACTTGGTAAAAGAATTTTTGAGATCTTTGCCATAGAGATTTCTTATTAAGCCGTAACTAGTGAAGAATACTGTGGTATTAGCATTATGACTAGAAGTTAAGTGATGAGCAATCCTTATATAAGAATAGCCATTTGAAGAGAAAGAACGAAAAAAGTACTACTTTCCAAGCTAAGATGCAAAATTCAGATAGTGATGCTGATAATGGTGACAATGTTGATGATGAAGTAAAAGACAAGGAAAAATCTCTAGCTATGTTGACTAAGAACTTTCAAAAGCTGATGTGAGGAAAATTTTGAAACAACAGTAAAAAGAAGAAGTCTTCTTCAAAGCCACAGCGTAGGGTAAATCCTCTTCCAATGATTGATTTATTTGAGACTAATAAAGATCTAAGTATTTAATGTAGAGCTTGCGGTGAATATGGTCATATTTAAACTCAATGTCCTAATTACCTCTTGAAAAGAAGAAAGCAATGTAAATGACTTAGAATGATGATAATGACTCGAGCATTAATGATGAAGATATTGTTGGCAAATTTGTTGTTCATTGAGATTTGAAAATTGTGATGATGAAAGATCAAAATCTCAAGATTTACGGAGCCCTTGCCCAAAATTCTGTGAACACTTCGAGTGTAAAATCAAGGATGAAGAATCTATTTCAAAATCTAAAACTAACTATGATGATGATGCCATTACTATATTAATGAATGAAGCATAAAACCACATGTATTCTGAATAGGCAAGAATGGATGAAAGATACAAGAAAATACAAGCTCAAGTGTTAGAACATCCGGTTGAAAAGTTGAGGTTCGAAAATGATGCAGTTAATCTTTAAAATATTGTTCTCGAAAAAGAAAAAAATGGATTGAAGCTTTGGCTAAGCTAGAAAGCACTACAAAATCCTTGAGGATGTTGAATTCTGGAACAACAGATCTTAAACAAATATTGACTATGGGAAAAGCTAGTTCAGATTATCATGGTCTTAGATATTAGAATAGAGTGAATATAAGCTCAAACACTATTTTTAAGCCTCACCAACCATGGCAATGCTACTATTACCCATGAAAAAGCTCCCCAATAAAGTGATAGGTAAATATGAAAGTTTTATTTCTACTTGACAGTTTTGTCATATTAAAGGACACATTAGACTAAAATGCATTAAGTTTATGAATTACAAAAAGAAAATGGTGCCATTTATTTTTGCTTAGTATGGTAAATTTGGATATTCTCCTAAAACCTAAGTTTGAACCTAAAGGTAACTTTACTCAGCCAACTTGGATTATAAAATCTAAATTGAAAGCAAATTAGTCATTTAATCTTTTCAAGCTTATACTAATAATTTATGGTATTTGATAATGGTTATTCTAGACACATGACTGGTGATTGTTGTGTTTTGATAAATTATGAAAATGTGGCCGAGAGCATGTAACCTTGCTAATGGTATTAAAGGTCATGTGCTTAGGAAAGGAACTTTATATGTTGAAGACTATAGAGCTCTGAATGAACTAATTATCTTGCCAAAAAAAGACTCTGCCCAAGATCTTAAATGAGATCCACACAAGATGCACAAGCACAGAATCGAATCTGAATCAACTCAACATTCAACTAACCAGACTTAAACTTTCAAGAAAAAAAAATCAATAAGAAAGAATAAGATGAATCAGAGACAAAATCACAAAGAAAGCAAAGATAACGTGGTTCAGTCTCTCATGAGACATACGTCCACGAGTGAAAACATCAGAGCTTGCTTTGATTGATTCGTGAAGAAGAAATACAAGTATCCAGGGATGAGTTTATGATGCTCAAGGACCACCTTCCTTTCAGCTGAAGAACACTCTAGAATACTCTCGAAAATCAACTCATAATGTGCTGGTGAACCAGCTTTATATAACAGAGGAGTAACAAACTTATAACCCAGAATGGACAGCTGCTTCCCATGTGTCCGGGCCGTTAAACTAATTCGAATGATTTTAAGTGAACACGTGACTGGCACGAGCAACTCAGCTAATTCTGTTATGAGCAAAATGCAAGGCTGGGCGTCGTTTTACTTATGGAGATCACGAGTTGACTTGTGGCTTGATAATGAATTTGAATCCTTGCTTAACATTTTTCCCCCTTGAATCAAACACCAACTCTGATTCTTTCACCACCTTCATGCAAATTAGAGATTGCATATCCCAGTTAAGAGTTGAGTGATAGAAAATGTATATTTATAAAGGAGAAAATCATTCTTTTACACTCAAATTCTCATTAACATCCCCATTTTTGTGTATTTAAGTCCCATATGATTTAATTATGTATGTTTTATTATAATTAAGCATTTTATATATTTTAGGGGGTATCATGGTCATTTCACAATGAACGAGAGTTCAGATGACAAAACAAACAGTCATTCTAAAATCAGGACAGTTAAAAATCTTAAAAAGAGCATAAAAGGATAAATGACATTGTTCACATGTCAGATAATATTTATGATACTGTTCACGACACTGTTCACAGATACAGTACAATGACATGGCATTAATAGCTAACATAGCACTGAACAATGATGTGGCAACATTTGATTGGACGAATCATATGGCATTGACTGCTTTTGTGGCGTTGAATGATGACGTGGCTTGACTGATGATGCATCATGATCCCACTGGACCAAAATGTTGATGTGGTAGTATGTTAGTGGATCGAAAAAATATACGTACGGTACATGCATATACACGAAATGATAGGCATGATGATGTGTTCTATCCAATCAGAACTTGCCACGTGGCGCAATCCTGAGCGTCCAAATTGTTTTAATCCAATGGCCATGATTTACTCATTGTATCTATAAATAGGAGCTCCCCTAATTTGACACGCTTGAATTCATTTTGACCTAAATTTTCTATAATTCTTTCTCCATCTCTTATTTTCTACGTATTTTAATAAATTTCCATTTTATCCCTAGTTCAATTACGAGTAGCTAATTTTCTTTCAAGCATTGTGCATGTTAAGTGCGGATCCAGAGACCCGAACACTTTATTTTAATAGTTTTCACTTCAATTTATTACTGTCATTCTAATTTAAATTTTAAAATATTCTAACTCACTTTCACCACAAATCCAATCACCCACTTAGAAAGTAAACGCAATTAAAATCTATCTCCTCGTGGGATTGACTTTTGTTGCCATTGATTTATTTTATAATAAATTCGTGCACTTGCAAGTTTAATAATATTTGCACAACAAGTTTTTGGTGCCGTTGCCAGTGATGTAAGTCATTTTAATTCGTAGAATTAAAATTTAGGAAAGTGAATTTTTTTCTTGTATTTTTTTCTTATTTAAAAAAAGAAGAAGAAAGTGAATTTGCATTTTGAGTTACGTATTTCTTTTTTTTTTCTATTCTTTAAATTTTTGTAATTTAATTTTGATGTTATTTTTCTTTGTAATTTTTTGTTTATCTTGTTAATTTGGCAGGTTCAACTGCCTATTAATTTATTTTAATTTTAGTGAATTTATTTCACGCATTTGTTTTAGCACTTGAGTGTTTTTTCATAGTGAGTTTGTAACAACGTGATAATATTATTATGATATTTCTCCTTCTTCTTTATTTTTGTTGTTTTTTACTCATGTTTTGTGTCTATTGCATGCATGGTCGAATGTCACAATTACCTAATCTTGAGTCTATAAACCTTGAACTGGAAAAAACACTTCGCACACACAAACACGTTGCAATTAAAGATACAATTAAAATGGATTTGCAACAACTAGCACCACAGGAGAGGCCATTTAAGGACTACTTCAATCCCTTAGGTAACTCAAGGACATTATGTATAAGATACCCAAATGTAGCTGCTAGAAGAGTTGAGTTAAAACCTAGTGTGCTAAATTCTCTCCCAACATTTTATAGCCTAAAAAATGAAGACCCATATAATCATCTGAATGACTTCATGCTGTTTGTAAAACTTTTAAATATGAGAATTTTTCATATGATAATGTTAAACTTAGATTATTCCCATTTTCTTTAAATGATAGAGCTCGTTCATGGTTTAATACATTGCCTGCTAATAGCATTACATCATGGGAACAAATGGTAATAAAATATTTGAATAAATGTTTTTCAGTGCATAAAACTATTCCTATTCGCAGGAAAATTTCAGAGATAACCCAGAGAGAAGACGAGTAGCTTTTTGAAGTATTGGAGTGATTCAATGGACTACTCTTCAAGTGTCCACATGATGGGTATAAGAAATTGACCAATGCCAATACTTTTTGGGGGGATTACTGCCGCTTGTGCAAGAAAGGCTAATGGCAACAAGTGGAGGAGCACTAATATAAAAAAGTACATTAAGAGATTTGTGATTTCTTCCAACAACAAGCAGACAATTTCCACTAACGGAGTCGATCACTCAGGAATATTAAAGAAATTAAACGAGTGAATGAGGTTTACATTGGCTAGTCAAGTTCAGAATTTAAAGAAGTTAAAGAGACAATTGAAGGTCTTTCCCGACAAATAGCATCATTAATGGTTGCTAAATCAATAGTCACATGACCATGACTCATACCCGGATCAAGCCAATGCCATAGGTAATGAGAAAGCCATCAAACTACAACCGTTACTTCAACACATAAAATCCTGGATGGAGAGACCACTCAAAATTTTCATGGTTTTAAGGATTCTAACAAAATGGACCAGCAGCTCCAACTCCACTAATGCAACTAATTCCTCAAGCCTCTCAACCACTATGTAGACCATACAATTAGAACTCGAACTACTCTTAACCTAGACTATGGGAGGATGCATTCCAGAATTTTAAGAATCTTACGCACTCTATGATCTAACAATAAAACCGCACCATTGATGAACTACGAAACAAGATGAGTTCATACTTTAACTTACAAGCCCAATCAGTTTCAAACCTTAAGAAGATGGTGGGACAACTTGCATTTTCAGTTCAAATCTTGACAATGACGGTTGAGAAAGGAAAATTCCCAAGTCAACCAATGTGTAATCCTAAAGGAGTGCATGAAGCACGTACTAGTTCACCTCAGTAGCATGGAAATGTCAAAGAAAAAGAAGTCGACAACAAAGTAGAGATGCCAGTGACAAAACAACTCAAATTGTACCTGTAAATACTGATGACGCATCATTAGAGGAGAAAGAAAAAACCAACCTACGAAAATACATCCTATAGCTCCATTTCCCAGAGGTTAGCTAAAGCAAAGAAAAGAAAATCCACGGGTGAGATTTTTGAAACTTTTAAACAGTTAAGTGTTAACATCTATTTGCTTGACGCTATAAAACAAGTGGCATTTTATGCCAAGTTTCTTAAGGACCTTTGTACTAAAAAGAGAAATATTCACATTCAAAAGAAGGCCTTTTTAATAAAAAACATTAGCTCTATACTCTAATACAAAATTCCTCTAAAATATAAAGACTCAGGCTCCTCTACTATCTCATGCAGTATAGGAAACCACACAACTGAGAATTCAAGGAAGCACATCTCCATTATCCTAGGCCGACCTTTCTTGGCAATTGCTGATGCTCACATTCAATGCAAGACTGCACAGTTGTCCTTTGACAATATGACTATGGAGTTAAATATCTTCAACATTGCCAAAACAACCTCACAATGCATATGATGGAATTGTTGATATGAATTTAATAAAAGAATTAGTTGATAATACTTTTATTTTAAACCTTAGTAATGACCGCTTACAAATATGTTTAACTCAATTTGGTTTAGATTTTGATATTGATAGATCAATCGATGTGGTCAACGCCTTACTTGATTCAATACTATCCATGAACACTAATAAATGGAAGTCAAGAGTTGAACAACTAACACCATTAGAGAAGAAACTCAGCCCATCATCAGAATCACCACCAAAATTCGAGTTCAAACCATTATCCAACAATTTGGAATATGCGTTCCTGTGAGAAGAAAGCACTCTGCCAGTAATTATTTCATCATCCTTAAATAACAAACAAAAAGGTAAGTTGTAGGAAGTTTGAAAAGAGTACAAAGAAGCATTAGGATTGACCATAGCCGACATAAAAATTATAAACACAATAGACTGCATGCATTACATTCACCTTGATAAAAGTGCTAAACCTATTAGGGAAATGCAACGTCGGTTGAACCCTAACATAAAAGAAGTTGTTAGAATTGAAGTCTTTAAACTATTAGGTGCATGTATCATTTACCCAATTTCTGATAGTTTATAGATCAGTCCTGTGCAAGTTTTCCTCAAAATGTCAGGAGTCACAGTAGTTACTAGTGCTTATAATAAATTGATACCCACTAGAGTGACTAAGGGGTGACGCATATGCATTGATTATAGAAATTTGAATTCTGTCACACATAAAAACCATTTTCCTTTACTATTTATCGATCAAATGCTTGATAGATTAGCAGGTCATGAATTTTATTGCTTTCTCGATGGCTACTCGAGATATAATCATCTCATAGCACCAAAAGATCAAGAGAAAACCACTTTCACTTGCCCTTTTGGCACTTTTACGTATAGGAGGATGTCATTTAGATTATATAATGCACCTACTACATTTCAACGATGCATGTTAAGCATTTTTCTGATATGGTTAAATGATTCCTTGAAGTTTTTATGAATGATTTTCTCTCTTTAGTGATTCATTCAAGCAATGTATACATCATCTAACACTAGTTCTGCAGAGATGCATGGAGAAGAATTTGGTCCTGAATTGGGATAAGTGCCATTTTATGGTAAAACAAAATATTGTTCTCGATCACACCATTTCTAGCAAAAAGGTATTGAGGTTGATAAAGCCAAGGTGGATCTAGTTTTCAATCTTCCTCCACCTAAAACAGTCAGAGAAATAAGATCTTTTATTAGGCATGCTGATTTTTATAGATGTTTCATTAAATATTTTAGTAAAGTTTCACAACCCTTACGCAATATACTTGTTAAGGATGTACCTTTTCTCTTTGATGATTCATGTCTTGTGGCATTTGAAAAACTAAAGCAATTGTTGACATCATCACCTATCATTCAACCGCCAAACTAAAACTTACCATTTGAGCTCATGTGTGATGCATTTGATTATGCAGTAAGAGCAATATTAGGATAAAGAGTTGATTTAATTCCCTATATTATTTACTATGCTAGTATGACATTGAATGATGCACAATTAAACTATTCAACCACTAAAAAAGTAATGCTAGCATAGTGTTTTTATAAGAGAAATTTTGATCTTATCTCATTGGTTGTAAAATAATTGTATTTACAGATCATGTTGCTCTTAAATATCTTCTCACAAATAAAAATGTAAAAGCTAGACTAATTCGTTAGGTGTTACTTTTGTAGGAATTTGACTTATAATTCAAAAATAAGAAAGGCGCATAAAATGTTGTGGCTGACTATCTCTCTTGTCTCTATTTTGACACAATTATGGAACCATTACCATTGAATGAATCATTTCCAGATGAATAATTGATGAGTGTGGAAGTATTACTACGGTATGCTAATATAGTTAATTATCTTGTTACATGTCAACTTCCAAAGCATTGGACTAAGCATGACAAAGTCAAATTTTTTACGGAAATAAAGTATTTGTTTTGGGATGACCCTTATCTGTTCAAGTATTGTACAGATCAAATTGTCAGACGATGTGCCCTAGAAAGTGAATTTTAAAATATCATTTTATTCTGCCATGATAAAGCTTGTGAAGGTCATTTCAGTGCTAAGAAAACAACTAAAATATTACAATATGGTTTCTATTGGCTAATTATATCTCGAGTACTTACACTTTTTGCTTTTCTTGTGATAGGTGCCAATGAATGCAAAACATTACACGAAGGAATATATTGCCACTAAACCTAATTTTAGTGGTTGAGATATTTGATGTATGGGGTATCGACTTCATGGGACCCTTTCCCTATTCTTTTGGTCATCAATACATATTGGTTGCCGTTGACTATGTATTGAAATAGGTTAAAGCAATTCCATGTATCACAAGGTGGTGATAGGTTTTTTAAAAGCAACATTGTTTCACGCTTTAGATTTCCTCGAGCAATAATCAGTGATGGTGGTGCCCACTTTTATAACAAATCATTCAAAACTCTTTTGACCAAATATTCCATCACTCACAAAGTGGTGACCGCATATTATCTGCAAACTAGTGGCTAAGTTGCGATATACAATCGAGAAACAAAGCACATATTAGAAAAGATTGTGAGACCAGATAGAAAAAATTGGTCATTAAGACTCGATGATGCATTATGGACATCTAGAACGGCTTTCAAGACCTCAATTGGGATGTCACTCTATAGGCCAGTGTATGAAAAAGCTTGCCACCTACCTATGGAACTCAAGGATCGTGCGTATTTGGCCATCAAGAAATTCAACTTTGACATGCAGCAAGCTAGCTCAAAAAGAATTTTACAACTAAGAGAACTTGAAGAAATTTGCAATGATGTATACGAAAATGCTAAGATTTATAAACAGCGAATGAAAGTCTTTCACGACAAGCAAATTTTAAGAAAATCTTTTACCCTAAGTCAGAAAGTACTTTTATTCAATTCTTGCTTGCACCCTAGGTAAGTTACGTTTTCAATAGTCTGGCCCCTTTATTGTTCACACTGTTTTTCCACATGGAGCGATCGAAATTAAGGATCCAAAGGATGATGTCACTTTTAAAGTTAATAGTCAAAGATTAAAGCCATATCTACAGTACCAGCCATATGAAGAGGACACCGAAATAAATTTGAGTGACCCACCGAATTTGAATTGAGATTTTTCTTTCTTTTCGGTGATTTGATTTTTTTCTTTTCTTTCCTTTTACTATTCTTTTGCTAATTGAAATTATTTTTGCATAAGTGTGTTTGTTTAACCATTAAGTTTTCTCTTATGACTTTTAATCATGCATGCTCATCTAGACAGATCCTCTTGAACCTTCTTAGACGACTCCAACGTGTAAAATCTCATCTCAGAGGCAATATATGATTTTGTAAAATACATCATATTTGGGATCTACAACCACCAGGGTTAGTATCCCACGTTGAGGATTTAGAAAGACAACTCAGAGAAATTAAGGGAGGTATTTATGACATCCAACTGGAGCTTGAGATAAATTCAATAAGAGGACGATTGTGAAATTATTTTTCTTTGTGTTCTTTAGTTTGTTACCTTGGTTAAGTGGCCAATAACGGTACTCTGTAACAATCAAAGTCAGTTACTTCAGTTTCCTGTAATAACTAAAATTTTAAGGCAAATTTATGGGCAAAAATGCAATTTTAGGAAAGCTTAACAATCGATTTCCTTTACGTCCTTAGAATGCCCTCCTTACAATCTGTAAAGTTCGGTTCGAACGCATGCAATTGCTTATGAGGAATAACATCCCTGCTGACAATCGTTGGTTAATTGAGACTGAAGTACGATTAGCAGTGAGTTGCCTCTCAAATTTATTGCATACATGTCTGGTTGTGGTAAATGAAATTTTGCAAAAAAAAGAAGAGCTCGAAGACTTTCTATTGTTTGTCATAAGTGTGTTAGAATGAGATATGATAAGAATCCATATTCTTTAAGAATAGTGTCTAATAACAGGGAAGACAAAATTCAATTCATTAGAGATGGCTTGAGTAAAGAGTCATTAGATGATATCCTTTTGTCTCTTGAAACACATCCGAGTGGATACGTACAAGGAGCAATTCTCTACTTATGGCCATTATTCCAAAAAGAGCGTGCACGATATAGTCTTGGGAATTTGACTATAAACAACCCAGTTTGCCAGTTTATAAGAAAATTAGATGGGAAGTTTATCGTCAACCCATATGGGGCGTTCAAGTAGTTTCTGGATGTAAAACCAGAGGAAGATGTGAGCCACAATCACAACTACCTGTAAATATATTTTTATTTCGTTGTTGCTTTATTTCACTCTTGTTTTATTATTTGCATTTTTGTCTTTAATAATTTTATTTTATCATTGTTTGCTTTTTCTTTTTACTATTTCTTTTTTGGCTCTCGAGCCATGTGCTTTACACGTTAATTGACACTGACATGCTACCTTATACACAACTGTGACCCACCATTAAGCTTTGACAATCTTTTTTTTTCCAACTTCTTCTTTATAAATAGACACTATCAAATTTTTGAGTCTAAGATGACTGAATATGAAGTGCAGTGACTCTAGAAACATATCTTCTTAGTAAACAAAAAAAAAATTACTTTCCAAACATTTTCTTTTTCTTTATTATCTTATTATTAAGTTTTAACAATCATCTTAAGTGTGATCTTTCTAACTTCTTCTTTTACTAATTATTTTTTCTACATCATTTTTACTTTTCTGTACACACATTTTCTTAACATGAATATATTAATAATATTGATTTTAATGATAACAAACTTTAAATGGTTTTTGATTAAAATATTGGAGCTATTCCTTAATAAATGAAAGCCTTATAATCATTCCAATCATATTTGTAAAAGATGGACTTTCAAATTAGAAAATGACTCTCTGTAAAATCTGGTTTAAAATGTGATTCTGGAAATAAACAGTGAACCGTTTTGCTTTAAAGGGTTAACCAATTAAAACTAGAGAGCTACATATTGCCTAAGCTTTAACCGATTAAGAAAAACGGAAACACAAAAGGTTGGGAAGGCTACTGGAAGTTAACGGTGAACTGTTAATTTAAACGGTTAACCGATAACATCCAGAATAGAAGGTTGTACTCTTCTGGAACCGTTCAATAAAACCGGATAAGGCTAAATTATTTTGCAGGTTACTAGAAACAAATGGCGAACCGTTTATTACAAACGATTAACCAATACTATCCAGAGAAGTCACTTCATGCAAATGCTTAACCATTTAATTTAAACGAATAACTGATGTTCATCTTGGAGGTCTCTGGAATTTAACGGCGGAAGGGTAAGGCTAAATAGGAAACCATTTATTTGAAACTTGGCTAAACGGTAACTTTTGACCAGCCTAAATGGTTAACCATTAATAGTCAACGGCCAACCGTTTTCGGACCGATAGTTTGTAATGGCTAGTTTTCAACTCCAAATATAAATAAGCTCATTCAAATTAAAACAAAAATTTAATCACAACACGACTATTGAGCTAATACTCGAGAATACAATCTTCATAGAGCTTTGAACACATTCTTGCTTCATCTATTCACATATTGGGCATTATTGTGTAATCTTAAATATTATGAGGGGCAAAACGAATTTGTAATCTTTTGTTTTGAGTGATTGTAAGTGTTGGGATACACTTGGGTTAAAGAGATTGGGATAATCTATTGTTGTAAAGGTTATTGACACCTTGGAAGTCAAGTGTAAGTATTTGAAGCCTTGGAGGCTTGCTTAGTGGAATCCTCAAACCCGGAAAGCTTGGAGGCATGGACGTAGGCGAGGTTGGTCAAATCACGTAAAAATCTCTGTATTTGAATCTCTCTTCCTTTATCTTTTTATATTGTGATCACCTTATTTGTTATTTCTTTGAATTTGGTTTATATTTGTGTTAAGTTTTTTATTATAAATTGAATAATTTTTAGAATTCTAATTCACCCCCCTCTTGGGTTGCATAACTAGAATTTCATTTGGTATTAGAGCTTTGTTCTCTTATTAGAACTTAATCGTCTGGAGTAAAAGATCCATGGAAATCCTAAATGACTCAACCTTTAGAGAAGGGTAATCCACAACTAGACCACCGTTCTTTGACAATAATGACTATGCAAATTGAAAAACTAGAATGAGAATCTATTTGCAAGCTTTAGATTATGAAATGTGGAAAGTTGTATGTGATGGTCCGTTTTTGACCCTAACTAAAAATGAATTCGGGGAAGATATTCCAAAACCTTCAAGGGAATGGAATGAATTGGAAAAGAGAAAAGCTTCTCTAAACTCCAAAGCTATGAAAGCTTTATTTTGTGCACTTGATAAGAAAGAATTTCATCGAATATCTAGTTGTGATTGTGCTAATGAAATTTGGCACAAACTTAAAGTAGTTTATGAAGGCACAAATTAAGTGAAAGAGTAAAAAATTAGTAGGTACACTCGACAATATGAGTTGTTCCAAATGGAATAAAATGAGAGTGTGTGCTCTATGTATACAAGATTTACGGACATAGTAAATACTCTAGGAGCCCTAGGAAAGACCTTCTCAAATAGTGAAAAAGTTAAGAAAATCATTAGGCCACTTCTGAAAAAAAGGAGACAAAAAAAAACCGCTATTGAAGAGGCCAAAAATTTAAATACTTTACCTCTTGATGATTTAATTGGTTCTCTCATTTCATATGAAGAAGATCTGTCAGTAGAAAAAATGCATGAGGAGAAGAAGAAAAGTATTGCTCTCAAAGTTTCAAAATATGAGAGTGGTGGGGAGAGTGAACCGGATGATGAAGAGCTAGCCATGCTAGCAATGAGGTTCAGAAAAATCTTCAAGAAAATCGGAGAGCTAAGAAATTTTAGAAACTTCAAGAATCATAAGGAGAAGAAAGAGGTAATCACATGCTATGAATGCAAGAAGCCTGGCCATATAAGATCAGAGTGCCCACTTATTAACAAACTCAAGAAGAAAGCAATGGTTGCAACTTGGGATGATAGTGAGGAAGATTCAAGTGATGAAGAAGGATCACAAGAAGTATCAAACCTAGCGCTTATGGCAATAGGAGAGGATGATGATCTCAATGAGGTAAGTGATCCCACCTATGATAAATTATATGATGCTTTTAAAGAACTGCATAATAAATTGATGAAGACTGGTAAAAAGAATGTATGTCTTAAAAAAGAAATGGCAAAGCTTAAAAATGAAAATGAATCTTTAAATGCAAGAATTGCATGCCTAGAAGTAGAGAACAAAACATTGCATGATGAAATTGCATTATCAAAAAAGAAACCTAGCATCTCACTTGAGCATTTATAATCACACATAGATAATTTGAAAAATGAAAACCAAATGCTTAAGAAAAAGAGCAATGAGTTGAATGAGATTGTTTTGAAATTTACAAATGGGCAAAAGATGTTGGATAATATGCTTAACTCACAAAATGTGTTTTTGATAAAGGAGGACTTGGATACAAGCCTAACTTGAAGCAAAAATATTATAAGAATTATTTTGTTAAAGCTACCTCCACAAGTGATCATAAGATTGTTTGCCATTACTGTAATCAAAACGGTCACATGAAATATAGATGTCCTGTAAAAATTGTCAAATGTATTTGGGTTCCAAAAGGAACCATTGCTAACTCTCAAGGACCCAAAAAGTTTTGGGTACGTAAAACTTGAGATTTTCCTTGTAGGGCTTAAAAAAGAAGAAAAATAAATGGTTCTTGGACAATGGTTGTTCAAGGCACATGACCGGAAATTATGCATGGTTCTCAAGCTTCAACAAAATTGAACATGGTGGAGACGTATCTTTTGGAGACAACTCAAAAAGAAAAATTCTTAGAATTGGAAATGTCGATAAAGTTTGATCAACTCTAATTGAGAATGTATGTTTGGTTGAGAACTTGAAACACAACTTAATTAGTATTAGTCAATTATGTGACAAAGGTTATAAAGTTATCTTTGATAAATTTAGTTGTGTTATTAAGAATTCATGTGATGGCAAGATCGTATTTGTTAGGAATAGATGTGGTAATGTTTATATCATTGACATAAAATGTGCATATACTCTTGATAAATGCTTTTCGGCATTGCATGATGATAGTTGGTTATGGCATAGAAGGATAGGACATGCAAGTATAGATTTGATTTCAAAAATTTTGAAAAATGGTTTAGTTAAAAGTCTTCCGAAAATTGGTTTTCAAAAAAAAAAAGATTTGCGAAGCTTGTCAATTTAGAAAACAAATCAAAACTTCTTTCAAAAATAAAAATAATATTTCTACTTCAAAACCACTTCAACTTCTTCACATAGATTTATTCGGGCCCTCTAGATATACTAGTTTAAATGGAAAATATTATGCATTTGTGATAGTGGATGATTATTCTAGATATACTTGGGTATTATTCTTAGCCAATAAGGATAATACTCTTGATGCCTTCAAAGTGTTTTGTAAGAAAATACAAAATGAGAAAGGGTATGGTATTGCATGCATTATAAGTGATCATGGAGGAGAGTTTGAAAATCATGCATTTGAGATTTTTTGTAATGACTTTGGAATTGAGCATCAATTTTTATCACCTAGAACTCCACAATAAAATAGAGTTGTTGAGAGAAAGAATAGATCCATTTAAGAAATGGCTAGGACTATGTTGAATGAAAATTCATTGCCTAAGTATTTATGGGCCGAGACCGTTAACATCGCTTGTTATATTTTAAATCATGTGTTGATTAGACCTAACCTTAGCAAATCTCCATATGAGCTTTGGAAATATAGAAAACCCAACATTGATTATTTCAAAGTGTTTGGATGCAAATGTTTTATTTTGATCACGAAAGACAATCTTGGCAAATTTGATCTAAAATCTAATGTTGGTATTTTTCTTGGATATTCAAACTCAAGCAAAGCTTATAGAGTTTATAACAAAAATATATTAGTTGTAGAAGAATCTATGCATGTATGGCTTAAAACAAGCACCTAGAGCATGATATGATAACCTTAAGAATTTCTTGTTAGAAAATGATTTTTCAATGGGTAAAACAGATACTACTCTATTTGTCAAACATAAGGACAAAAACATACTTGTTGTTCAAATTTATGTTGATGATATTATTTTTGGTTTTGCTAATGAATTGTTGTTTAAAGAATTTTCATCTTGCATGAGTAATGAATTTGAAATGAGTACAATGGGAGAGTTGAAGTATTCCATTGGGCTGCAAATAAAACAAAATGAGTAAGGAATTTTCATAAATCAGGCCAAGTATGTAAAAGATCTACTCAAAAGATTCGGCATTGATGACTCAAAGACAAAAAACACTCCAATGAGTACAACAGCCAAACTTGACAAAGATGAAAAAAGCAAGGAAGTGGATATCAAAATGTATCGAGGTATGATCGGATCTTTACTTTATTTAACTGCAAGTAGACCCGATATCATATTTAGTATATACTTGTACGCAAGATTTCAATCTTGTCCCAAGGAATCTCATTTGCTTGCAGTTAAAAGAATTTTCTGTTATGTGAGTGGAACTATAGATATTGGCCTTTGGTATCCTAGGGGAACTCGTATAGATTTAACATGTTATTCGGATGCGGATTTTTCCGGTTATAAAGTTGATAAGAAAAGCACTAGTGGAACATGCTATATCCTAGTTCACTCTCTTGTTTTATAGTTTAGCAAGAAACAAAATTCTGTTGCACTCTCAACTACCGAGGTGAATATATAGCTGCAGGAAGTTGTTGTGCACAAGCTCTTTGGATGAAACAAACACTTAGAGATTATGGTATTAACCTAGAACAAATTCCTATTAAGTGTGATAATACTAGTGCTATAAATCTTTCAAAGAATCCCATCAACTCTAGAACCAAGCATATAGAAATAAGACATCATTTCTTGAGAGATCATGTTCAAAAGAGAGATATCGCATTACAGTTTATTTTTACAGAAAAACAACTCACCGATATTTTTACCAAACCCCTTGGCGAAGAACAATTTCTGAAAATTCAGCATGAACTTGGGATAATGAAACTTTTGCATGAACATCTCTATTTATGCTATTGGGTGTACTGAATTGATTGACTTATTAGTGATTTAATGTTTATGAAATGCTTAAGCTTGATATTCAAATGGTGTATTTGATTTGTTAATTCTTGATTGATTACATGAATTAATTGCTTGAATACATGTTCATGAATCATGCATTAAAATGGCTCATAAAACATTTTTAGATCAATTAAATGATCTTGGAATGTATTATTTATTGGCCAAAAATTAAATCAAATGTGCAAAATTATAGATAAAATAAACGGATAACCGTTTCCAATAAACGGTGAACGATTTTATTCAAGAAATTAGATTATATGTCTGTCATTTTTACTCTTTCACTGTTTGATGCAATTGGTAAACCGTTTAAAAACAGAGAGTCCTCTAACAGTTACTCCTTAGCCGTTAAGAGTTTAAGCTTTCACTATTTCCATTCGTTAGCCTTTAGAAGTTACCCCCTAACCATTTAAATAAACGGTTCACCATTTTCGTGATTATAAAACTATTCAAAGGTTTTTCTTCTCCTTCTCCAGTTGCCCTTTCAGCGTTTCGGCCATTGTTGCACAGCCAAAGGTTCCTCTGTCCTCAAACCTTCATTTTTCTTGTTTTTCTTACCAAATCAAATTTGCAACATCATTTCTTATCACCTTTAGAACACTTTCACCGATTCATTTCTTCAAATCAAGCCCAAAATTGACAAATCCCAAATATAAACCCTAACTGCAGCCGTTCAGTTTTCTTCCTTTTTAACCTGATTCTTGCCCTTCTTCAACTCAATTGAGCCTCAAAATCACATCCTTTACTCATTCATAAGCAAATAATCGGTTCATCTTCTTTTCATCGCATCTCTCTCGCAATTTTCAAACTCCCTTATTCTTTACCATGGCTGAACCCCCTCGGAGAAATCTCAGGTGAAAATCTGTGCCTCCAAGGAGTCCCATACCACCACGGGAAGTCTCTGAATCCACAAGAATTTATTTCCCCATGTCTTCCTTGGCCAAGCGGTTCGAGGATCGCTTCAATAGAAGAAAGGTACTTGCCTCGTCTTATATTCAAGTCGATGATTTCAGTACTTTAGTTGTTTGTGGTAGAAGCATTAGGGATATGCTTCAGCCTTGGGAGTCTGCCATTAATTTTGATGACCGAGTTTATCCCAACTTAGTGCAAGTCTTTTATTCGAGCATGGAAATCTCTACAACTCGCCTAAATAGGATAGTTACTCAAGTCGGCGGTGTGCCTATTGAATTTGATTATGCGGATCTAGCTGAATTTCTTGGTATCTCTAGTGAGGGTCATGATATTTACACTTCTAGGAAAGCTCTTCACTTTGACAGTTTTTGTCATACTGATAGAGTCCGTAATATTTGTAGTCGTCGAGACTTGTCTGATGAAATATGTCTTCTACCTTTTCGGTTTCAACTTTTACCTCTCCAAGTTCGCATTCTTCACTCTATCTTCCAACATATAGTGACACCTAGGAGGGGTCACTAGGATGAGGTTACGAGGTTGGACGTTGGGCTCTTAGATAGCCTCATTTCAGGTCGTGCCATTAATCTCGGCTATGTTATTGTGCGGCACATGTTAAGTACTCCCGCAGTTAACTACCGCTTGCTTCCATATAGCAGTATCATTACTAAGATATTGCGATGCTTTGAGGTGCCTCTTCTCGATACCGGTTATATGGAGACTAAACAGATTGGTCCGAGGCCATGACTAGTATCGGCTTTTCTAGGAAGAATAGAGAGTTGATAAAGACCAACAACTCCAAAAACTGAGATACCTTGATTGCTCCAGAGGACGATTGGATGCTCAAAAATGTCTATCCTCCTCATAAGCTTCCAGATTTTTTATTAGGAACTCATCCTCATCCTTCGCGTCACCGTTTTATCCCTCAGCCTCCAGCTGACTTTGACTCTGAGGAGCATGCGATGGATGTTGACATTCCCTCATCTTTTGAGCCACCTCTAGCTCTCGAGTAGCATTCTGCTCCTGAGCCATCTGCTGTTCCTGAGCAGCCATCTGCCTCTGTGCCACCTCTAGCTCTAGTTCAACCCTCTACTTTAGATGTTGTGCAGTGGTTGATTGCTGATGTTCACCGAATTTCGAAGCACCAGTAGCTGATTCTTGATCGGTTGGACACTTTTTCCCGTAACCACCGGCAGCTACATTCTAACTTTCCGACCTTCCAATAGCAAAGCATTGATCAGCAGCTTGAGCTTATCACTGGACAGCGCACTCTTCTCTATTATTTCAGCTATGATCTGACGAGCACATATTCTCCACCTCCATAGTTTCTAAGTTCTAGTTTTCGCACATAAATTTCATATTGTGGTTGTTTGTGTTGCCGTTTATATTTTTATATACACTGCCACCTCTATATGCTCTTTATGGATTTTGATGATATGTTTATATGATATTCTTGATCTTGGGTGACTTGATATTGATTGATGAAATTGTTGGTTTGTTTGTTCATGGCGTTGTTGGTTTGTTGGATGATGGAGTTGTTGTTATTATATTTTGGAAGTGTTTTCATCTCCTTTTGTATTAGTGGTTTTGCTCCATTATAAGGGGAAACTCTACCAAAATTTTCACCCTCCAAAACCGGATAACTTCTTTAACGGGATTTCAATTTTCCTTTCTCTCTTTTCTTTTTGATGATGAAAAGGGAGATAATTATGAGGAGATTTAAAATGTATTTAAAATTTTTTTTTTGAGCAAAAATCTTTTTATTGGACATTTCTTAATTTGGCCATACATTTATGGGGAGCATATATTAAAGGGGAGTAAAATATTGAATGAAGTTTGTCATCATAAAAAAGGGGGAGATTGTTAACATGAATATGTTAATAATATTGATTTTGATGATAACAAACTTTAAATGGTTTTTGATTAAAATGTTGGAGCTATTCCTTAATAAATGAAAGCCTTATATTAATTCCAATTATATTCATAAAAGATGGACTTTTAAATTAGAAAATGACTCTCTGTAAAATCTGGTTTAAAATGTGATTCTGGAAATAAACAGTGAACCATTTTGCTTTAAATGGTTAACCGATTAAAACTAGAGAGCTACATATTGCCTAAGCTCTAACCGATTAAGAAAAACGGAAAACATAAAAGGCTGGGAAGGCTATTGGAAGTTATCAGTGAACTATTTATTTAAACGCTTAACTAATAACATCCAGAATAGAAGGTTGTACTGTTCTGGCACCATTCAACAAAACCGGATAAGGTTAAATTGATTTGCAGGTTATTGGAAACAAACGGCGAACCGTTTATTACAAACGGTTAATCAATACTATCTAGAGAAGAGACTTCATGCAAATCCTTAAGAGTTTAATGTAAACGGATAACTGATGTTCATTTGCAGGTCTCTAGAATTTAACGACGAAAGGGTAAGGCTGAACGGCAAACCCTTTATTTGAAACTTGGCTCAACGGTAACTTTTGACCAGCCTAAATGGTTAACCGTTAATGGTTAACAACGAACCGTTTTCAGACCGGCAATTTGTAACGGCTAGCTTTTTAGCTCCAAATATAAATAAGCTCATTCAAATTAAAACAAAAATTTGATCACAACACGATTATTGAGCTAATACTCGAGAATACAATCTTTATAAAGCTTTGAACACATTCTTGCTTCATCTATTTACATATTGGGCATCATTGTGTAATCTTAAATATTGTGAAAGGCAAAACAAATTTGTAATATTTTGTTTTGAGTAATTGTAAGTATTGGGATACATTTTAGTTAAAGAGATTGGGATAATCTCTTGTTGTAAAGGTTATTGACACCTTGGAAGTTAAGTGTAAGCATTTGAAGCCTTGGAGGCTTGCTTAGTGGAATCCTCAAGCCCGGAAAGCTTGGAGGCATGGACGTAGGCGAGGTTGGCCGAACCATGTAAAAATCTCCGTATTTGAATCTCTCTTCCTTTATCTTTTTATATTGTAATCACTTTATTTGTTATTGCTTTGAATTTGGTTTATATTTGCATTAAGTTTTTCATTATAAATTGAATAATTTTTAGAATTCCAATTCAACCCCTTTCTTGGGTTGCGTAACGAGAATTTCACATTTTTCATGTTTAAAATATGTTTGGGGGTAGAATGTCATATATATATATATATATATAAATATGTATATGTATATGTATATTGCAATTTTTTGGGATCATTAACATTGGATGACATGATGACTTTCAAATTTTAGTATTTGTATTATTTTTGGTCTTGAGTTATGTTGCACCATGTTTGCTACTCCACATGTTGATGTCGGAGACAAATATAAGTTGCTTGAAGGAATGCACATGTCATAAAAAAAATTAAGTGAGGTTTTGACCCTGTCATTTTTCTTGGAGAGTAACCCTTTTTGCTCATTTTTCATATAGCTTAGTAGTTTATTATTTTATATATAATCTCTAGATTTTCTTTGAGTCAACTCTCTTAAAAAAAATAAAAAAAGTGTGTTGCTACATCTAAAGGTCCATCTAACTAGTAGATAAGAAAGATTATTTAGAGCTCCAAAATATAATGAAAAGGTCAACGTTGACCCAAAATACAATGAAAAGGTCATCCATCGTTAACCCTTTGAAAACTTTTATAAAATAAAAAGATTTCTTTGTCAACTTATCATCTCAACCTACTCCGATTTGGAATATTCCTTATTTCTTATAAGTTCCATCACCTATTCATATTTGAGAAAAATGTAAATGATTATTTTGTTCAATAAAGTGGTGTCATACCAAAAAAAAAAAAAGATAAAAAATAAAATAAATAATAATAATAATAAATAAGAAAAGTGCACCTTGTAATTTCCAAAAGATCTCTACTTTTTCTCAAACATATATTTAGTTTTCCTATTTCCCCTCCTTTGTTAGCCATGTCCCTAGCCTATGTTACGTTCTAATAAAGTGCTTCCTGATTTTAAGGAACTATAGTTTGAAGTAGAAGCTAGTTATATAGGCTAAAAAGATGTAGTAATACATATATTGAAAAAAAAAAGAATACATTGGTTTGACTAGCATTTTGTTTGACTTAAGATCATATTATTTCTAAGCTGTGGACATATTTTTTTCATCTTGGTGAGAGTGTCTGATATTACTTCTTTAATATTTTCTCTGAATTTACCATCCATTGGAGTGACTATTTTTATTGGGTTTAATTTCTTTATGAGAATGTCATTACTACCGGTGAGATTTTGGGGTTTGACATATGATTCTTGAAAAGTGACTTGATTACTGTAGCTGTGAAAAAGTCTTCTGGACTGATTTATGTGGATGGTTGATGTGGGGGTAACTTTTTAGACTGGAGATAATGCTTATACTTTTATTTGATTGCTATCATTAGTCTAGGGACTAGTAACAAGCTGGTTGGGGGGTTTGTTAAGTGCTAGAAAATATATATTTATAGAAATTGTCATTTTACACTCCAAGTCTCACTAACATCCATACTTTTATGTATTTAAATTCCTTGTGATTTATTACGTGTGTTTTATTATAATTAAGCATGTTATGTATTTTAGGGGGTGTTTGGTCATTTTACAATGAACGAGAGATCAAATGGCAAAACAGACAGAACTCAGTTGACATATACGACACTGTTCACTATACTATTCACATATACGATATGATGACATGGCATGGACCGCTGATGTGGCACTGACCGATGATGTGGCATTGATCGATGATGGGGCAACATTCGATTGGATGAATGATGTGGCATTGACTGTTATATGGTGTTAACTGATGACATGACTTGACCGATGATATGTCACGATCCTATTGGACTAAAATGTTAATGTGGCATTGACCAATGACATGGCAGCATGTTAGTGGACTGAAAAAAATGTGCGTACGGTATGCGCATAGACACGGAAGGACAACCCTGATGATGTGTTCTATCCAATCAGAACTTCCCACATGGTGCAATCTTGAGCGTTCAAATTATTTTAATATGATGAACATAATTTGCTCATTGTATCTATAAATAGGGGATCCCCTCTAATTAGACACGCTTGAATTCATTTTTTAGCTCCATTTTCTGTAATTCCTTCTCTATATTGTATTTTCTACATATTTTAATAAATTTTCATCTTACCTCTGATTCAATTATGAGTAGCTAATTTTCTTTCAAGCATGGTGCATGTTGAGTGCGGATCTAGAGATCTAAGCACTTCATTTTAATAGTTTTCACTTAAATTTATTCCCGCCATTCTAATTTAAATTTTAGAATATTTTAAATCACTTTCACCATAAATCAAACTACCCATTAGAAAATTAACTATGTATGCAATTAAAATCCACCTCCTTATAGGATCAACACTCTTCACCATTGATCTATTGTACAATAGATTCATGCCCTTACGAGTTGAAGAAAATTTGCACAACACTAAGCTCAAGCACTTGAACTTAGCCATTGAAATCACCTTCGTAGGCATGTTTGAGGGGTTGTATCAATTTGGACTTTAATCATCCTGATTACCCTTTTAGAAATTTCATTTCTTATGAAGTAGAGCTTTATATCTATATGCTTGGTCTTTTCATGATGTGCTGGATTTTGGCAAAGATGTAGAGCATTGGATCTGTCACAAGAGATTGTAACAAGCTCTTATTTAAGGGCAAGTTCGCCTAGTAAGCCCCTAAGCTATATGATCGACTCAATTGCTACTATATATTCTGCTTTTGTAGCTGAGAGTGCAACTACGTGTTGCAGACGTGCCTTCCAGCTTGCCAAGGAGCCATTTAAGAAAAACATATAGCCTGTAAGTGACCTTCTTTTATCTATATCCTCAGCAAAATCAGAATCAACAGAACCCATAACCCAGTACCCTCAACATTCTTCCTTCTATACATGAGTCCAAGGCCTATAGTGCCTCTGATATACCTCATTATCCACGTTGCCCCTTTCTAATGCGCTCTGCTAGGTGATGCCATGTAATGACTACCAACACTCACAGCATGTGGGATGTTTGGCCTTGTTAGTACCATGGAATATATTAAGCACCCTACAACATGTATACATAATATTTTCTCATTTCTTCTCTTTCCTCTTCTGTTTTGGGATAATAGAGCTTGCACAGTTTGAAATGGGCAACCAATGGGAGTTGTACTAGCTTACAATCTAGCATACCAAAAGTTTCTAGCACCCTTGTTAGATATTTCTCTTGAGACAAGAAAATTAAACCATGTCTTCTGTTTCTGAAGATTTCAACCCCCAATATCTTCTTTGCACTTCCCATATCCTTCATGTTAAAAAAAGATATGAGAAGTTGTTTGAGCTTAAATTTCAGCCCTTTCTTTATAAGCAATGAGCATATCATCTACATACAATAATAGATAGATATGTATATTTGATTTCAACATCTTGTAGTAGACACAATAATTATGACCATCTTCTGAATTCATGAGTGACCATAAACTCATCAAACTTGAGATACCACTACATTGGTGATTGCTTGAGTCCATAACGAAAGTTCTTAAGCAGACAGACATGATCCCTTTTTTCTGGAACTTCACACCCCTTAGGTTAGGTCATAAAGATACATTCTTATAGCTCTCTATGTAGAAAAGTAGTCTTCACATCAAGTTACTCAAACTCTAAATTGTTTTGTTGTTAAAGCTGGCATTAACCTCATTAAAGCATGCCTTACAACTGGTGAGAAGACTTATTTAAAGTCAATTCCCTCCATTTAAGCATATCCCTTGGAAACAAGTCTAGCCTTGAACCTTTTTAGCTTAGTGGTTGTAAGTCCATCTTTAATTCTACATATCCACTTGCATCCAACAATTCTTTTATTTTTAGGTTTCCTTACTAATTCCCAAGTGCAGTTCTTGTACAAGGAATTAATCCCATCATTTATTGGTTTATTTTATTCTTTCCCATTTTGACAATTTATTGCTTTATTAAAGCTCTTTGGTTCTTCAACATTAATCTCATTAGTAGAATGAAGTACAAAAGCAATTAAGTTAGCAAAACTATACCTCTTAGGAGCCCTTATTTGTCTTTTCTATCTATCTCTAGCCAGTTGATAATCTTGAGACTGAGTCCTCATCTTGAGATGTTTGTATTTGATTTATTTCACCACTGATGTCATCCGAAATTGATGTTTCCTTTAGTTTGTTCTGAAAAGATGTCTCGACATCAAATTGATGACTAGTGGATTGAGTCATTCTAGTGTTTGTCTTTGTTAAATTTGTCAGCCACTTCCCCTTAATTGAATACAACATCTCTGCTTATTATGCACTTGGAACCAAATCTGTACACTAGATCTTGTACTATTTAACTCATTTGGATAATCAATAAAGACATTCTTCAAAGCCCTTGGTGCCAATTTCCCTTGGTTTACATAAGCATATGCTTGACAACCAAAAACCTTTAAATGTGCATAGCTTGGTGTTTGTCTAGTCCACATCTTATAAGGAGTTTTAAAACTAATTACAGAGGAAGGACTCAAATTCATTAAGTAACAAGTTGTGTTGAGAGTCTCAGCCCACGAACTTATTGGTAGCTTTGCTTACAACATCATGCATCTCAATTTCTTCATAAGAGTTCTATTCATTCTCTCAACTAAACCATTTTCTTGAGATGTTAAGCTCAATGTCTTGTGCCTTACTATGCCTTCATCTGCACAATACTTATCAAACACTGAATTGAAATATTCTAGGCCATTGTCAGTTTTCAATTTCTTAATTTTCTTGCCTATTTGATTTTCTACCAAGGCCTTTCACTCTTTAAACTTTTCACACACTTGATCTTTATGTTTAAGAGCGTATATCCAGACCCATATTGAATAATCATCTACAACAGACACAAAATACCTAGTTTGTCTTAGAGATAATTCCTGTGTAAAGTCCTATAGGTAAAATCGAATATAATCCAAAGTACCCTTAGAAGAGTGCACTGAAGATTTGAATCTTGTCCTTGTGGATTTACCTAGGACACAATCCTCACAAAATACCAAATCTTCAATGTCATCTTCACCTAAGAGCCTTTGTTTTAAAAGTAGTTTTCAACCCTTGAGACTCATATGACCAAGTCTCAAATGCCATATCCTAGTTTTATCCACTTTAGAGCTTGAGGATGTGGAAACTTCCCATGTTAAAGTGGTATCCTCTAAAATATCATGACCATTCTTCCTAGTTCCCCTTAATATCACTTGAGATCCTTTAACCACACTTAGAATACTATTTGGGACTCTGACAATACACCTAATCTGATCTATCATACTAAGTGAGATCAAGTTTTTTTAAGCTCAGGAACATGTCTCACCTGCCTTAATTCAATGACAGATTCATCATGTATTTTTAGCCTTACATTTCCTATGCCAACAACTTCATAAACAACATTGTTTCTCATCATCATTTTACCCCAACTACAAATTTGATACACAGTAAAGGGACACATGTAAACTGAGCATCTAGAGTCCAAAACTCATTTACCTTCTTGATTAAAATCTGAGGCAATCAGAACACCTGCTGACTCATATCCTTCATCTTCTACCACTGCTGCATCACTACTTTGATTTTTCTTCTCTCTTTGCTTGGATTTCTATTGCGTAAATTATCAAGTGTACTAGTTGGCAAAAGTAATATAAGGAAGAGTAGAGTATCGCCCCATATAAATTTTATATCTTGTTAGCTACTGAAATTATTTTAACTCTAATTTATTTAAACAATCGAATAGGTGAATTTAGATTAAAAATGAAAATAAAATAACTAAAAATTAAATAACTTTGTAGGCAGAAATAGAAATCACTAAGAGATTAAGGGCCGTTGGTATTGTTTTTGAATTTGTATTTTCTGAGGATAAAAATGAAAATAAAAATGGTGTTTTGCAGTTGCTGTATTTCGAATTTAAGTATGCATCTAGTATCATTTTTTGTATCCTGTATTTTAAAACTAAAAATAGTAATATGCATTCGGTAGACATAGCTGAAAACGATAAAAACAGAGAATATACGTTCAGTAATACTTTTTTCAAAAACAACTTTTACTATTAAGCATTTACATCATATTTATAGCTATAAAATAATTATTTAACTAATATATACACAAATACAACATAATAATTTAAAACAAAATTATTATAAAAAATTTAGATGATGATAAAGTTTTAGAATCAACATTAATTAAAAAAATTACATCGTCATTGTTTTTACATCATAATTAAGATATATATTACAACACATGATTTAAACAAAATAATTATAAAAAAATACATCATAGATATTATACATTACGTATGTAATCATGCCACATAGAAGCTGCAATTCTGTCTCTTGTAGCACTCATCTCAACGACACTTGCTGGAGATAAATCAATATTAGTAAGTGGCATACTAGTGTCTCCTTCTTCATTGGTAACCAAATCTTGCACATTAAAGTCCCCAAATAACCTATCACTTGCATTTTCTCTTCAAATAAAGTTATGTAAAGCGCAACATGCAATTGGAATTAGATGTTGCTTATGTAAGCTATAATTATACATATCCCTTAAAATTGAAAATCGCGCTTTTAAAACACCAAAGTATCGCTCAATTACATTACGCAATGATCAATGTCTATAATTAAACAATTCTTGGGGACCTCTAAGTGCTCGACCTGATCCTCTATAATCACGTAAATGATATCTCTCACCTCTATATGGTGTCAAAAATTCTTTCATATTTATGTATCTAGAATCCACAACATAGTAATATCCTAAAATATAGAAACAATAAAACATAACTTAATTAAAAGGTAAAGGCTAAAGATTTGAACACACACATACACACACACAAACACACGCGTGTATAAATCTCAATATTCTTACCTTCTTCCAGACGTGTAAACCCAGATTATGGTCTATTTAAGGCATCCATAAACACCCTTGAGTCATTGGCAATACCTTCCCAGCCCGTATATACAAATGTGAACATCATGTCGAAAGAACATGCACACATGATATTTTGAGTCACTTGAGTCTTTCTATCTCGATATGATATCTGTTTATGTGCTGGTGACCATGCAGCAATGTGAGTTCCATCAATTGCACCGATACACTTCTGTGAAAATATGTCAAAATTATTAATTTATTAACCAAATGTTAATGTCACATAAACATTAAAGTAACATGCATTGAATTTCTTGCCTCAAAATATAGAAAAAAAATTTAGATTGTTTCTAATCTCTGATGGTGTTTCCCCTTGAGGTTCTGGTTTTATAATGTGATTTGCCAATTGACAAAGTACTTTCAACACACGCTTAAAATGTGTAAACACAATATCTCCTGAACGTTGAAAACGCTCATATACAACCTGCACAGAACAATACATACAAGTACATTGGTACAGCATCCTTGATACAAACATGTCTATCATTCCCTAATAACTGTAGATGTTCAAGTGTGTAACACAATCGAATAAGAACTTCCTTATCCATTCGAAACATGTTATACATCCTATCCGGATGACCATTTAATAATTCTTCAACAAATTCAATACTAGATAATTGTCCTGTATACACTTGCCTTTTAATAGCACACTGTTGTTTCTCATAAATTTTTATAGGAATGGCTACCTCTAAAATCTCTTCTTCAATATATGTTAAACTATCAATATCATCATCTTTGTTGTTGTTATTGTTCATTTTTCTGTTCTGATTAAAAAAAAATCATAATTTATATCTCAAGTATATGATAATTGATCCAAAAAATAAATAAATAAACACACAAATATAAAATCATTCACCATCTAAAAATATTGTACCAAATAAATAAATAAAAACATTAGAAAGTTCAATTCACCAAAATAAAATAAAGTTCAACAAATACATTTTAGCTCATAAAAATAACATAAAGTTCGACAAACAAAAGTACTACAAAGTCCAAACCATAAAATGAACAAACACACAGTTCACAACCAATAAAATCCAAGTTAAACACATTACATTTTAAAAAATAAACTATAAACTAGTTAACCAATATTTTTTCATATGCTCAGGGATGCTCAAAAAAGCTTTCCTCTACTCATTACTAGGCATTAGCTTATCCATCAATTTGTTGTATGTATCTCCATCAATATCTCCTAATTTCTCCACAGCTTCAATACACTCTTCAATAGACCACTTTTCAATACATTGAGAAGTTGACTCCGTACTTTTGCATTTAACCATCTCCATTCTAGTATTCATCACTGAACTAGCGTTTTTAAAGTAACTGTCGAACTCACTCTTATTTTTTTTACCACGCTCAGCTGAAGTTGCAACTGGCCCACGATGCCTTTTTTTCTGTTCTAATCTTAGAAAGAGGTTCCATTGAATCATCATCCTCAATATCAACATGAACTCCATGACCAAGAAAATTTTCTTCTAATTCACGATCTTCATCTAAGGACAATGGAACTTGGCTAGAGGAAAAACGTAAATGGCCAGAAGCTGTGGTGGTGTTGAATATCTCCCTTAAGGTTTGGTAGTGCTCTAATCCTTTTTTACGATATGGCTTCACTCCAGGCAATCTTTGTGGAAAAAAATAAGTGTATAAAACCAAAAAAATAATATTTTAATTTTATACGAAACTATTTAATATACTACAAATATAGTTTTACCTTAATATATTCAGCCCAAACAACTTCCGATGTTGTGATTGTATTTGAAATAGGATCCCTACCAAACTTGATATGAGCTACTAAGTCAGAAAACTATCAATGTTTTTTGCGCAACCTATTAAACTTGGACTTTTTTTTAATAGAGAAAGTAATACTTTCATTCCATCAACTATGTGAATAAGTACAAAAATTGGGTTGGAATATCATCCACCAAATATACAAAATCATTTAGTTTTAGTGCTAGCTTTACATGCTTTAACCTGATCCGATCCTACACCTCTGTTGCAACCCAAAATATCTTAGTTCTTGTGCTTTTTTTACAAGACATTAGGTTCACGACCTCTTAAGAATCAGATTCCATAATCACTGGAATGCATCCTGCATGCTTTGCTATCTCCAACCCGAGCTGAATTGCTTCAGCTTTTACATAATCCACTTTATCCAAAAAAAATTGTGGTCTTCATAGTTGCTGCTACAACCTTGCATAACCTTGCCCTCTGGATTCCTTATGACTATTGCCAAACTAGTTCTTTGCTGGTCAGTCTTCACTGCAGCATCCACGTTAGCTTTGAACCAGCCTGCTGGTGGAGGTTTCCACCTCTTTTGGATAACATCTTCATGTCTTGAGCCTTCTTGCATCAGTGGCATTTGGATTCTTCTGTAAGCTTGCAAAACTGCTTCTGCTACCGCAGTTGACGACTGGGAATCTGCTCTTTTACTTTTGAAAATGAAGAGATTCCTCGAATGCCAAATACTCTAGCATAGTATACCCATCAGCACCATTTCAGCCTTGTTTTTTCTCCCCGTCATAGCTTGAAATAAACTGCATACATTCATATTTTTACAGAGCCCGGTCTCTTATTTAAAAGAAGTCAAATATCATATTTTTTTAGAGGCTTTACATGCAAAAAAGAGTATGAAAGATGGACTCCCCATTCTATAACACCTCTGGCACCGAGGGGATTGCACCACCTTCCTCTTCCATAAGTTCTTCGTAGTTGGCAACAAGTTATTAGTTGTTCTCCATATGAAAATTTTTACTTTTTCTGGAATTTGAAGGTACCAGATATCCATGTATGTGGTTTTCGTCTTTAACGCCAATTGATAGCCACTCTTTACTGAGTACTCCCCTTTCTTGTCATAGTGCCATACTACTTGATCTGGATTTGGTTGCCTTGGGAGAGGAATTTTTGTAATATGATCTGCATCGACTCTCAAAATTTTTGTTGAATCAGCTTTTCGTTCCATTCATGCTTTTCATTAATGAGCTCCGAAATAGTTGTCTCTAAGTGTAATTTGGGGGGTGATATCAGCTTGAAAGTGTCAGGTTTTGGAAGCCATTTACTCTTATAGACCTTCACTTGTTCACCATTTCCAATCCTCCACCTCAATCCCTTCTCAGTCATTTCTCTTCCCCAAAGAATGCTCATCCATATGAAAGATGGGTGAGAGCCAGCTTTTGCCTCCATAAAGCTTGAGTGTTTAAAATATCTAGCCTTCATTATTCTCGCTATCAATGAATTTGGCACTTGAATGATCCTTCAACCTTGTTTTGCAACAAGAGCTTGGTTGAAGCTAGACAAATTTCAAAATCCATTTCCCCCTCTACTCTTAGCTTGACACATATTCTCCCATCTTCGCTAATGAATTGGCCTGTGGTCTTTGTTGTTCCCCCACCAAAACATGGCTATGGCTTTTTGTATTTTCTTCACAGAGACCCAAGGGGAGCTTAAACACACTTATAGCATATGCCGGCACTGCATGGGCCACGACTTTTATCAAAATTTCCTTTCCACCACATGAGAACAACTTTGCGTGCCAACTGGAAATCTTGTTGAGAATTCTAAGATTGATATCATTGAAGAAATTAGTCTTGTTTCTTCCAATCGTTAAGGGCAACATAAGTTATTTCTCATGTCTAGAGACCACTGGCAGCTGAAAAGTGTCCTTTATTACCGAGATCAGCTCATGCTTTATGTTTTGACTAAAAAACATGGATGACTTTTCGAAATTAAAGATTTGCCCTAAAGCATTAGTATAACAGTCAAACACTCATTTTAATCTCCAACAATCTTTTTTTGTGGCTCTTACGAAGATCAAGCTGTCATCCGCAAATAAGAGATGGGTGATAGATAGTTCTTTGTTGAACTTGATTCCATGAATGTGCTTGTTTATTTCGGCTTGTCTTAGGAGATTAAAAAAAGCTTTTGCACAAAGAATTAATAAATATGGAGACAAAGGACATAATTGTCTTAGCCCTTTTTACGGCTTAATCAACCCTTTAGCTACCCCATTTATCAATACCGAGAAGGATGGTGTGGTTATACATCTCATGATCAACCCTATAAATTTTGAGGAAAAACCCATTTTTTTCTAAAATACATTGCAAGAACTTCTATTCCACCCTATCATATGCTTTGCTAACATCTAGTTTCAAAGCTACAATCCCATGCTTCTTCCCTTTACTAAGCATTATTTTGTGAAGGCATTCATAACCTATGATTATGCTGTCGGTTATGAGTCTATTAGGAACAAAAGCGCTTTGAGTTGGGGAGATAATATGGTTCAAAATTAGCTTCAACCTATTTGCCACAATTTTCGCAATAATTCTGTAAATAACATTACAAAGGCTAATAGGTCTATAATCCCGCACTTTCCTAGGCTCGTCAATCTTTGGAATTAAAGCAATAAAAGTATGATTCAATGAGGTGAAATTACCTCCGCCGTTAAGGACATGCATGCAGACAGCTATGACTTCTTGGTTCACAGACTTCCAGTGCTTTTGAAAGAAGGCTGCTGGAAGACCATCCGGGCCCGGAGCTTTTGTTAGGTGCATTTGACTTAGAGCTTCTGTGATTTCAGCTTCTATGTAGGGCTGATCGATATGTGCATTCATCTCACTTGAAATTTTACAGGGCATGCCTTTAAGTGCTGACTCCAGTTGATGCATCATTGGATTATTAGAGGTGAACATGTTGTCGAAATAATCACAAAAGATCCTTTCAATTTCATGAGCTTCTTCTGTCCATTTGTTCCTTTCGTCAACAATTCCTCTAATCTTGTTTTTCCTCTTTCTTGCAATAGCCTTAGAGTGAAAATACTTTGTATTTTTATATCCTTCCCATAACCATACAACCCTTGATCTTTGTCTCCATAGATTTCTTCATCAATGAGTAAATCATCTATTTGTTTCTCTATTGCCTTTATTTCAACTCCAGTAGAATATTGTTTGCTGCTCTCTCTGTAAATCTTCAGCTCTTTTATCAGCTTCTTCAATTTTTCCTCGCTGCCCCGAAATTCCTCCTTACTCCACAATTTTAACTCGGCTAGCGAATCTTTTATTGTCTTTTTAAATTGTGAAATTGGATCTTTGTAATTCCAGTTTCTTTTTGCTTTATATTCATCAAAAACTATCTTTTGACATTTCTTATAAGGGCTCCACATATCTTCATAATGGGCCTTTGAGAAAGTTCTTTTACTGTACAGCTTCATTATGCCTCTTTTTTCCATAGTCATCAGAACTGGACTATGATTGGACGTCAATGTCTCAAGATGTTCTATAGCTATTTGATGAAACATTCTTCCCCCAGGTTTTGCAGGACAGAAACCTATCTAACCTTTCTTCAACCAAGTTAGGGCCAAACCTCCTATTAGACCATATAAACAGATAGCTGTTGTAGCTTAAATCTTTTAGATCGCATCCATGGACAGCTTCACAAAAATCATTTATACTACCCACACTTTTATCTTTTCTTCTATTCTTCTCATCCAACTTTAAAATCTCGTTAAAATCTCCAAAGCAAAGCCATGGTAACGAGAGTAATCCAACTAATCTTCGTAGTAAAGTCCATGTATAACGCTTTTGGTCTGTCTCAGGATGCCCGTAAATCCTCATGCACCTCCACAAGCTACCATTTTCAGAGTGAACTACTGCATCTATATGGTGCTAGCTAAAACATTTTATATCCACCATTATCTGTGATTTCCACAACAAAGCTAACCCACCATTCCTACCTCTACTACTCACAGCAAAACAATTATCAAAATTGAGCTTCTTACCTTTATCCTGCATTTTCCCGGTTCTCATTTTAGTTTTGCACAAAAACATAATCTTAGGCCTATGCATTTAGAGAATCTTTTAGGCTTCACGAAACGCTCGGTCATTCCCCAAACCCCGAACGTTCCACCTGATGACTTTCATGGCTGTCGGTGGGGCAAGCAACCAGCCTCCATTGCTCTGTCATCTCCACATCTCCATACTGATTTATTTCCCTTCCATTTTTACTTGTTTCTATTGAGGAGCAAAGAGTAATTTTTTTTGCTGCATATTCTCCTCCGTTTTTTCAGCTGGAGTTCCTTCATAATTGTCTTCCTTTGACCTCTTTAATCTCTTTGACCCGTTGTCTGAATCCATTTTTCTTTCTACTATCCGAGCCTAAAGCTTCCACCTCCGTTTCTTAGTCTTTAAGTGTGTTGTATTTGGCTCGTCACATTCCCCACATCTTGCTTCAAGTTGGGCTTGTGTTGTGTTTTTTTCTAATTGGGCCACCCTATCATTTGGGTTATGCGATATTTATTTTTCTTCCTTCCCATTTTTTCTTTGTCCAGTTCCTCTTTCCTATTCCCTCTCATTTGTGCACGTTTTTCTCGCTTCACCTCCACTTGTTTTGAAATATTATGTCAACTCGACCTGGCCTTATCAGCTTTTGGCCGTATTTTTTTGACTTTTTTGGATTTCCCGCCTCTCCTATCCTTGGTCCACCCGTATTCTCCTCCTCTTGACTTTGGGTTAAACTGCCTTCATTTTCTAGATCATTGTTACTATCTCTTGCTTGATGCTGCTGCAAGTCTTTGCCGGCCTCACCTCTTGCTTGTATTTGCCCCTCATTGCTCTGTTTGTTGGCCTCAATCTTCCATATTTCTTTTCCTCTGTTCATTCTCAACTTTTCTTCCATTGTAATCGCTCTCAACCATGGCCCATACGCCATTTCTTTTCGAGCTTGGTTTTTATATTGAGCACATTCTTTGTATTGATGTCCAATATAGCCACGGACAAAACAAAAATCGGACAGCCTTTCATATAAAACAGGCATAGGGATGACTTTCTTTTTGGCCTGCTTTTGTCCACTTTCTCTTGTTGTTTCTTCATCGTCCATGTTCGCAACTTCTTCTTCCACCTCTTCCAAATTCTTGATTTCTGCAGCATTCTCATCTTTTAATTATACCACTTCTATTAGAGGTTTAGTCACATCCACCGAAATTCTGATTCTAATAAATTTGCCAAAGCATTCTCCAACAACATTAGTCCCCACTTCCTCCACCTTTCCGATTTCTTCGCCAATCTCTTTAATTGTCCTTCATTCATGAACATAATAGGGACATTATGTAGTCGGTGTTAGTAATATGCCCTAAAAGCCAATCGAATGGTGATTTAATTGTTAAGGGAATGATTGTATTTGAATGGCATTTTGGTATTTATAAAATGGCAAAGTTATCAATATTCATAAATTAATTTAATGAATATAGTCCAAGAAGTAAAATAGTTAAAGGAACACATTCTCGAGTATGTCGAGAATATGAAATGTGTATCCTTTGTACTATACTTCTAAAATAGTTCCTAGTGGTGGATTTATGATTGGACATTATAAATTCCTATAAATACTAGTATGTGTTATGACTCCTAATGGTATGTGATACTAATATGGATGGTGAGTTTTATATCATTGACATTAGATGTCAAGTCAAACACATAGGTACATGTTAAGAGAACAAGTTTGCTGAACTTGACCAAATATAGTAAGCCATATGGTTTTGAGTGTCAATGGCTTATTATACATTGTATCACATACTATGTTTAGTAATGATCTTTAGACCGGAGGCATAACAGATGTCTTATACATAGACATCTCTGATATGTGAATGCATAAAGATTGATTCCTAATCACGGAAGAGATCTAGCAATAGCTGTCACGGTTGGCTATGTATGAAGACAAGTGCATGGCCAACATGGAATTCATCACTTTGTAATATATGAAAAGGATTTCCTTCTGAGATAATATGAATTGGCATGAGAAATCCTTGGCCAAGGTGAAATATATTTGAAAGAGTTCAAATTATATTTTCATGCCAAGTTCATTTATATTTATTTTGAGATAAAGCACAACTGCTTAACATAATAAACCATAAGCTGTGCTTTTCTCTGGATATGGATGATGAAAAGACCAAGACATAGAGATACAATGGAATAGGTTCTATAGATCCAACAATTCTTGTTTTTCGGATAGTTGTGATATACTGCTAGGTGTCACTTATGACTTGTACAAGCTTTAAGATCAATTTTGGCAAAGCATATTACCAATGCATCTTAAGGTCATTAAAAAGGTTCTAATTGATGACTAAAGAGTTTAACATCATTTAATGAATAAAGAGTTATCATTGAAATAGTTCTACTACTTTTTAACTAAAAACCTAAAAGGTCACACACACTATAGAAATGAAAAAGGAGTTACTAGAAAATAAAAAGTTAAATTTTCTATTTTTAGGAAAATCAATATTTATATTATAATTCATTGAGAATGAATATAAATATAAATTTATCTTAAATATGATTTAAGATAGAAATTTAGATGTTCCATAAATAGTTTAAGGAACAAAATAAATTTCATAAATCCTCAATTAAACATTATGGAATGTCGAGCCCGTAAAATGACCATTTTGGACATGTTCGGGTTCATATATGATTATGGACTTCTAGACCAATTTTGGGTTTAGAATAATGGGCTTTTATTGGATCCAATATGGATTAAGAGAAAGCATTAGAACATGTCACAAGAGAAGCTCATATTTAACCATTTGATTTGATCAAAATGGGGTTAATTAATTAATTCCAAAAATTAATTAATTTAGCTATTTATTTATTTGATTAAATAATTTATTGAAGTGAAAAGATAACTTTCAATAAATAATGGCTAAGTGAGTGGGTCTAGCACATGATAATATTTGGTGCCATTATTAGAGATAATGGCAGCTTTATTTGGTGGAATGAATCATCGTGAACTAGCATTCATGTTTCTTCATTATCTCTTCATTTCTAAATGAAATTTCGAGATTCCAAATCCTATGAACTCCTAGAACACTTCTAAGAGTGGCCTGATTATAGGCATCACAATTGGGGTGCTTAAAGGATCTCAGATCGTGGCAAAACAGAAGCTGTTCGTGCAGAGCTGTATTTTTTGGACAGTATTCGTAGCTTGCTGTTTCAGTCATTTTCTCCCAATTCACGAAGTCATTTTTGAATCTGCAAGTGATTTAATTAAACTTCAATCTTTCCTCTTGATTTTAGTTTTTGAATGAAGTCGGTCCGAGGTTTCTAGAGCTTTCGCCATCTGTTTTAATTTTACTGTACAAAAGTTGTGATATTAGGAACCTCATGGAATAATGTTGTCCTTCAAGAAGTGGTATCAGAGCCATCTTCATTCAATTTCGAATTTTTGAAGCATGATTTATGTTATTTCCATTTATAATAGCACGAAGGATGATCATGGAAAGACCTAGATATTTTATGATATATTTATGTCATGCGATGATTGAATATATGCATGATTGAATGAGTTATTGATGTATTTGTTGATTTAGCCGATTTTCTAAAGGCTTAAATGGTTGTAATATTTTTAAATAGGGACTTGCATGTCCCTCCTTCTATCAAGATCTAATTGTATCCCATTACCCTAAATTTGTACCCCAATTCTTCCACATATGTAATTACTTCAAGCAAGATGATTGTAAATGGAGGGATGACGTATTTACGATGCATTGGAGGTTGGCGCAAGAAGACTTCGTGGATCGTTGCAGCACTTCCAATGATTTTTTGGCCTCTCAAATAGAAATTAATAATTGTAATAATTTAAGGCATAAGATGTCTCATAATCATTATTGTTTGCTTAATACTTAGGTGGACCATAAAACCAATTTTGGCTCAAATTGGTTTTATTAGAAAATTCCATGATCATCCTTGGTTGGTTTGTCTATAATATGCATGAGATGTATATTAGGGTGCTTAGACATATTTGAATATTGTAAATGTAATAACATGCTAAAAAGTGAGACTATAATAATGACCAAATACTCCCTAATTAAATAAACATAATTATTGTTAAGTTGTAATGATGGATATTGGGAATATTCATCATGGCCTACTAATACCAATGGAATATTTAAAATATTTTATGCTTTGGCTAGTCGTCATGGATACATGGGCTACTCATTCATTAAAATGTTGAAAATAAACCATATATCATACGATGATGTATAATTCATACATTAAGCTACCAAGAACTGTTAGGTGAGGTTAGTAAGATGTTTTGAAATATGCAAGGGTATTAAAATAAACTTAACTAAATCATTTATACTAAGAACTATTAGGTGAGGTAAACTTATGCTAATGAGAATCTGATTCCTACTAGAAACTTTTACCAATGAGAGTTTCCGTTTCTTACATATGGGAGTGTAATGAAATGATAAAATAGTGGGAGGTACTATTTGATTTAAAGACCAAAATCAAATAGATTATAATAAAATGCTAATAATTTAATTTATACTTTTTGCAGAAATAATTAATAATGAATAATCCGTTGGCGCGAATTCTGGAAAACTACCGTTTGCCAGGACCCAATTACGTTGATTGGTTAAGAAATTTAAGAATTGTTCTTAATTATGAGAAAATTAGCTATGTTCTTGATACACTTAAGCCAAATGAAATTCCTGAGGGAGCAAGTGAGGAAGAACGTGTCACTTATCAGAAGTGGCAAGATGATGACCTCAGTGCTAAACGCTATATATTGGCATCGATGTCCAATGAGCTACAAAGGCAACATGAAAATATGCCTGATGCAAGTTCCATAATACTTCTTCTACAAGAGTTGTATGGTGAACAAAGCAGAACAGTTAGATATGAGATGTCTAAGAAACTGTGCAAAATGAGAATGACTGAAGGATCGGTCAACGAGCATGTACTCAAAATGATTGACTACATAGAGCAGTTGGAAGCTCTTAATTTCTCAATGGATGGGGAATTAGATATCAATCTTATCCTACAATCCTTGCCAGAATCATTCTCTCAATTTATCATGAATTTTAACATGAATAAAATTGAGTGCAGTCTTACTGAACTGCTAAAGATGCTTAATATTGCTGAAACTTGCATAAAGAAGCCAAAATATGTTATAGCTATAGAAGGGCCCTCAACTAAAAAGCGTAAAAAGAAAAAGTTTCAACCCAAGGCTAAAGGTGGGATTGAGAAGGGGAAAGCTAATAAGCCCAATGACAAGGGAAAATGTTTCCAATGCAGTAAGGATGGGCATTAGAAGAGGAATTGCAAAGCTTACCTCAACAGCTTGAAAGTCAAGCCTAAAGAGAATCCTTGTGAAGGTATACTCATTATTGAAACTAATATTTCAATCATTTAATCTACTTCTTGGATTTTAGATTCTGCTGCAACCACACATATTTGTATGTCAATGCAGGATCTAAAAGGAAGTAGAAGACTTAAACAAGGAGAAACGTCTCTTAGAGTGGGAAATAGAGTAATGGTTGCTGCCTCAGCTATAGGGACATTTTTCTTAAAAATGATATCTGGACATGTTATAAGTTTGAATGATTGTTTATTTGCTCCTTCTGCTGTAAGGAACATAGTTTCAATTTCATGTTTATGCAAAGACAATTATGAATTTTATTTTAGAAATAAAATTTGTAAAATTTATCATGAGAATAAATATGTTGCACATGGTACTTTAGATAATGATCTTTATGTACTAAACATGAAAGAAAATAATAAGCATGTTATGAATGTAAATACCATAACACATAAATGTGAAAGAGAAGAAATAAGCCCCAAATATAAGTGGCATTTAAGGCTAGGTCATATTGGAGAAGATAGAGTCACAAAATTGGCTAAAGATGGACTAATAGGTCCATTTGGTTTAGAATCTTATCCAACTTGTGGATCATGTCTTCAAGAAAAAATGACTAGGGCACCCTTCGTTGGACGAAGTACAAGGGCCACTGATTTACTTGAACTTATACATACTGATGTATGTGGGCCATTTAATGAAATGGCAAGGGGCGGATATTACTACTTCATAACTTTTATCGACGATCACTCAAGGTATTGTTCAGTATACTTAATGAAGTATAAATCTGAAGCATTTGAAAAGTTTAAAGAATACCCAAATGAAGTAGAGAAATAGACTGGAAAAGTTATTAAAACCCTACGATCAGATCGAGGTGGTGAATATCTCAGTGGAGAATTCCAGTCTTACCTTAAAGAAAATGGTATTGTTTCACAATGGACACCTCCAGGTATACCACGGCTTAATGGAGTATCTGAGAGGAGAAATCGCACACTATTAGACATGGTGCGATCAATGGTGAGTTATACATACTTACCAATTTCTCTTTGGGGATATGCTCTCCTTACTGCAACATATGTACTACATAGAGTACCTTCCAAGAGTGTACCTAAAATACCATATGAAATATAGTATGGTAAACAACAAAGCCTAAATCATCTTAGGATTTGGGGATGTCCTGCTTTTATCAAGAGACTCAAGAGTGAGAAACTTGAAGTTAAAGCGGATAGTGGGAGGTTCATTGGATACCCAAAGGAAACTTTGGGTTATTACTTTTACATCCAATCTGATCAAAGGGTATTGGTAAATAGAAATGCTATATTTCTTGAAAAAGCGTTTATTCAAGAAGGTGGGCAAGGAAGAAAATTAGAATTTATTGAGAATTCTAATGAGGATAAATCCAATGAAGAGCCTGTTCAAGTACAAACACAAGAAACACAACAACTCCGTAGATCGAGTAGGATAATTCACCCACCAGAAAGATATGGTTTTCTTCATTAGATGAACGATATATTTTTATTGGGTGATACAGATCATAGAGATGATCCTACTAGTTACGAAGAGGCAATATCAGATATTGACTTTAAGAAATGGCTTGAAGCCATGGATTTAGAGATGGACTCTATGAGAACTAACCAAGTTTGGACTCTAGTGGATCCACCCGAAGGTATTGTACCTATTGGATGCAAGTGGATCAAAAGGAAGATAGGCTTAGATGGAAAGGGAGAGACCTATAAAGCAAGGTTGGTAGCTAAAGGTTATCGTTAAATACAAGGTATAGACAATGAGGAAACCTTTTCACCAGTAGCCATGCTAAAGTCCATCAGAATCTTATTGGCTATAGCAGCATATTGTGACTATGAGATTTGGCAAATGGATGTCAAAACTGCATTTCTTAATGGATACATTGAGGAAGATATCTATATGATGCAACCTTGTGGTTTTGAATCTAAGACAAATCCTCATAAAGTATGCAAGCTAAAAAGGTCCATTTATGGGCTAAAACAAGCCTCCAGGAGTTGGAACATCCGATTCGATGATGCAATCAAATCATTTGGTTTCATCGAGAATAAGGATGAACCATGTGTTTATAAAAGGGTCAGTGGGAGTGCAATAACTTTCCATGAAAGACCTAGGAGATGCAATATATATCTTGGGAATCAGGATTTATAGAGATCGATCCAGAAGATCAATAGGTCTATGTCAAGCCAAGTACATAGAAAAGATATTAAAGAAATTTAATATGTGGGATACCAAAAGGGGTTTTATACCCTTCAGACATGGAATTCATCTTTCTAAAAGCATAAGTCCTAAAACTTATGATGAGAGAGAACGAATGAATAAGATTCCATATGCTTCTGCAATTGGAAGTATTATGTATGTTATGCTATGTACTAAACCAGATATAGCTCATGCAGTGAGTGTCACTAGCAGATACCAGAGTAATCCGGGTGAGGAACATTGGACCGCAGTTAAGAATATCTTTAAGTACTTAAAAAGAACAAAAGATTTGTTCTTAACATATAGAGAGGGTGAGCTAAAAATTGAAGGCTTCACAGAGTCAGATTTCTAATCAGATGTAGATGACAGAAAATCTACATCAGGATTTTTATTCACTATTAATGGTGGAGCAGTAAGCTAGAAAAGTTCCAAGCAAGCAACTATTGCAGATTCTACCACTGAAGCGGAATATATAGCTGCATCAGATGCAGCAAAAGAAGCTGTTTGGATACAGAAGTTAATTCAACAACTTTAAGTGGTTCTAACCATTGCGTTGCCAATATCATTATATTGTGACAACAATGGAGCTATAACATAAGCTAAAGAACCAAGGTCTCACTAAAAGTCCAAACATATTGAGAGAAGATATCACATTATTAGAGAAATCATTGGAATGAGTGATATCACTATGCAGAAAGTAGCCTCCGCTGATAACACTGCGAATCCTCTGACTAAAGCACTTACTCAACAGCGGTTAGATCGCCATCTTGAGAAGATGGGTATGAGATACCATAGCGATTGGCTTTAGTGCAAGTGGGAGATTATTAGTAATATGCCCTAAAGGTCAATCGAATGGTGATTTGATTGTTTAGGGAATGATTGTATTTGAATAGCATTTTGATATTTATAAAATGGCAAAGTTATCAATATTCATAAATTAATTTAATGAATATAGTCCAAGAAGTAAAATAGTTAAAGGAACACATTCTCAAGTATGTCGAGAATATGAAACGTGTATCCTTTGTACTATACTTCTAAAATAGTTCCTAGTGATGGATTTATGATTGGACATTATAAATTCCTATAAACACTAGTATGTGTTATGACTCCTTATGGTATGTGATACTAAAATAGATGGTGAGTTTCATATCATTGACATGAGATGTCAAGTCAAACACATAAGTACTTATTAAGAGAACGAGTTTACTGAACTTGACCAAATATAGTAAGCCATATGGTTTTGAGTGTTAATGGCTTATTATACATTGTATCAGATACTATGTTTAGTAATGGTCTTTAGACCTGAGGCATAACAGATGTCTTATACATAGACCTCTCTGATATATGAATGCATAAAGATTGATTCCTAATCACGGAAGAGATCTAGCAATAGCTGTCACGGTTGGCTATGTATGAAGACAATTGTATGGCCAACATGGAATTCATCACTTTGTAATATACGAAAAGGATGTCCTTATGAGATAATATGAATTGGGATGAGAAATCCTTGGCCAAGGTGAAATATATTTGAAGAAGTTCAAATCATATTTTCATGCCAAGTTCATTTATATTTATTTTGAGATAAAGCACAACTGCTTAACATAATAAACCATAAGCTGTGCTTTTCTCTGGACATGGATGATGAAGAGACCAAGACATATAGATACAATGGAATAGGTTCTATAGATCCAATAATTCTTGTTATTTGGATAGTTGTGATATACTGTTAGGTGTCACTCATGACTTGTAGAAACCTTAAGATCATTATTGGCAAAGCGTATTACTAATGCATCTTAAGGTCATTAGAAAGGTTCTAATTGAAGACTAAAGAGTTTAGCATCAATTAATGAATAAAGTGTTATCATTAAAATAGTTCTACTACCTTATAACTAAGAACCTAAAAGGTCACACACAATATAGAAATGAAAAAGGAGTTACTAGAAAATAAAAAGTTAAATTTCCTATTTTTAGGAAAATCAATATTTATATTATAATTCATTGAGAATGAATATAAATATAAATATATCTTAAATATGATTTAAGATAGAAATTTAGATGTTCCATAAATAGTTTAAGGAACAAAATAAATTTCATAAATCCTCAATTAAACATTATGGAATGTCGAGCACGTAAAATGACCATTTTGGACATGTTCGGGTTCATATATGATTATGGACTTTTAGACCAATTTTGGGTTTAGAATTATGGGCTTTTATTGGATGCAATATGGATTAAGAGAAAACATTAGAACATATCACAAGAGAAGCCCATATTTAACCATTTTGATCAAAATGGGGTTAATTAATTAATTTAGCTAATTATTTATTTGATTAAATTAATTTATTGAAGTGATAGGATCACTTTCAATAAATAATTGCTAAGTGGGTGGGTCTTGCTCATGATAATGTTTGGTACCATTATTAGAGATAATGTTTGGTGCCATTATTAGAGGTGGCTTTATTTGGTGGAATGAATCATGATGAACTAGCATTCATGTTTCTTCATTATCTCTTCATTTCTAAATGAAATTCCGAGATTCCAAATCCTATGAACTCCTAGACCATTTGTAAGTGTGGACTGATTATAGGCATCACAATTGGGGTGCTTAAAGGATCTCAGATCGTGGCAAAACAGAAGTTCGTGCAGAGCTGTATTTTTCTGGACAGTGTTCGTAGCTTGCTGTTTTCAGTTGTTTTCTCCTACTTCACGTAGTCATTTTTAAAACTTCAAGTGAGGCAATTAAACTTCAATCTTTCCTCTTGATTTCGTTTTTTAATGAAGTCGACCCGAGGTTTCTAGAGCTTCAGCCATCTGTTTTAATTTTGCTGTGCAAAAGTTGCGATATTAGTAACCTTATGGACAAATGTTATCCTTCAGTTGGACCCAGAAGGATACATGGGTAAAAGATTGTTTGGGTACTTCACCAATATCACTTGGTTCAACAAGAGCTATGAGAGCTTTATCAAAGTGCCACGACCCCCCAGCTAAAATGTTCCTATTATCAGCCGCCGTTCCAAATCTGAAAATGAAGATGTTATCTCCCATTTCTTCGATTTGAACTTCTCTTATAGTTCTCCACACTTGTTGCAGAGCAGCTTTCAGTCCCACAATTTTTACTTCTCTATTCACCATGACTTTTCCAACTAAGCATCCATCTATAATCTTCTTCCCTGCCACCTTAATTTTGTTTTTCAAGGACACACTTCCTCTCCTTTCTCCACTCAAAGATATTCCCTGACATTTTTGAATCCGTTCTTCCATATCCACATTTCCACCTTAACAAACTGCTAGCTTACGAATGGAACCGAAGCTGAATCCAAGCCAATGAACAACTTGATGGAATGAAAAAAGAAAAAGAAAACATATGAACGAAAATGAAAAGCACCCAACTTGTGTGGGCGATGAAATTAGCCTCCAAAGGCTCACTTTTCAAGTCTCATTCTTTTTCTCAGAGAGAAAAAGAAAAGGACTACTTAGCACTTATTAAACTTGGACTTAAGTTGCCCTACATTGAATCTTTTTTGGCATTGTTCTAACAACTCATCACTTATAGTATTCTAAATTTTCTTAGTGAAAGTTGATGTTTGTAAATCGCCCTTTTTAACATGGTCATGTACAATACGAATAAAAATGGTTTCAATCTAGCTAGACCAATCAACCTTATCCTCAACATTAACATCATGTGAATCCATATCTTGAAAAATTAGAAAAAATAACACATATTAAATAATAATCAAATTCAACATAACATATACATATTTCAGCAACATGTCATACATTAAAAACTAAATGTTACCCGAAAAAATTATAAAAAACATATATCAAATATTAATCAAATTAAAAACACTGCTATTAAATTTTCAGATATAAACATACAATTTTTTGTACATGCTATTAATCCCCCACTCAATTTTCAGTAATGTAATAACCCCCAATATGATTAATCTACAATACTCTAGTTTCAGTACATGTTATTAATCTACAATATCATCATATTAAAAACAATTAATTAGCTGAACAAAAAAAGAAGGGTGTTTTGGAACCTATTCAACCCACTAGTTCTATCATCAGTTATGACCAATTTCTTGTTTTATAGGGTAATTTTTACCATATTCTATTAGAGAAACTAAAGTGAGATGACAAAATAATTGAATAAAAATTAAAACATTTGCCATTTCGTCAAATATGCATCATAATTTCACATTCAACATCTCTCTTTGTTTGAGGTCCCTTTAATAAACCAATAAACTCGAATTAAGCATCTCTATAAAAGAATTCCCATAAGAAATTTTTTGTTTTAATAGATTTAATCTCTAAAATAGATGAGGAAAAATCCTAGTAAGCTGACCAAAATTTGTCACTACATATAAGAAAGCTCAGAAATTTCAAGAAGCTTTAAAAATCACTCAAATCATCTCTCAAAAATTTCAGCTCATAAACAAAGTAAATACTGGCAAGTGATAGATCCAGGAGAGCAACAATGGTTGGACAAGTGCAGATCTGAGTGAGCAACAACGGTCGGGCAAGTGCAGATCCGAGAGAGCAACAATGGTCGGGCAAGTGATAGATCCGAGAGAGCAAAGACGGAGTAGCAGCAGCTGGACAAAGTCAGAGCAGCAGCGGTTACGGCAGAGACAGAGCAGCGGTAGTGGCTGAGGAGAAAGTGCAACGGCAGTGGCTAGCACACCAAGAGTGACCAAGAGAGAGTGGATTGGGAGAGAAAGATGTTGGACGAAGATAAAGGGAGGGAGAGAGTGCAGATTTGCTACAACTGGATTGAGAACAGTGAGGGGAAAGAGAGAACTGCAGTGAACTGGATTGAGAAAAATGAGGGGTGACACAACTTAAAAGTAATATTTAACTCCCAAGTATAAGAGTGTCGTGTTGTATTATAAGTCGGTGAGTCCGAGGTCGATCCACTGAGAAAAGATTTAATTTGTTTATTTTATTTTATCTAAAAATTGAAATTAAAACTTGAATATAAACAACTTAATTTAAATCAAACTATAGAATTGAACTAGTTAGGGTTATGGATCCACTCTTAGAAATAAATAAAACTTAATAAATTCTTTTTGCCAATTTTTTTAGATTTATTACCCAAAAGATTAATTATACAAATTATTATTATTTTCCCTTTAATTTTATGATGGGTTAAGTATTTATTTTGCCAAAATTTAATTTTTCTACAATAAGTCAAAATACCATTTCACCATGCCTTATATTAAGATCTTAAGAATTTATTGTGCCAAATTCATTTGTTTGTCTACAATAAATCAAATTTTCAAAATATAAAAATGTATAAAATTAAATAGAAATAATTTAATTTATAAAATTAAAAATAGAATTTGATTAAATCATATTTATTTCCTAAGAGTTTCACCTTCCCCTAACTAATATTATTTAGTTAAGCATAATTAAAATAAAAAGAAGTAGTAAAATTGAATTACTTATAAGTAAAAGTAATAAAAACAACTAAAATTGGAAATGAAAATAATTTTATTTATAAAAATAATTATACAAAATATTAAAAACACACCTGGAAATCAAGATTACAAAGAGATGAAGAGAATTTGAGAAGAAGAAAGTTGTAGAGAGATCCTTAAAAACATAAAAATGAGGCTCTATTTATAGAAAAATAAATTAATAGTCCAATGCTTTGCGGTCCATCATAAGCTTCATGCATGTGTTCCTCACAACCTTTTGATCAAGATCCAATGGTTGGTCAAACTTCAAAAGTCAACATCATACGTTGCATCGTTTGACTCGTCCGATTTGCCCAAAGAACGATTGAGATTTGGCGGGTTAATGGGTGGATGGGGTCGATCCGAATATAAAAATTCGGATCCTCCAACTTGCTTCACCAACCATTGCCACGTGGCACAATCATGACCATTGAATCATGGACGGTTGCGATTTAGTCAAAATTGCCAGCTATCCCATGCACTCATATCTATTGTAAGCTCATTTCATCATCCAATCAGTGTTCGGTCAACAGGAAAAGTCAACTTTTTTATACAAGTCCAATTTTAAGCCGATCTTCACTGATCTTAAGGTTTTCGGACCTCCGAAATCCAAATTTGACCTCCATTTATCTGTTTGGAGCCTCGAAGTATGTGAAATTAATTTTTTTCAAATAAACACATAACAATACACAAAATTAAATATATTTAAAACTTAATTAATAATTCCTAATATATTACATAAACACAAATATAAATTATAACATAATCATAAAATAACATATTGTTGCTTGATAATTTAATAATTTTTAATACTAATCAAGGGAAAAGAGAGAGCTGCAGTGAACTGGATTGAGAAAAGTGAGGACTGCAGTGAAGAGAAAATGAGGAGTATGTTTTCTTTTGTTTTTTAATTCATTTCTAGGTTTTGTTTGTGATATTTGAAGAACATGTTTAAGTTGTTTTTCAGTTGAGTAGCTATAATAATGAATCTGGATTTTGTGTTTTGTAATCTGGTTTTTGAAATTAATTGGCCGAATGTGTATTATATGTGGATTATGAAAATGAAAATGAAAATGCTGCTTGAAAAAGGGTACCAAACGGGCAGTAAGAATTAGATTAAAAATTAAAATAAAATTAAATAACTATGTAGGCAAAATAGAAATCACCAAGAGATTAAGACACTAGAATATCCGATTTCACCATAACCAATCCAATTTAATATTCTATCTATGCTATTAAAGTTTATTACCCATGTTAACAATGAAGTTTCCCAATCTATTCAATATCCTCTCTCGAGTAATATTAGAAATATATTCACATATTAACCCATTATATCTATATGTGAATTTAAATATGTAAAGATGCATTAAGCTCTATGGAAATTCTTAGAAAAAAATGCATGAATCACGTTGGCACATCTCTGTCTTTCATTCAATTCATGGTATCTATTGCACATAGCAAAAATAAATAAATCTCCTCTTGGTCTCATTATGTATCCTCAAATCATTTCAAATATTGGCCAAGTATTTAAAAGCATTAACCACAATAATGAACAATCAACTATGGAATAATAAACTAAAAATAACACAAATTTATGGAACTAAATTTTCATAGTTAGGCTACATCGTAACCCTAACAAAATAAATTAGTTCATGGGAATATAACGAGAATCCATAAATATTGTGGAGAATATTTAAGCACAACAATAAAGAAAAGGGAAAGAAAAACTCAAGAATTAATTTCGGCATTCCTTTAAATCTCTTATGGCTGCTTTGGCTTCTATTTTTCCTTCATGTGTTGCTTTTCTCTTAGCTTCCAATCGTCCCCTAGCTCTTGGCTTTTTCAATTGATGGCCTTTTACAAAGAAAGCATGTTGTCTACCTCCATTAAGTCCTAAGCCAATAAGAATGGTTAAAGCCAAACCTATGCCATAACGTGCTTGCCATTTAAAACCATGCAAAATATTTGCTTCCTCAATTAATCACAACATATGCTCTCTATGTGCATGCCATATTTGTCAACTAAATCTTCAAAGCTTCTCCCCATGTGATTGTACGCATGATGCTCGATTTAGTTAAACCTTCCTTAATTTATTTCAATTACATCTCTTTATTTTTTTTTCTTTTTTTAGTCATTCAGGCAGATATTTTTCTTAATGTTCTGATTTAATTCCTCTTTAATTCTAGATTATATTTAAAATAACAAAATATAAAAATTAGGATAAAATTAACATAATAAAATATAATTTAGCATAAAATTATCTTAAAAAATATATAAATTACTGGATCTATATATATATAGATATAGATATAGATATAGATTCATTGCTTTAACAAATTCATTGTAATAATGTGCCATTCTGATGAGACATTGTTTTGGAACTTAGAGATAGCTAGGTTAGCTAGATATGATAAATAAAATGTTAAACCTTCAGATCAACCTTGCAACTCTACTTATTCAATAACTAAATACAACCAAAGCAAGAAACCAGGAGAACTAGAGACCACCACCAAACATTATAGAGCAAGATAAAAAACCTTAAAGACTCAAGACAAAGATAACGTGGTTCGGTACCAAGGTACCTACATCCACGATCAGGAACAACAGAGCTAGAGCTTTTATTAGAAGATGAAAAAAAAAGGTTACAATGGAGTCTCACAGAGAGCAAGAACTTGATTACACTCACACACATGGAGCTTCTTCTCTCACAACAAACTTACACTGATGATCTTGTTAACCTCACACTGCTAGCTCTTTTTCTGAGGCTTCTATATATAGCTATCAGTTAGTACATCTAGTTATAACAACTAATTAAACCACCTGGGGACCCACCCTTGCTGACTCATCTTTCCACCTCAGCTTGTATAACCGAATATAACTAATTTGATTCGACAAATCTCCACCTTAGTTTACTTGATTATAGCTCTACTCATCACTGCTCTAGATTATTAGTTAACTTGACTTACAAGTTAATAACTCCAATCAAGTCGAAGGAGTTCTTGAACTTAACTGTTGGTAAAGGCTTTGTTAACATATCTGCTGGATTTACTTCAGTAGGAATTTTTATGACATTAATCATACCATTTCAAATTTTATCCCTAATAAAGTGCATCCTCACATCCACATGCTTAGTTCTTTCATGATATTTGGGGTTTTTGCTCAACTGTATAGCACTTGAGCTATCACAATTGACAGTGACTGATTCTTGTTCTAAACCCAGTTCTGTAACTAACCCTTTTAACCATAATGCTTCTTTCACAGCCTCTGCTAAAGCAATATACTCTGCCATAACAAGGCCAATCCCATATGCAACATCTGGTCTAATGCAGACCATAGCATACATAATGCTACCAACTGCACTAGAGTATGGAATTCTCCTCATATGATCAATGTCTACTTCTTCTTGTGGAGCATGTTGCTTAGAGAATTTGAAGTGTGTTGCTACTAGAGTAGTGATAGGTTTTGAGTTCACCATCCCAAACTATTGACAACCCTTTTCAGATATCCTGTTTGAGTGAGAAATAGAGTCTTGGCATGTCTGTCCCTCTTTATTTTGATTCTCAGTATCTTAACAGTAGGACCCAAATCTTTCATTTCGAGCACTGCCATTAACTCAGCCTTGAGCTTTTTAATTTCTTCTTTATGTTTACATGCTATGAGCATGTCATCAATATAGAGAAGTAGACTGATTTGATCTCTTGAGTTTAGCTTTCTAAAGTACACACAATTGTCATTTTCACTTATGTTGAAGTCATGACTTAACATAAACTCATCAAATCTCAAGTACCATTGCCGAGGAGATTGCTTCAACCCATACAAGCTTTTCTTAAGTAAGAAAACCATGTCTTCAGTTTCTTCTTTAACAAAACCCTCTAGTTGTGCATTAGAATTTCTTCTTCTAACTTTCCACGTAAGAAGGCAGTCTTCACATCCATCTGGTCTAGTTCTAAATCAAAGAAAACAGTGATGGCTAATAGGATCCTTATAGAGGAGTGTTTAACTATAGGTGAGAAGACTTCATTGAAGTCTATCCCTTCCTTTTGTGTGAAGCCCTTTGCCATAAGTCTAGCCTTGTACCTCACTGATTCATCTCCAGAAACTTTATCCTTGAGCTTGAAGATCCATTTGTATCCCACTAACCTTTTTCCAGCAGGTCTCTGAACCAGAACCCAAGTATTATTTTTCTTGAGTGATGTCATTTCATCTTCTATAGCACTAAACCATTTCCACTTGTCTCTGTTATCCACAGCTTATTCGAAATTTTCAGGTTCTTCTCCAATTATCTCATTAGCAACCATCAGTGTATAAGATATTAGGTAAGTTATCCCATATCGTTTTAGCATTTTAACTACCCTTCTTTCTCCAATTATCTCTTGCAAGCTGGTAGTTACCAAGTTCTAAGGCTTTGTTAACTCCATGATGAGACTCTGTAATCTTTTTAGTTTCTTTTAAAATGTCTTTGGACTCCACTTTCACCTTAGATTTATTAAAAGGTTTATAAAATTTAATTTCTATTCCAACCTTTTGGTGCAACATAACCTCTTCATCAAACATTACATCTCTACTGATCAGAGTTCTTGATGGATTGCCATTCAAGCACCAAATCTTATATCCCTTTATGCCTTCTGGATACCCTATAAAGTATCCTTTCATAGCCTTTGGTTCTAGCTTGCCTTGACTTGTATGTGCATAAGCTGGGCAGCCAAATACCCTGAGATTACTAAGGTTTGGTGGTTTCCCTGACTATACTACTTGAGGAGTTTTAAAGTCTAAAGCTAATAATGGGCTTCTGTTTATTAGATATGCAGCTGTATTTACAGCCTCAGCCTAGAAGTGTTTAGACAGATTTGCATTTAACAACATGCATCTGCCCTTTTCAATTAAGGTCCTATTCATTCTTTCAGCCAACCTATTTTGCTGGGGAGTGTTTCTAATTGTCCTGTGTTTAGCAATGCCCTTTGACTTATAGAAATTTTCAAAGTCCTTGTTACAGTATTTTAAACCATTGTCTGTTCTTAATCTTTTAAGCCTTTTTTTCTGTTTAATTTTCCATGAGTGCAGTCTACTCTTTGAATCTTTCAAAGTCTTCATTCTTATATTTTAGCACATAGACCCAAACTCTTCTGGAGTAGTCATTTATGAAGGTTATAAAGTATCTGGCTCCACCATGAGAAGGGACTTGTGATGGACCTCAAAGGTCTAAATGAACATAGTCTAAGGTATGTTTAGTTTCCTTTTTTCCAGAGTTGAACTTATGCCTTATTGCTTTACCAAACACACATTTTTCACAAAATTGTAAAGAGGTGATCTGATCATTTCCCACCAGCCCTTGCTTGCTCAGTTCTTTCAGTCCCTTCTCACTTATGTGTGCTAACCTTATGTGCTATAGTTTGGTTCTATCACTGCTTACAGTAGCTGTGATTGCTGGTTTAGCTATTGAGCCAATAAGTACATATAAACCATTTCTCCTTATGACCTTCATTATGACCAGAACATTTTCTTCAATATGAAGGTTACTATTTTCTGCTTTTATACTACAGCCTGCTTGATCCATTACTCATAAGGATATTAGATTCTATTTTAATTTTGGGACATATCTGACTTATTTTAGATCTCTTTCAATCCCGTCAAACATCGTAATGTTCATGGTTCCAGCTACTTTACAGGCACGATTATTACCAAGCAAGACCTTCCCACCATAAACTTGTTCAAAGGTCTTAAAAAAATCTATATTTGGACAAATATGGAAAGAGCAGCCTGAGTCGAGTATCCACTCACCTGGAGGTTTCTTTTCAGCAATAATGAGGACATCTGCATTATCTGATATTCCTTCATCTTCTGAGGTTAAAGCAGCCTTCCCATTAGTTTCTTTCTGCAATTTTTCCAGCATCTTCTTTTCAAAACAGTCTTTGATGTAATGTCCTTCTTTGTGGCAAAAATAACACTTTCTTTTCTTTTTCTTCTTGTCTCATTTGTCTTTCTGGTTATTGTTCTTCTTATCTTTGTTGAATTTCTTATCAAGTTTAACTCTGGCAACTAAGCTTTCAGCAGGGTTTAGATCTTTTCCGTCTGTTCGATTCCAGGGCATTCTTTATATCCTTTAATGTGAGTTTCTGTCTCCCATAAAGCAATGTATCAACAAAATGCTCATAGGAATCTGGAAGTGAGCTTAATAGGATTAGGGCTCTATCTTTATCCTCAAGATCTATGTTTACATTTTCAAGATCCAGAATCAGTTTGTTGAACTCATCCAAATGGTCCTTCAAAGCTGTTCCTTCCTTCATTGAAAATGTGTACAACTTTCTTTTCATATATAGTCTTTTAGCTAGTGACTTCGTCAAGAATAATTCTTCCATCTTAGCCTATAAACCAGAAGTAGTCTTTTCTTTAGCCACCTCTCTCAGCACTTCATTTGGTAGGTGTAAGATGATAATGTTATGAGCTTTGTTATTTATTATTTTTTTATTTGCACTAGAACTAGACAATCCTTCTTTTTTCCCTTTTTGGGCTTTTAAATCTTCATCTTCTTTGAGTGCAGTATCCAGCCCTTAGTGAATAAAGATTGTCCTTATTTTAAGAATCCACAAATAAAAGTCATTTTCTCCATTAAACTTTTCAAGATCGAATCTTGTAGATCCCATTTTTTTTTTTAGAATTTCTCAGAGCAAAATAGATGGACCAAGCTCTAATAACAGTTTGTTGGACCTTCAGATCAACCCTGCAACCCTGCTGATTCAATAACTAAATACAACCAAAGCAAGAAACCAGGAGAACCAGAGACCACCACCAAACATTACACAGCAAGATAAAGAACTTAAAGACTGAAGACAAAGGTAATGTGGTTCAGTACCAAGGTACCTACATCCACGATCAGGAACGTCAGAGCTAGTGCTTTTATAAGAAGATGAACAAAAAAGGTTATAATGGAGTCTTACAGAGAACAAGAACTTGCTTACACTCACACATAGAGAGCGTCTTCTCTCACAACAAACTCACACTAATGATCTCGTTAACCTCACGCTGCTAGCTCTCTTTTTGAGGCTTCTATATATAGCTATCAGTTAGTACAGCTGGTTATAACAACTAATTAAACCAACTGGGGACCCACCTTTACTGACTCAGCTTTCCACCTCAGCTTGTATAACTGAATATAACTAATTTGATTCCACATAAAATGTTATTATAATAGTTAAGATTGTGGATCTGCAAAGTATACTTTTCTACCATGGGATGCATCATGTGACTTTATGAGGAAGAAGCTTATTAGAGGTAAAGGGTATTTAATTAATATTTTTAATTACCGTTTTCAAAGAAATTCCACTTTTTGTCCCTTATTTTTTTGTGACCAATTGCATCGAAGATTATAAGAAAACCTTTTCAGATATTACAATAATCTTCGGTACAAACCCACTCATATATGTCCTAGTGTAATTAGTGATTTCATCTGGATTGATAATGACTGTATCTTATTCTTTGTTTTTAATCATAAGTCATGCATGTGGCAACAACAAGCATTGTCAGAATTCTATCAACTGTGGAATAATTCAAAAACTAAAAAAAATCCTTCTCTCTTAGAAACAATAAATCCCTTCTAGAATTCTATATTAGTGGTAATATTTTTGCATATACATTATAATTGGATGTGTTGTTTCCTTTAGATGATTTGGAATGTAGAAGACAAAAAGTTGCTCCCTGTTTAGTACTTTAGCTGCATTCAGGGCACCATTCGTGATATAATATTCCTTTTTTTTATGAAGAAAAATCAAAGATTTGAGTACTCAATATATTTCATAACTTATTCACAACTTTACTAATCATTTAGCATTGGATAGTGTTGGAGTTTCTTTTCAATTTCCACAGTTGAATTGGTGATGTCGTGTGTTTTTTCCAAAAGAAAACTCTTAGGCTACGACATTGGAAAAATCTTTTGCTTACAAATCTACAATTTCTTTAGAAAGCATGTTCCCTATCGAATTTATGCATTGTCTTGTACATTCAATGCTTTAAAAGTAGATAAGGTAAATATTTTTATAGTTCAAGTCACTTTCTTAACTAGTAGCGTATTGTTAAATTTATATAACTTGCTTTGTTGTATATCCCGGTTTCTTATTTTGTTTAGGATTCGAAGTTAAGTTGCATATGACAATGTTGGTCTTGAAATTGAAGTTTAGTTTTGCAAGCAAATTAGCTACTAGATAGTTTTGTGTAGATTCAACTACTGCTGTCTATTGGAATTGGAGTGTAGTTTTGTTAGAACATTAGCTATTGGAATGCAAGATTTTTGTTGGGGAAAAATTACGTTTTTAAATTTTTCATAACACCTTTTGAAGATCGCTCTTATATAATATATAAGAATTGGTAATCTAGAAATCGTACCTTGAAAATCTGATTTGGATTTTTCCGTTGAAGTGATTTAGGCTCCTAGATCCCGATCCGCCACCACCACTCCTTTTGGATCACGATCCGTCACCACCACGCCTGTTTGATCATGAACTGTCACCAATGATCTTCCAGGTTATGACTCAGGTTCGATCTGCACTTAACGTGTGGGCACCTTTATCACTACCAAAGCAGCCAGCACGAGAAAATTTTTCTCTCAACAATATAGAGAAAAATCTTTTTCTCCGATCTGTATAAAGTGGCTGTCTCTTTTTTTTTAAAGAAAATAAGCCTTTTATATCAACTTTTAGTAAAAACTCTAGGCTCCAAATAATCAAAAAACAAAACCGACGCTATTTTCTTTTTCAATAGGGGATCCACCTTGTAAAATAACACAAGGCCCCTTACACAAATGTTAATTAAATGGAGCCTCCCACTAAATGATATATTTAGGCTTTTGACCCAAATAACTAGTTATCTTACTTATTATTCCAGTAGTGGTGCAGTCAATTAAATGAGCTAACCTGGGGATCATTGGGGAACATACAATAGTGGCTACAATAATTAGGCCTGTAATTAAACTAGCCCAATTATTTAATTCCAAATCTACTCCACTAAAAGATTGGAACTGGCTTCCATAATTATATGCTCGAATAATAATTCCTCCCAACTCACATTGATTTCTTTACTACACAATCCTTTGTACCACATCGTTAATTAAATTGATATCTCCATTATCCAATCAATTTAATAACATCTTATGCCTTGATCCTTACTAGTTTTCTGTAATATTCATTTTCAACATACTAAATGTGTTGACACACTCTAGCCAGAGAATTCTATGATAAAGTGCCGAAAACCTATAAGGAGATGTGTTGTACAAATTCTATATTGTTAATCCATAACTCTAATACTCATAATTGCTCTCACCAAGATACCGGGTAATCTTGACCACAAGGATGTATCGTGCCTATTGGTAACTCAAATGAAATAACAATTACAATCATGAAATCATAATTAACTCAATATTAAGATTACAGTAAAATCAATGCCTATGAGATTTAATAAGTCTGACAGTTATTACAAAGTTAATTAAATCTCATATGTGATCCTATTCATTGTAGTCGTACTACATCAATAAATTCATACATGATTAAGACAAATCATTCAATGGATTTATTACAGTCTATACCTAAATAAAGTGCCCAACTTTATTTATCGATTGCGAACTGAATTTATTTAATCATAAGATAACTTGTATTTATGTTTTCTGTGAATCCATATAGTGATCACATAAATACATATAATATGATCAAATGGGCTTTAATACAAATATTAATGCAATTAAGGTACTTGAATAAAATACCTCATTAATTTTATTAATCAGAAAAAAATATTTATTACAATTAAATAAACACATATGCTTTTAAAGAAAATATTTTCCCAACAATGTGATGTTACCTTTTCTACTATTGGGCTGGAATTTGAACATACAATGCCTACACTTGGAGTATTTTTTGTATTGTGAATGGACAATTTGTTTAATTGGTACATTTTCAAGTTATTGTGATCTTGATGGATGCTCTTGATCTATTAGACATTTGATAAATTTGGTCGATGTGACTTTTGATTCGTTAGATGTTTAGTTGTACTTTGGATTTTATTTGATACACTAATTCTTTATTTAAAATTTTAATTTTTAAATTTTTTTATAAAAGTTGGGAAGTTACAAATGATATTATTTAAATATTAATAGTAAAACTAATTCCATTCTAATTATAATAAAATCCAAAAAATAATAAATTTAAATAATAGTAATTGAAATTATAAAAAAATTTCCACCAACAAATTTCAAAAATGAAAGCATTCAAATAGTTTTGAATTTCCCACTACAATATTGTTTGATATACATATGATCGTTAAAAGGGTTACTCTATGATGCTATTACAAAAATTATAGCATTAGTAGTGGTATAAATATTTGCCGTTAAATTTAATCAATAGTTTACAACACTAAAAGTTAGTTAGGATAATATTTGATTTCAATTTATTAAAAATTTAAATTTATTAATTATCAAATTCATTAAACATATTTTTTAAAGATTAAATAATAAAAAGAAAATTATAATCTATTAATACTTTTGTATTTCCTTTTAAAATATATGTATTTTTATATTAGCACAACTCAATCTTAGTTTATCTTTTTATTTGAAAGAAATTACTAGATTAGTACATATTACCATAATTAATTCAACTCAATCATTGCCAATGAGTAATTTTAAAAAAACAATGAATAAAACTAAGAATTCAAAATCATATTGTCCTATTCATAAATGAAAAAACAGGCTTGATGAACATGTGTTGTTGAAGATGGAATAATCCGTATTTGTTATTCACATATCTAAATTAATTTATATATTTGCATATTTAATTTTAATTTTGTTAGTGGTAGAAAATATTCATGGAATTATAAAAAATAAAATTATATCCATGAGCTTGAATATTATCTATTAATTATTAAGTAACTAGTTATTTGTCTGCTATATTAAATAAAATATTTAAATCTAAAAGTTCATAATAATTCAATTATCAATAACGTAAAAATTCATGCAGTGTCATAGAGAAATCCTTGTTGAAAACTATCATAAATCTAAGATGGGAAAAAATATAATATCATAACTTCTTGATAGGGACACAGATGACCGATAGTTGTTCTGTCATGCACCTCTTTTTATGAGAGGTTTTTTTTTGTCATCTATTGTCTTTTTTCAAGAAGGAATGTGGTGATTTCGTTAAATCAAAGTTGAGACTACATATCCGATTTCAGTTGGCAAAAGTTCCAGCTATACAACATTTCATTACTCTTTAGTTAGCTGAAGAATAGGCATGACCATTACATGATCTAGGGGTGCAAGGGAAATTAATATTCTAGAAGTCTTTAATTTGGTTTTGGATTTCTAAAATCACCCAAATAATCTTGTTCTGCTACCCTTTTTGTAGTTATCTATTACCTGTTTTCTAGTAGTGTTTGTTTTATTTAAAATAAAAAAAGATTGTGTCTTATTGCATAAAGATTTCATTTTTATATGTTTTATTTATTAAAAGGACATTTTAGTCATAGTTTCATGGATGATTGCATGAAAAATGTACGCATGCATTTTTATATTTTAGAATTTCTCTCGATTTAGAGGTAAATTGACGAAAATTAGTCATTTACGGTGCAATACATATATTTTACAGTCTCAGGACCATTCTATAATTGTCTTATGTGCTTAAATTAATCACAATTGAGCTCGTAACATTTTGATATTGTTGTGCAAATTTTACTGTATTCACAAGTGCATGAATCTATTGTAATATAGGTTAATAGTTACGACTGTCGATCTCACGACTAGATAGATTTAATCGTATGTAGAATTCATTTTCTAAGTTTGCATGTGAGTTGGTTGGATGTGATTTATTTATCTTAAGATTTAAAATAAAATAGCAAGAATAAATTAAAGATGAAACAATGTAAACTTAAGAGCTTGAGTATCTAGATTCACACTTAACATTTCACCATAGGCTTAATATTCATTTTTAGTTCCAATTAATTTATAAGATGGTATTTTCACTCCTCATAATCCTCATTCTGGTATTCCAAGAGTATTGAGAAGGATTAAAAGCTTTATTGACTTATTTTCCTAAGGAACAAGATCACATATTTATGCACAAAGAGAGGAATTATATATGGAAGAAACATTTCATAGAAAATATAGGATTCATTCTAAACTTAGTCGTTTGTGAGATGATTTCGTTGCATGCCTTTGGCAAGAGTAATATAGATTCCCATATTTGTTTCTAGTGGTTTGCTACTTGCCTTGTTGATGTAGAATTGAGTTGGTGTGCTGATCTTTTCCATGTTGGTACATGACTTGTGTGGTTGCATATGGTTCATGTGATGTGACTATTCGAATTCCTTATGCGGTGGGCAATGGGTCTTAATAGCTACCCTTAAGATCAGTCGAGTCATAGAGTGAACACCGAGCATGTACCAAAAGAGAAAGAAAAAAATCTTTACCCCATGGTTTGGCAAGGATTTCTTCATTTTGCTACAAAAAAGGAACATGCTTGCCTCTAAGGAGTCCTTAAGAGAGTTTTCACAAACGAAATGGACATTAATTTCAATATGGTTGAACATTGGGTTGTGCATCATGTAGATGGCGCTGTTGTTGCCATAAAGGAGGTAAAGAATGTGCGAAGTTGAGATTCCAATGTCCTACAATAAAGTAAGGATTCAAATTAGTTCAGCCATGGTGGAAGACAAAACCTAATATTTTGCTTCAGTTGTAGAGCGTCCAATAATGCTTTGTTTCTTGCTACACCATGAGATTATGTTTAACCCAAGCTAAACACAAAAGCTTGTTGTACTACATCTTGTTTTAAAGCAACTAGCCTAATCGAAGTCTAAAATTGGATATAGTTGATTGGACCTTTGTTTAAGGAATCGAAGTCCAAAATTCAGAGTGCCTTTTAAATAGAATAGGATTCTTGGAATAACCTTGAGGTCTTGTTTAGTAGGGCTCTGAACGTGTTGACAAACTTTGTAGACAGCATGAGTGATGTTTGGCATGGTGAATATGAGATATTGTAGAGTGCTGACAAGCGTACGGTAGTGAGTGGCATGTATGTGTCCTTAATTCTCACCATATAGTTGGGTTTTGACAGCCATCGGGGTTCGACTAGGGTTGAAATCAAGTAAAACAGCCTTGGTTAATAAGTCACGAGTGCATTTGGCTTGTGACAAAAATGTCTCTTAGAAATCACTGAATCTCCATTCCTAAAACGTAGCTCAATAAGCCTAAGTCTTTTAATGCAAATTGAGTGCTGAGATGGTTGGTGATGGATTGAATTTTCTCGGGATTATTTCTTGTAAAGATTACATCATCCATACATGTTGTGCAAATTTTATTGAACTGTATAGATTAATGGTGACAAGTGTCGATTCGACGAGGAGGTGGATTTTAATTATATATAGAATTAATTTTGTAAATGGGTTGTTGGATTTGTGGTGGAAGTGATTCAAATTATCCTAAAAATTGGAATTGAAATGGCGAGAAGAAATTAAAATGTAAATATATTAAATTGACGTACTTGGGTATTTGGATCCATATTAACATGCATCATGGGCTAAATATTCCTTATTAATACCAATTAAATCATGAGAGGGGAATCCACACCTCATGAACCACGCTCTAATAAATATGGTGCTAAGGGCTTATCGTGCCAAATAATAATAACCTTATACTAGGGAGTCGGTAAAATCAGGGCGGTACTAGACAAGATTATTATTATTTGTCAACAAAAAGTCAAAACATCCACAAAAACTAGAGAGGAAGAGAAAATAAATTTACCAAATAAAGCCCATGACACATGTTGAGACTTCACCTTCAACCCAAGTTTGAAGGAAAATTAACCACTCCTAATTGAACTAGGGACAAAATAGAAATTTATTAAAATACGAAGAAAATACAAGATGGAGAAGGAATTATAGAAAATGGATCCCGAAAGTGGATTCAGAGGTGCCAAATTAGGGGGGAGGCCCCATTTTTATAGATACATCGAGTAAATTATGGCCATCGGATTAAAAATAGTTTGGACGCTTAGGATTGCGTCACGTCATCAGTCAACAGTACACGTCAACAATATGCGTGAACGGTACGCAATTTGACTATGTGCCTTGAACAGTAACACAGTTTGACCACGCAGTTTAAATAGTGGCACGATTTGCACAGTAACGCAGTTTGGTTAAAAATAATCCCATGTATTGCATGTACTGTACGCGCATTTTTTGGTCCACTAATATGCTATCACGTCATCGATTAACAGTGCATAAGAATTTTAGTCCAACAGGATCTTGACACCTCATCAGTCAATACCACATCATCGATCCATCTATGTGAATAGTAACATAAACAGTACCTGTACATGTGAATAGTGACATACATGTGAATAGTGTTATTTTTCCTTTTATGCTCCTCCTAAGGCTTTCGACCGTCCTGAGTCCAAAAGTGATGTCCGTGTTACCATTTAATCTCTCGTTTATTGTGAAATGACTATGATGCCCCTAAAATACATAAAAATAAGGGTTGTTAGTAAGACTTAAAGTATAAAATGACGGTTTTCTCCTTTATAAATATGTATTTTCTAACACTCAACACACCCCCCAACCAGCTTATTGCTAGTCCCTAGCAAATAAAGCAAAAACAAAATTCAAAAATGATTTTGTTTTAAAACACTTTTGTTTATTCAATCAGACTAATGATAACAATAAAATAAAAGTATAAGCATTATCTCAAGTATAAAGAAACATCACATCCACATCAACTATTCACATGAATTAGCCCAGTAGACTTTGTCGTAGCTACCTTCAAGAATGACATGTCAAACCCCAAAATCTCATTGGAATTAGTGACACTCTTACAAAGAAATTAAATCCAACAAAAATAGTCACTCCAATGAATGGTAATTGAGAGAAAATAATCAAGACATGATATCACATGCTCTCACCAAGATAAAAGAAATACGCCCTCAAATTAGAAATAATATAATCTCAAGTCAAATAAAAATGCTAGTCAGCCCAATTTATTTATTTATTTATTTTTTCCTGCATCACTACATCCTTTTAGCCCATATAACTAGCTTCTACTTTAGACTATAGTTCCCTAAAATCAAGAAGGACTTTATTAAGACGTAACGTAGGCTAGAGACATGGCTAACAAAGAAGGAAATAGGAAAAACAAAGTATATGTTTGAGAAAAATGCAGAAGAATTTTTTTTTTTGGAAGTTGCAAGGTGGATTTCACCTATTATTGTTTCTTTTTTTTGAAACAACAATTTTTTTTGAACTAGGCATAACTTCACTATACAAAATATTTATTTACATTTTTCTCAAATATAAATAGGTGATGGATCTTATAAGATATTGGGTAATACTCCAAATCGGAGTGGGTCAAGATGATAAGCTGACAAGGAAATTTTTTTTTTTAAGGCTTAAAAGGGTTAACTATGGATATTTGACAAAAGGGATGGCTAGAAAGGCTCAAACGGATCAAAGATGGCCTTTCCATTATCTTTTAGGGCTCTAAATAATCTTCCATATTTACTAATTAGATGGGCCTCCAAATGTAGCAACACACATTTTTTTCTTTTTTTTTCCTTTTTTTAATTTACAATTTTTTTAGGGTTAACTGTAAAGAAATCTAGAGATCGTGTATACAATAAGAAATTGCTAAGCTGTATAAAGAATGGGCAAAAGGGTTACTCTCCAAGAAAAATGATAGGCTCAAAAACTCACTTGGTATTTATTATAACATGTTCATTCCTTCAAGCAACTCATATTTGTCTCCGACATCAACATATAGAGTAGCAAACATAGCGTAACATCACTTCAGACTAAAGATAATACAAATACTAAAACTTGAAATTCATCATGTCATCCAATGTTAAAACAAATCACAATTTTTTTTAACGATAGCTTACCCCCCAATCTATTCTAAACATGAAAGGAAAATATACATGCAGAAATGTGAAAATAATGCAGAAAAACTAATTAGAAAATGATAGAAAATATTTTTTTTTAACTTAAGAAGATGCATTTCTAGAATTACTACACTCCAAATTCAACCATCTTCAACTCAAAAAAATTTTGAAAATGTATATTTATAACCGAGAAATTAAAAAGAAGAAGAAAAATGAACATTAAAACATAATAAAGAAAAAGAAAATATCTGAAATTTTTAATTTTTTTTAAATGATGAAGATGTGTTTCTAGAGTCACTACACTCCATATTCAGCCATCTTCAACACAAAAAGTTAGCAAAAGTTAGTTTCTACAACAAAAAATTAGTAAAAACTTAACCAATATTCCACAATTGTCGATTATTCCCTCCCCCCAACCAGAATGAAACATTGTCCTCAATGTTTTATAGGAAAGAAGTAGAGATTAGAAGACATCACCTGGGTGGTTCAACACAGAAGAAAATATTTACAGGCGGAGAGTTAAATCTAATTTGTACTTCTTAATGCGGCTACTGTTACCGTCATCATTTGGACGCTCCAACACAAAGTTCTAGGGGTCTGGCTCCAGTTTATAAGCTTGTAACATATCAAGTAGCTCATTAGTAGTGTGAGCACAAATAAAAAACTTCTTTGCATTGGAAAGAACGAAATAATTTTTTATTGTATGGTTAAGAAATGCGATAAAGCCGTCATAAAAATTATTGACATTTAACAAACCGATGGGTTTCTAGTTAATGTGAAGATAGGCCCAAGATGCTAGTGTGATATGTGCCTCTAGTGTTGCAAGATCTCCTGGAAGGAAAATAAAAGCATCAGCATGATTAAGCTTTCAGTTATTCGTTCTTGCATACCTGAGATGACTAACTCTTCTCTAGTCGGTGAGTCAGACAAACTGCCCGAAGGTTTTAGGACTCTTGGGATGATGCCTAACACTTGGCTTCCTCTGACAAAAGCAACTTCTAAGACCAATTTTGATAACCCTTAGTTACCTCCTCTATACACCAAGTGTAATTTTCTCTCTGCTATGCTTCGACCAAGATCTATGGCTTCATCAATGAACTCTTTATGTTTGTCATAGGTAAATTCAGAAAGCACACAAATGTTCTTGAATTGTCTGTTGTGAGTAGTTGCCATTGGAATATTTCTCAAAAATAATTTGTGAGTGCTTAACAAAAAGTCATATTTAAGAATCTTGGTGACAGTGGATCACAATTGTGTATGAGATGGCATGTCAGTGTCAAATAATGCATAAAGCACATGGCTCGATAGTTAAAAAGCAAACAGTAAAAAGGAAAAAAACAAACAGTAATAAAGTTATTAAAGACAATAATGCAAACAATAAAACAACAGTGAAATTAAATAAAATAACAGTAAAGTAAAAGGATGTTTATAGGTAGTTGCGATTGTGGCTCACATCTTCCTCTGGTTTTACGTCCAGAAACATCTTGAACACCCTCTAGAGGTCGAGGATGGGCTTCCCATCCAATTTTCTTATGAACTGGCAAACAGGGTCGTTTATAGTCAAATTCTCGAGACTATATCGTGCATGCTCTTTCTAGAATAATGGCCATAACTGGAGAATCGCTCCTTGCACATATCTACTGGGATGCGTTTCAAGAGATAGAAGGATATCATCCAAGGACTCCTTATTCAAGCCATCCCTAATGAATTGAATCTTATCTTCCATGTTATCAGACACCATTCCTACCAATCGTACTTTCGCTTCGATTTACCAACGGATGTCAGCAGGTATGTTATTCCTCATGAGCAATCGCATGCGTTCGGATCGAGCTTTATAGGTCGTAAGAAGGGCATTCTGAGGAAGTGAAGGGAATCGCTTATGAAGTTTCGCTAGAATCTCGATTCTGTCCATACCTTCGCCTCAGATCATCAGTTATTATGGGAAAAGTGAAGTAACCGACTTGATGGTCATAGAGTACTGTTATCCGCCAGTAACAAATTATAGCACACAAACAGAAAAAAATTAAAACACATAAAGAAAATTAAAATTATCCTCTTATTGAATTTACCTCAAGCTCCAACTAGATGTCATAAACACTTCTCTCAATATCTCTGAGTTGGCGTTCAAAACCCTCAACATAGGCTCCTAACTCTGGTGATTGTAGAGCCCAAATGCGATGTATTTTACAAAATTGAATCTGCCTTTTAAGATAAGTTTTGACACGTTGAAGTGGTTTAAGAATGTTTAGGAGGAACGGTCTAAGTATGGTACTCATGATTAACGATGATAAGAGAAAACTTAATGATAAACACACTTATGCAAAAATAATTTCAATTAGCAAAAGAATAATAAAAAGAAAGAAAGAAAAATCAATCCACCGAAAAGAAAAAAATCAATTCAAATTTAGTGGGTCACTCAAATTTTTTTCGGTGTCTTCTCTATGTGGTTGGTACTCTAGATATGGCTTTAATCTTTGACCATTAACTTTAAATGTAACACCGTTCTTTGGGTCTTTAATTTCAATTGTCCCATGTGAAAAAACAGTATGAACAATAAATGGGCCAGACCAAGGAGAGTGTAACTTACCTGGGAATAGGTACAATAGAGAATTGAACAAAAGCACTTTCTGACCTGGAGTGAAAGATTTTATCATAATTTGCTTATCATGGAAGACTTTCATTCGTTGCTTGTAAATCTTGGCATTTTCGTATGCGTCATTGTAAATTTCTTCAAGTTCTGCCAGTTATAATCTTCTTTCTGAGCAGGCTTGCTGCATGTCAAAATTGAATTTCTTGATGGCCCAATATGCACGATGCTCGAGTTCCACAGGTAAGTGCCAAGCTTTGCCATACACTAGCCTGTAGGGTGACATCCCAATCGGGGTCTTGAAAGCCGTTCTATATGCCCATAATGCATCATCAAGTCTTAATGACCAATCTTTTCTGTCTGGCCTCACCGTCTTTTCTAATATGTGCTTTATTTCTCGATTGGAGATCTCAACTTGGCCACTGGTTTGTGGATGATATGGGGTCACCACTTTGTGAGTGATTGAATACTTCATCAAAAGAGCTTTGAATGCTTTGTTACAAAAGTGGGCACTACCATCACTGATTATCGCTCGAGGGAATCCAAAGCGCAAAACATGCTTTTCAAAAATCCTATTACTACCTTGTGATCATTAGTTCTACATGGATTGCGTCTACCCATTTTGATACGTAGTCAACAGCAACCAATATGTATTGATGGCCAAAAGAAGGAGAAAAGGGTCCCATAAAGTTGATATGCCATACGTCAAAAATCTCAACCACTAAAATTAGATTTAGTGGCATCATATTCCTTCGCGTATTGCTTCCCATTCGTTAAAACCTATCACATGAAGAACAGAAAGTGTAAGCGTCTTGAAATATAGTTGGCCAATAGAAACTACATTGTAAAACTTTTGTAGCTGTTTTCTTAGCACTGAAATGGCCTCTACAAGCTTGTTCATGGCAGAATGAAAGGATATTGTGAATTTCACTTTCTGGGACACATCGTCTGATAATTTGATCTGCATAATACTTGTACAAATACGGGTCATCCTAAAAAAAATTCTTTATTTCTGTAAAGAATTTAGCCTTGTCGTGCTTGGTCCAATGCTCTGGAAGTTGACCTGTAACAAGATAATTAACGATATTAGCATACCAAGGTAATACTTCCACACTCATTAATTGTTCATCTGGAAATGACTCATTTAATATTAAAGGTTCAGAAATTGTGTCAAAATGGAGACAAGAGAGATGGTCTGCCACAACATTTCTGTGCCTTTCTTATCTTTGAATTCCAAGTCAAATTCCTACAAAAGTAACACCCAAGGAATTAGTCTAGCTTTTACATCTTTCTCTGTGAGAAGATATTTAAGAGCAACATGATCTGTGAACACAATTATTTTGCAACCAATGAGATAAAATCGAATTTTTTCCAGTGCAAACACTACGGCTAGCATTTCTTTTTCAGCAGTTGAATAGTTAAACTGTGCATCATTCAATATTATACTAGCATAGTAAATAACATGGGGAATCTAATCAACTCTTTATCCTAATACTGCTCCTATTGTATAATCATATGCATCACACATGAGCTTAAATGGTAAGCTCCAGTTTAGAGGCTGAATGATGGGTGATGACGTCAATAATTGCTTTAATTTTTCAAATGCCACAAGACATGAATCATTAAAGATAAAAGGTACATCCTTAGCAAGTAAATTGTATAAGGGTCTCGATTAATGGGGATGTGCTTCCCTGAATTCTGTATTGGTTGAGTGTCAATTACAATGAAATCAACAGGAAAATAAAACTTGTCTACTTGGATAAGCACGTCCTCCATAATACCACGAGGCATTTTTGTGAACCGATCTGCAATTTGTAACACCACTGGAGTTGGGCGTAATTCTCCAAGTCCAAGTTTCACGAAAACTAAATAAGGCAACAGATTTACACTAGCTCCTAAATCCAACAAAGCATTCTCAATTGTGTGGTTCCCTATGCTACATGAGATAGTGGGGGAACCTGGATCTTTACATTTTAAAGGAATTTTATGTTATAGGATAGAACTAACGTTTTTTTATTAAAAATGCATTCTTTTAAACATGCATGTTTCTTTTTTTAATACAAAGGTTTTTAAGAAGCTTGACATAAAATGGAACTTACTTTATAGTATCAAGTAAAGAGATGTTAATACTTACCTGTTTAAAGATTTCAAGAATCTCACCTGTGGATTTTCCCTTTTTTCCTTTAGCTAACCTCTGAGGAAATGGAGTTTTGAGAACATATTCTCGTGGGTTGGTTTCTTCTTTCTCCTCCGGTGACAAGTCCTCAACACTTACAGGTACAATTTGATTTTCTTTTGTTACCGGCATCTCCACTTTGTTGTCGACTCCTTTTCTTTTTCGCAAGGTCATGACGGCTTTGACCTTTCCATGTTGCTGTGGTGAACTGGTACTTGCTTCATGCACTCCCTTAGGGTTAGGCACTAGTTGACTTAGAAATTTACCTTTCTCAACAATCATTGCCAAAGTTTGAACTAAAGAAGTAAGTTGTCCCACCATCTTCTCCAGGTTTGAAACTGATTGGGTTTGCGAGTTGAAGCCTGCTCTCAACTTGTTTCATAGTCCATCAATGGTGCGGTCCTGTTGCTCAATCGTGGAGTGAGTAGTATTCATGAAATTCTGGAATGCATCCTCCCATGGTCTAGGTTGATAGTGGTTCTGGTTCTGATTATATGATCTAAATGGTGGCTAAAAGGCTTGAGGATTTTGAGGAATTGGTTGCATTGGTGGAGCTGGAGCAGCTGGTCCATTCTGTTGGAATCCTTGAGACCATGAAAAATTAGGGTGGTCTTTCCATCTAGAGTTATATGTGTTAGAGTATGGGTTCTAATTTGATGGTTTTCTCATTACACCTATGGCGTTGGCTTGGTCTGAGTATGAGTCATGGTCATGTGATTCTGTTGATTTTAGCAGTCGATAACGATGTTATTTGTCGAGCGAGACCTTCAACCATCTCCTTGACTTCTTTGATTCTTGAAGTTGACTCACCAATTTGAACCTCATTTACTCCCTTAATTCTTCTAGTATTCTTGAGTGATCGACTCCGTTGTTGGGAATTATCCGCTTGTCGCTGGAAGAATTCCCAAATCTCTTATGCACTTTTTGACATTAGCTCTCCTCCACTTGTTGCCATTAGCCATTCTTGCACATTCGGCAATAATCCCTCCAAAAAGTATTGGCATTGGTGCCATTTCTCGTACCCATGATGTGGACACTTCAAGAGTAGCCCATTGAATCGCTCCCATGTTTCGAAAAACTACTCGTCCTCTCTTTGGGTAAACTCCGAGATTTCCCATGATATGCTATTAGCAGGCAATGTATTAAGCCATGAACGAGCTCTATCCTTTAAAGAAAATAGGACTAATATGAGTTTAACATCATGATCTAAAAATTTCTCATATTTAAATGTTTGAAAATAGCGTGAAAATCATTCAAATGATTGTATGGGTCCTTATTTTCTAGGCCATAGAATTTGGGGAGACAATTTAGCACACTAGGTTTTAATTTAAAACTCCTAGCAGCTACATTTGGGTATCTTATGCATGTGTGCTCAAATTAACTAAAGGACTGAAGTAGTCCTTAAATGGCCTCTCCTGTGGTTGCAAATCCATTTCATTTTTTATTTTTTACGTGTGCGAAGTGTTTTCTCAAGTTCGATGTCTATAAGTTCAAGAATAGGTAATAATGACCTACGACCATGCATGCAAAACAAATAAAATAAAAATAAAGATGGAAACAAAACAAATAGAAATAAAGAAGAGGGAGAAATTACGATACTAATCTTATTGCGCTATTACAACCTTACTATCAAAATATAAAAAAATACATGAAATAAATTAACTAAAAAAGAATTTATAAGATAAACAAAAAAAATTACAAAGAAAAATAAATTGAAAATTAAATTACAGAATTTTAAAGAAGAGTAAAAGAGAAGAAATACTAACATTTAAATGTAGATTCACCTTTTTTTCTTTTCTTTTTTAAAAATGGAAGAAAACAATTAAATGGAAATATTCCCAAAAATTAATTCTATGAATTAAAATTACTTACCTCCCCGACATTGGCGCCAAAAACTTGTTGTGCAAATTTTATTGAACTCGCAAGCGCACGAATCTGTTGTAGTATAGATTAATGGTGACGAGTGTCGATCCCACGAGGAGGTGAATTTTAATTATATATATAATTAATTTTGTAAATGGGTGGTTGGATTTGTGGTGAAAGTGATTCAAATTATCCTAAAAATTAAAATTGAAATGGCGAGAAGAAATTAAAGTGTAAATCTATTAAATTGACGTACTTGGGTATCTGGATCCGTATCAACATGCATCATGGGCTAAATATTCCTTATTAATACCAATTAAATCATGAGGGGGGAGTCCACACCTCATGAACCACGCTCTAATAAATATGGTGCTAAGGGCTTATCGTGCCAAATAATAATAACCTTATACTAGGGAGCCGGTAAAACTAGGGCGGTACTAGACAAGATTATTATTATTTGTAAAAAAAAGTCAAAACATCCACAAAAACTAGAGGGGAAGAGAAAATAAATTTACCAAATAAAGCCCGTGACACATGTTGAGACTTCACCTTTAACCCAAGCTTGAAAGAAAATTAGCCACTTATAATTGAACTAGGGGTAAAGTGGAAATTTATTAAAATACATAGAAAATACAAGATGGAGAAGGAATTACAGAAAATGGATCCTAAAAGTGGATTCAGAGGTACCAAATTAGGAGGGGAGGCCCCCTTTTTATAGATACATCGAGTAAATTATGGCCAGCGGATTAAAAACTGTTTGGACGCTCAAGATTACGCCAGGTTATCAGCCAACGGTACAAGTCAACAGTACGCATGAACAGTACGTAGTTTGGCTATGCGGCTTGAACAGTAACACCGTTTGACCACATGGTTTAAATAGTGACACAGTTTGCACAGTAACGCGGTTTGGTTGAAAATAATCCCATGTGTTGCATGTACCGTACGCGCATTTTTTAGTCCACTTCATCAATCAACAGTGCATAAGAATTTTAGTCCAATAGGTCTTGACACCTCATCAGTCAATGCCACATCATCGGTCAATGTCACGTCATCGATCCGTCTATATGAACAGTAACGTAGACAGTACCTATACAAGTGAACAGTGCCGTATATGTGAACAATGCCCTTTTTCCTTTTATACTCCTCCTAAGGTTTTCAACTGTCCTGAGTTCAAAAGTGATGTCCGTTTTGCCATTTGATCTCTCGTTTATTGTGAAATGACTATAATGCCCCTAAAATATATAAAATACTTAATTAAAATAAAAGACACATAATTAAATTACAAAAAGTTAAAACACATAAAAATAAGGAATGATCAACTTTGCAACTTATAAAACCAAGCTCTAAAAGTGCAAATGATAAATACTTAAGCCAAGAATGAGTCCATAGAAGGATTTGTAAGTAAACAAACATGGTCGGGAAGATTTTGGTCCGTAAAGGCAGGTAGCTGCTCCATGCAAGTAGTTTCTTTTAGTTGATCATGAAGAAAATCATTTCGAATATCTAGTTGTTTAATGAACCATTTAGAACTAATTGGAAGTACTAAGACAAGCCATACCATAGTTGGCTATATGACAAGGCTGAAAGTCTCATCAAAATCAATGTCATGAACTTGTGTGTATCCCTTCGCAACTAACGGGGTTTTAATCGATCTATTATACCATCTTCTCTATACATGGTTTTATGGACCCACTTCGAACCAATTACATTAGCATTACGAGGTCGAGGTACTAAGGTAGTGTCTTATTTTGATGGAGGGTAACAAGTTCTTCAGCCATCGCTTGTAGCCATAGAGGATGTTTAGAGTAGATTTTAATGTTTTCAGTTTGGTCATAGTGGCATGATCAGTTTGAAGAGCTAAGGCTAGATTTCATTTGAGCATCTTGTGTGTCAGTATAGGATGGGTATTTAGAGAATCTATTATTTTTACAGGAGATGTTTAGCTCAACAAATAAATTTCCTGAGAGATCGTTCAAGGCACACAGGTCACGATTGTTACTATCTGAAGTTTGTTCTAAATTCTTGTTGGTGTTATTGGATAAGAGGCTCTTATGAGGTGAATTTGCAGAGGGATTTTTGAGTAAAGAGGCATGAGGTTCATAAAGGTTTTCAATTATCATAGCATTGTTTAGAAGGCTTTAAGTGGGAGATAATGGTTCATTCATATTTGGGGATACAGCAGTGTTGTTTGGAGTAGCAACTTTAATGTGCCCAAGAGAAGTATTGTTGAATGACTCTATCAAAGTTGTTGGGGGACATTGTGATACATCTAGAGTAGTGGGAATGCTACAAGCATCTTGCACATAAGAAGAATCTTTCAGATTTTGATAAGGAATGCATAATTCATTAGAGATCAGAAGGTGAGAAATATAAATTCTATTGTTTTGTGGAAAGAAACAGCAGTACCCGTTAGTAATGGGGCTGTAACTAATAAAAATGCAAGGAAGAGTTTTTTTTTTCAAACTAGGTTTATTGTAATCCTATAGAGAATGAAAACAACGATAACCAAAAATTTCAATTTCATTGTGATTGGGAGTTTCCTTGAAAAGTAACTCATTTAAGTACGTTCACTTAAATTTATTAATGAGATATACGACTGTTAAAACAAGCCCCCACCTACTATTTTAATGGTAACAAAGATTCAAATAACATAGTAAGAGCAATCTCTAGTATATGTCTGTGTTTCCTTTCTGTAACTCCATTTTGTTAAGGAGAATAATGACATGAAGTATGTTTGATAATTCTAAATTGTTGAAGGTGTCATTGGAAAATGATAGAGCTAAATTCTCCTCTACCATCACTTTGAAAAATTTTGATCTTTCATTCCATCTTATTTTCCACCTGTTTTTGGAATTTAAAGAAACACTAAAAAAAATCAGATTTTGATTTTAAAGGAAATAATCAATAATAACATGAGCAATCATCCACAAATAATGCTTAGTAACGAAAACCTTGCTTGCAAGCAAGTTGAGCAGGGCCTCACAAGTCAAAGTGAATTTTATTAAGGGAAAATAAAAAATTTTATTAGATAAACTGGGAATTTAAAGTTTTTGCCTAATTGGCATGAAACACGAATATTAGTGTTTTTATTTCAATTGGTTACATTGATAGATCCATTAGTGTGCAAGACTTGCAATATTTTAGGACTTGGATGGCCAAGTCTCTTATGCCACATGTATTGGTTTTTGGAGCATGTACAAGTCCCTATGCCTAGTTCCTTAAGGCAGTAGCTGGTTCTCCTTGCTTTTTATAACAAATAAAAAAGATTTAAAGGGAAATTATCCACTGTCCACCCATTTTTTCACCGTTTTTCAAAAATACGCAATTCTTTTTTTGTTGAAATCCACCTGAAATTACATTTATTTTCACTTTTCCACTTCTGTTTGGAGACCATTATAACTTTTTTAACATTGTAAGGGTAAAATCGTCATTTTATAATGACACAGTGGTGGATAGGTGTAAAACAATACAACTTCAAGTGGAGGTCAGAAAAAAATTAAGAATTGTGTATTTTTGAAAAAGTACGAAAAAAACAAGTGGTCGATGGATAAATTATTTTTTTACATTTGAGGGTGAAAAGGTCATTTAAGCAATACTCCGTTAATTTCCTTAACGAATTCCAAATGGAAGTGGAAAAGTGAAAAGAAATGTAACTTTAGGTGGGTTTCAGCAAAAAAAAAGGAATTGTGTATTTTTGAAAAAGTTAGAAAAAAACGAGTGGATGGTGGATAATTTCCCAGATTTAAATTCTACATAACAATTTATATCATCCACAAGTTTGTTTACTAATAGGAGGTTCTTTTTTTGTTTGGGAACAATAAAAAAAATTTTAAGTTTAATTTCCCATGTGTGGTATCACCAATATGAAAAATACATAAACTTCGGCAATTCCGTACAAAAGTCTTATCAAAACTATTGTAGGTATGAATTTCTTCAACTTACCAGTGTTATTTACTATGTGGGTAATAGCATCTGAATCAGTAAAAAGTAGTGCATCATCCAAGGGCTTGTGGTGCTTCTACTTTAAAGGTTAAGTAGTCATACCAAATCTGTTGTTGGGTAATTTTTATTGTTACAAGTGTCAATATACAAGTGTACACAACAATTAATATACTATGAGTATTCAGATTGTCTCCACATAGATTAATGTTATAGGATCTGCTACAACAATCTTAATAGTGTAATTTCAGGCTAAAATAAAATAATCCATGAAATTAATGAACTAATGAAATTACAAATGGAATAAACAAAATGCAATAAGGAAAATCTCAAATAAAAATCTGGGATGTACTTAATGAGAAAGGAGCAGTTGAGTGATTAAATTAACTTAATTGTATTGACCATTTTTCCAATTAAAATTCTGTTGCTACAGCATCAACTACAGCACTGGGCAGAATCCATCATGCATCCTTAGCTGTCGTCTTTTAGATATCTTATATCTAGATGCAACCTAACAGTGAATTGTTACGTTAGCATTAGATATAACATTATGCATTCCCGGTTCCAATTGCCCTAGAAGGTTAATCCCTAAGTCTAGTTCTTCACTAATTTTAGACAAAACATAGCCCTATTCAAATCCAGATTAACTCAACTCGAAAAACTTAATCTAAAATCATGTATTGTCTTAATTTGTTTCACTAAGTCATACCTTTTTTAGGCTTCTTCTTAGCTAGTGTCCACTAAATGAGTGGTCAACCGAAATAGGGAATTGTAATAAGTAAAATCAAGACAAAGTGCTATAGCAAATTCAGAGCAATACACATATATCAGTCAAATAGCCATTAAGCTTGTTATCACTCAACCACAACAAAGTTTAGTTCATGATTTGTGATAAAATAGTAACAAGAATCATTTTGGTCATCAAATACATTCCTATAAAGAAATAAAAACAAGAAAATAAGATAAGGAATTAAGTTCTGCTAAGTCTTTGCGATCTCTCCTTCTTTTTCTCCTTAAGTCCTATGTTGCAACCCTCAAATCTCTCTTATTTTTCTTAAGTGACGACTCTTTTTTTTTCTTTTTCATATGAGCTCCTTTTATATCTTGGAATTAAGGCACCAAAAAGTGTGTGGTTGCATGTCTCCCATTTTTGGAAACCTCAAATCGTAATCCTTTTGTGCCCGTTGCTGCTTTGTGAGTTAGCATACGCAAAATCTTATTTGCAATTGCTACGGGATTGCTGCAGCAATAACTACAACATCATCTCTATTCCAGACTTGTTTTATTTCTCTGTAGTCAAGTTCTTTTGCCATCTCTACAAGTCTATTGCTGCAGCTTCCATCTATAAAGCTTGAACTTTTTGGTTCCCCTACAATCATGCACATAATCAGAGCACAAAGTGATCTAAAACACAATCAATTTATTAAAATTTTCTTTTTTTTATAATATATATACCTTTTTGTGTAACATTGATTTTTCATGTAAATGTCTATCACTTGTAATGATGACGCCCAATTACTTGACCAATGGATAAATCAGAGATGCTGCAGAACAAGCATCTAAGATGCTATGACATAGTCATATCGAAAGACACCTTCAACTCAAGGCTGAACATGGGGCTCATGAACAAACCTCTCTACTCAATATCCTACATGGAGGATCTATTTATTTTCTTTTTTTTTGTTGGGCTGCCACAACGATGCTCATACCTCTCACTGCCTTTTTACTTTGGGCAGAGTTGGCTTTATTTTCTTAGGTTTTGGTTCTTCTGGTGCTCATATTATTGCAGCACCTCTAGAAGGTTGTGCTCTTTTTTTTTTTTTTGTTACAAGCCCTTGGAGTTGATACATAAGACTTGGTTGGAGTTTTCTTTGCAATGGATGATGAAAGAGCTATTGCTACTAATTGTTCAGTAGTTATGCTCGCAAAGATTTCTCTCAAACTCCTTTTTACTTTTTCTGTCATTGTAGCCCTGCTAATGGCCTCCTTTAAAGTTGTATCAATATCCTCTTTTTTCTCTATCTCCGACTCCACGTCAATCAAAATTTTCTCTTTACCTTTGCTCTTGGGACTAAAAAAAAGTGGTTCATCTTCCTTTTCTCTTTACTTTCTGATTCATCTTCTGTTGTAGTATCTTCAGCTTCCCTTTGTTTTTACTACTTCTTTTCTTCAGGCTCTCCTTCATTCTATGCTTCTGCACTTGCTTTTACTGGAGTAGTCTGGCCAAATCTTTAGAAATTAAACTGCTGCAACAGTGAGTCATGGAAATATTCATGTTTGCTCTTTATATATCTAGCAAATTGATACTCTGGTGCTTTAAGACGCACTAAATAAGTCTAAAAACTCTTATTTTCTTTCTATTATGCTTGGACACATGTATTTTTACTTTGATTGAGCTCTTGTAGCATTTTTTTAATCTCTTCTGTTTACTTTGCTTTAGCTGCAGTACGGTGATCTGGAGTTGCTGTAGTAGTAGATTCCACAGTAATCCTTTGTACTCTCCTAACTGTCATAGCCAGATAATTCTTCACTTTCTCACCACTTGCCTTAAATATCTCACAAATGCCTGTGATAAGTGAAGGAAATAATATGGCAGTAGACTTTTACTTCTTTGTTGAACACTCTCTAATTTCTTGTGCAACAATCTTTCCAACATCAATGGCTAGACGCATAACTATAACATAAAGTGAAATTCCTGTTATGCAACCCAAGAAGGGCGTGAATTGGGATTCACTAAAAATTATTCGAAAGACAAAGCTCAAAGCAAATCGTTAAAAAATTAAAGAAATAACAAACAAATCAATCACAATATAAAGAGATAAGGGAAGAGAGATTCAAACACGAAGATTTTTACATGGTTCGGCCAGCCTCACTTACCTCCATGCCTCCAAGCTTTCCAAGCTTGAGGATTTCACTAAGAAAACCTCCAAGGCTTCAAATGCCTATACTTGACTTCAAATGTATCAATAAACCTTTACAATGAGAGATTATAACCAATCTCATAACCCAAGTGTCTCCCAACATTCACAATCGCTCAAACCAAAAATTATAAATTTTGTTCTTCACGCACATGATACTTAAGATTACAAATCAATCCCCAATGTGTGAATAAATGAAGGAAGAATGAATTTTAAAGCTCTATGAAGGTTGTAATCTCGATTATAAGCTTAGTGATAGTGTTGTAATCAACTTCTGTTTGAATTTAAATGAGCTTATTTATAATTGGAACTGAAAAATAGTCATTACAGACTGTCTGCTCGTACTACTTATTCTGGTCAAAGGTACCGTTGAACTAGATTTCAAATTAACAGTTGACCGTTTGTCATTACCCTTTTGCCGTTAAGTTCTAAAGACATGCAAAACAAACTCCAACTTTTCGTTCTCTTTAAACGGTTAAAGATTAACAAGAAATGAGATTATGAAATTAATTGGTTAACTGTTTATTACTAACCTTTTGCCGTTTAATTCCAGTGACCTTCCAAAAATATTTGTGTTTTCTGTTTTGGCTAACCGGTTATAGCTTAAGCAATTTTTTTCTCTGAATTTTATCGGTTAGCCGTTTTAAAGATAATGATTCACCGTTCATGTTTAGATTCACTTTAGCTAGCCAAATATTACTGGGAATCATTTTTCAATTTGATTTTAGCAATGAACATAAATAGAATGATTATAAAGCTTTTGTTTATTAATTAATAGCTCCAATATTTTAATCAAAGTTATTTAAAGTTTGTTATCATTAAAATTAATATTATGAACATGTACAAGTTAATATTCTCCCTTTTTTTTATGATGACAAACTTCTTTCAATATTTTGCTTCCCCTTTTTCATTTTATATTCAGTATGCACCCCTTTTTCATTTTATATACAGTATACATTTATCATTAGTCTTCTCTCCCCCTTCATCATAAAAAAAATACTTAAAACATGGAAGTAAGGAAGAAATTACCCAGATTAGGCGAGGAAAAATTTTAGTAGTGTTTCCCCTTAAAATGGAATAAAACCTCAAATATAAAACAAGATTAAAACACTTCCAAATAAACAAATGTCCATATACCAACAGTTCCATAAAACATTAGTCCACACACAGATCATTATCCAATATAAAACAAATCAGATAAAAAATCCATCATCAAAATTATATAGAAGTAGCAATGTATACCAAACAAAATATAAATAGCAACACACAAAGAAATAGAAGATGAAATGTAAGTGCGAATATAAGAGTCGGAAACTAAAAAGGTGGTGAAGATGTGCTCCCCAGATCATAACCAAAATAACGAAGAAGGGTGCGCTGTCCAACTATGAGCTCAAGCTGCTGATCGATGCTCTGCTGCTGGAAGGTCTGAAACTCAAAATGGAGCTGCTACTGGTCTTGGGAGAGAGTGTCCAACCTATCGATAATCAGCTGCTGCCGCTGAGAAAGTTTGTGAACGTCATCAACCAGCTGCTGCAATATGACCGATGCTAGGGCCTTGACATAAGTAGGAGGCTACTTAGGAATAGCAAATGGCTCAGGAGCGGTTGGTTGCTTGGGAGCCAGAGGCGGTTCGGAAGTGGAGGGAATGTCAGTGTCCATCTCACGCTCCTCAGTGTTAGAGTCAGTTGGAGGCTGGGGGACAGAACGGCGGCGCATAGGAGGGGGATGAGCTCCCAATCTAAAATCTGGAAGTTGATTGGGAGAATAAACATCGTTGAGCATCCAATCATCATAGGGAGCAATCAAAGTATCTCAGTTTTTGGTGGTGGCAGTCTTGATCCATTTGCCATTTCTTGTAGAGAATCCAATGCTAGTCATGGCCTTTGGGCCAATCCATTTGGTTTCCGTATAACCCGCATGCTGAAGAGGCACCTCAAAGCGTCACAGTATCTTAGAGACTATATTGCCATACAGAAGTAAATGGTGGTTAACGGAAGGAGTACTCAACATGTACCTCACAATATCATAGCTGAGGTTAATAGGTTGTCCTGAAATAAGGCTATCTAATAAGCCAACGTCTAACCTCGTAACCTCATCCAAGTGACCCTTCCTAGGCCTAATGATATGTTGTAAAATAGTGTGAAGGATGCGAACTTGAAGAGGTAAAAGTTGAGACCGAAAAGGTAGAGTACAAATGTCATAACTAAGGTCTCGACGCCGACAAATATTATGAACTCCATCAGCATGACCGAAGTCAGCAAATGAAAGAGTGTTTCTAGGGGTATAAATATTATGACCATTACTAGTGTTACCTAGGAAGCCATTAAGGCCCTCAACATCAAATTCAATATGCACACCACCAACCTGAGTAACTATCTTATCTAAGCGGGTTGTGGAAATATCCTTGTTTGAGTAGAAAACTCTCACTAAGTTAGGGTAAACTTGATCATCAAAATCAATAGCCGACTCCCAAGGTTGAAGCATATCTATAACACTTCTACCACATACAATTAAAGTTGTAAAATCTTCTATATCAACATAACAAGAATCAAGTACCTTTCTACCCATTAATTAATATGTTTCAAGATCATTTCATCAATTAGAAATGTGTTAAAGTCCAGTTCAATGCATGATTTATTAACTCAAAATTCATTCAAACAATCAATATATATATATATATAATCAAAAGAAAATAACACAAACATATCACTTATAATTCACATACAAACATATCATAGATATCAAATCATCAACCAATCAATTTTAATAGACTCAATAATATAAATAGAAATGTTAATGTGAAAATTTCATCATCCTAAATTCATGTCGAATTTTCAAAAATTATTCTTCTCCAAGAGGTTTTGGAAAAATATCGGTAAGTTACTTTTCCGTAGAAATAAACTCTAAGGCAATATCTCCCTTTTGAACATGATCCCTTAAGAAATGATGTCTAATTTCTATATGCTTGGTTATAGAGTGTTGAATAGGATTATTTGAAAGATTTATAGCACTAGATTGTCACACTTGATGGGAATTTGCTCAAGGTTAATACCATAGTTTTTAAGTGTTTGTTTCATCCAAAGAGCTTGTGGACAACAACTCCCTGCAGTTATAAATTCAGCCTCGGTAGTTGAAAGTGCAACATAATTTTGTTTCTTGCTAAACTATAAAACAAGTGAGTGACCTTGTAGATGGTAAGTTCCACTAGTGCTTTTCCTATCAACTTTAAAACCTGCAAAATCCACATCGAATAGCATGTTAAGTCTACATGAGTTCCTTTAGGATAACAAAGGCCAAGATCTATAGTTCCACTCAAATAACAAAAAATTCTTTTAACCATAAGAAAATGTGATCCCTTGGGACATGATTGAAATCTTACACACAAATATACACTAAACATGATATCAGATCTACTTGCCGTTAAGTAAAGTAAAGAACTGATCATACCTCAATACTTTTTAATATCCACTTCTTTACCTTTTTCATTTTTATCAAGCTTGATTGTTGTGCTCATTGGAGTATTCTTGGTGTTTGAGTCATCAATGCCAAATCTCTTGAGCAAATCTTTGACATATTTGGCGTAGTTGATGAAGATCTTCTCATTGTTTTGTTTGATTTGAAGTCCAAGGAAATACTTCAATTCTTCCACCATGCTCATCTCAAATTCCTTACTCTTACAAGATGAACAATCTTTGCACAAAGATTCATTAGTAGAGTAAAAAATAATATTATCAATATAAATTTGAATAAGTATATCTTGATTTTTATTCTTAACAAAAATAGTAGTATCTGCTTTTCCCATTGAAAAACTATTATCCAACAAGATATTTTTAAGCGTATCATTCCGTGCTCTAGGTGCTTATTTTAATCCATACAATATTTTTGATAACTTATAAACATGATTTGGAAACTTGTCATTTTCGAAACTAGGGGGTTGTTTCACATAAATTTAGGTGTTGTTTCCAGCCAGGGTCGTAAGTATTAGAATATGGGTTGTTCTGAGGTTGTCGATTGAAATTACCGATATAGTTTACTGAATCTGGAATTTCAAGACAATTATCAAAGTCATGTTCTTTACCAAAGTATACGCAAGAAATTTCAACAACTTACTTTACTGTTGTTGGAATATATGTCATGGCTTTTACCATGTTAGTCAATGAAAATTACTTGTGCTGATAAGGCTATAATTGCATCTATGTTATATACCCCTGCTGATCCTCTTGCAGCTGGTTGCCTGGCTGAAGGCCACTGATAATTATTATTGGCAATTCTCTCTAGAATTTCATAAGCTTCAGTGTAAGATTTGGATAACAGGACTCCATTTACTGAAGCATCGACCATTAACCTTGTACACAGATTCAACCTATTGTAAAAAGTTTCCAATCCAATGCAACAAGGAATAACATGATGATGACACCTTCTGAGCAGTTCTTTGAATCTTTCCAAAGCCTCGTACAAACTCTCATCTTCAAGTTGATGGAAGGAAGTAATCTCATTCCGCAAATTTGTATTTTTTTAGGTGGAAAATATTTGATTAGAAATTTACCAGCTAATTCATTCCATGTGGTAGTAGAATCATATGGTAATGAATTTAGCCATGCTTTTGCTTGATCTCTTAAGGAATACAGAAAGAGCCTCAGCCTTAAGGCATCTTGTGTTGCTCTAGCAATCTTAAATGCATCACTTACTTCCAAGAATAATTTAAGATGGAGATAAGGATCTTCATTTGGCAACCCATTGAATTGACCACCTGTTTGCAACATTTGAAACATCACTGGCTTCAACTCAAACTTTGCAGCTTCTACTTCAGGTCTGATGATGTCAGAGTAAACAACTTGAGGGGTTAACACAGCATAATCTCTTATAACTCTATCTCTGTCAACAACCATGTAAATAATATTGTTATTGTCTGGTTGTCTCCCGTTAGCATGTTCATTCTACTCTTCTTGAATGTTCATTGGTTATAAGGGCCCGCGAGGATTCAAATTTCCCGCATCCTGCAAATTATTCATGCTTGAGGCAATATTTGAATTCTTTTGTTCTCTTTGCAATCTCCTGACAATCCTTTCAATCTCAGGATTGAATTGGAATACCTCATATCTGTCTTTACGCATGCATGTACCGATATGCCAATAAATAGAATAAATCAAATCAAATTTGGCGGTATTAATATTTACTTCACACTTCAAAATATAAACAATCAATTCCCGGCAACGGCGCCAAAAACTTGTTGGTTATTTTTTTATAAGCAATTACTGCCAATGCCAATGTGCAAGTATACACAACAAGTAATAAAGTAATAAGTATTCAAGATCGTCTCCACAGGGATTGATGTTACTCAAAGTGTTAAAGCAATCACAATAGTGCAAATCAACTTAAGACCGAATCAAACAAGTGTAAAGTGATTTCTAAAGTAATTTAGGATTGTGAAAGAATTAAACAAAATAATACCGTAATGAAATAAATGTATCTAATATTCAATTGAGATTATTGTAATTGAATGATCAAACTTTCCTTATGGGGTGACTGTTGTTTATCAAATTACATTAGTTTTTATAGCAGATACTGTAGCACTAGGCGGAATAAATCTGCATCCTCAGCTATTCAATATTGAAAGTCTCATACCGTAAATCTATTAAGAATGACCAGTTGCTGATATACTTATGGTACGACATTATAACTTTTAATCTCTCCACCCTACAAGGTGATCACTTATGTCTAGTGTATCACAAATCTTAACTTCAAGTATTGCCATTATGGGATTCATGTTAACCTAATCCAGGAAACTCGATGTAAGATCAAGCAGTACTCTAATAATATCCGCTAAGAAATGCCCTTTTGCTACTCTATCTTAATTGAAACTATTAAATAGGTGGTCAGCTGAAATAACAGTTATATTTATACAAAACTAATAGAGTAAAATGCTACAGCAGTGCCATAACAACATATAAAAACAGGCAAAAACCCATTGGATTATTTATCACTCAACTACAAGTAAATTTAGTTCATATTCTGAATAAGACAAATAAAAAAAAATATATTGATCTCGGAATACATCAAAACAGTTGAAGGAAAAAGATAAATATAAGTTGAGCACGATGAAAGACAAATCCAAATAATTATGCACGACTCTCCAATGTCGCCGAAACAATACCCTTTAATTATGATCTTCCTATTCTTTTCTTTGAATTATTATAATGATAATTCCTTTGCCGCCTTTCCATGTGGTGAACGCCCCTTTTTATATTGCAAATTAGAGTAAACAAAAGCCCACGAGCGTGCATGCGTTAAATTAGGAAACATGCGCTGACCTGCGCTTAAGTTTTCTCCTGCGTTGCTCCTAGATTTCTACGGCACGGGTTGATCTAACATCTGCAACAGTACTGCGTTATCCCCGATTATGCTTTTCTTCTTTTATGGCCATCTTCTTTCCTCCTCTTGCTCATCTAATGTCTCATTATCCCCTCATGGATTAAGACGTTCTAAGAACCTACAATTATGTATATGTTTTTAGCACAAATTATTTTGATTCGAGCAAATCTTATTAAGACTCAACTAAAACAAATGTTTATGCAAAATGTAACAAAAATATAATAAACACATCTTATTTGTTCTCTAAGTGATCTTGATTCAAGTCTAGAATTGACGTAATAACTCTCATTTCCCAGAGTTATCATAACCCTAAACTTAAACCATTACTTGCCCTTAAGTAATGACACATACTAACACTTCCTGCAAACAATCATGCCATAACTTTAGTTCTTTTATCAAATTTGCAAGGATTCATCCTCCTTTAGATCACAATTCCAATAATACAAAATGACCACAATAAATCAATTCTAGACTTAAGTTTCTTTATGTCTATATTATGTGTGTGTGTGCTTCCTTTGATTGAATTTCAGATATGCTGTAACATCACCAAGGGACTGCATGAAAGTCAGTAGTGATAACACTTTATTCATAAATGGGGTAGCATAAATTTCACATACTCAAAATGTGATTTTTTTAACATTGATAAATTAGGGAGTAATCAACCTCCTCACTATAACATTTATCTTTCATGTGAATGTCAATTACTTGTAATGATAACACCCAATTGCTCAAACCATGCCCAGATTAGAGTTACTGTAGCAATATTTGCAGTATAATCTTATCTAGAGGTATATTTTACTTAAGGTTGAACATGGAGTGTTGAGTATTAGAAAATGTATATTTATAAAGGAGAAAATCATTATTTTACATTTCATGTCTCACTAACAACCCTTACTTTTATGTATTTAAGCTTCTTGTAATTTAATTATATGTGTTTTATTTTAATTAAGTATTTTATGTATTTTAGGGGCATTATTGTCATTTCACAATAAATGAGAGATCAAATGGCAAAACAGGCATCACTTTTGAACTCAGGACGGTCGAAAACCTTAGGAGGAGCATAAAAGGAAAATGGTACTGTTCACATGTACTTTACTATTCACATGTACGGTATTGTCTACATCACTATTCACGACACTGATCACATAAACGGATCGATGATGTGGCATTGACTGATGAGATGTCACGATCCTGTTGGGCTAAAATTCTTATGCACTGTTGATTGGTGACGTGGCAGCATATTAGTGGATCAAATATTGCTCGTATGGTACATGCATTACACAAGATTATTTTCAACCAAACTGTGTTACTGTTCAACCCGGGTCAAATTGTGTGTACTGTTCATCCAGGTGGTCCAACCGGGTACTGTTGACGTGGCGCAATCCTGAGCGTCTAAACTCTTTTTAATCCGATGGCCATGATGTACTCCATGTATCTATAAAAAGAGGGCCTCCCCCCTCCCCATTTGATATCTCTGAATCCATATTTGGAATCTATTTTCTATAATTCCTTCTCCATCTTGTATTTTCTATATAATTTAGTAAATTCTCATTTTGCCCCTAGTTCAATTATAAGTGGCTAATTTTCTTTCAAGCTTGGGTTGAAGGTGAAATCTCAACATATGTCATGGGCTTTATTTGGTAAATTTACTTTCTCTTCCCCTCTAATTTTTGTGGATGTTTTGACTTCTCGTCGACAAATAATACTAATCTTGTTTAGTGGTTTCACCGACCCCCTAGTATAAGGTTATTATTATTTGGCATGATAAGCCCTTAGCACCATATTTATTAGAGCGTGGTTCATGAGGTGTGGATAACCCCTCATGATTTAATTAGCCCATGATGCATGTTGATACGGATCCAGATACCCAAGTACGTCAATTTAATAGATTTACACTTTAATTTCTTCTCGCCATTTCAATTCCAATTTTTAGGATAATTTGAATCACTTCCACCACAAATCCAACCACCTATTTACGAAATTAATTCTATGTACAATTAAAATCCACCTCCTAGTGGGATCGACACTCGTCACTATTAGTCTATTCTATAATAGATTCGTGCGCTTGCGAGTTCAATAAAATTTGAACAGCATGGGGCTCATAAACAGATCTGGCTATTCAATACCTTAGACATAGGAATTTTTTTTTTAGATTTGTTTTTGTTGCAGCATTGCTTATAACTCTCGCTACCTTTAACACAATTCTGCATATGGGGTACATACTTAAATCTGATTACTCAGCAACTTGAGCCATTGGAGCAGAGTTTATTTCATAGATATCACAGTCAATCAACTTGCTTCTTCTTCCAAAATGAAGATATTTTCTATTCTTTTGGCTTTGCTCTAACAGTCTCATACAATTCAACCAAAGTCTAAGTGTTGGGACAGAATTTCACTTCTATCTATAAGTATCTCTGTTTGGCATTCTCATAAATACTAAATAATACTCAATTTATCTTCATTAGATTTTTAAATCCATACACAAATATTAGATAACAGAGCTTCACATAATACAAACATAAACACATGCATTCGGAAACATAACCCCCCAAGCTTGAGAGTTGTTGTGTCCTCACAAGCATATATAACAAAGGCACACGAACCGATAAGGATGTGGAAGAACTTAGAAAATACCACACCCAATCAAAAACATAATTTTTTAAGAACATAACTAGTAAGGAAAAAGTACTCCCCTGTAATGGTGACTGCAACACATGATGGGATGCTATCAACGGGTCTTGGATGCACTGCATAGATTATCCTTTGGTCAAACTTATGGGGAAGTAGCTAGCAATGTCTTTGTCTTTTTCGTAGCGGCGCTGGTGAGAAACGTTGTGGCTAGGGTTGCTGTAGCAATACTTTTATATGTACTGCCTTTTCGTTTGTTGGATTGTCTCGGACTGGTGCGAATAGGCTGCCTAGGAGTTTTCTGTTGAGGAATTTGAGTTGAAGCATCAGATGCCTGGCCCTCAGCCGTGATGGCAGCAATGACTGCAAGTAGCTGCTTGGCTTGCTCATGTGTGGGCATAACTTTGGCTGCTACAGCAGCCAGCTCAGCATCGACTTGCTCCATTTCATCATCAAAGGCAGGAGGTGTTGCCACTTTTGCTTTACTCTTGTCCTTTCTATTTCTCACAATGACTGGAATAAACGGTTCCTCTTCAAGGTCTTCCTCATCCTCTTTTTGAATAATGTGCTTTTTCCTAGTTTTAAGTTGGGTTGGGATGGTTGGTTCCTGACGTTCTTTCTTTGAATTGTCCTCTATCTCTGTGGGTGAGCTGTCAGTTTCAGACTTGTCACCTTCTTCCTCAGGTAGGTTAGATAGTTCAGCATCTTTTGATTTTACCTTTGCTTGTGGTCCGGCTGCAGCTTCATTTGCTAGTTCATCTATGGCAGTGGTTTCTTCACTGGCTCCTATTGGAGCACCTGTGGAATTGGTGTCAAAATTGTACAGCTGGAGCAGTGAATCAGGAAAGTTTCAGTGAGTGCATTTCATGTACAAAGCAAATTGGTGGAGTTAGTTGTCCAGGTGCTGTAGATAACTCCAAAACCAATCGTTTTCCCTCTGCTGAACATCCACACATTGAGTTATACTTGCGCTGAGTGCCTAGATGGTCTGTTCTAGGCCAATGGCTCGTCTAGCTCTGGTTATAACAGCTAGTTCAGTGGTTGTTCTAGCATTCTCACCAGCAACTCTCTTAATTGTACATGTCGTAAAGTCACCATCATTCTTGACATGGTCATCTCTGGCATCAAGACGAACATCGAAAACTACACAGATGCTGGTGACGAGTGAAGAAAATAACAAGTATGTTTCTTACCCAGATGTTGTGCTGATCAAGGCTTACCAAATTGGCATAAAATTCTTTGACTACTAGTAGCATAGGATCTCGAGGGTGGTTGCAAAACTCTAACCATCCTCGCTTTGCTGCATCATTATGAATTGTTTTGCACAATTCTAGTGAGTTATTCTGGAAATTAAAACCTTTTTTTTCCAGAATCTTACCCAACTTTATGAATTCTTCATATTTTTCTTCGGCGTGGTAACTCTGGAAGCGTGACGGATCATTGAGACGGCTTGCTAGTTTCTTATACCTCGACATTGTTGTAGCAGTCACGAATTTAGGCTAATGATCCTAAGAGTAAAAAGAGAAGATGAGTTTAAGAATTATGAGAGTTGTACTTGCAAAGGAGATAGGGAATAGTGTCATAAAGCACTAAGCACAGTGACTTCTTTTTTAATGGACTTTAATTGAAGATAAAAATGATAACCAATGATAAATGAGGGAATAAAATATTTTGAAATTAATGTGCATATCCCAAAAATATTGGCTAGTAAAATTTAAGCATTAATTTCAGATATTTATTCACAATTTCTATCCAAATCTATGTCTCCATCTGTCATGATTTATCTCCAACGGTAAGTGAAAGGCTCCATATTTTAATTTACTGTAATAGTAAAACTTACTGTTGCAGCACCCATTCGCCTATTCTAGCAATGGTATATACTCCGCACTAAAAGCTTCTGACACATGGCTCACCTATGAACCCTGCCACTATACAACCTTACTTGTCAATATAGAGTTCAATTTTCACATAAACTTCCCACAAACTAAAATTAATTTTAAAATTCAAATTAATTAGATCAAATGATAGCAAAAGTAACTAATGCAATAATTTAAAAAGATAAAATTAATTTGCTAGAATGAAAGAACAAAATTAAATAAAAAAGTAATGAGGAAGAGTTTGTTAACAAAACCAAAGGAGATCATAATTGGTTTTTGAAGTGGCTATCTCTATAATGGGTTGCCTCCTATGGAGCACTTGATTTAAGGTCCTTCAGTCTGACCTAATTTTATTGTTCAATAGATGGGTTCCTTAAGGAGTAACACCTTATTTGAACAATCTGTTGCTGGATGTATATAATGCTTAACCGTGTGTCCATTAACTTTGAATTCTTGACCTGATTGTTCATTAAGAAGGTTAACAACTCCATGAGGATACAATTTTAACAGCTTAAACGGGCCAGACCATCGTGACTTGAGCTTTCTCGGAAATAATCTTAGTCTTATATTGTAGAGCAACACCAATTGACCATGGTTGAATTGCCTGTGCTGAATATGATTATTGTAACAGTGTTATGTCCTCTCTTTATAGATTCTTACATTTTCATATGAAAATAGCTATAATTCATCAAGCTCACAAAGTTGAAGCTTCCTGTTTTTTGCTGCAGCATGCATATCCCAATTTAATTTCTTCAGTGTCCAGTGTGCTTTATGCTCTAGCTCTAGTGGCAAATGACAAGCCTTTCCATAAACAATTTGGGAATGTGACATGCCGAGTGGAGTTTTGTATATTGTTCTGTATGCCCAGAGAGAGTCATGTAAGTGTAAAGATCAATCATTCCTCGTTGGATTCACCATTTTTTCTAAGATCTTTTTAATTTCCCTATTGGACACTTCAGCCTGACCATTGGATTGTGGGTGATATGTTGCAGCTACCTTGTGTCTGACTCCATATTTTACCATTGCTATAGAAAAGACTTTGTTGCAAAAGTGTGCACCCTCGTCACTAATAATTGCTATAGGAGTGCCAAATCTGGAAAAAATATTTTTGTGAATAAAGGTCACCATTGTTTTAACATCATTGGTAGGTAATATTGCAGCTTCTACCCACATGGAGACATAATCCACAGCAATAAGGATATATAAGTTTCCAAAGGATGGTGGGAAGGGTCCCATAAAATCTATTCCCCAGACATAAAAAACTTCCACTTCTAGAATATTGGTCAATAGCATTTCATGTCTTTCAGTTATATTCCCTGCTCTTTGGCACCTGTCACAACATTTAACAAATTTATAAGTATCTTTAAAAATAGTAGGCTAGTAATAACTTGATTGCAGAACTTTAGTAGCTGTTCTATGACCACCAAAATGTCCGTCATATGCTGCAGCATGGCATGACTCTAGAATGTCGTGTATTTTTCCTTTGGAAGCACATCTTCGTATTACTTGGTCTGAGCATAACTTATATAAATGTGGATCATCCACTAATAACTCCTAACATCGTGAAGAAATTTCTTTTTCTCTTGAAATTTCAGCTTAGGTTGTAGCATTCCACTTATTAAGTAGTTAGTAAAATCTACATACCATGGGGGTCTTGACTACTGCAACATCTGTACTTGCTATATTGCCAACAGTTGTTCATCAAGAGATGTGTCAATGATGCCCTTCCTTTTCGATGTACTTGTGTCTGCTTTTAGTCGTGACAAGTGGTCTGCCACCTGATTCTCAGTCCCCTTTCTATCTTTAATTTTCAAATCAAATTCTTGAAGCAATAAGATCTATCTGATTAATCTTGGTTTGACGTCCTTCTTTAAAATTAAGTATTTTGTGGCTACATAGTCTGTGTAAACAGTTACCTTAGTACCCACCAAGTAAGCTCTGAATTTGTTAAAAGTAAATACTACTGCTAGCAATTCTTTCTTTGTAGTGGTGTAATTTATTTGAGTTGGAGTGAAAGTTTTGCTTGCGTAGTATATGGAATGAAAAACCTTATCCTTTCTTTGCCCTAATACTGCTCTCACAGAATGATCACTAGCACCACACATCAGTTCGAATGGTAAAGTCCAGTATGGAGATATAACTACTAGAACAATGATCAGAGCTTTCTTTAATTCTCCAAATACTTGAAGGCAATCTTTGCCAAAGTGAAAAAAGTTGTTATGCTCCAGCAATGAGCATAGTGGTTTAGCTATTTTAGAAAAATCCTTAATGAATCTTTGGTAGAATCCAGTATGACCCAAAAAACTCCTAATAACCTTTACTGAAGTTGGAGGTAGCAGTTTATCTATAACCACTATCTTGGCTTTGTCCACCTCAAAGCCATTCTTTGATACCTTGTGTCCCAATACTATTCCTTCTTGCACCATGAAATGACACTTTTCTCAATTGAGTACTAAGTTAGTCATCTCACATCTTTTAAGATCTTCTTCTAAGTTGTGTAAACAATCATTTTATGTTTCTCCAAAAACTGAAAAGTCATCCATGAAAACTTCTAAAGTATACTCTACCATATTAGAAAATATAGACATCATGCATCTCTAAAAGGTTGCTGGAGCATTGCATAACCCAAAAGGCATTCTTTTTAAGTCAAATGTTCTATAAGGACAAGTAAATGTAGTCTTCTCCTAATCTTCTGGAGCTATAACAATTTGGTTGTAACCTGAATACCCATCTAATAAATAATAGTATTGTTTTCTAAGAAGTCTGTCCAACATCTAATCTATGAATGAAGTGGAAAACGGTCTTTCCTTATGGCTTTGTTGAGGTTCCTGTAATCCATATATACTCTCCATCTAGTTACTGTCCTTATAGGAATAAGTTCATTCTTCTCATTAGCTATGATTCTTATCCCTCTTTTCTTTGAAACACATTAAACTAGGCCCACCTATGAACTGTCTGATATTGGGTATATGATTCCAGCATCTAACCATTTAATGATTTTCTTCTTCACCACTTCTTTCATAATAGGGTTTAACCTTCTCTGGTGCTCTACCGAATTGCTGGAGCAATCTTCTAACAGGATTTTATGAATGCATCTTGATGGGCTTATCCCCTTGATATCTGTCATGGTCCATCCAATTGCTCTTCTATATTTTTTAAGCAAATCTACTAGACTTTGTTCTTGACCTGCATCTAAAGTATATGAAATGATTATAGGTAGTGTATTATTTTGACCAAGATAAGCATACTTCAAATGTGAAGGTAACGGTTTTAATTCAAGACTAGGAAGTGATTTAATAGATGGCAAAATTGTTTTTACTTCCCCGTCTGAAAGATTTAGGTGTTCAATAAACCTATTGTGCATATTAGATTGTTGTTTGTCCATCCAATTTGTCTGAACTGCTGCAACATCTTCCTCTTCGACATCCTTAAAGGTGGTGACTTTTATCAATTGCATTACTATAGCATCTATCCATTCTGTCTGTTACTACAAATCCACTATACTTAGGAAATTGCAATCTTTTACTTCATCAGGGTTCCTCATAGCTTCTAATACATTAAATGTAACTTGTTGATCATTCACTCTCATGGTGAGCTCTCCTTTCTGTACATCTATCAGAGTCTTTCCAATTGCTAGAAAAGGTCTTCCAAGTATAATGGGTACCTCTTTATCAGCTTCAAAGTCCAATATAATGAAATCCACTGGAAAGATGAATTTGTCAACCTTCACCAATACATCCTCTATTTTTCCTTCAGGGTATGTATGAGATCTGTCAGCTAGTTGCAGAGTGATTGTTGTTGGTTTGTATTCCCCCACTCCTAGCTGCTTAAATACAGACAGTGGCAACAAATTAATACTAGCTCGCAAGTCACAAAGTGCTCTGGCAGTATACCTAGTTCCTATAGAGTAGGGTATTGTAAAACTTTCTAGATCTTTCACTTTTTTAGGAATCTTACTTTGGAGTATGTGACTGCTTTCCTATGTTAAAACAACGGTTTCAAACTCTCCCAGCCTTCTTTTTCGTGCCAAGATATCTTTTAGAAATTTCACATAATTTGGCATTTATTCCAAAGCTTCCACAAAAGGTATATTTATGTGTAGTTGCTTCAGCACTTCTAGGAATTTGCTGAATTACTTTCTTATTTTTACTTTTGGAACCTTTGTGGGAAATGTGGTGGATGTCTAAACTACTGAGTAGCTTCAGGAAATATCAAACTTTGTTTGTTTGGTTTAGCGCATGTTGTGGTTACTAGTGTTGCAACTTCTTTTTCAGCATGTTCTGGTTAAATTTCCTCTACAATCACTGTAGCTTGGCTCATGTAACCAGTATCTTGATGGAGGGCTTGTTGCAAAATGCTTCCATTTTGAGGGGGGTTTTGTGTTGAATTATATTTCATCTCATTTTTGCTCACATCAACTAGGGTATCAACATTCTTTCCAGATCTCAAATTAATTGACTTCTTTGTTCTCTCTTCTAGGGTCTTCTGTGTTGCTAGGTAGGCTTCCTTAAGTTATGCTGCTCCTTGTTGTGGCTAGTTGTCCCATTTGATTTTCCAAGTTTCTCAAGGATACAGCTTGACTCTGTACAATTACTCCATTTTTTGCAATGGACTCCTTAATTAGTGATTCCAGTGAATTGATTGGGTCATAATTGATATGCTTTTGCCCTTGACTTTGCTGATGAAAACCAAGTGGTTGTGTGTTTCTAGTTTGTACATTTAATGTTGGAGCATTTCAATTCTGACTGCTCCATGAGAAATTTGGGTGTTGTTTCCAGCCAGGATTGTAAGTATTAGAATATGGGTTGTTTTGAGGTCGTCGATTAAAATTATCCACATAGTTTACTGAAGTTGGATTTTCAGGACAATTATCAAAGTCATGTTCTTCACCACAGTATACGCAAGAAAGTTCAGTTACTTGCTTTACTGTTGCTGGAACAGATGTCATGGCTTTTACCATGTTAGTAAATGAGGTTACTTGTGTTGATAAGGTTGTAATTGCATCTATGTTATGTACCCCTAGTGATCTTCTTACGGCTGGTTGCCTGGCTAAAGGCAACCAATAATTATTATTGGCAATTCTCTCCAGAATTTCATAAGTTTCAGTGTAAGATTTGGATAATCGGACTCCATTTGCTGAAGCCACCATTAACCTTGCACTCAAATTCGACCCATTGTAAAAAGTTTCCAATTAAATGCAACAAGGAATACCATGATGAGGACATCTTCTGAGCAATTCTTTGAATCTTTCCCAGGCCTTGTGCAAACTCTCATCCTCAAGTTGATGGAAGGAAGTAATCTCATTCCGCAACTTTGTATTTTTGATAGGTGGAAAATATTTCATTAAAAATTTATCAAGTAATTCATTCCATGTGGTAATGGAATCAGATGATAACGAATTTAGCCATGCTCTTGCTTGATCTCTTAAGGAATACGGAAAGAACCTTAGTCTTAAGGCATTTTATGTTGCTCCAGCAATCTTGAAAGCATCACTTACTTCCAAGAATAATTTAAGATAGAGATGAGGATCTTCATTTGGCAATCCATTGAATTGACCAACTGTTTGCAACATTTGAAACTTCACTGGCTTCAACTCAAAATTTGCAGCTTCTATTTCAGGTCTAATGATGTCAGGGTGAACAACTTGAGGAGTTAATACAACATAATCTCTTATAGCTCTGTCTCTACCAACAACCATGTAAATAATATTGTTATTGCCTGGTTGTCCCTTGTTAGCATGTTTATTCTGCTCTTCTTAAATGTTGACTGGTTGTAAGGGTCTGTGAGGATTCAAATTTCCTGCATCCTGTAAATTATTCATGCTTGAGGTAATTTTTGAATTTTTTTGTTCTCTTTGCAATCTCCTGATAGTCCTTTCAATCTCAGGATCGAATTAGAATACCTTAGATCTATCTTTGCGCATGCATGTTGTTGTGCAAATTTTATGGAACTTGCAAGCGCACGAATCTATTGTAGTATAGATCAATGGTGATGAGTGTCGATCCCATGAGGAGGTGGATTTTAATTATATATAGAATTAATTTTACAAATGGGTAATTGGACTTGTGGTAGAAATGATTTGGAATATGCTAAAACTTAAATTAAAATGGCGACAAAAAATTCTGAAATTAGAATTGAAATTGCAAGAATAAATTGAAGAGAATCTATTGAAATGACGTACTTAGGTATCTGGATTCGTATCAACATGCATCATAGGCTAAATATTCCTTATTAATACCAATTAAATCATCAGAGGGGAATCCACACCTCATGAACCACGCTCTAATAAATATGGTGCTAAGGGCTTATCATGCCAAATAATAATAATCTTATACTAGGGAGCCGGTGAAACCAGAGCAGTACTAGACAAGATTATTATTATTTATCAACGAAAGGTCAAAACATCCACAAAAACTAGAGGGGAAGAGAAAATAAATTTACCAAATCAAGCCCATGACACAGTTGAGACTTCACCTTCAACCCAAGTTTGAAACAAAATTAGCCACTCATAGTTAAACTAGGGGCAAAATAAGAATTTATTAAAATACGTAGAAAATACAAGATGGAGAGAGAATTACAAAAAATGGATCCCGAAAATGGATTCAGAGGTGCCCAATTAGGGGGGAGGAGGCCCCCTTTTTATAGATACATCGAGTAAATTATGGCCATTGGATTAAAAACAGTTTGGACGCTCAGGATTACACCACGTCATCAGTCAACAGCATGCGTAAACAATAACACGGTTTGACCATGGTTTGAACAGTAACACGGTTTGAGCAGTAACACGGTTTACACAGTAAATAATCCTATGTGTTCCATGTATCGTATGCGCATTTTTTGATCCACTAATATACTGTCACATTACCATCAACAGTAAATAAGAATTTTAGTCCAACAGGATCTTGACACGTCATCAGTCAATACCACGTCATCGATCCGTCTATGTGAACAGTAACGTGAACAGTATCCGTACACATGAATAGTGCCGTATATGTGAACAGTACCATTTTCTTTTTATGCTCCTCTTAAGGTTTTCGACCTTCTTAAGTTCAAAAATGATGTCCGTTTTACCATCTAATCTCTCGTTATTGTGAAATGAATATAATGCCCCTAAAATACATAAAATATTAAATTAGAATAAAACACACATAATTAAATTACAAAGAGATAAAACACATAAAAGTGAGGATTGTTAGTAAGACTTGAAATATAAAATGAATAAATATTCATTTTCTAACACTCAGCACATGTACCGATCTGCCAATAAATAGAATAAATCAAATCAAATTTGGCGCTATTAAGATTTACTTCACACTTCAAAATATAAACAATCAATCCCCGGCAACGGCGCCAAAAACTTGTTGGTTATTTTTTTAAGCAATTACTATCAATGTGAATGTGCAAGTATACACCACAAGTAATAAAGTGATAAGTATTCAAGATCGTCTCCACAAGGATTGATGTTGCTCAAAGTGTTAAAGCAATCGCAATAGTGCAAAGCAACTTAAGACTGAAGCAAACAAGTGTAAAGTAATTTTTAAAGAAATTTATGATTGTGAAAGAATTAAATAAAATAATAATGTAACGAAATAAACTTTGTTAAATGTATCTAAAATTCAATTAAGATTATAGTAGTTGATGATCAAACTCTTCTTATGAGGTGACTGTTGTTTATCAAATTAGCATCAGTTGTTAAGCAAATGCTGCAGCACTGAGCATAATAAATCTGCATCCTCAGCTATCTCATATTGGAAGTCTCATACTGTAAATCTATTAATAATGACCATTTGTCGATATACTTATGGTATAACATTATAACTTTTAATGTCTCCACCCTACAAGGTGATTACCTATGTCTAGTGTGTCACAAATCTTAACTTCAAGTATTGCCCTTATGGGATTCAGGTTAACCTAATCCAGGAAACGCAATGTAAGATCAAGTAGTACTCTAATAATATCTACTAAGACATGCCCTTTTGCTGCTCTATCTTAACTGAAACTATTAAATGGGTGGTCAACAAAAATAACAGTTATATTTATACAAAACTACTAGAGTAAAATGCTACAGCAATGCCTTGACAGCATAGAAGAACAGTCAAGAACTCATTGGATTATTTGTCACTCAACTACAAGTAAATTTAATTCATCATCTGAATAAGACAAATAAACATAAATATATTGATCTCGGAATACATCAAAACAATTAAAGGAAGAAGATACATATAAGTTGAGCATGATGAAAGACAAATCTAAATAATTCTGCACGAATCTCCAATGTTTTCGAAACAGCACCCTTTAATTCTTATCTTCCTCTTCTTTCCTTTGTAATTGCTCTAATGATAATTCCCTTGCCACCTTTCCATGTGGTGAACGCCCCCCTTTTATATTGCAAATTATGGTCAGCAGAAGCCCACAAGCGTGCTTGCATTAAATTAAGAAACATGCGCTGACCCGCGCTTAAGTTTTCTCCCACATTACTCCTAGATTGCTACAACACAAGTTGCTCTAACATCCGCAACAACACTCGTTATTCCCGATTGTGTTTTTCTTCTTTTGTGGCCTTCTTTTTTCCACCTCTTGCTCATATAATGTCTCAGCATCCCCTCATGGATTAAGATTTTTTGAGAACCTACAGTTATGCACATGTTTTTAGCACAAATACTTTGATTCAAGCAAAACTTATTAAGACTCAACTAAAATGAATGTTTATGCAAAATGTAACCAAAATGAAATAAAAAGACCTTATTTGTTCTCTAAGTGATCTTGGTTCAAGTCTAGAATTGATGTAATAACTATCATTTCCTAGAGTTATTAGTATATTATTGCAACTTTATACTTGATCTTATATTTAGACAATGCCGCAAAAAACAACCTGTTGCAAAAATGGGTTTCTTCATCACTGATAATGGCTCTAAGAATGCCAAAGCTTGCAAAAATGTTCTTTTGGAGAAATTTCACTGCTGCTTTGGCATAATTTGTTGGCAATACTACAACTTTTATCCACTTAGATACATAGTCCACTGTAAATACAATGTATAAGTTGCCAAAATAGGGTGGAAATGGTCCCAAAAATTTTATTCCTCATATAACAAAAAGTTCAACCTTGAAAATGTTGGTTACTTGCATTTCATATTTTTAAGAGATGTTCTCTATTCTTTGGCACCATCATAGAATTCAACAAACTCATAAGTATATTTAAAGAACTTTTGTTGCTGGTTTGTGTCCTCCAAATGTCCACCATATGTTGCAGTAAGACAAGACATCAAAATATTGGAAATTTTTTCATCAAGAACACATCTTCTAATCACATGGTCTAAGCACAACTTATACAAGTAAGGGTCATCCCATTAATATATTTTGACATCTTGGAGAAATCTCTTTCTCTGATAATTGTTCAAATCATAGTTGGATAATCCACTCACCAAATAATTAGCAAAATCTGCATACCATGGAAATCCAGATTACTGAAACATATGTACATCTTGTTTAATTAATAACTGTTCTTCAAGAAAAGTTTATGTTATGTCTTGCTTAGTTAGAGCGTTTGCATTTGCTTCTAGCCTTGAGATATGATATGCCACTTGATTCTCAATGCCTTTTATATCTTTTATTTGGCAATTTTTTTAAATTAAATACTTTATAGTTGAGTGATTTGTATAAATAGTGATTCAGTGCCAACCAAATAGGCTTTTAATTTATCAAATATAAAAACAACTACCAACAACTCTTTTTCAATGGTAGTATAGTTGAGTTGTCCATCAATTAAGGTCTTGCTGGCAAAATAAATGAGTGAAAAATCTTGCTTTTCCTTTGCCCTGGCACTGCTCCAATAGAGTGGTCGCTAGTATCACACAACAACTTAAAAGACATACTCCAATAAGGTGTTACAAGAATTAGTGTTGTAACAAAAGCTCTCTTTAACTCAACAAAGGCCTTTAAGTAATTTTCACCAAAATTGAAGGGTCTATCATGTTCCTGTAACATGCATAGTAGCTTGAATATTTTGGAAAAATCCTTAATGAACCTTTTATAAAGGCCAGAATGTCTTAAGAAACTCTTAATGCCCTTTACTAAACTAGTTCATGGAAGTTTATCAGTCACCTTTATTTTTACTTTATCCACCTTTATTCCCTCTTTAGAGACTCTATGTCCTAGGACTATCTCTTCTTGTACCATGAAATGAAATTTTTCCTAATTCAACACTAAGTTTAGGGCTGGCTAGAAAGGCTCAAACGGGTTAACTATAGATATTTCATAAAAGGGATGGCTAGAAATGCTCAAACGGATCAAAGACGGTATTTGCATAATCTTTTAGGGCTCTAAATAATCTTCCATATCTACTAGTTATATGGGCCTCCAAATGTAGAAATACAAATTTTTTCTTTTTTTTAAAATTTTACAACCTTTTTTTAAGGGTTAACTCAAATAAATGTACAGATCGTGCATAAAATAATAAACTGCTAAGTTGTATGAAGAATGGGCAAAAAGCTTACTCTCTAAGAAAAATGATAGGCTTAAAAACTCACTTGGTACTTATTATTTGGACGCTCCAACACAAAAGTCCAGGGGTCTGGCTCCGGTCTATAAGCTTGTAACAGATCAAGTAGCTTATCAGCAGTGTGAGTACAAATAAAAAGTTTTTTTGCTGTGGAATGAATGAAATAGTTTTTTATTGCATAGTTAAGAAATGCAATAAAGCCATCATAAAAGTTATTGACATTTAACAAAACGATAGGTTTCTGGTGAATGTGCAGATGGGCCAAAGATGCTAATATGATAAGTGCCTATAGAGTTGAAAGATCTTATGGTAGGAAAATAAAAGAATCAACATGATTAAGCATTTCAGTTATTCTTTCTTGCATACCTAAGACGACTAACTCTTCTCCGGGCGGTGAGTCAGGCAAACTGCCTAAAAGTTTTAGGGCTCTAGGGATGATGCCTAACACTTGAAATTGTAGTTATGCAACCCAAGAGGGGGGTGAATTGGAATTCTAAAAATTATTCAATTTATAATGAAAAACTTAATGCAAATATAAACCAAATTCAAAGCAATAAAAAATAAGATGATCACAATATAAAACGATAAGGGAAGAAGATTCAAACACATAGATTTTTATGTGGTTCGACCAATCTCACCTATGTCCACGCCTCCAAGCTTTCCGAGCTTGAGGATTCCACTAAGCAAGCCTCCAAGGCTTCAAATGTTTATACTTGACTTTCAAGGTGTCAATAACCTTTACAACAAGAGATTATCTCAATCTCTTTAACCCAATTGTATCCCAACACTTACAATCACTCAAAACAAAAGATTACAAATTTGTTTTGCCTCTTACAATATTTAAGATTATACAATGATGCCCAATATGTGAATAGATAAAGCAAGAATGTGTTAAAAGTTCTATGAAGATTGTATTCTCGAGTATTAGCTCAATAGTCGTGTTGTGATCTAATTTTTTTGTTTAAATTTGAATGAGCTTATTTATATTTGGAGCTGAAAAACTAGCCGTTATAAACTGTCGGTCCAAAAATAGTTTGCAATTAACCATTAACGGTTAACAGTTTAGGCTGGTCAAAAGTTACTGTTGAGCCAAGTTTCAAATAAACAGTTTGCCGTTTAGCCTTACCCTTTCGCCGTTAAATTCTAGAGACATGCAAGATAAACATCAATTATCCGTTTACATTAAACGGTTAAGGATTTGCATGAAGTGACTTCTCTGGATAGTATCGGTTAACCGTTTGTAATAAACGGTTTGCCGTTTGTTTCTCGTAACTTGCAAAATAATTTAGCCTTATCTGGCTTTATTGAACGGTGCCAGAAGAGTACAATCTTTTATTCTAAATGTTATCAGTTAACTGTTTATATAAATGGTTCACCATTAACTTCCAGTAGCCTTCCCAGCCTTTTGTGTTTTCTGTTTTTCTTAATCGGTTAGAGCTTAGATAATATGTAGCTCTTTGGTTTTAATCGGTTAATTGTATAAAGGAAAATGATTCACTGTTTATTTCTAGAATCACATTTTAAACAAGATTTTACAGAGAGTCATTTTCTAATTTGAAAGTCCATCATTTATGAATATGATTGGAATGATTATAAGGCTTTTATTTATTAAGGAATAGCTCCAATATTTTAATAAAAACCATTTAAAGTTTGTTATCATCAAAATCAATATTATTAACATATTCATGTTAACAACACTTGGCTTCCTCTGACAAACATAGCTTCTGAGACCAATTTTGGTAACCCTCGGTTACCTTCTCCATACACTAAGTGTAATTTTCTCTCTACTATACTTTGACCAAGATCTATGGCTACCTCAATGAACTGTTTATATTTGCCATAGTTAAATCCAGAAAACACACAAATGTTCTTGAATTGTGTATTGGTAGTAGCTGCCACTGGGATACTTTTCAAAAATAATTTTTGAGTGCTTAACAAAAAGTTATATTTAAGAATCTTAGTGACAGTGGGTCACAGCTGTGTATGAGGTAGCATGTCAGTGTTAAATATCGCGTAAAATACATGGCTCGTGAGTCGAAAAGGAAACAGTAAAAATAAAAAGAAACAATGATAAAATAAAATTATTAAAGACAATAATGCAAATAATGAAAAAATAGTGAAATAAAATAATAGTGAAGTAAAATAATATTTACAGGTAGTTGTGACTGTGGCTCACATCTTCCTCAGGTATTACGTCCAGAAACGGCTTGAACTTCCTCTATGGGTCGAGGATAGGCTTCCCATCCATATTTCTTATAAACTGGCAAATTCATAGTCAGATTCCCGAGACTATATTGTGCATGCTCTTTTTGGAATAATGGCAATAACTGGAGAATCGCTCCTTACACATATCTACTGGGATGCGTTTCAAGAGACAAAAGGATATTATCAAATGACTCCTTATTCAAGTCATCCCTAATGAATTGAATCTTATCTTCTTTGTTATCAGACATCATTCCTAAAGAACATGGGTATTTATCGCATCTTATTCTGGCACACTTATGACAGACAATATAAATTCTTTAAGCTCTTCATTTTCTTGCATAATTTCTTTTACCACAACTAGGCATTAATGCAATAAATTTTGAAGGCAACTCACCTGTCAAATGTACTTTAGCCTCGATTAACCAGCGGATATCAGCAGGTATGTTATTCCTCATGAGCAATCGCATGCGTTCAGATTGAGCTTTATAGATTGTAAGGAGGACATTCTGAGGAAGTGAAGGGAACCGATTGTGAAGCTTTGCTAAAATCTCGTTTATGCCCATACCTTCACCTCAGAATATCAGTTATTATGGGAAATGGAAGTAACCAACTTGATTGTCACGGAGTACCGTTATCCGCCACTTCACCAGGGTAACAAACTACAGCACACAAACAGAAAAATAAACTAAAATACAAAAAGAAAATTACAATCGTCCTCTTATTGAATTTACTACAAGCTCCAACTTGATGTTGTAGACACCTCTCTCAATGTCTCTGGGTTAACTTTCTAAATCCTCAACATGGGATACTGACTCTGGTGGTTGTAGAGCCAAAATATGATGTGTTTTACAAAATCGAATATGCATTTTGAGATAAGATTTTATACGTTGAAGTGGTTTAAAAATGTACATGAGGAACTGTTTAGCTATGACACTCATGATTAACAATGATAAGAGAAAACTTAATGGTTAAACAAACATACTTATGCAAAAATAATTTCATTTAGCAAAGGAATAGTAAAAAGAAAGAAAAAAATCAAATCATTGAAAAGAAAGAAAAAAACTCAATTCAAATCTGGTGGGTTACTCAAATTTATTTCAGTGTCCTCTCCATGTGGTTGGTACTCTAGATATGGCTTTAATCTTTGACAATTAACTTTAAACATGAGACCATTCTTTGAGTCCTTAATTTTAATTGCCCCATGTGGAAAAACAGTGTGAACATTAAAGGGGCCAGACCATCGAGAGCGTAACTTACCTGGGAATAAGTGGAAGCGAGAATTGAATAAAAGTACTTTTTGACCTGGAGTGAAAGAATTTCTCATAATTTTCTTGTCATGAAAGACTTTCATTTGCTGTTTGTAAATCTTGGCATTTTTGTATGCATCATTGCTAATTTCTTCAAATTCTGCCAATTGTAATCTTCTTTCTGAGCTAGCTTGCTGCATGTCAAAGTCGAATTTCTTGATGACCCAGTGCGCATGATGCTCAAGTTCCACAGGTAGGTGGCAAGCTTTTCCATACACTAGCCTATAAGGTGACATCCCAATTGGGGTCTTGAAAGCCATTCTATATGCCCATAATGCATCATCAAGTCTTAATAACCAATCTTTTCTATCTGGCCTCATTGTCTTTTCTAATATGTGTTTTATTTCTCAATTGGAGATCTCAATTTGATCTGCACAATACTTGAACAAATAAGGGTCATCCCAAAAGAAATTCTTTATTTCCACAAAAAAATTGGTCTTTCCTTGCTTGGTCCAATGCTTTAGAAGTTGATCTGTAACAAGATAATTAACGATATCAGCATACCACGGTAATACTTCCATACTCATTAATTGTTCATCAAGAAATGACTCATTCAATATTAATGGTTCTGTAATTGTGTCAAAATGGAGACAAGAGAGATGGTTAGCCACAACATTTTCTGTGCCTTTCTTATCTTTAAATTCCAAGTTGAATTCCTACAAAAGTAACACCCAACGAATTAGTCTATCTTTTGCATTTTTCTTTGTGAGAAGATATTTAAGAACAGCATGATCTGTGAATACAATTATTTTACAACCAATGAGATAAGATCGAAATTTTTCCAATGCAAATACTACTGCTAGCATTTCTTTTTCAGTAGTTGAATAATTTAACTGTGCATCATTCAATGTTATACTAGCATAGTAAATAACATGAGAAATTCGATCAATTTTTTGTCCTAATATTGCTCCTACTGTATAATCAGATGCATCAGCTACAACTGTTGCTCCATCTTTCTTTGAAACACGTTGTACTAGGCTTACCAATTAATTGTCTAATATTGGGTAAATGATTCCTATGTCAAGTCACTTGATGATCTCTCTCTTCACAACTTCCTTGATGATGGGATTTAATATTCTCTATTGCTCTACTAAATTATTGTAGCAATCCTTCAACAAAATCATATGGAAGGGCTAATTCATTTGATATCTTCCATACTCCATCTAATAACCTTCTTGTATCTCTCTGATACATCCATCATGCTCTTTTCTTACTCTGCATTAAAAAAAAATGAAATGATTACAGGAAGTGTGTCATTGTCACCAACATAAACATACTTCAAATGTGAAAGTAAAAGTTTTAATTCTAAAGCAGGACTCAATAGAAGGAACAAAAGGTTTTACTTCCTTGTTTGAGAGATCTAGACATTCAAAGTGCTTGTTAGTTCTCTTTCTCGTAACCATGCTATGTCAGCTGTTTAAGGATCTTCATCTTAAAGTTCTTTAAATGTTATAACCTTAATTTCTTTATTATTGCAGCAACTATTTAATCTCTATATTACAACAAAATCCACAACACTGATAAAATTATAGTCTTCAATATCACATGACTCTTCATGGCAACTAGGACATTGAATGTAACTTCCTGATCAATAACTCGTAGAGTCAATTCTCTTTTTTGCACATTATTTAGAGTCTTTCCGGTAAGACCTATGAATTCCACCGGAAAGATAAACTTATCCACTAATGCATCTTCAATCTAGCCTTCTGGGTAGACAAGATATTTTTCTGCAAGTTGTAAAGTCACTATTGTTGGATTGACTTCCCCAACTCCTTATTACTTGAACACTAATAAATGCATGAGATTGATGCTAACCCTCAAAATCACAGAGTTCCTTGCCACTATATTTAGTTCCTATAGAGCATAGGATTGTAAAGCTTCCTAGATCCTTTAGCTTCTGAAAAATTTTATTTTGAAGCACATGGCCATATTCTTGTGTTAGAGCAACTGTTTCAAATTCTCCAAGTCTTATTTTCTTTGCCAAAATGTCCTTCAAGAACTTCACATAATTCGACATTTGTTCTAAAGCATCCAAAAAAGAATATTTATAAATAGTTATTTCAGTACTCCCAAGAATTTACTGAATTGCTTGTCTTGTTTTTGCTTCTATAATATTTTTGGAAAGGTTGGTGGGTGCCTAAATGGTTGTGCTATAGTAGGCTACTTCTCTTTTGCCATGCTTTGGAATGATGTGGTTGGTGCTGCAGTTGTCATGACCCAACCTAGAGTTGGCAAGATATTGTCCACTTTGGGCCTTAACAAGGCCTGAACGGATTTGTTCTTGGGGTGCCCATACACCCCAAAACGCGTCTTGCCAATTAAGGTGTAGATCACCCCTTATAAACCCAACATCTCTCCTGTGCTTTGCTGATGTGGGATTCGCCTAGGGTGTTACACACACCCTTCTTGGGGACTCAGCGTCCTCACTGAAGTTTGCCCCACCATCGCTCAAGAGGACATGCGGAGCCGCTCTGATACCATAATGTCATGACCCAACCCAGACCTAGCAAGATATTGTCCGCTTTGGGCCTTCACAAGGCCCGTACGGATTTGTTCTCGGGGTGCCCATATACCCCAAAACGCGTCTTGCCAATTAAGGTGTAGATCACCCCTTATAAACCCAGCATCTCTCCCGTGCTTTGCCGATGTGGGATTCGCCTAGGGTGTTACAGCAGCAATTTCAATGACAGGTTCTGGATCATCATTTTCTACAGATGTTGTAGCTTGGCTGTTTACACCAGTGGGCTGGAAAGTAGAAGTTTGTGGCTCCTCTTTAACTTAAGTTTCTTTTTAGGTTGAAATTGGTTCGAATCTTCTTTTTGGCACACGTACTGGACTATGACATCTTTTCCAAATCTTAAATTGATCACTTTACAATGTTTTTTTCCTTATTTTCTTTGATCCTCTATGTTGCTAAGCAAACTACTACGAGGTCTGTTGCTTAATGCTGTAGCAAGTTATCCAATATGATTCTCTAGCTTTCTTAATGACACGGGTTAACTTTGGACCACCGCTTCATTCTTCACAATATACTCCTTAATCGAAGTTTCAAGAAAACTAAGTTGGTCATTGCTGGTGTTTCTTTACCCTTGATTTTGTTGGTGAAATCCAAGTTTCCAATGTAATTCTGTAGCGTGTTGATTATGATTGCTCCATGAGAAATTTGAATGTTATCTCCATTCAGGGTTGCAAGTGTTTGAGTAAGAATTATTCTGGTTCTATCTATTGAAGTTGCTCACATAGTTGGCTGAAGCTGGATTTTCAGGACAATTGTCAAATAGATGCCCTTCCCCTTAAGAAACAGGAGATACCTCAGCAATTTAGTTGACAGTTATTGGAGCAACAGTCATAACTTTCACCATATTTGTTAATGAAGTTACTTGGATTGACAACTCAAGGCATCTACATTGTGGACTTCTGTTGTTCCTTTTGCTGCATCTTGTCTCGTCGATGGCCACTGATAGTTGTTGTTAGCTATCTTCACCAAAAATTCATAAGCTTCATTGTAAGAGTTAGACAACAAGGCCCTATTTACTGAAGCATCCACCATCAATCTAGTGCTTGGGTTGAGATCATTGTAGAAAGTTTCCAACCATATACAACAAGGGTTACCACAATGAGGACATCTCCTAAGTAACTCCTTAAATCTTTCTCATGCATCATACAAGCTTTCATCTTCAAGTTGATTGAAAGATGTGATCTTATTTTTCAATTTTACATTCTTGGTAGGTATAAAGTACTTCATTAAAAATTTGTCAGCCAAGTCATTCCATGTAGTAATGAAGTTAGGTGGTAGAGAGTTCAACTATGCTCAAACCCTTAGAGAAAATAGGAAAAGTCTGAGTCTTAATGCTTCCTGTCATGCTCCAGTAATCTTAAAAGCATCACTTACTTCAAAAAACAGCTTAAGGAGTAGATGAGGATCTTTTGATGGCAGTCTATTGAATTGCCCTACTATTTAAAGCATCCTAAAACATCACTAGTTTAAACTCATATTAATCAACTTGCACTTCAGGTCTAACTATTTCAGGATTTATGGCTTGAGGGATATAATCTCTTATAGCTTTGTCTCTATCATCTACCATGTAGATAATATTTTTATTCCCTGGCTCCCCATAAATAATCTGCCCATTCTAACCTTCTTGACCTCCTTAAGCATTGATTGGTTGTATTTCTCCTTGAGTGTTCAAGTTCCCTATAACTTGCAAATCATCCATGTCTACAACAACTTTTAAAATATCTTTGCTCTTTCCTTAATCTCCTTGTAGATGTTTTAATTACTAGATCAAACTGGAACTGAACATGTTTGTATTTGCGTGTGGAAGGGTTGCTAGAGCACTTCTTTCAACAAAGGAAACAAATTAGAAGAAAAATAGAAATTAGCACTAATTCAAATTGATTTCACATATCACAATAAACAATCAATTCCTAGCAACGGCACCACAAACTTGTTAGATAATTTTTATTGCCATTGGTGTCAATATGCAAGTGTATATAACAAATAATATACTGATGAGTATTCAGATTGTGTCCACAGGGATTAATCTTAAAGGATTTGCTACAACAATCTTAATAATACAATTTTTAGGCTTAAATAAAATAACCAATGAAACTAATGAACTAATGAAATTACATATGCAATAAACAAAATACAATAAGGAAAATCTCAAATTAAAATCAGGGACGTAATTAATGGGAACAGAGTAATTAAGTGATTAAACGCATTTAATAGTATTGACTATTTTTTCAATTAAGATTCTATTGCTACAGCACTGGGCAGAGTCCCTCATGCATTCTCAGCTATCGCCTGTTGGATATTTTATATTTAAATGCAACCTAGTAGTGACTAGTTATTACACTAACATTAGATATAGCATTAAGCGTTCTAGGTAATAATTGCCCTACAAGGTGAATCCTTATGTCTAGTTCTTCACCAATTTTAGATCACGTATAACCCTATTTAAATCAATATTAACTCAACTTGGAAAACCCGATTTAAAACCATGTATTGTCCTAATTTGTTTGACTAAGTCAGGTCTTTTTGAGACTCCTTCTTAGCTAGTATCCACTAAATAGGTGATCATCCAAAATAGGGAATTGCAATAACTAAAATCAAGATAAAGTGTTATAACAAATTCAGAGCAACATACATATATCAGTCAAATAGTCATTAAGCTTGTTTATCACTCAACCACAACAAAGTTAGCTTATGATTTGTGATAAAATAGTAACAAGAATCATTTTAGCCATCAAATGCTTTCCCATAAAGAAATAAAAAAAAATTAAGAATTGAGTTCTGCTAAGTCTTTGCGATCTCTCCTTCTTTTTCTTCTTGAGTCCTCTATTGCAGACCTCAAATCTCTCTTTTTCTATATTTTCTTTTGTTGTCCCTCTTATTTTTCTTGAGTGACAAGTCTCACTTTTTCTTTTCATGTGTGCTTTTTTTATATCTCGGAATTAGGGCACCCAAAAGCATGAGGCCGTGTATCTCCCATTTTGAAAACCTGAAATCGTAGTCCTTTTATGTTTTTGTTGATTAGTATGTTATGTATTATAGTGTTTTTGTGCAGGTGGTGGATTTAGGCCACTATTGTTGAACCTTGTTTGTAGCAGAGAGTTGTTCGAGGGTAATTCATTTATATTGTTGTGCCTATTGTTAGAGGGATAAGTTCCTATTCTACGAAGGTTGTTGTTAAAGCCACGTCCTTGTCCTTATCCTTGAAAATGTTTCCCACTTCCACATTGATAAAGAAAGCTTGTTATGAATCTGCTTCTTTGCCATCATTTTTTTGAGCAATCATAGTCTGCTCGTGATTTTGTAAGCCGACAGGAATAATTTTAGAATTGGATGAGGTTGGTTGGTTAGCATAGCCATTTTTAAGTCAGCATACTAGAGTCCTAGTGCCCTTGCCTATTGAAAGACTTTGCCATCATCAGTTAAGAGCTTCCCAATGACAGTTAGATTGTCATATAGTCCTCTAAATTTTTTTAAGAAGCCATTAAGCTTCAGAGAGCCTTTCTTTATGGAGAAGCGATTGTCTTTAAGCCAATATTATTGCTTTTTGGTAGTTTGAAGTATGTGTTCCTAAATGGAAAGCCAAACTTCTTTTTTTGTTTGTCTTTCAACTATCAGTGTAAAAACGTCTTCCATCATCATTCCACATAACTAGGTAAGAAGTAACCCATCATTGTGTGCCCAAACTGAAAAGTTAGGGTTATTGATAGATTTTCCATTATTGGGAATTGTTTAGGTTGATGCATCATTGGGGTTAGTGACAGATTTTCCATTACTGGGAATTGTTTAGGTTGATGCATCATAAGAGATGTGATTGTCAAGTCCTGGGTTACTGATCAAGGGAAAGACTTGGGACCTCCATAAGAGGTAGTTGTTGCTAGAGAGTTTAATGAAGATTAGATTGTCATATTGTAGGATAGTTTGCTGGAGAGTTTGGCCTTAGTTTGGATGTGGGATGAAAAAGCCATAAGCTTTGATATCAAGCTAAATTTCAAGATAATTGAGAAGGATTAAAAGGTTTATTGACTTGTTTCTTGAAGAACAAGATCATTTACTTATACACGAAGAGAAGAATTATATATAGAAGAAACATTTTATAGAAAGTATATGATTCATTCTAAATAGTCATTGACTAGTCGTTGGCTAGGTTATTAAGATAATCTAGACTTGAGTAATAGTTGGCCATCTTTTTTTGATGAGTCTACATGTCACAAGATTGTGTGAGAGATTTCGTTGCAAGCCTTTGACAAGAGCAATACATATTTCCATGTTTGTTTCCAATGGTTTGCCATCTGCCTTGTTGATGTAGAATTGAGTTGTTGTGCTAATCTTTTCCATGTTGGTATGTGACTCGGGTGGTTGCATGTGGTTCATGTGATGTGACTATTCGAAATCCACATGTGGTGGGCTACATGTCTTACAAAACATGGTAACAAACACTTATTGTGTCAGGGGAAAATATTATTTTGTTAAATGTGGTATCAAGTACACGTTTTGTTAGGTGATAATAATTCTACTGCTGACAATGTGGCAATAATGTCCACTAAATAACTTGGATGGATTCTCTGTTAACATTGAATCAAGATGAACCACAAGTGCTAGAGATGAGTTTTCTCTAATAATTATGGTATAAAGTGTTCATCGTGCCAAAATATAGTGATCTTGCACTAGGGAAGCGGTATACCATGCAAAATCTAAACAATATCATTAGTGCCTATCAACAATGTAGACTTACTAAATTAAGCCCATGAATCACGTTAAGGCATCACTTTTAATCTAATATTGAAATTAAATTAGCTACTCATTTTGAACTAGAGGTAAGGTGAAAATTTTATAAAAGTACATATAAAAATACAAGATACAATAAAAATTTAGACAAAATAGAGCTCAAATTTGGACTCAGAGCTATTGAATTAAAGAGGAAATCATATATTTATAGATAAAGTGGGTAAAGCCCATGACACATATTGACACTTCACCTTCAAACCAAGCTTGAACGAAAATTAGCCACTCATAATTGAATAAGGGGAAAAATGGAAATTTATTAAAATATATAGAAAATACAAGATGGAGAAGGAATTATAGAAAATGGATCCCAAAAATGGATTGAGAGATATCAAATTAGGGGGGAGGCCCCTTTTTTATAGATACATGGAGTAAATCATGGCCATCAGATTAAAAACAGTTTGGACACTCAGGATTGCGCCACGTCATCAGTCAACAGTACACAGTTTGACCACGTGGATGAACAGTATACACGATTTGACCTAGGTTGAACAGTGACGCGGTTTGGTTGAAAATAATCTTGTGTAATGCATGTACCATATGCGAGATTTTTGGTCCACTGATATACTGCCACATCACCATCAACAGTACATAACAATTTTAGTCCAACAGGATCGTGACACCTCATCAGTCAATGCCACGTCATTCATCCATCTATGTGATCAATGTCGTGAACAGTAACGTAGGCCGTACCGTACATGTGAATAGTATCATTTTCCCTTTTATGCTCCTTCTAAGGTTTTCGACCGTCCTGAGTTCAAAAGTGATGTCCGTTTTGCCGTCTGATCTCTCGTTTACTGTGAAATGACCATGATACCCCTAAAATACGTAAAATATTTAATTAAAATAAAACACACATAATTAAATTACAAGAAGCTTAAATACATAAAAGTAAGGGTTGTTAGTAAGACTTGAAATGTAAAATGACGATTTTCTCCTTTATAAATATACATTTTCTAACATTCAACACACCCCCAACCAGCTTATTGCTAATCCCTAGCAAATAAAGCGAAAACAAAATTCACATCTAAAATGATTTTTTTTTAAAACACTCTTGTTTATGCAATCAAACTAATGATAACAATCAAATAAAAGTATAAGTATTATCTCAAGTCTAAAGAAACATCACACTCGCATCAACCATCCACATGAATCAGTCCAGTAGACTTTGTCGTAGCTATCTTCAAGAATGACATGTTAAACCCCAAAATCTTATTGGAAGTAATGACAATCTCACAAAGAAATTAAACCCAATAAAAATAGTTACTCCAATTGTAACGCCACAAATTTCCATTATGGAAATTGGGCTTTCATTGATAATTATGGGTGACTATAACCCTTATTAAGAAAGGGATAGTAATAATAAAATAGAGGTTATTTATGAGATATTTTTGAAAAAGAGTTATTTTTCCTTATTAAATAAGTGTTTCTTTAGATTCCCTATAAGTGTTTCTTAAAAGTCCCTATAAATACATACTTTTCCCCTTTCATAACCCTAAATTCATGACTTTTATTCTTCTTCTCTGTTGCTCTTTATGCTCTTACACAAATGTTAGGATTCAAACTTTTGTTTAAGAGAGAATCAAAGCGACGGGTAAGTTATTCTCCCTGTTCTCAACAAATTTCTAATCACTTTATCTAGTGTTTATATTGGCACGATTCTAGATGGTTATACTCATAATGCAAGATTAAGAGTTAAAATTCTGAGAATCAGACCTGTACAGGTATGGATTAGAAAATCAAATTCTTAGAATAAGTTATTAATTGTCATATCTTGTATTGTTTAAGGAATTGAAGGTGATTGAGTCTCTTAGAAGCTTAGAGGTGTGTTAATTCAAATTCATTTGTCGAGGTAAATAACTTCATTTCTAGTATACTGGATATGTATAAGTATTTTGATATTATTATTATAAGTATAAATATTTTTATACTACTTAAAGGATTAATTGATTTTGATAATAAAATTAGTTTTATGTAAATGTTTTTAAAGCTAAATTCTTTTTAACAAAGTATTTTATAAATGCTATTGAATATGTAAGTTATTTTGTTAAATGCCTACTTTTATGATTTTAATTATAAAATGTTATGCAAGCCTAACTTATTGCTATGAACTTTTATAAATATGATGCAAATATTTTGTACCCATGTATGATTTCGATTATTGATAATTGTATGAGATTCCTAATGTTTTGGCTTATGAGTAAAGATTATGATTTATGGTGTTAATTGGTAATTGAGAGAAAATAATAAAAAAAATGATATCACATGCTCTCATCAAGATGAAAGAAATATGCCCTCAGTTTAGAAAAAATACGATCTCAAGTCAAATAAAAATACTAGTCAACCCAATTTATTTATCTTTTTTTTTTATTATGCATCACTACATCTTTTTAGCCCATATAACTAGCTTCTACTTTAGACTATAATTCCCTAAAATTAAAAAGGACTTTTATTAGGACGTAACGTAGGCTAGTAACATGGTTAATAAAAAATGGAAATAAGGAAAACAAAGTGTACGTTTGAGAAAAATGCAGAGAAATTTTTTTTTGGAGGTTGCAAGGTGGATTTCACCTATTATTGTTATATATATATATATATATATTTTTAAACAATTTTTTTCCTTTTGCTTGGCTCAACGTCACTGAACAAAATAATGATTTACATTTTTCTCAAACATAAATAGATGATGGAACTTATAAGACATCGGGTAATACTCCAAATTGGAGTGGGTCAAGATGATAAGTTTAAGAAATAAAAGGTTTTTTCTTTTTTTTAAAGGCTCAAAATGGTTAACTATGGATATTTTACAAAAGGGATGGCTAGAAAGGCTCAAACCGATCAAAAATGGCATTTCTATCGTCTTTTAGGGCTCTAAATAACCTTCTATATCTACTAGTTAAATGAGCCTCTAAATATAGCAACACACATTTTTTACTTCTTTTTTTTTTAATTTTACAATGTTTTTTAAGGGTTAACTTAAAAGAAATCGAGAGATCGTGTATACAATAATAAACTGCTAAGCTGTATAAGGAATGGGCAAAAAGGGTTACTCTCCAAGAAAAATGATAGGCTCAAAAACTCATTTGGTACTTATTATGACATGTTCATTCCTTCAAGCAACTCATATTTGTCTCCGACATCAACATGTAGAGTAGTAAACATAGTGTAATATCACTTAAGACCAAAAATAATACAGATACTAAAATTTAAAATTAATCATGTCATCCAATGTTAAAACAAATCACAATGTTTTTAAACAATATTCTACCCCCAACCTATTTTAAGCATGAAAGAAAAATATGCATGTAGATATGTAAAAATGATGTAGAAAAATTTATTAGAAAAAGAAATGTTTTTTTTAACTAAAGAAAATGTGTTTCTAGAGACACTACACTCTACATTCAGCCATCTTCAACACAAAAAGTTAGCAACAGTTAGTTTGTACAATAAGAAATTAGTAAAAACTTAACCAAGATTCCACAATTGTCGACTATTCCCTCCCCATGTTAACATATATGTTTCCATAATGTTGATTTTGATGATAACAAACAAGATTGAGAATGATTAATATTTTAAGATGAAATTATTTTCTTTTTAAATAAATCATTATTTTCACATTATAAAGGTTTCATATTTAATGAGAAAAATGATTTTATGAAATTGGTTGCTTTTCAAGTTATGATTTAATTGAAAGAGTTTTAAAACTTTTAAATCAACAAGTATTGCTTGAAATTTTGGAGAAAGGCTTATTTGAAATGTGTCATAGCATTTTGGGCTATGTCATAATTTCAAAAAATTTTAAGATTAACAAAGCATTTTTTGAAAATTATGAAATTATACCTATTTGTAAACTTTCATAACATTTTGCGCCATCATACAGTTTTATAAAGTTTTAGGGTCAAACTGTAAATTTAGAAAATAATTTCACTGTAGCAAACGGCTAACCGATAATTTTCAAAAAGCATGTTTTACAAAGTATTGTTAAAATGATGATTTTGGAACATAATAGTGAACCGTTTACTGAAAACGGTTAACCGATTATTTTAACCTTGAACCGTTTAGTAAGAACAGTTAAACCAAATTTGTTTTGCAGGTTACTGGAAACAAACGGCAAACCGTTTATCACAAACAGTTAACCGATAACATCCAGATAGTCATTTCATGCAAATCCTTAACCGTTTACTATAAACGGATAACTGGTGTTCATCTTGCAAGTCTGTGGAAGTTAACGCTTAAAGGGTAAGCCTAAACGACAAAGGGTAAGCCTAAACAGCGAAAGGGTAATTTGAAATTTGGCTTAACGGTAACTTCTGACCAACCTAAACGGTTAACCGTTAATAGTTAACGACGACCGTTTTCGTGCCGACAGTTTGTAACGGCTAGTTTTTGAACTCAAACTATAAGAACTCAAATCCAACTCATTTTCAAGCTCTTCAACAAGCAAAAAGAAAAAGCATAAAAGATATCTTGAGCCTTCAACTTGCAAAACACAAAACATTGAATCATTTCTTGTTCTTCATTTTTGAATATCTACTTATTGAGTGAGTTTTATTGTAACTCTCATTTATTCATCTCAATTGTAAAAGTTTGAGTGTGTGAGACACTTGAGTGAAGAGATTGAGAGTTAATCTCTTTGTTATAAACGTTTATTAACACCTTGAAGTCAATTGTAATCGGTTGAAGCCTTGGAAAGGCTTGGATAGTGAAATCCTCAAGTTTGGATCGCTTGGAGGCGTGGATGTAGGCGAGGATTGCTGAACCACGTAAAAATTCTTGTGTTTGTTTCTCTTCTCTCTTACTCTTTAATTATTGTGCTTTTATTGAACTTATTGCTTTCAACTTTTATTAAGACATTAGATTGTTTGTTGTGTGGATTTGCTAGGATAATTTTTAAAATTCCAATTCACCTCCTTTTAGGTTGCACACTTGTATTTCACCCCTAACCAGAATGAAATATTGTCTTCAATGTTTTAAACGAAAGAAGTAGAGTTTAGAAGATATCACCTGGGTGGTGCAACATAGAAGAAAATATTTCCAGGCGGAGAGTTAAATCTAATTTGTACTTCTTACTGCGGCTATTGTTACCATCATTATTTGGATGTTCCAACACAAAGGTCCAGGGGTCTAGCTTCGGTCGATAAGCTTGTAATAGATCAAGTAACTCATTATCACTGTGAGCACAAATAAAAAGCTTTTTGGCATTAGAAGGAACAAAATAGTTTTATTGCATGGTTAAGAAATGCGATAAAGCCATCATAAAAGTTATTGACATTTAACAAACCGATGGGTTTCTAGTGAATGTGCAGATAGGCTCAAGATGCTAGTGTGATAAGTACCTCTAGTGTTGCAAGATCTCCTCAAAGGAAAATAAAAGCATCAACATGATCAAGCGTTTCAATTATTCTTTCTTATATACCTGAGACGACTAACTCTTCCCCAGTCGGTAAGTCAAACAAACTGCCCAAAGGTTTTAGGACTCTTGAGATGATGCCTAACATTTGACTTCCTCTGACAAAAGCAGCTTCTGAAACCAATTTTGATAACCCTCGGTTACCTCCTCCATACACCAAGTGTAATTTTCTCTCTGCCATACTTCGACCAAGATCGATGGCTGCATCAACGAAATCTTTATATTTGCCATAGGTAAATCCAGAAAGCACACAAATGTTTTTGAATTGTCTATTGAGAGTAGCTAACATTGGAATACATCTCAAAAACAATTTGTGAGTACTTGACAAAAAAAAATCACATTTAAGAGTCTTGGTGACAGAGGCTCACAGTTGTGTATGAGGAAACATGTCAGTGTCAAATAATGTGTAAAGCACATGGCTCCCAAGTAAAAGAAAGTAACGGTAAAAAGGAAAAAGTAAACAGTAATAAAATCAAATTATTAAAAACAATAATGCAAATGATAAAACAATAGTGAAATAAAATATCAGTGCAGTAAAAAGGATATGTACAAGTAGTTGCAACTGTAGCTCACATCTTTCTCTGGTTTTACGTCCAGAAACGGCTTGAACGCCCTCTATGAGTTGAGGATAGGCTTCCCATCCAGTTTCTTATAAACTGACAAACAGAGTTATTTATAGTCAGATTCCCGAGACTATATCGTGCATGTTCTTTCTGGAATAATGGCCATAACTGGAGAATTGCTCCTTGCATATATCCACTGGGATGCGTTTTAAGAGACAAAAGGATATCATCCAATGACTCCTTATTCAAGCCATCCCTAATGAATTGAATTTTATCTTCCATGTTATCAGACACCATTACTAAAGAACATGGGTTTTTATTGCAACTCATTCTGGCATAATTATGACAAGCAACAGAAATTCTTCAAGCTCGTCGTTTTCTTGCATAATCTCCTTTACCACAACCAGGCATGTATGCAATAAATTTTAGAGGTAACTCACCTGCCAATTGTAATTTAGCCTCGATTAACCAACGGATGTTAGCAGGTATGTTATTCATCATGAGTCATCGCATGACCGGGCTTTATAGATTGTGAAGAGGGCATTATGAGGAAGTGAAGGGAATCGCTTGTGAAACTTCACTAGAATCTCGTTTTTGTCCATACTTTCACCTCAGAATATCAATTATTATGGGAAACTGAAGTAACGGATTTGACTATCACAAAGTACCATTATCCGCCACTTCACCAGGGTAACAAATTAAAGCACACAAACATAAAAACAAATTAAAACACACAAAGAAAATTAAAATCGTCCTCTTATTAAATTTACCTCAAGCTGCAACTGGATGTCATAAACACTTCTCTCAATGCCTCTGAGTTGGATTTTTAAACCCTCATCATAGGATACTAATTCTGGTGTTGCAGAGCCCAAATACAATGTATTTTACAAAATTGAATCTGCCTTTTGAGATGATTTTTAACACGTTGAAGTGGTTTAAGAATGTTCAAGAGGAATGGTCTAAGTATGGTACTCATGATTAAAAATGATAAGAGAAAACTTAATGGTAAAACAAACACACTTATGGAAAAATAATTTTAATTAGTAAAAGAATAATAAAAGGAAAGAAAGAAAAATCAAACCACCGAAAAGAAAAAATCAATTCAAATCTAATGGGTCACTCAAATTTATTTCGGTGTCTTTTTCATGTGATTGGTACTCTAGATATGAATTTAATCTTTGACCATTAACTTGAAATGTCACACCATTCTTTGGGTCCTTAATTTCAACTGCCCCATGTGGAAAAACAGTGTGAACAATAAAAGAACCAGACCATTGAGAGCATAACTTACCTGGGAGTAGGTGCAAGCGAGAATTGAACAAAAGCACTTTCTGACTTGGAGTGAAAGATTTTCTCATAATTTACTTGTCATGGAAGACTTTCATTCGTTGCTTGTAAATCTTGGCATTTTTCGTATGCATCATTATGAATTTCTTCAAGTTCTGCCAGCTATAATCTTCTTTTTGAGTTGGCTTGCTGCATGTTAAAATTGAATTTCTTAATGGCCCAATATGCACGATACTCGAGTTCCATAGGTAGGTGGCAAGCTTTTCCATGTTAGTAATATGCCCTAAAGGCCAATCGAATGGTGTTTGATTGTTCAGGGAATGATTGTATTTGAATAGCATTTTGATATTTATATAATGGCAAAGTTATCAACATTCATAAATTAATTTAATGAATATAGTCCAAGAAGTAAAATAATTAAGGAACACATTCTCGAGTTTGTCGAGAATATGAAACGTGCATCCTTTGTACTATACTTCTAAAATAGTTCCTAGTGGTGGATTTATGATTGGACATTATAAATTCCTATAAACACTAGTATGTGTTATGACTCGTTATGGTATGTGATACTAAAATGGATGGTGAGTTTTATATCATTGACATGAGATGTCAAGTCAAACACATAGGTACCTGTTAAGAGAACGAGTTTACTAAGCTTGACCAAATATAGTAAGCCATATGGTTTTGAATGTTAAAGGCTTATTATACATTGTAATAGACACTATGGTTAGTAATGGTCTTTAGACCTGAGGCATAACAGATGTCTTATACATAGACATCTTTGATATGTGAAAGCATAATGATTGATTCCTAATCAAGGAAGAGATATAGCAATACCTGTCATGGTTGGCTTTGTATAAAGACAAGAAATCCTTGCCCAAGGTGAAATATATTTGAAGGAGTTCAGATTATATTTTTATGCCAAGTTCATTTAGATTTATTTTAAAATAAAGCATAACTGCTTAACATAATAAACCATAAGCTGTGCTTGTCTCTAGACATAAATGATGAAGAGACCAAGACATAAAGATACAATGGAATAGGTGAAGGACAACATTTGTCCATGAGATTCCTAATAATGCAACTTTTGTGAAGTAAAATTAAAACAAATGGTGGAAGCTCTAGAAACCTCGGATCGACTTCATTTAAAAACGAAAATCAAGAGGAAAGATTGAATTTTAATTAAATCACTTGCAGTTTCAAAAATGACTTCGTGAAGTAGGAGAAAATGACTGAAAATAGCAAGCTATGAACACTGTCCAGAAAATAGAGCTCTGCAGGAACAACTTCTGTTTTTCCATGATCTGAGATCCTTTAAGCACCCCAATTGTGATGCCTCTGGTCAGTCCACACTTAGAAATGTTCTAGGAGTTCATAGGATTTAGAATCTCAAAATTTCGTTTAGAAATGAGAGAGATAATGAAGAAACATGAATGCTAGTTCATGATGATTCATTCCACCAAATAAAGCCACCATTTTCTCTAATAATGGCACCAAATATTATCATGTGCTAGACCCACCCACGTAGCAATTATTTATTGAAAGTGATCTTATCACTTTAATAAATTATTTAATCAAATAAATAATTAGCTAAATTAATTAATTTCGTAATTGATTAATTAACCCTATTTTGATCAAATCTAATGGTTAAATGTGGACTTCTTTTGTAACATATTCTAATGCTTTCTCTTAATCCATATTAGATCCAACAAAAGCCTAAAATTTTAAACCCAAAAATGTTCTGGAAGTCCATAATTATATACGAACCAGAACATGTCCAAAATGGTCATTTTACGTGCTCAATATTACATAATGTTTAATTGAGCATTTATAAAATTTATTTTGTTCCTTAAACTATTTATGGAACATCTAAATTTCTATCTTAAACCATATTTAAGATATATTTATATATATATTCATTCTCAATGAATTATAATATAAATATCGATTTTCCTAAAATTAGGAAATTTAACTTCTCATTTTCTAGTAACTCCCTTTTTTTCATTTTTATTTGGTGTGTGACCTTTTAGGTTCTTAGTTATAAGGTAGTAGAACTATTTTAATGATAATTATTTATTCATTAAATGATGCTAAACTCGTTAGTCATCAATTAAAACTTTTCTAATGACCTTAAGATGCATTGCTAATACGCTTTACCGATTTGATCTTAGGGTTTCTACAAGTCATGAGTGACACCTAGCAGTATATCATAACTATCCAAATAACAAGAATTGTTGGATCTATAGAACCTATTCTATTGTATTTCTATGTCTTGGTCTCTTCATCATCTATGTTCAGAGAAAAGCACGGCTTATGGTTTATTATGTTAAGCAGTTATGCTTTATCTCAAAATAAATCTAAATGAACTTGACATGAAAATATAATTTGAACTCCTTCAAATATATTTCACCTTGGCCAAGGATTTCTCATGCCAATCATATTATCTCGTAGGGACATCCTTTTCGTATATTACAAAGTGATGAATTCCATATTGGCCATACACTTGTCTTCATACATAGCCAACCATGACAGCTATTGCTAGATCTCTTCCGTGATTAGGAATCAATCATTATGCATTCACATATCAGAGATGTCTATGTATAAGATATCTATTATGCCTCAGGTCTAAAGACAATTACTAAACATAGTGTCTGTTACAATGTATAATAAGCCATTAACACTCAAAACCATATGGCTCACTATATTTGGTCAAGTAGTAAACTCGTTCTCTTAATAAGTACTTATGTGTTTGACTTGACATCTCATGTCAATGATATGAAACTCACCATCTATTTTAGTATCACATACCATAAGGAGTCATAACACATACTAGTGTTTATAGGAATTTATAATGTCCAATCATAAATCCACCACTAGGAACTATTTTAGAAGTATAATACAAAGGATGCACGTTTCATATTCTTCACAAACTCGAGAATGTGTTCCTTAACTATTTTACTTTTTGGACTGTATTCATTAAATTAATATATGAATATTGATAACTTTGCCATTTTTTAAATATCAAAATGCCATTCAAATACAATCATTCCCTAAACAATCAAACACCATTCGATTGACCTTTAGGGCAAATTACTAACAATCTCCCACTTGCACTAAAGCCAATCGCTATGGTATCTCATACCCATCTTTTGAAGATGACGATCTAACTGTTGTTGAGTAAGTGCTTTAGTCAGAGGATTCGCAGTGTTATCAGCGGAGGCTACTTTCTGCATAGTGATATCACTCCTTCCAATGATTTCTCTGATAATGTGGTATCTTTTCTCAATGTGTTTGGACTTCTGGTGAGACCTTGGTTCCTTAGCTTGTGCTATAGCTCCATTATTGTCACAATATAATGAGATTGGCAACACAATGGTTGGAACCACTCCTAGTTGTTGAATAAACTTCCGTATCCAAACAACTTCTTAACAACTTCTTTTGTTGCATCTGATGCAGCTATATATTCCGCTTCAGTGGTAGAATTTGCAGTAGTTACTTACTTAGAACTTTTCCAGCTTACTGCTTCACCATTGACAGTGAATAAAAATCCTGATGTAGATTTTCTGTCATCTACACTGATTGGAAATCTGAATCTGTGAAGCCTTTAATTTTTAGCTCACTCTCTCCATATGTTAAGAACTAATCTTAGTTCTTCTTAAGTACTTAAAGATATTCTTAACTGCGGTCCAATGTTCCTTACCCAGATTACTCTAGCATTTACTAGTGACACTCACTGCATGAGCTATATTTGATCTAGTACATAGCATAGCATACATAAGACTTCTAATTGCAGAAGCATAGAAATCTTATTCATTCGCTCTCTCTCATCATAAGTTTTAGGACTCATGCTTTTAGAGAGATGAATTCCATGTCTTAAGGGTATAAAACCCTTTTTGGAATCCCACATATTAAATTTCTTTAATATCTTTTCTATGTACTTAGCTTGATATAGACCTATTAATCTTCTAGATCTATCTCTATAAATCCTGATTCCCAAGATATATATTGCATCTCCTAGGTCTTTCATGGAGAAGTTTTGAGAAAGCCAAATTTTGACAGAAGACATTTATCCAATGTCATTTCCTATAAGCAATATGTCATCTGCATATAGCACAAGGAAAGTTATTGCACTCCCACTGACCCTTTTTATAAACACATGGTTCATCCTCATTTTTGATGAAACCAAATGATTTGATTGCATCATCAAATCAGATGTTCCAACTCCTGGAGGCTTGTTTTAGTCCATAAATGGACTTTCTTAGCTTGCACACTTTACGAGGATTTGTCTTAGATTTAAAACCACAAGTTTGTATCGTATAAATATCTTCCTCATTGTACCCATTAAGAAATGCAGTTTTGACATCCATTTGCAAATCTCATACTCATCATATGCTGCTATAGCCAATAAGATTCTAATGGACTTTAGCACGGCTACAGGTGAAAAGGTTTCCTCATAGTTTATTCCTTGTATTTGACGATAATCTTTTGCTACCAACCTTGCTTTATAGGTCTCTACCTTTCCATCTAAGCCTATCTTCCTCTTGAAGATCCATTTGTATCCAATAGATATAATACCTTCGGATGGATCTACTAGAGTCCAGATCTGATTGGTTCTCATAGATATAATACCTTCCGATATTGCCTCTTCGTAACTAGTAGGATCATCTCTATGATCCGTATCACCCAATAAAAATATATCGTTCATCTGATGAAGAAAACCATATCTTATTGGTGGGTGAATTATCCTACTAGATCTATAGAGTTGCTGTGTTCTTTGTGTTTGTACTTGAACAAACTCTTCATTGGATTTATCCTCATTAGAACTCTCAATAAATTCTAATTTTCTTTCTTGTCTACCTTCTTGAATAAACTCTTTTTCAAGAAATATGACATTTCTACTTACCAATACCCTTTGGTCAAATTGGATGTAAAAGTAATAACCCAAAGTTTCCTTTGAGTATCCAATGAACCTCCCACTATCCGCTTTAGCTTCAAGTTTCTCACTCTTGAGTCTCTTGATAAAATCAGGACATCCCCAAATCTTAAGATGATTTAGGCTTGGTTGTTTACCACACTATATCTCATATGGCATTTTAGGTACACACTTGGAAGGTACTCTGTTTAGTACATATATTACAGTAAAGAGAGCATATCCCCAAAGAGAACTTGGTAAGTCTGTATAACTCACCATTGATTGCACCATGTCTAACAGTGTGCAATTTCTCCTCTCAGATACTCCATTAAGCTCTAGTGTACCTGGAGGTGTCCATTTTAAAACAATACCATTTTCTTTAAAGTAAGACTGGAATTCTCCACTGAGATATTCACCACCTCAATCTGATCGTAGGGTTTTAATAACTTTTCCAGTCTGTTTCTCTACTTCATTTCGGTATTCTTTGAACTTTTCAAAGGCTTCAGATTTATATTTCATTAAGTATACTGAACTATACCTTGAGTGATCGTTGATAAAAGTTATGAAGTAGTAGTATCCACCCCTTGCCATTTCATTAAATGGCCCACATACATCAGTACGTATAAGTTCAAGTAAATCAGTGGCCCCTGTACTTCGTCCAACGAAGGGTGCCCTGGTCATTTTCCTTGAAGACATGATTCACAAGTTGGATAAAGTTCTAAACCAAATGAACCTATTAGTCCATCTTTAGCCAATTTTATGACTCTATCTTCTCCAATATGACTAGTATTAAATGCCACTTATATTTGGGGCTTATTTCTTCTCTTTCACGTTTATGTGTTATGGTATTTACATTCACAACGTGCTCATTATTTTCTTTCATATTTAGTACATAAAGGTCATTATCTAAAGTACCATGTGCAACATATTTACTCTCATGATAAGTTTTACAAATTTTATTTCTAAAATAAAATTCATAATTGAAACTATGTTCCTTACAGCAGAAGGAACAAATAAACAATCATTCAAACTTATTACATGCCCAGATGTCATTTTTAAGAAAAATGTCCCTATAGCTGAGGCAGCAACCATTGCTCCATTTCCCACTCTAAGAGACATTTTTCCTTGTTTAAGTCTTCTACTTCTTTTTAGATCCTGCATTGACATACAAATATGTGTGGTTGCAGCAGAATCTAAAATCCAAGAAGTAGAATGAATAATTGAAATATTAGTTTCAATAATGAGCATACCTTCAGAAGGATTCTCTTTAGGCTTGACTTTCAAGCTGTTGAGGTAAGCTTTGCAATTTTTCTTCCAATGCCCATCCTTACTGCAATGGAAACATTTTCCCTTGTCATTGGGCTTACTAGATTTTCCCTTCATAATCCCACCTTTAGCCTTGGGTTGAAACTTTTTCTTTTTACCCTTTTTAATTGAGGGTCCTTTTATAGCCATAACATCTTTTGGCTTCTTTATGTAAGTTTCGGCAATATTAAGCATCTTTAGTAGTTCAACAAGACTACACTCCATTTTATTCATGTTAAAATTCATGATAAATTGAGAGAATGAGTCTGGCAAGGATTGTAGGATAAGATCGATAGTAATTCCCCATCTATTGAGAAATTAAGAGCTTTCAGTTGCTCTATGTAGTCAATCATTTTGAGTACATTCTCATTGACCGATCCTTCAGTCATTCTCATTCTGAATAGTTTCTTAGATATCTCATATCTAACTATTCTACTTTGTTCACCATACAACTCTTATAGATGAAGTATCATGAAACTTGCATTAGGCATATTTTCATGTTGCCTTAGCTCATTAGACATCGATGCCAATATATAGCTTTTAGCACTGAGGTCATCATCTTGCAACTTCTGATAAGTGACACGTTCTGCCTCACTTGCTCCCTAAGGAATTTCATTTGGCTTAGGTGTATCAAGAACATAGCTAATTCTCTCATAATTAACAACAATTCTTAAATTTCTAAACCAATCAACATAATTGGGTCCTGTCAAATGGTAGTTTTCCAGAATTCGTGCCAACGAATTATTCATTATTAATTATTTCTGCAGAAAATTAAATTATTAGCATTTTTTTATAATCTATTTGATTTTGGTCTTTAAACCAAATAGTACGTCCCACTATTTTATCATTTCATTACACTCCCATATGTAAGAAACGGAAACTCTCATTGGTAAAAGTTTCTAGTAGGAATTGTATTGTCACTAACATAAGTTTACGTCACCTAACAGTTCTTGGCTTATTTATTATAATGAGTAGGTAACTCTTTACCAAATGCATCTCATGCATATACTGGTTATCCTTCGACCTCTAAATCGTTAATACCTCACCTAACAGTCCTTAGTATAAATGATTTAGTTAAATTTACCCTAATACCCTTGCATATTTCAAAACATCTTACTAACCTCACCTAACAGTTCTTGGTAGCTTATTGTATGAATTATGCATCATCGTATGATATATGGTTTGTTTTTAATATTTTAATGAATGAGTATCCCATGTATCCATGACAACTAACCCAAGCATAAAATATTTAAAATATTCCATTGGTATTAGTAGGCCATGATGAATATTTCTAATATCCATCATTACAACTTAACAATAATTATATTTATTTAATTAGGGAGTATTTGGTCATTATTATGGTCTCACTTTTTAGCATGTTATTTCATTTTCAATATACAAATATGTCTAAGCACCCTAATATACATCTCATGCATATTATAGACAAACCAACCAAGGATGATCATGGAATTTTCTAATAAAACCAATTTGAGCCAAAATTGGTTTTAAGGTCCACCTAGGTATCAAGCAAACAATAATGATTATGAGACATCTTATGCCTTAAATTATTACAATTATTAATTTCTATTTGAGAGGCCAAAAAATCATTGGAAGTGTTGCAACGATACATAAAGTCTTCTTGCTCCAATCTCCAATGCATCGTAAATACGTCGTCCTTCCTTTTACAATCATCTCACTTGTAGTAATTACATTTTTAGAAGAATTGGGGTACAAATCTAGGGGTAATGGGATACAATCAGATCTTAATAGAAGGAGGGACATGCAAGTCCTTATTTAAAAATATTACAACTATTTAAGCCTTTAGAAATCGGCCAAATCAACAAATAAATCAATAGCTCATTCAATCACGCATATATTCAATGATCACATGACATAAATATATTATAAAATATCTAGGTCTTTCCATGATCATCCTTCATGCTATTATTAATGGAAATAACATAAATCATGCTTCAAAAATCCAAAATTGAATGAAGATGGCTTTGATACCACTTGAAGGACAACATTTGTCCATGAGGTTCCTAATAAAGCAACTTTTGTGTAGTAAAATTAAAACAGATGGCAGAAGCTCTAGAAACCTCGGTCGACTTCATTCAAAAACTAAAATCAAGAGGAAAGATTGAAGTTTAGTTACCTCACTTTCAGTTTCAAAAATGACTTCGTGAAGTAGGAGAAAATGACTGAAAACAGCAAGCTACGAACATTGTCCAGAAAATAGAGCTCTGCACGAACAACTTCTGTTTTGCCACGATCTGAGATCCTTTAAGCACCCAAAATAGAAATTAAAAAAAGAGCTACTAGAAAATGAGAAGCTAAATTTCCTCTTAAATATGATTTAAGATAGAAATTTAGATGTTCCATAAATAGTTTAAGGAACAAAACAAATTTTCATAAATCCTCAATTAAACATTATGCAATATCGACCACGTAAAATGACCATTTTGGACATGTTCCAGTTCATATATGATTATGGACTTCTAGACTAATTTTGGGTTTAGAATTTTCAGCTTTTATTGGATCTTATATGGATTAAGAGAAAGCATTAGAACATGTCACAAAAGAAGCCCACATTTAACCATTTGATTTGATCAAAATGGGATTAATTAATTAATTTAGCAATTTATTTATTTGATTAAATAATTTATTGAAGTGATAAGATCGCTTTTAATAAATAATGGCTAAGTGGGTGGGTCTAGCACATGATAATGTTTGGTGCCATTATTGGAGATAATGGTGGCTTTAGTTGGTGGAATGAATCATCATGAACTAGCATTCATGTTTATTCATTATCTCTCTTATTTCTAAACAAAATTTTGAGATTCCAAATCCTATGAACTCCTAGAACATTTTTAAATGTGGGCTGACTAGAGGCATCACAATTGGGTGCTTAAAGGATCTCAGATCGTGGCAAAATAGAAACTGTTCATGCAGAGCTCTATTTTCTAGACAGTGTTCATAGCTTATTGTTTTTAGTTATTTTCTCCTACTTCACGAAGTCATTTTTGAAACTACAAGTGAGGGAATTAAACTTCAATCTTTCCTCTTGATTTTCATTTTTGAATGAAGTCGATCCGAGGTTTCTAGAGATTCTGCCATCCGTTTTAATTATACTGCGCAAAAGTTGCGTTATTAGGAACCTCATGGACAAATGTTATCCTTTATTCCATACACTAGCCTGTAGGGTGACATCCCAATCAGGGTCTTGAAAGCCATTATATATGCCCATAATGCATCATCAAGTCTTAATGACCAATCTTTTATGTCCGGCCTCACTGTCTTTTCTAATATGTGCTTTATTTCTCGATTGGAGATCTCAATTTGGCCACTGGTTTGCGGATGATATGGGGTCGCTACTTTGTGAGAGATGGAATACTTTGGCAAAAGAGCTTTGAATGCTTTGTTGCAAAAGTGGGCACCACCATCATTGATTATTGCTCGAGGGAATCCAAAGCGAGAGACAATGTTGCCTTGTGATCATTGGTTCTGCATGGAATTGGTTCTACCCATTTCAATACATAATCAACAGCAACTAATATGTATTGATGGCCATAAAAAGGAGGAAAGGGTCCCATGAAGTTGATACCCCATACGTCAAAAATCTCAACCACTAAAATTGGATTTAGTGGCATCATATTCCTTCGCGTAATGCTCTTCATTCGTTGACACCTATCACATGAAGAACAGAAAGTGTAAGCGTCTTGAAATATAGTTGGCCAATAGAAACCATATTGTAAAACTTTAGTCATTATTTTCTTCACACTAAAATGACCTCTACAAGCTTGTTCATGGCATAATGAAAGGATATTCTGAATTTTATTTTCTGGGACACATCATTTAACAATTTGATCTGCACAATACTTGAACAAATAAAGGTCATCCCGAAAGAAATTTTTTATTTCTGCAAAAAATTTGGTATTGTCTTGCTTGGTCCAATGCTCTGGAAGTTTACCTGTATCAAGATAATTAACTATATCAGCATACCAAGGTAATACTTCCACACTCATTAATCGTTCATCTGGAAATGAATCATTTAATGGTAATGGTTCTGTAATTGTGTCAAAATGGAGATGAGAGAGATGGTCCACGACAACATTCTCTATGCCTGTATCAACATACATCATGGGCTAAATATTCCTTATTCATACCAATTAAATCATGAGCGGGGAATCCACACCTCATGAACCACGCTCTAATAAATATGGTGCTAACGTTTTATCGTGCCAAATAATAATAACTTTATACAAGGGAGCCGATGAAACCAGGGCGGTACTAGACAAGATTACTATTATTTGTCAACGAAAAGTCAGAACATCCATAAAAACTAGAAGGGAATATAAAATAAAGTTACCAAGTAAAGCCCATTACACATGTTGAGACTTCACCTTCAATCCAAGCTTGAAAGAAAATTAGCCACTCATAATTGAACTAGGGGTAAAATGTGAATTTATTAAAATACATAGAAAATACAAGATGGAGAAGGAATTACAGAAAATGGAAGCCAAAAATGGATTCAGATGTGCCAAATTAGGGGGGGAGACCCCCTTTTTATAGATACATCGAGTAAATTATGGCCATCGGATTAAAAACAGTGTGGACGCTTAGAATTGTGCCACGTCGTCAGTCAATAGTACACGTCAATAGTACGCGTGAACAGTATGCAGTTTGACTATGCAGCTTGAATAGTAACACGGTTTGGTTGAGAATAATCCTATGTGTTGCATGTACCGTACGCGCATTTCTCCGTTATAAATATCCATTTTCTAACACTCAACATACTAGTCCCTAGCAAATAAAGCGAAAACAAAATTCAAATCCAAAATGATTTTTTCTTTTATTTTATTTAAGAAACACTTGTATTTATTCAATCAGATTAATAATATCAATCAAATAAAAGTATAAGCATTATCTCCAATCTAAAGGAATATCACACCCACATCAACCATCCACATGAATCAGCCTAGTAGACTGTCATAGCTACTTTCAAGAATGACATGTCAAACCCCAAAATCATACTAGAAATAGTGACACTCTCACAAAGAAATTAAACCCAATAAAAATAGTCACTCCAATGAATGGTAATTGAGAGAAAATAATAAAAAAATGATATCACATGCTCTCACCAAAATGAAAGAAATATGACTCAGCTTAGAAATAATACGATCTCAAACCAAATAAAAGTGTTAGTCAACCCAACTTATCTATTTATTATTATTATTATTTTATTATGCATCACTACATCTTTTTAACCCATAGAACTAGCTTCTATTTCAAACTATAGTTCCCTAAAATCAAGAAGGACTTTTATTAGGACGTAACGTAGGATAGGGACAAGGCTAACAAAGAAAGACAATAAGGACAACAAAATGTATGTTTGAGAAAAACGCAGAGAATTTTTTTTTTGGAAGCTGCAAAGTGGATTTCACTTATTATTTTTATTTTTATTTTTAAACAACTTTTTTTTAAGAAGTAACAATTTTTTTTGAACAAGGCATAACTTCACTGTATAAAATATTTATTTACATTTTTCTCAAACATAAATAGGTGATGGATCTTGTAAGATATTGGGTAATATTCCAAATTAGAGTGGGTCAAGATGATAAGATGATCAAAAAAAAAGTTTTTTTTAAAGGCTCAAAAGGGTTAACTATAGATATTTCATAAAAGGGATGGTTAGAAAGGCTTAAACGGATCAAAGACGGTATTTCCATCATCTTTTAGGACTCTAAATAATCTTCTATATCTACTAGTTAAATGGGCCTCCAAATGTAGCAACACACATTTTTTTCTTTCTTTAATTTATAATTTTTTTAGGTTTAACTCAAAAGAAATCTAGAGATCGTGTATACGATAATAAACTGCTAAGTTGTATAAAGAATGGGTAAAAGAGTTACTCTCCAAGAAAAATGAAAGGCTCAAAAACTCACTTGGTATTTATTATGACATGTTCATTCCTTCAAGCAACTCATATTTGTCTCCGACATCAACATGTAGAGTAGCAAACATAGCGTAACATCACTTCAAACTACGGATAATACAAATACTAAAATTTGAAATTCATCTTGTCATTCAATGTTAAAACAAATCACAATTTTTTTTTAACAACAGTTTACCCCCAACCTATTCTAAACATGAAAGGAAAATATACATGCAGAAATGTGAAAATGATGCAGAAAAACTAATTAGAAAATGATAGAAAATATTTTTTTTTAACTTAACAAAATGCGTTTCTAGAATTACTACACTCCATATTCAGCCATCTTCGACTAAAGAAAAAAGAAAAAAATTTGAAAATGTATAATTATAAAGGAGAAATTAAAAAAAAGAAGAAAAATGAACATCAAAACATAATAAAAAAAAGAAAATATCTAAATTTTTTAAAAAAATTTTAATTGATTTTTTTTTCAAATGATGAAGAAGCGTTTCTAAAGTCACTACACTCCATATTCAGCCATCTTCAACACAAAAAGTTAGCTACAGTTAATTTCTACAACAAAAAATTAGTAAAATCTTAATCGATATTCCACAATTGTCGACTATTCCCTCCCCCCAACCATAACGAAACATTATCCTCAATATTTTAAAGGAAAGAAGTAAAGTTTAGAAGACATCATCTGGGTGGTGCAACACATAAGAAAATATTTACAGGCGAAGAGTTAAATCTAATTTGTACTTCTTACTGCGGCTACTGTTACCATCATCATTTGAACGCTCTAACACAAAGCTCCAGGGGTCTGGCTCCAATTTATAATCCTGTAACATATCAAGTAGCTCATTAGCAGTGTAAGGACAAATAAAAACTTTTTTCGCATTGGAAGGAACGAAATAATTTTTATTGCATGGTTAAGAAATGCGATAAAGCCATCATAAAAGTTATTAATATTTAACAAACCGATGGGTTTCTGGTGAATGTACAGATGGGCCCAAGATGCTAGCGTGATAAGTGCTTCTAGTGTTGCAAGATCTCCTGGAAGGAAAATAAAAACATCAGCATGATTAAGCATTTTAGTTATTCGTTCTTGCATACCTGAGACCACTAACTCTTCTCCAGTCGGTGAGTCAGACAAACTGTCCAAAGGTTTCAGGACTCTTAGGATGATGCCTAACACTTGGCTTCCTCTGACAAAAGCAGCTTTTGAGACCAATTTTGATAACCCTCGGTTACCTCTTCCATACACTAAGTGTAATTTTCTCTCTGCTATGCTTCGACCAAGATCGATGGCTGCATCAATGAACTCTTTATGTTTGTCATAGGTAAATCCAGAAAGCACACAAATGTTCTTGAATTGTCTATTGGGAGTAGCTGCCGTTGGAACATTTCTCAAAAACAATTTGTGAGTGCTTAACAAAAAGTCATATTTAAGAATCTTGGTGACAGTGGATCACAACTGTGTATGAGGTGGCATGTCAGTGTCAAATAACGCGTAAAGCACATGGCTCGATAGTAAAAAAGAAAACAGTAAAAAGGAAAAAATAAACAATAATAAAATTATTAAAGACAATAATGCAGACAATAAAACAACAATGAAATGAAATAAAATAACAGTAAAGTAAAAGGATATTTATAGGTAGTTGCTACTGTGGCTCACATCTTTCTCTGGTTTTATGTCCAGAAATGGCTTGAACGCCCTCTATGGGTCGAGGATGGGCTTCCCATCCAGTTTTCTTATAAACTGGCAAACAAGGCCGTTTATAGTCAGATTCCTGAGACTATATCGTGCATGTTCTTTTTGGAATAGTGGTCATAACTGGAGAATCGCTCCTTTCACATATCCACCGGGATGCGTTTCAAGAGGCAGAAGGATATCATCTAATGACTCCTTATTCAAGCCATCCCTAATGAATTGAATCTTATCTTCCCTATTATCAGACACCATTCCTAAAGAACATGGGTTTTTATTGCAACTCATTCTGACACACTTATAACAAGCAACATAAATTCCTTTCCCACAACCATGCATGTGTGCAATAAATTTTCGAGGTAACTCACCTGCGAATCGTACTTTCGCCTCAATTAACCAACGGATGTTAGCAGGTTGGTTATTCCTCATGAGCAATCGCATGCGTTCGAACCGAGCTTTATAGATCGTCAGGACGGAATTCTGAGGAAGTGAAGGGAATCGCTTGTGAAGCTTCGCTAGAATCTCGGTTTTGTCCATACCTTCGCCTCAGAATATCAGTTATTATGGAAAAACTGAAGTAACCGACTTGATTGTTACAGAGCACCGTTATCCGCCACTTTACCGGGTAGCAAACAAAAGCACACAAACAGAAAAACAAATCAAAACACACAAAGAAAATTAAAATCATCCTCTTATTGAATATACCTCAAGCTCCAATTAGATGTCGTAAACACTTCTCTTAATATCTCTGAGTTTCCGTTCTAAACCCTCAATATAGGCTACTAACTCTGGTGGGTCATTTAAATTTATTTCGGTGTCTTCTCCATGTGGTTGGTACTCTAGATATGGTTTTAATCTTTGACCATTAACTTTAAATGTGACACCATTCTTTGGGTCCTTAATTTCAATTGCCCCATGTGCAAAAACAGTATGAACAATAAAGGGACCAGACTATCGAGAGCGTAACTTGCCTAGGAATAGGTGCAAGCGAGAATTGAATAAAAACATTTTCTGACCTAGAGTGAAAGATTTTCTTATAATTTACTTGTCATGGAAGACTTTCATTCGTTGCTTGTAAATCTTGGCATTTTCGTATGCTTCATTGTGAATTTCTTCAAGTTCTGCCAGCTGTAATCTTCTTTCTAAGCTATCTTACTGCATGTCAAAGTTGAATTTTTTGATGGCCCAATATACACGATGCTCGAGTTCCACAGGTAGGTGGCAAGCTTTTCCATACACTAGCCTATAGGGTCACATCCCAATCAGGTCTTGAAAGTTGTTCTATATGCCTATAATGCATCATCAAGTCTTAATGACCAATCTTTTCTGTCCGGCCTCACCGTCTTTTCTAATATGTGCTTTATTTCTCGATTGGAGACCTCAACTTGGCCACTGATTTGTGGATGATATGGGGTCGCCACTTTGTGAGTGATTGAATACTTTGTCAAAAGAGCCTTGAATGCTTTATTACAAAAGTGGGCACCACCATCACTTACTATCGCTCGAGGGAATCCAAAGTGCGAAACAATGTTACTTTTTAAAAACCCTATCACCACCTTGTGATCATTAGTTCTACATGAAATTGGTTCTACCCATTTTGATATATAGTCAACAGCAACCAATATGAATTGATGGCCAAAAGAAGAGGGAAAGGGTCCCATGAAGTCGATACCCCATACGTCAAAAATTTCAACCACTAAAATTGGATTTAGTGGCATCATATTCCTTCGCGTAATGCTCCCCGTTCGTTGACACCTATCACATGAAGAACAGAAAGTGTAAGCATCTCGAAATATAGTTAGCCAATAGAAACCACATTGTAAAACTTTTATAGCTGTTTTCTTAGCACTGAAATGGCCTCCACAAGCTTGTTCATGGCAGAATGAAAAGATATTTTGGATTTCAATTTCTAGGACACATCGTCTAACAATTTGGTCTGCACAATACTTGAACAAATACGGGCCATCCCAAAAGAAATTCTTTATTTCTGTAAATAATTTAGTCTTGTTTTGCTTGGTCCAATGCTTTAGAAGTTGACATGTAAAAAGATAATTAACGATATCAGAATACTAAGGTAATACTTCCACACTCATTAATTGTTCATCTAGAAATGACTCATTCAATATTAATGGCTATGTAATTGTGTCAAAATGGAGACGAGAGAGATGGTCTGCCACAACATTTTCTGTGCCTTTCTTATCTTTGAATTCCAAGTCAAATACTTCTCTGACTGTTTTGGGTGGAGGAAGATTAGAAATGAGATCCACCTTGACTTTGTCAACCACAACACCTTTGCTCAAAATGATGTGACCGAGAACAATACCTTGTTTTACCATAAAAAAATCAATCACTAAAGACTTAATCAAGAACTGGTGGGTCACCCAAATTAATTTCGGTGTCCTTGTCACGTGGGTAATGTTCCAGATATGATTTTAATCTTTGACCATTAACTTTAAATGTGACACCGTTCTTTAGATTCTCAATTTCTATGGCCTCATATGAATATACATTTTTACAACAAATAGGCCACTCCATTTTTACTTTAACTTCCTTGAAAATAAATAAAGACGAGAATTACAAAGTAACACTTTTTGACCAATCTTAAATATTTTTTGAAAAATTCTTTTATCATGAAATTCTTTTGTTCTTGCTTTAATAATTCTTGAATTTTCATATGCATCATTCCTTAATTCCTCAAGTTCATTCAATTGCAATTTTCGCACATTACCAGCATCATCCAAATTTGAATTAAAAGCTTTAATAGCCCACAGTGATTTATGTTCAAATTCAACAGGTAAATGACAAGGTTTACTATAAAATAACCTATAGGGTGACATTCCTAATGATGTTTTAAATGCAGTACAGTAAGCCTAAAGTGCATCACTAAGTCTAAGAGACCAATCTTTTCGGTTTGGGTTAACCGTTTTTTCCAAAATTTGTTTTATCTCCCTATTTGCTAATTCAACTTAACTATTTGTTTGAGCATGATAAGGGGTAACAATTTTATGTGTAATTCCATATTTCTTCATTAAAGACTTAAATAACTTATTGCAAACATGCTTACCTCCATCATTGATAATAGCTCAGGGGATTCCAAATCGACTTCAAATATTTTCTCTTAAAAATTTAACCACAATTTTACTATCATTATTTTGACAAGAAATTGATTCAATCCATTTTGAGACATAATCAACTGCAACTAATATATACTCAAATCCAAAAGATGATGGAAATGAACCCACGAAATCAATTCCCCAACAATCAACTATTTCAATTTCAAGTATGGGATTTCAGGGCATCATGTTTCTTTTTGTAATTGATCCCAATTTTTGACATTTTTCACAACTTTTGCGGAATTCATATGTATCTTTGAACATAGTAGGACAATAAAATCCACACTGTAAAATTTTAGCAGTAGTTTTTCTTGAAGAAAAGTGACCACCACATGCTCCAAAATGACAAAAATTAGTGACACTACTTACCTCATTATCAGGAATACATCATCGAAAAATTTGATCTGGGCAATATTTGAACAAATAAGGGTTATTCCAATAAAATTTCTTTACTTCAACAAAAAATTTCTTCTTCTCTTGAGCATTTCATTGCAAAGGCATTTTACCTGTAACAAGAAAATTGACAATGTTATTATACCATGACATTGAAGTAACAGAAAATAAAAATTCATCAGGGAAAGAATCATTTATGGATGTTATATCATTGCAGAATTCGAATGTGAGTCTTGATAGATGATCCGCAACAACATTTTCAGCACCATTTTTATCTTTGATGGTAAGGTTAAGGCATAGGTCTATCAGCAACCTTACCACTACGAATAGTTATAACTGACTTGACTTGGTCTGTTGGTGGATTTTGTTGAATTTCAGGATTTGGTTGTGGTTGAGCTGAAAATTTTCCTTTTTCTTGAATGGTGAGTGCAGAAGCAATTTTAGCAAGAGTATCTTTCAAATCAGAAAAAGTTTGTGCATTTTGATTGTTAATAACATCCTAGTATCTTTCAAATCAGAAAAAGCTTTTGCATTTTGATTGTTAATAACATCTTGCTTTCTGATGAATGAAAGCATTGTGTCTTCTAGATTTTTCCAGGGTGGTGGAACATATGGTGTATAAGACTGAGGATTTTGAAAATTTTGTGGAGGTGGTGCTTGTGAAGATTGTGCATTATTATTATTCCTCCAACTGAAATTCGGATGATTTCACCAACTAGGATTATAAGTCTGTGAATTTGGGTTTGGTTTATTGAAAGTGTTAATGATATTAGCTTGATCATTTAGACATTCTTTAAGTGTAGGCAAAGTGGAACACTGTTGGGTGAAATGATCATTCAATCTACATATGGTACATGCAATTTCTTGAACAGATTTTACTTGATCACTCTTTTTATGCTCCAAAGCTTCAACTTTTCTAACTAGGGATGCAAATTTTTCTTGTAAATCATGATCTTCCCTAAGATTATGGATTCCTCCACTAGATGGAGATGGTTGTTGCTTATTTGTTAATTTAAAAGTTCCAACAGTATCCCAATGTTGTGCATTTTTAGCTAATTGGTCGAGGTAATTTAGTGCATCCTCAGGATTTTTATCCCTAAATTCACCTTTACACATCATTTCAACAACCTATTTACTTTGGGGTATTAAGCCCTTATAGAAGTAAATGACCAATCGCCAAGTTTCAAAACCATGATGTGGGCACATGTTAAGCAACTCTTTAAACCTATCCCAATATTGGTATAATGTTTATCCATTTTTTTGAGTGAAAGAAGTGATTTGCCTTTTAAAAGAATTTGTTCTATGAGGAGGAATTTTTTTTTTCAAAAACTGTTCTTGCATGCTATTCCAAGTTCTTACTGATCTAGATCTAAGGTTTTGAAGCCAAGTTTTAGCTTTATCTTTTAATGAAAAAGGAAAAAGCTTTAATCTAATTATGTTCATGCTACAATTTTGTTCCATGTATGTATTACAAACTTCCTCAAAATCTCTTAGATGCAAGTACGAATTCTCATATTCTAAACCATGAAATGTTGGTAAAAGTTGGATAATACCTGGTTTAAAGTTGAATCAAGATGCTTCTGGAGGAAATACTATACATGACTGTGCTCTGGTTCTGGTTGGATTTATATAGTCTCTCAGAGTTCTTGGTTGATTCTGATCATGCCCATGTTGAGATTGGTTGTCTCCCTGATCAATTTGAGGATTAAGTTCGCCCAAAACGTTTTCGCCTTGATTCTCATCCATGATTTGTGGTGAAGATTGAGATCTATGAATTAACCTGCTACTTAAAGATCGAGACCAACGTCTCATGCAATAGTTATGTTATAAAGATAATATTTACACAAATTAATAACAAAATAAAAAATAAATATGCAAATAATATAAGTGTACAAAAGAAAATTGAATAACAATTTTGGTGGTTGAACCCACCAATTAACAATAAATTAAGTATAAAATAAATGCACAAGAAGGAAAAAGAAAAAAATGGTGGTTGAACCCACCAATAAAGTAATAAATAAATAAATGCAAAATAAAAAATGGTAGTTAAACCCACCAATTAAAAAAATAAAGCAAAAAAATAAAAAATTAAATAAATACTTAAAATTAAATAACTGAAAATAAAAATTAAGAGTTAGTAGTTAGTTTGGTGGTTGAACCCACCAATTAAGCGAAAATAATAAATACAAAATTAAATAAATACAGAAAATTAAATAACTGAAATAAAAAATTAGGAGTTAGCAGTTAGTAAGTTAAGAGTTAGTAATTAGAGTTAGTAGTTAAAGTTAGTTTGGTCCAAATTAAGTCTAAATGTGTCTGAAGTATGTCCAAGTGTAAGTCCAAGTCTTGATTATTTTGAAGAATTTCGTCTAGGGATTTTATTGAAAATAATTTCTAATTTATGGCCACACTATAAATGTAAGAAGTTTAGAAATAAGCAATTTCGGATGAAAGTGAAATGACTGAAAGATATTGGGGTCAGAACATAATTACTAGAAGATTGGACTAGAAACGAGAATTATTTGGGTGAAACGAGAATTATGAAATATACAGGTTCAAAAGAGAATTTAAAAAAAAAGAAAAAGGGGCAAATGGAAATTTACACAAAAAGAAAATAAAAAACGAAAAAATAAAGCAAAATAAAAACTTTTCCCCGACAATGGTGCCAAAAACTTGATACAATATAAAAGTAATATTAAACCTTAATTATAAAAGTGTCGTGTTGTATTATAATTCGATGAGTCCGAGGTCGATCCACAGAGAAAAGATTTAATTTGTTTATTTTATTTTATCTAAAAATTGAAATTAAAACTTGAATTTAAACAACTTAATTTAAATGAAATTATGGAATTGAACTAGTTAGGGTTATGGATCCACTCTTAGGAATAAATAAAACTTAATAAATTCTTTTTACCAATTTTTTTAAATTTATTGCCCAAAAGATTAATTATACAAATTATTATTATTTTCCCTTTAATTTTATGATGGATTACGTATTTATCGTGCCAAAATTTAATTTGTCTACAATAAGTCAAAATACTATTTCACCATTCCTTATATTAAGATCTTAAGAATTTGTTTGTCTACAATAAATCAAATTTTCAAAATATAAAATATGTATAAAATTAAATAGAAAATAATTTAATTTATAAAATGAAAAATAGAATTTGATTAAATCATATTTATTACCTAAGAGTTTCACCTTCCCCTAACTAATATTATTTAGTTAAACATAATTAAAAAAAAGAGTAGAATTGAATTACTTATAATTAAAAGTAATAAAAACAACTAAAATTGGAAATAAAACTAATTTTATTTATAAAAATAATTATACAAAATATTAAAAACACACCTGGAAATCAAGATTACAAGGAGATTGAGAGAATTTTAGAAGAAGAGAGTTGTAGAGAGATGATTAAAAACATAAAAATGAGGTTCTATTTATAGAAAAATAAATTCATAATCCAGTACTTTGCGGTCCATCATAAGCTTCATGCATGTGCTCCTCACAACCTTTAGATCAAAATCCAATGGCTGGTCAAACTTCAAAAGTCAACATCACACGTGGCATCATTTGACTCGTCCAATTTGCCCAAAGAACAGTTGAGATTTCACGGGTTAATGGGTGGATCAGGTCAACTCGAATACAAAGATTCGAATCCTCCAACTTGCTTCACCAACCATTGCCACGCGGCACAATCATGGCCATTGAATAATAGACGGTTCAGATTTAGTCAAAATTGCCAGCTAACCCATGCACTCATATCTATTGTAAGCTCATTTCATCATCCAATCAGTGTTTGGTTAACAGAAAAAGTCAATTTTTTTTTATACAAGCCCAATTTTAAGATGATCTTAACTGATTTTAAGCTTTTCGGACTTTCGGAATCCAAATTTCACCTCCATTTATCTGTTTGGAGCTTTGAAGTATGTGAAATTAATATTTTTCCTAATAAACACATAAAAATACACAAAATTAAATATATTTAAAACATAATTAATAATTCCTAATATATTACATAAACACAAATACAAGTAATAACATAAGCACAAAATAACATATTATCGCTTGATAATTCAACAATTTTTAATACTAATCACTCATCCGATTTGCCCAAAGAACGGTTGAGATTTGGCGGGTTAATGGGTGGATTGGGTCGACTCGAATATAAAGATTCAGATCCTCCAACTTGCTTCACCAACCATTGCCACATGGCACAATCCTGGCCATTGAATCATGTACAGTTGAGATTTAGTCAAAATTGCCAGCTATCCCATGCACTCATATCTATTGTAAGCTCATTTCATCATCCAATCAGTGCTTGATCAATAGGAAAAGTCAACTTTTTTTATACAAGCTCAATTTTAAATCGATCTCAACTGATCTTAAGGTTTTCGAGCCTCCAGAATCCAAATTTGACTTCCATTTATCTGTTTGGAGCCTTGAAGTACTTGAAATTAATATTTTTCCTAATAAACACATAAAATACACAAAATTAAATATATTTAAAACATAATTAATAATTCTTAATATATTACATAAACACAAATATAAATTATGACATAAGCATAAAATAACATATTATCACTTGATAATTCAACAGTTTTTAATACTAATCACACCCCCAACCAGCTTATTGCTAGCCCTCTAGCAATTAAAGCGTTATATTAAATTTAGATTTATAAAATTCACATGCAAGTTAATAGTTGTTCATCTATCCTCTAAATACCGAATAAATGAACTCTCCCAAATTTCTTTACCACATTGATGTTTACTCATTATCCAGAATATCATCAAACATTCTTTTGGGCTCAAGTAATTAACACAATACTTATGGGGCTTCATTAAAAGAAAAACAATATTTTTGTTCCAAAATTTATTAGAAATTATATTTTTAGACAATAGATTATTCACACATATTTTTAAAATATTATATTTCTAACTCGTGTAGAGAGCTTTAGGTCAGTGACTCCCAGACCAGTTGATCTTAGGGCACTAGGTATTGAGCACCCCCACGGACTTAATTACTCGGGTTTCTAATAAACAAATAATATATCTATTACCCATGTAGCTAGCTTTAGGTCAGTGACTCCCAGACCAGTTGACTTTAGGGCACTAGATGTTGAAACACCCCTACGGACTTAATTACTCAGGTTTCTAAATATAAAAATATTTTTTTTGTTTTTTTTGTTTTTTTTGGTTTTTTTTGCAATATACAGTTTCTACTACCTTAGATACTATTCCTAATAAATTAAAAGAACTAAATGCTGTAAAATTTTAACTTACAACCCACTATTATGTGTCATAATGTGTGTGTGAAGAATGATTCAATAATACCTATTAAATGAGTAAACAATTAAATAACTTAATAACCAAGTGGAGAGTTCACAAATTCGAGTAATTCAAAGAAAAGGGAACAAAAACAATCTACTATGAATTTCAAAATCAAAATATAATACAACAAGACTATTAGGATGCATCTCAAAAGTCGTGACTCTTTACACGGCCATCCTAGACAAAAACAAAAAATTTTATTTTTTTTTAACCAAGAAAAGAAAAGAGAAAAGAGAAAAACAACACACATATTTAAAAAAAAAACATACGTCAATTATCCCCACCCCACAACCTAATCTAAAAATTATCTTAAAATTTTATAATTTTAGAAATATGTAAAAATAAAAATAATAATAAAAGAGAATAATAAAAGAAGAAGAAGAGGAGATCTCACCTGAACTTGATGTAGAAGCTTAAAGGCGGATAACAAAGATAAAGAAAAAGTCAATTTTTTTTAACAACACCTTTAATACTAAGAAGATGCATTTATAGAGGAACTACATTCTCTATATCCTGCTATCTTCGACTCAAATTTGTCCTAAGTTAGTCTTTGCAGAAATTTTTTTTTCTTGTAAACACATCACCAGACTAAGATATTCCACAATTATCAACTATTCTCTCCCCCCAACCTGAAAAAGATATTGTCCTCAATGTTTTAAAAGGAAAGCAAAAGAGTTTAGAAGACAGCAAATGAACACTACAATAGAAAATATTTACAGACGGAGTTAAATATAAATCGCACTTCTTATTACTACTACTGTTACCGCTACCATCATCAGTAGACCAATTCAGTGCAAAAGTCTTTAGATTTGGCTCTGGTGTATAAACTTGTAAAAGATCAAGTAACTTATTAGTAGTAGAAGCAGAGATAAAGAGTTTTTTTTACAGAATATGGAACAAAATGATTCTTTATTGCATGGTTAATAAAAGTTAGCAAGCCGTTATAAAAATTATTAACATTTAACAAACCGATGGGTTTTTTTATGAATGTTCATGTGGGCCCAAGATGCAAATGTAATTAGTGTCTTAAAAGTTGCAAGATCTCCTGGCAAGAAAATAAAAGTATCAACATGATTCATCATTTCCGATATTCTCTCTTACATACTTGATACCACTAATTCTTCTCCAATTGGTGGGCCAGACATGCACATTAGCGGTTTCACAGCTTTTGGAATAATGCCTAGTACTTAGCTTCCTCTAGTAAAAACAGCTTCTGAGACAAGTCTTGATAACCCTCGTTCACCTCCTCCGTACACAAGATGCAATTTATTCTCTGCTATGACACAACCAAGATCTACAGCAGCCCTGAACGAACTCTTTATACTTTGCATAGTGAAATCCAGAAAGCACACAAATATTTTTGAATTGTTTACTCGAAGATGCTGCCATTGGACTAATTTTTCAAAAACAAGTTGTGAGTGTTTGAAAAACGAGCTCATATTTAAAGATCTTAGTGACATAAATAATGAGAAACAGCTGTAAATGGGTTGGCATATTTGTCAAATGACGAGTAAAGCTCGTGGCTCAATAATTCAAAAATAAATAACAAAAAGAAAATAATGATTAGAAAAAAGCAAAAAGTAAAAGAAAATAAATAATTATTAAAAATAAAATCACACTGCTAAATGTAATAATGCAAATGATAAAATAACAGTAAAGTAAAATAACAGTGAAGTGAAAGGATATTTACTGGTAGTTGTGATTGTGGCTTACATCTTCCATTGGTTTTACGTCCAGTAACAGCTTAAACACCCTCTATGGGTCGAGGATCGGCTTCCCATCCAGTTTTCTTATAAACTGGCAAACAGGGTCTTTTTGAGTTAGATTCCCAAGACTTAACTGTGCACTTTATTTTGGAATAGTATCTACAAATTATAAATCTCAAGTTGCAAAAATCCGCTTCGATGCGTCTCAAGAGATCATAAGATATCATCCAATGATTCTTTACTCATGCCATCTTTAACAAATTTAATTTTATCTTCACAAGTATCAGAAACCATTCCTAAAGGTTCACAATCTGGTCGTGTGCAACCAAGTCTTACACAGTTGTGACATTTTGAGCCAAGTCGTTTAGCTCTTCTTTTCTTAGCAAACGTACTTTTACCAAAACCAGGCATGTAAGAAATAAATGGATCAGAAAACTCACCTGCTAATCAAACCTTTGCTTCAATTAACCAACAAATCTCAGAAGGAATGCCATTGATCATTAACAAATGCAATCGTTCACAATGAGCTTTGGAAATTTTCTTGAGGGCATTATAAGGGAGAGAGGGAAAATGCTTATGGAGTTTATGTTGTATTTCTTCCGTGTTTGATTTTGGGGTTTTCGTTATTGTGGGAAACTAAAGATACCGACTTAAGAAATCACGGAGTACCGTTATCCACCATTTATACAGGAAAAAAATCAAAACACACCAAAATCAAATCTGCAAAATCAAATCAAACGTGAAAGCAAGCAAAAAGAAACACACAATATAAAAGGAAAATGAACTTACATTCGTTCTCTGATTGAGTTAACCTCAAGCTCCAATTGAAATTCATATATGCCACTCTCTACCGTTCTGAGTTGTCCTTCTAGATCCTTAACACAGGACACGAATTCTAGTGGTTACAGATCCCAAAGTGGATGTGATTTACAGCTTTGTATCAGGCCTCTTAAGTGAAATTTCACACAAAAAAATCTTTTAAGATGTGCGAACATAAATTTTCTCATTGAGGTGCTCATGATGTAAAATGAAAATTAATGAGGGAATGTACAACTGTCAAACAAATACGCTTACACAAGAAAACTAATGTTAAAAAAAATATGTATAGTGCATCAATCTAAAAAAAAATCAAACAATGAAATGGCAAAATAATAGTAAAAAAATCAATCATTGAAGACTTAATCAAAAACTGGTGGGTCACCCAAATTAATTTTGGTGTCCTCATCATGTGGGTGATGTTCCAGATATAGTTTTAATCTTTGACCATTAACTTTAAATGTGACACCGTTCTTTGGATTCTCAATTTCTATGGCCCTATATGAATATACATTTTTTACAACAAATGAGCCACTCCATTTTGACTTTAACTTTCTTGGAAATAAATGAAGACGAGAATTATAAAGCAACACTTTTTGACCAATCTCAAATGTTTTTCGAAAAATTCTTTTATCATGAAATGCTTTTGTTCTTGCTTTAATAATTCTTGAATTTTCATATGCATCATTCCTTAATTCCTCAAGTTCTTTCAATTGTAATTTTCGCACATTACCAGCATCATCCAAATTTGAATTAAAAGCTTTAATAGCCCAAAGTGATTTATGTTCAAGTTTAACAGATAAATGACAAGATTTACCATAAACTAACCGATAGGATGACATTCCTAATGATGTTTTAAATGCAGTACGATAAGCCTAAAGTGCATAATTAAGTCTAAGAAGCCAATCTTTTCGGTTTGGGTTAACCGTTTTTTCCAAAAATTGTTTTATCTCCTTATTTGCTAATTCAACTTGACTATTTGTTTGAGGATGATAAGGGGTAGCAATTTTATGTGTAATTCCATATTTCTTCATTAAAGACTCAAATGACTTATTACAAAAATACTTACCTCCATCACTGATAATGGCTCGAAGGATTCCAAATCGACTTAAAATGTTTTCTCTTAAAAATTTAACCACAGTTTTACTATTATTATTTCGACAAGAAATTGCTTCAATCCATTTTGAGACATAATCAACTGCAACTAATATATACACAAATCCAAAAGATGATGGAAATGGACCCATGAAATCAATTCCCCAACAGTTAAATATTTCAATTTCAAGTATGGGATTTGAGGACATCATGTTTCTTTTCGTAATTGATCCTAATTTTTGACATTTTTCACAACTTTTGCAAAATTCATATGTGTCTTTGGACATGGTGGGCCAATAAAATCCACATTGTAAAATTTTAGCAATAGTTTTTCTTGAAGAAAAGTGACCCCTACATGCTTTAGAATGACAAAAATTAATGACACTACTTACCTCATTATGAAGACTACAACGTCGAAAAATTTGATCTGGGCAATGTTTGAACAAATAACGGTTATCCCAATAAAATTTCTTGACTTCAACAAAAAATTTCTTCTTCTCTTGAGCATTCCATTAGAAAAGCATTTTACCTGTAACAAGAAAATTAACAATGTTAGCATACCATGGCATTGAAGTAACAGAAAATAAAAATTTATCAGGGAAATAATCATTTATGGGTGTTATATCATTGCATAATTCAGATGTGAGTCTTGATAGATGATCCGCAACAACATTTTCAGCACCCTTTTTATCTTTGATGGTAAGGTCAAATTCTTATAGTAATAAAATCCAATGAATTAGTCTCAGTTTGGCATCCTGTTTTCTCATCAAATATCTCACAGCAGCGTCGTTAGTAAACACAACAGATTTAGAACCAAGCAAATATAAACGGAATTTGTTTAGTGCAAATACCACAGCAAGTAATTCTTTTTCAGTTTTAGAATAATTCATTTGAGCATGATCCAAAGTCTTACTCGCATCATAAATCACAAAAGGCTTACCATCCCTTATTTGTCCTAAAACAACACCAACAGCAAAATCACTCGCATCACACATTAATTCAAATGGCAAAGACTAATCAGGAGATTGCATAATAAGTTCAGATGTTAAAAGACAAATTAATTTTTCAAAAGATTTTTGGCAATCATCATTCCATTCAAACGGTGCATCTTTTAATAAGAGGTTACAAAATGGTTTAGATATGACACTAAAATTTTTTATAAACCTCCTATAAAATCCTGCATGTCCTAAAAATAATCGCACATCTCAAACTGTTTTTTATTGTGGCAATTTAGATATGACTTCAACTTTTGCTTTATCAACTTCAATTCCTTTAATAGAAACAACATGACCCAAAACAATTCCAGAAGTTACCTTGTAGTGACATTTTTCCTAATTCAACACTAGTTCCTTTTCAACACATCTTTTTAAAATTTTCTCCAAATTATCAAGGCAATCATCAAAAGAATTCCCAAACACAGTCAAATCATCCACAAAGACCTCTACATAATGTTCAACCATATCACAAAAAATGCCTAACATTCATCTTTGAAATATTACAGGAGCATTACAAAGCCCAAACGGCATTCTTTTAAATGCCAATGTTCTAAAAGGACATGTAAATGTGGTCTTTTCTTGGTCCTCAAGTGCTATAGGAATTTGATAAGAACCTGAATATCCATCTAAAAAACAGTAGTAGGGATGTCTTGCTACTCTTTCTAAGATTTGGTCAAGGAATGGTAATGGAAAATGATCTTTTCTAGTGGCTTCATTTAATTTTCTATAATCAATGCACATGCGCCAACTAGATGTAATTCGTGTTGGAATTAATTCAGCTTTTTTATTTTTAACAACAGTGATTCCAGTTTTTTTAGGCACTACTTGTGTAGGACTTTCTCCCTTACTATCAGAAATAAGGTAGATAATTCCCACATCAAGCAATTTAAGGACTTATGTTTTGACTACCTCTTTCATATGTGGATTTAATCTTTTTTGAGGTTGTTGACATGTTTTAGTATTTTCTGCCAAATTAATTCTATGTGTGCAGATTAAGGGATTAATGCCTTTAATATCATTTAAAGTCCATCCAATTGCATTTTTATGCCTTTTAAGAACTTAGTAACTTACCTTCTTGGTCACTTGTTAAAGTAGAAGAAATCACAACAGGATAAGTTTGTTCTTCTCCAAGAAAAGCATATTTCAATCCTTCAGGCAAAGCTTTCAATTCTATCTTGTTGTTCTGTCTTTTCAATACTTCCAAACTCCTCAAATTTTGGCTTATCATCATAATTTTGTGATGTTTGCATAGAATCAAGCAATAAATTTTTATTAGAAATATCAAGTTCAAGTTGCTTATTTGACTCAATTGAATTAACTAAACAAACATTAGAAAGTTCAAAAAAATCCCCTTTTTGAATATTTTTCTTGATACAAAATTCAAACAATTCCTTTTGTTCATCAGTATCATCTTCATTCTCATTTTCTTCATTAGATTGCCTGCACATGTTGAAAACATTCAATTCCAAAGTCATATTCCAAAGGATAAATTCATTAAACCATTCCTACAATTAATCAAAGAATTAGTAGTTGCTAAAAATGGTCGACCTAAAATTACAGGAATTGGTTTGTAATTATTCACAACAGGTTTAGTTTCCAAGATAATAAAATCCACAGGATAAATGAATTTATCAACCTGTACTAAAACATCTTCCACTATTCCTTTTGCTACTTTAATTGATCTATCGGTAAGCAAAAGTGTAGTTGAAGTTGATTTTATCTCATCGAGATTAAGTTGAAGATAAACTAAATATGGAAGCAAATTAACACTAGCACCAAGATCTAGTAAAGCATGCTTAATTTTGTGGTTACCAATAATGCAAGAAATGGTAGGACAACCAGGATCTTTGTATTTCAACTTAATATTAGTAGACAAAATTGTACTTTCTTGTTCGGCCATAAAAGCACTCTTTCTTACCTTCAATTTCCTCTTAACAGTGCAAAAGTCCTTTAAAAATTTGGCATATGAAGGTACCTGCTTGATTGCATCTAATAGAGGAATGTTAACTTTCACTTGCTTAAGGATTTCATAAATTTCAGAAGAGTGGTTTGATTTCCTTGGTTTATTCAATGCATGTGGAAATGTTAGTTTAAGTGGAATACTAGTTATTTCTTCACTAGGTGTAAGTTCATTTAGTCCCTCCTTACCCTTTGAATTTTCATCATTTTCATAAGGTTCAAGCATAAGTCTATCAACAACCTTACCACTATGAATAGTTATAACTGACTTGACTTGGTCTGTGGATGGATTTTGTTGAATTTTAGGATTTGGTTATGGTTGAGCTGGAAATTTTCCTTTTTCTTGAATGGTGAGTACAGAAGCAATTTTAGCAAGAGTATCTTTTAAATCAGAAAAAGTTTGTGCATTTTGATTGTTAATAATATTTTGCTTTCTGATGAATGAAAGCATTGTGTCTTCCAGATTTTTCTAGGGTGGTGGAACATATGGTGTATAAGGCTGAGGATTTTGAAAATTTTGTGGAGGTGGTGCTTGTGAAGATTGTGCATTATTATTATTCCTCCAACTGAAATTCGGATAATTTCGCCAACTAGGATTATAAGTCTGTGAATTTGGGTTTGGTTTATTGAAAGTATTAATGATATTAGCTTGATCATTTAGACATTCTTTAAGTGTAGGCAAAGTGGGACACTCTTGGGTGAAATGATCATTGAAACTACATATGGTACATGCAATTTCTTAAACAAAGTTTACTTGATCACTCTTTTTATGCTCCAAAGCTTCAACTTTCTTAACTAGGGATGCAAATTTTGCTTGTAAATCATGATCTTCCCTAAGGTTATGGATTCCTCCACTAGATGGAGATGGTTGTTGCTTATTTGTTAATTCAAAAGTTCTAACAGTATCCCAATATTGTGCATTTTCAGCTAATTGGTCAAGGTAATCTAGTGTATCCTCAGGATTTTTATCCCTAAATTCACCATTACACATCATTTCAACAACCTGTCTACTTTGGGATATTAAGCCCTCGTAGAAGTAAGTGACTAATCGCCAAGTTTCAAAACCATGATGTGGGCATATGTTAAGCAACTTTTTAAACCTATCCCAACATTGGCATAAGGTTTCTCCATTTTTTTGAGTGAAAGAAGTGATTTGCTTTTTAAAAGAAATTGTTCTATGAGGTGGAAAGAATTTTTTCAAAAACTGTTCTTGCATGTTATTCCAAGTTCTTACTGATCCAGATCTAAGGTTTTGTAGACAAGTTTTAGCTTTATCTTTTAATAAAAAAGGAAAAAGTTTTAATCTAATTATGTTCATGCTACAATTTTGGTCTACTTATGTATTACAAACTTCCTCAAAATCTGTTAGATGCAAGTACAAATTCTCATATTCTAAACCATGAAATGTTGGTAAAAGTTGGATAATACCGGGTTTAAAGTTGAATCGAGATGCTTCTGGAGGAAATACTATACATGATGATACTCCGGTTCTGGTTGGATTTATATAGTCTCTCAGAGTTCTTGGTTGATTCTGATCATGCCCATGTTTAGATTGGTTGTCACCCTGATCAATTTGAGGATTAAGTTCACCCAAAACGTTTTCGTCTTGATTCTCATCCATGATTAGTGGTGGAGATTGAGATCTACCAATTAACCTGCTACTTGAAGATCGAGACCAACGTCTCATGCAATAGTTATGTTATAAAGATAATATTTACATAAATCAATAACAAAATAAAAAATTAAATATGCAAATAATATTGGTTGAACCCACCAATAAAGTAATAAATAAATAAATAAATGCAAAATAAAAAAATGGTAGTTAAACCCGCCAATTAAAAAAATAAAGCAAAAAAATACAAAATTAAATAAATACTTAAAATTAAATAACTGAAAATAAAAATTACCAGTTAGTAGTTAGTTTGGTGGTTGAACCCACCAATAAAGCGAAAATAAATAAATACGAAATTAAATAAATACAGAAAATTAAATAACTGAAATATAAAAATTAGAAGTTAGCAGTTAATAAGTTGAGAGTTAGTAATTAGAGTTAGTAGTTAAAGTTAGTTTGGTCCAAATTAAATCCTAAATAAGTCCAAATGTGTCCAAAGTATGTCCAAGATGTAAGTCTTAGTCTTGATTATTTTGAAGAATTTCGTCCAAGGATTTTATTGTAAATTCTTTTTAATTTTATGGCCACACTATAATTTTTAGAAGTTTAGAATTGAGCAATTTGGGATGAAAGTGAAATGACTGAAAGATATTGGGGTCCGAACATAATGACTAGAAAATTGGGATAGAAACGAGAATTGTTGGGCTAAAACGAGAATTATGAAAGATATACAGTCAAAAGAGAATTTAAGAAAAAGAACAGGTGGCAAACGAAAATTTATACAAAGAGAAAATAAAAAACGAAAAAATAAAGCAAAATAAAAACATTTTCCCGGCAACTTGACACAACTTAAAAGTAATATTTAACTCCTAAGTATAAGAGTGTCATGTTGAAATTAAAACTTGAATATAAACAACTTAATTTAAATGAAACTATGGAATTGAACTAGTTAGGGTTATAGATCCACTCTTAGAAATAAATAAAACTTAATAAATTCTTTTTGTCAAGTTTTTTAGATTTATTATCCAAAAGATTAATTATACAAATTATTATTATTTTCCTTTTAATTTTATGATGGATTAAGTATTTATTGTGCCAAAATTTAATTTGTTTATAATAAGTCAAAATACCATTTCACCAAATTCATTTGTTTGTCTACAATAAATCAAATTTTCAAAATATAAAACATGTATAAATTTAAATAAAAAATAATTTAATTTATAAAATTAAAAAATAGAATTTGATTAAATCATATTCATTTCCTAAGAGTTTCACCTTCCTCTAACTAATATTATTTATTTAAGCATAATTAAAATAAAAAGAAGTAGTACAATTGAATTACTTATAATTAAAAGTAATAAAAACAAATAAAATTAGAAATAAAACAAATTTTATTTATAAAAATAATTATACAAATATTAAAAACACACTTGGAAATCAAGATTACAAGAAGATGAAGAGAATTTGAGAAGAAGAGAGTTGTAGAGAGATGATTAAAAATATTAAAATAAAGCTCTATTTATAGAAAAATAAATTCATAATCCAGTGCTTTGCGGTCCATCATAAGCTTCAAGCATGTGCTCCTCACAACTTTTAGATCAAGATCTAATGACTGGTCAAACTTCAAAATTCAACATTACACGTAGCATCGTTTGATTCATCCTATTTGCCCAAAGAATGGTTGAGATTTGACGGGTTAATAGGTGGATCGGGTCGACCCGACTACAAAAATTCAGATCCTCCAACTTGCTTCATCAACCATTGCCACGTGGCACAATCAGGGCCATTGAATCATGGACAGTTGAGATTTAGTCAAAATTGTCAGCTATCCCACTCATATCTATTGTAAGCTCATTTCATCATCCAATCAGTGATCGGTCAACAAGAAAAGTCAACTTTTTTTATACAATCCAAATTTTAAGCTGATCTTGATTGATCTTAAGGTTTTCGGACCTCTAGAATTCAATTTTGACCTCTATTTATCTGTTTGGAGCCTCGAAGTACATGAAATTCATATTTTTCCTAATAAACACCTAAAATACACAAAATTAAATATATTTAAAACATAATTAATAATTTCTAATATATTACATAAACACAAATATAAATTATAACATAAGCATAAAATAACATATTATTGCTTAATAATTCAACAATTTTTAATACTAATTACTTGTGATCTTTGACATTTCTTATGAAATCTTTTATGAAATGCTAGTTATGCAACTCAAAGGGTGAATTGAGATTTTAAAAACTTAAGCTAAACAAACCACACAACAATTCAATCTATTGACTTAATAAAATAAAAATAATAAATTTAATAAAGAAAAATAATAAAAGAGTAAGGGAAGAGAGAGCAAACACAATGATTTTTACGTGGTTCGGCAATCCCCGCCTACGTCCATACCTCTAAGCCAACCAATCTTAAGGATTTCACTATCCAAGCCTCCCAAGGCTTCAAGTTCTTTACAGTTGACTTCAAATGTGTCAATAAATATTTATAATCAAGAGATTATCTCAGAATATCTTAGTCCAAGTGTTTCTCGCACTTGTATACTCACAAATTTGATGAGAAAATAAATATTACAACAAAAACTCTCTTTTAGAGTGGATATGCAAATAATAGCTCAATGACGATTTAATCTATGACTATTTACGAATTGGAAGCTCAAAATATGTTGTTTACACTTAATTATGTTTACAAAAGTCTCTAAATTGAAGTTTGATTTGAGTTTATATAGATTTAGCTCAAAAACTAGCCGTTATAGGCAAAGCAAGTAAGTGGCTAGCCGTTTAATTGGGTGGTTCTCCTCTTCATAATAGTGAAGTTACCGTTATAATTTGAATTTTGCTACAGTAACACCGCTTACCAAAATTACACTTTTGCCTAAAATTTCTCTGACTGTACTATGGCCCAAAACGTCATAAAACTATGCAAAAAAATTCCAATGTCAGAATTTCTAAATAATGCTTATGATTCCCAAAACTTTTTGAAATTATAATCTAACCCACAATTTTATAATACTTTTCGAGGAGGTCATATTTAGAACTAATTTCATAAAGTACATAGTTTATAATTGCAAAACCTTCGATTTATGAAAAATTATGATTTATTAAATAAAATCTTGAGTTTCTCAAATGCTAAACCACGTATATATTAAATCATATTGGCTTTACAAGAATTTGTCGCAATAATGGCTCCATTGAGCTAAACTTTGTTCTTGATCGCGCCGTTATTCATTGAGTGTCTTGAGCTTAATTTCACATGATTCACTTGCATAAATATTATCCTTCAAGAACTAGTGAAAATGTGAAATATCAAGTTACTTAAGATACATGTTTGTTATCATTAAAATCACAAAATATGTAGCCATTTAGGCTGACATTTTAGTTACTTCAAGTATCTTTTACTGCCATTAAATTAACCCTGAGAAAAAAAATGTTTATAGTTGGGAAACGTTTTGATGGACATAATTTTTTTCCCAAGATTAGATACAGTTTTCACTTAGCTTATCATAAATCATGTTAAGATGTGAATTGATACGAATCTCGTCAAGAACTGACGCGACCTTAATCAATTTAGTCCCTAAGATCAAATTTAAACATGGAATTGAATGGAATTACGACTGAATGCTTAATGAAAGAATGAACCTTGGTAAATGAGGACTCCACAATCAGTTATGGATGATCTGATTGATAAGTTAAGAGTTTGAACGCACGAAAATCTGATAAGTTCAAAGAGTTTGTTTAAGAAATAAAGAGAATTAACTGTCTCACCAGTTACATCAAAACTAATTGGTCTCTGTTTATTAGATGCGAGTACATTAGATAGGGTTGGTTACAAGAATTTTTTGAAATAAATCCTAAAAGAAAATCAAATTGGAATCTGAATCTAAAAAAATAGAAAAGAATATAAATTAAATTATAATCCTAATCTAAACGAAGAAGAAAGAATCTAAATCAAAACAAAATCCTAATTTAAGTAAATAGGAAAGAATCTAAATAAAATCTTAATCATAATCAGCTGAAATGTCTTACATAATTAAAAATGGAAATTAGGTATTAAAAGAGAATTAACTAATTTGTTTCTCCAATAGCCTACTTAGGGATGGCAAAATCCTCCATGGGTTTGGGGCCCCGTGGGTCTCCACCCCAAATGAGGTGAATTTTGAATAATATTTTAGGAATAAGGTGGGAAATGGGGAAAAAATAATCCTCAAATTCTTAATTGGGTGGGGTTTGGTTTTGTACTCCCCACCTCACCCTCACCCTCACCCCAATCCTCATTATATTTAAATATTTTTTTGTAATTTTTATTTAATAATTTTTTTTATCAATTACAATGTTAGTTAATAAATTTTCTTGTTAGTTTTAGTTGATATAAATGGCCTATAGCTAAATTAGTTAATAAATTTTCTTGTTATATTTACTTGATATAAATGAGATATAACTAAAAGAAAAGGACCCTACAATATAATTTTTATTCAACCCTAAAACATTGTTAAGTTTTTTCTCTCTCTTAAGATACTGCTTTCTTCAAATATTTTTCAATTTTGATATCATTTCAAGATATTGTTTCAAACATTTGGAGATTTTTTAAATAATTTAAATATTTTATAATATGGTAATGATTTTATTTAAGTCTTTAATTTTTAATTTTTAATTTATTAAAATTATATATTTATATCTATTATAAAATAAATAAATGGCGAATTGGGTGGGATTGAGGAAAGCATTCCCCATGTGGGGATTCTCCATCGCCAGCCTATTAAATTTATTGGGGAATGGGGTGGGGATTGGAGCAAACTTTTAGTAGGGTGGGGAATGGGGTAGGCCTTCCCACCCCCACACCACCTTATTGCCATTTTAAGCCTCTCAAGAAATGAGAAAGTATTCGAAAATGAAAATAATATATTTTCCCGCCATAATGTGCATGTCAACTTTCTATTTCATGGAAGTGATTATTTGGAAACTTCAAGAGCCTGAATCATGCATTTATGATGTGTGATTCTTTCAACGGGTTCCATGAATATCATTGAGCGCAAGTTGCTTGAATAAACCCATTAAACACTTCTTTGAATTTCTTTGCTCGAGCTCTTGTGACAGGTTCGACGAGAACTTGAATAGAATCTGAATATGCCTCATCCCACATGCTTCTGATAGTTTTATCCTCGATCTCATCATTTCCCTCCTCTTGAAGAGGATTTGTTCTTAAATCATCACCTGTATTCAAAGGACTCAAATCAAAAACATTAAAGTAGCACTCGCGTTGTACTCACCAGGCAAATCCAACTTGTATGCATTATCATTACCCCGTTCCAAAACTTGGAAAGCACCATCACCTCGAGGTAATAACTTAAATTTCATTCATTTCAGAAATCGTTCCTTGCGCATGTGTAACCACAACCAATTGTCAGGTTCAAAGACTAGTTTTTGTCATCTTTTATTGGCTTGTTTAGAATATTGCTCCATTCTTTGCTCGATGTTGAACTTCACCATCTCATGTGTCAGTTTAACAATTTTAGCCTTTCTATTGCTATCTATGTTAACATGCTAAAAAACAGGTAATGGAGTTAAATCTAATGGGGTTAAAGGATTAAAACCATAAAAATTTCAAACGGTGAATACTTAGTAGCAGAATGAACATAATGATTATGAACAAACTCAACATATGGCAGACAATCTTATCAAGTTTTGATATTCTTTTTAATGATAGACGTTAATAGAGTAAATAAAGTTCTATTTACAACTTCTATTTGACCATCAGTTTGAGCGTGACAAGTAATTTAAAACAACAACTTAGTTCCTAACTTAGCCCATAATGTTTTCCAAAACTAACTTAAAAACTTAGCATCCCTATCAGAAACAATTGTCTTAGGCATACCATGCAACCTCAAAATCTCCCTAAAGAACATGCTAGCAACATTAGAAGCATCATCTGTTTTGTGGCATGGAATAAAATGTACCATCTTTGTGAAAATCTATTTGCAACCACAAAAATTGAGTCTCTCCCTTATTTAGACCTAGGTAACCCCAATACAAAATTTTTCAAACAATCAGTCCAAGGCACCTTAGGTATTGGCAATGGAGTGTATATAGAGCTGCACTTTCAATTTGGCTTGCCTACAAATGACATATCTAGTACAAAGTCTCTCAACATCTCATTTCACATGTGGCCAATAGAAGTGTTCATACAAAACTGCTAAAGTCTTTATAACTCCAAAATGCCCCATCAACCCTCCTTAATGGGATTCTTTCACTAATAAATCTTTCAAAGAACAATTAAGCACACATAGTTTATTCTGCCGAAATAAATAACCATCATGCCTAAAGTACTTACTTACTGCGGTCTTTTCACAAGTTTGGTATTCAACACTAAAATCGTGGTCATTAGCCTACAATTCCTTAATATACTCAAAACTAAGCAATTTGGCATTAAGTGTTGAGATTAAGACTTACCTATGGGAAAGCACATTTGCAACAACATTTTCCTTACCTTGCTTGTAATGAATGACATATGAAAATGTCTCTATGAATTCTACTTATCGAGCATGCCTCTTGTTCAACTTGTATTTGCCTTTAAGGTATTTCAAGGACTTATGATTAGTATGAATCACGAACTCCTTAGCCCATAGGTAGTACTGTCACGTTTCTTATGCTTAAACTAACGAATACAACTCCTGATCGTAAGTAGGGCAATTTAAGGTTGCTGTTGTGCAAATTTTATTGAACTCGCAAGCGCACGAATCTATTGTAGTGTAGATCAATGGTGATGAGTGTCGATCCCACGAGGAGGTGGATTTTAATTATATATAGAATTAATTTAGTGAATGGGTGATTGGATTTCAAGCGGAAAATGATTTGGATTATGCTAAAACTTAAATTAAAATAACAAGAATAAATTCTGAAATTGGAAATAAAATGGCAGGAATAAATTGAAGTGTAAATCTATTAAATGACGTACTTGGGTATCTGGATCCGTATCAACATGCATCATGGGCTAAATATTCCATATTAATATCAATTAAATCATGAGAGGGGAATCCACACCTCATGAACCACGCTCTAATAAATATGGTGCTAAGGGCTTATCGTGCCAAATAATAATAATCTTATACTAGGGTGCCGGTGAAACTAGGGCAGTACTAGACAAGATTAATATTATTTGTCGACGAGAAGTCAAAACATCCACAAAAACTAGAGGGGAAGAGAAAATAAATTTACCAAATCAAGCCCATGACACATGTTGAGACTTCACCTTCAACCCAAGCTTGAAAGAAAATTAGCCACTCATAGTTGAACTAAGGGCAAAATGGGAATTTATTAAAATACGTAGAAACTACAAGATAGAGAGAGAATTACAGAAAATGAATCCCAAAAATGGATTCAGAGGTGCCAAATTAGGGGGGGAGGCCCCCTTTTTATAGTTACATCGAGTAAATCATGGCCATCGGATTAAAAACAGTTTCGACGCTCAGGATTTCGCCACGTCATCAGCCACTATTCGCACAGTACAGTCAACAGCCACTATTTGCACAGTAACGCCAACAGTACCCGTACATGTGAATAGTACCGTATATGTGAACAGTATCATTTTTCCTTTTATACTCCTCCTAAGGTTTTCGACCATCCTGAGTTCGAAAACGATGTCCGTTTTGCCATTTGATCTCTCGTTTATTGTGAAATGACTATGATGCTCCTAAAATACATAAAATACATAATTAAAATAAAACACACATAATTAAAGTATAAGAAACTTAAACACATAAAAGTAACAGTTGTTAGCAATACTTGATATGTAAATAACAATGTTCTCATTTATAAATATGCACTTTCTAACACTCAACAGTTGCCCTACTTAGTTTCTGACTAAAGCAATGAGTCGTCCCTCTTGTATTAGGATTGTGCCAATACTAATACTTGAGGCACCACATTCAATTTTGAATTTACTAAAGTTGGGCAAGGGCAATAAGGAAGCATTGGTTGACTTTTGTTTAATCAGTGGAAATGCATTTTCTTGCTCTTCTCCCTACTTGAATCCAACATTTTTTACTACTGCAATAAGCGGTGCGGTTAATGTGCAAAAGTCTTTCACAAATCATTGGTATAATCTACCTAGCCCGTGAAAGCATCTCACATTACTTACTCTTATGGGACCTGGCCACACTTGGATTGCAAGTATCTTCTCCTCATAAACCAATATTCCCTGTGCACTCACAACAAATCTTATAAATACAAGTTTATTGGTGTAAAAGGTACACTTCTTCAGATATGTAAACAATTTTTCTTTTCTATGCACATTATTGTGCAAATTTTATTGAACTCGCAAGTGCACAAATCTATTGTAGAATAGATTAATGGTAACGAGTGTTGATCCCACGAGGAGGTGAATTTTAATTATGTGTAGAATTGATTTTTCTAAATGGGCGATTGGATTTGTAGTGAAAATGATTTGGAATATTCTAAATTTTAAATTAAAATGACAAGAATAAATTGTAGAGAAATCTATTGAAATGAAGCGCTTGGGTATCTAGATCTGCATCAACATGCACCATGGGCTAAATATTCCTTCTTAGTGTCAATTAAATCATGAGGGGGGGTATCCACACCTCATGAACCACACTCCAATCAATATGGTGCTAAAGGCTTATTGTGCCAAATAATAACCACTTTGCACTAGGGAGCCGGCAAAACCAGGATGACATCTAGACAAGATTATTATTATTTGTCGACGAAAAGTCAGAACATCCACAAACATTAGAGGGGAAGAAAAAAAAATTTACCAAATAAAGCCCATGGCACATGTTGAGACTTCACCTTTAACCCACGCTTAAAAGAAAATTAGCTACTCATAATTGAACTAGGGGTAAAATGAAAATTTGTTAAAATACGTAGAAGATACAAGAAGGAGAAGGAATTACAGAAAATAGAGAACAAAAATGGATTCAGAGATGCCAAATTATAGGGGAGCCCCCTTTTTATAGATACATTGAGTAAAATAATTTGGATGCTCAGGATTGTGCCACGTCATCAGTCAACAGTACGCAGTTTGACCACACGATTTGAACAGTCAATTGGCTTGAATAGTGACGCGGTTTGGTTGAAAATAATCCAGTGTATATGCATCTACCGTACGCGTAATTTTTGGCCCACTAACATGCTGCCACATCACCGATCAACAGTGCATAAGCATTTTCTCCAATGGAATCGTGACACCTCATCAGTAAATGCCACATCATCGGGCAATGCCACATCATCAATTCATCTATGTGAACAGTGTCGTGAACAGTAATGTAGACAATACCGTACATCTGAACAATGACATTTTTCCTTTTATACTCCTCTTTAGGTTTTCGACTATTCTGAGTTCAAAAATGATGTCTGTATAGCTATGAGAACCCGCGTTCATTGTAAAATGACCATGATGCCCTTAAAATATATAAAATACTTAATTAAAATAAAGCACAAATAATTAAATCACAAGAAACTTAAATACATAAAAGTAAGGGTGTTAGTAAAACTTGAAATGTAAAATGACAATTTTCTCCTTTATAAATGTACATTTTCTAACACTCAACACACCTCCTAACTAGCTTATTGCTAGTCCCTAGCAAATAAAGAGAAAACAAAATTCAAATCCAAAATAATTTTTTAAACAATCATTTTTATTCAATCAGACTAATTATAGTAATTAAATAAAATTATAAGCATTATCTCCAGTCTAAAGAAACATCACACCCACATCAACCACCGACATGAATCTGCGAAGTAGACTTTGTCACAACTACTTTCAAGAATGACATGTTAAACCCCAAAATCTCACTAGAAATAGTGACACTCTCACAAAGAAATTAAACCCAATAAAAATTGTCACTCTAATGAATGGTAATTGAGAGAAAATAATAAAGAAGTGATATCACACGCTCTCACCAAGATGAAAGAAATATGCCCTTAGCTTAGAAATAATACGATCTTAAGTCAAATAAAAATGCTAGTCAACCATTTTTTTTTTATATACCACTACATCTTTTTAGCCCATATAACTACTTCTACTTCAGACTATAGTTCCCAAAATAAAGAAGGGCTTTTATTATGATGTAACGTAGGCTAGGAACATGGATAACAAAGGAGGGGAAATAAGGAAAACAAATTGTATGTTTGAGAAAAATGCATAGATTTTTTTTTTGGAAGTTGCAAGGTGGGTTTTACCTATTATTGTTATTAATTTTTTTAACAACATTTTTTTTGCTTTTGTTTGGCACAACTTCACTGAACAAAATAATTATTTATATTTCTCAAACATAAATAGATGATGGAACTTGTAAGATATTGGGTAATACTCCAAATCGGAGTGGGTCAATATAATAAGTTTGACAAAGAAAAAGTTTGTTTTTTTAAAGACTCAAAAGGGTTAACTATGGATATTTCACAAAAGGGATGGCTAGAAAGGCTCAAACGGATTAAAGATGGCATTTTCATCGTCTTTTAGAGCTTTAAATAATATTTCATATCTACTAGTTAATTGGACCTCTAGATGTAGCAACACACATTTTTTTTTAATTTTAAAATTTTTTTAAGGGTTAACTCAAAAGAAATCTAGAGATTGTGTATAAAATAATAAACTGGTAAGCTGTATGAAAAATGGACAAAATGGTTACTCTTCAAGAAAAATGATAGGCTTAAAAACACACTTGGTACTTATTATAACAGGTTTGTTCCTTCAAGCAACTCATATTTGTCTCCGACATCAACATGTAGAGTAGCAAACATGGCGTAACATCACTTAAGACCAAAGATAATACAAATACTAAAATTTGAAATTCATCATGTCATCCAATGTTAAAACAAATCACATAATTTTTTTTTCAAACAACATTCTAGCCCCCAACCTATTCTTAAATATGAAAGGAAAATATGCATGCAGAAATGTGAAAATGATGCAAAAAAACCAATTAGAAAAGTTACACTTAAAATGATAGAAAAAGAAAAGTCGACTATTTCCTCACCCCAACCAGAACGAAACATTGTCCTCAATATTTTAAAGGAAAGAAGTAGAGTTTAGAAGACATCACCTGGGTGGTGCAACATAGAAGAAAATATTTACAGGCAGAAAGTTAAATATAATTTGTACTTCTTACTACGGCTACTGTTACTGTCATTATTTGGAGACTCCAACACAAAGGTCCTAGGGCCTGGCTCTGGTTTATAAGCTTAAACCAAATTTGTTTTGCAGGTTACTGGAAACAAACAGCAAACCGTTTATCACAAACAGTTAACCAATAATATCCAGAGAGTCATTTCATGTAAATCCTTAATCGTTTACTATAAACGGATAACTGGTGTTAATCTTGCAGGTCTCTGGAAGTTACCGGTTAAAGGGTAAGCGTAAACAGTGAAATGGTAAGCCTAAAAGATGAAAGGGTAAGCCTAAACGGCTAAAAGGTAATTTCAAATTTGGCTCAACGGTAACTTTTGACCAGCGAAACAGTTAACCGTTAATGGTTAACGGTGAACTGTTTTCAGGACGACAGTTTGTAACGGCTAAGTTTTGAGCTCAAACTATATAAACTCAAAATTAATTCATTTTCAGAGATCCAACCAAACATAAATAAGTGCACACAATATATATTGAGCTTCCATTTCGTAAATCATCATTTGTTGAATCATCATTAAGCTATAATTTGTTATTCACTCTTAAAGAGAGTTTTATTATTGTGAATATCATTTCTCATCAAATTATGAGTGTACAAGTGTGGGAAACACTTGGGGTGAAGAGATTGGGGATATAATCTCTTGTTGTAAAGGTTCATTAACACATTGAAAGTCAATTGTAAACATTTGAAGCGTTGGGAGGCTTGGATAGTGAAATCCTTATGCCGGGTGAGCTTAGAGGCGTAGACGAAGGTGGGGATAGCCGAATTACGTAAAAATCATTGTGTTTGTTTTTCTCTTCCCTTACTCTTTTAATATTGTGCTTGATTGAATTTATTGTTTTGATTTAATTAAGGCAATAGATTGGATTGTTGTGTGGTTTGCTTAGCTTAATTTTAAAATCCCAATTCACCCCCCTCTTGGGTTGCCTAGTTAATATTTCATTTGGTATCAGAGCAAGGTACTCTTGTGTAGATTTAACCATCTAGAGTTAAAGATCCATAACAACCCAAATTAGCTCAACCATCATGGAAGGCCAATCTATCACTAGACCTCCATTTTTCGATGGACATGATTTTCCTTATTGGAAAACTTGGATGAGAATTTATTTACAAGTTTTAGATTATGAAATTTGGGAAGTTGTTTGTGATGATTTACTCATTTCTAGAAAGAATGTTTTTAGTGAGTTGGATAGGAAAAAAATGTCTTTAAATTTCAAGGCTATAAATGCTTTATTTTGTGCTTAGATAAAAAGGAATTTCATAGAGTTTCAAATTGTTCTAATGCTTATAAAATTTAGAGAAAACTTGAAATTGTGTATGAGGAGACTACAAACGAGGAGAAATTTCATAAAGTGTCGAATTTGGCACTTATGGCACTAGGAGATGATGATGATCTCAATGAGGTAAGTGATCTAACCTATAATGAATTGTATGATGCTTTTAAAGAAATGTATGATAAGTTGATGAAAATTGGTAAAAAGAATGCATGTTTTAAAAAGAAAATGGTAGAGCTCACAAATGAAAATGAAACTCTAAGTGCAAAGATTATATGCTTAGAATTAGAGAATAAAACTTTGCATGATAGAGTTACATTATCAAATGAGAAACTTAGCACTTCACATGAGCATCTAGAATCATATGTAGATGACTTGAAAAATGAAAATAATGCTTTACAAAAATGCAATAATTCACTAAATGAAAAGATTAAAGGACTATAGTTAGATAAAAAAATGTTGCATGATAGAATTGCATTAGTTAAAGTTAAACAAAATATTTTGTATGAGCATAAAAAATCACATGTTGATAAATTGATGAAAGAAAATGATGTGCTTAAGAAAAAGAGTAATGAGCTAAATCAAATTGTGTTAAAATTCACAAATGGGCAAAAGATGTTGGATAACTTGCTTAATTCACAAAAATGTATGTTTGATAAAGGAGGTATCGGTTATAAGACAAATTTGAAACAAAAATATTATAAGAGTTATTTTGTTAAAACTACCTCCATTAATGATCAAATTTTGTGTCATTATTGCAATCAAAATGGTCACTTGAAGAATAGATGTCCAGTGAAAAGAAATACATATTATGGAGCAAAATGTATTTGGATTCCAAAAGGAACCATTGCTGACACTCAAGGACCCAAGAATATTTGGGTACCAAAATGCACAACTTGAATGTTTTATTTGTAGGTACCACAATCAAGGAATGACGGAGAGTTCCTTGATGAAGCTTATAAGGATAATCGCTTGATCATGGTCTAAGCAAAAATGATGAAAAGTCATTGTTGATGATAATGTAGAAGAAGAACAACAAGAAGAAGCTTCAAATGACAACCAAGAAGATGCATCACATGGAATTCAAGAGGAACATCATGAAGAACTAAATGTAGAGTAAAATGAAGGTACTTCTCAAACACTCCCCAAGGAGTGAAGGTATGTTTCTTCTCACCCTAAAGACTTAATCTTAGGAGATCCATCACAAGATGTAATCACTAGATCATTATTTAGAAATATATGTAAGTATTTGTAATATTGGATTTGATCACTTGTTATTTAACTCAAAATTGTGGCTTTTCTTAATAGTTATGTTGATTTTGATGATCTACATATTGTCATTTTGTACTTATGCTTTACTTAAGTTTTGATGATAAAGAATGTGCATTGATGATTACATTGTATTTGATAAAGTTTTGATCTTATGCAATCTATGATTAGTGAATGAATGCATATTTTTGTACTTTATCGATGTATTGTTGAATATGTCTTACTTGTTTTAAATTATATGAAAAAAATATATATACTTCGAGAATTTTAATCATATAAGATTTTTTAAGTTTTATTAAAATGTCACATTAGATCTTTGATGAGTTTAGTTGTCCTGATTTCTAAAATATTAGTAATTATAGAGCTTGAATTGTTGACATTATGCTCTTATGACTTTTGCATTCCCTTGCTTAGCTTATTACTTGTTCAATTTTGGATAATATGCTTTTTGAATATTTTTATTGTCCAAATGGAGAGACAAAGTAATAAATCATTTAATGACGTAAATTGGGGGAAATAACATGCATTTTGAGCATTCTTTTACATGGTTGATATATGATTATGGAATCCACAGATTAAATTGTTACAAGTGCTGGGTGAATTCATATTGATTTTGATGATTAATGATTATATGTGTGTTGCTTGATGAATTGGTAAAGTTGTTGGTTTGTCATAATTATTGAAGCTTATATCCTTTTAACCATGTTGTGTATTTGAGAATTTGTTCATTTTTAAGGGGAGATTCTGCCGAAATTTTTTTTCTCGCACAAAATTGGTAATATCTTCATCGAATTATTTTTTATAATCTTGTTTCGATTGCATCTATCTATCTTTTCTTTTTTACGATAAAATAGGAGACATATATTATAAGTTTTTGGATAAATCATTTTGATTAAATTTTTAAATTGGCCATATATTTAGGGGAAGCATATAATATGATTTTGGATAATATGCATTTTGAACTTTTTTGTTGTCCAAAGGGGGAGACAAAGTAATATATCATTTTGATATTATCAAAAAGAGGAGAATGATATGGACTTTTGAATATTGTTTTGATAATTGATACGTGATTATGGTGATAATTTTGAGATAATGATGATTTGATTACATGGTATGTTTAATAATTTATAATAATTTTGGAGTAATATTACTAAACTTGTATTTGAGGTGATACTTGTTGTTAGGAGGAGTATCTATCCCAATTCTACTCCGACAACATCGGTAACAAATTTGCCATTCTTTCCTTTCCACTAAGTTTTCTTTTTGAAGATGAGGGGGAGAAGAATACATGTTTTTAAATTTATAAAACTTTACTACTCTTTTTCTTTGCTAATTAAGTTTTCTTTTCGATGATGAGGGGGAGAAAAATCCATGTATTTAAATTTGTTAATTTAGCTAATTGGCAAATTGTAAGAGAAAATTATATTTAGGGGGAGCAATTTGTGAAATCATTCTTTAAATACATGAAATGTTTGTCATCATCAAAAAGGGAGAGATTGTTAACATATATGTTTCCATAATGTTGATTTTGATAATAACAAACAAGATTAAAAATGGTTAATCTTTTACGCTCAAATTATTTTTTATACATTGTAAATAAATCATTACTTTTACATTATAAAGGTTTTATATTTAATGGAAAAATGATTTTATGAAATTGATTGTTTTTCAAGTTATGATTTAATTGAAAGAGTTTTTGAAAACTTTGAAATCAACAAGTATTACTTGAAATTTTGGAGAAAGACTTATTTGAAAAGTGTCATAGCATTTTGGGCTATATCATAATTTCAAAAAGTTTTGAGATTAATAAAATATTATTTAGAAATTCTGAAATTGGAGCTATTTGTAAACTTTTATAACGTTTGGGTCATAATATAATTTATAACGTTTTTAGGTCAAACTGTAAATTTAAAAAATAATTTCACTGTAACCATCACTGTAGCAAACGGCTAACCGTTTTTTCAAAACGGCTAACCGATAATTTTCAAAAAGCATGTTCTATCAAGTTTTGGTAAAATGATGATTCTAGAACATAATGGTAAACCATTTACTGAAAACGGTTAACTGATTATTTTAACCTTGAACCGTTTAGTAAAAAAGGTTAAACCAAATTGTTTTGCAGGTTCTTGGAAACAAATGACGAACCGTTTATCACAAACAGTTGACCGAAAACATCCAGAGAGTCATTTCATGCAAATCCTTAACCGTTTACTATAAACGGATAACTGGTGTTCATCTTGCAGGTCTCTGGAAGTTAACGGTTAAAGGATAAGCCTAAACGGTTAAAGGGTAAGCCTAAACGGCGAAAGGCTAATTTGAAATTTGGTCCAACGGTAACTTTTGACCAGCGAAACGGTTAACCGTTAATGGTTAACGGTGAGCCGTTTTCGGGATGACGGTTTGTAACAGCTAGTTTTTGATCTCAAACTATATAAACTCAAAACCAATTCGTTTTCGGAGATCCAAGCAAGTATAAACAAGTGCACACAACATATATTAAGCTTCCATTTCGTAAATCATCATTTGTTGAATCATCATTGAGCTATAGTTTGTTATTCACTCTTAAAGAGAGTTTTATTGTTGTGAATTTCATTTCTCATCAAATTGTGAGTGTACGAGTGTGGGAAACACTTGGGATGAAGAGATTGGGGATATAATCTCTTATTGTAAAGGTTCATTGACACCTTGGAAGTTAATTGTAAACATTTGAAGCCTTGGGTGGTTTGGATAGTGAAATCCTCAAGCCGAGTGAGCTTGGAGGTGTGGACGTAGGCGGGGATAGCCGAACCACGTAAAAATCATTGTGTTCATTTTTCTCTTCCCTTACCCTTTTAATATTGTGCTTGATTGAATTTATTGTTTTGATTTGATTAAGGCAATAGATTGGATTGTTGTGTGGTTTGCTTAGCTTAATTTTTAAAATTCCAATTCACCCCCTCTTGGGTTGCTTAGTTCGTATTTCAGAACTAACCCATGAACTATCAGAAATTAAGTAAATGATACATGCCTCTAATAGCTTAAGAACTTCAGTTCTAACAACTTCTTTCATGTTAGGATTTAACCGACATTGCATTTCCCTAGCAGGTTTAGCATTTTCATCAAGGTGAATATGATGCATGCAGTCTATTGGGTTTATACCTTTGATGTATGTTATGGTCCATCCTAATGCTCCTTTGTGTTCTTTTAGAGCATCCAACAACTTACCTTTTTGTTCGTCATTTAAGGATGATGAGATGATTACCGACAGATTATTTTCTTCTCCCAAAATGCGTATTCCAAATTGTTGGGTAATGGTTTGAACTTGAGTTTCAGTGGTAATTCTGATGATGGGATGAGTTTCTTCTCTAATGGTACTAGTTGTTCAACTCTTGACTTTCATTTATTAGTTTCCATGGATGGTACTGAGTCGAGTAGGGTGTTGACCTCATCCACTGATCTGTCAATATCAAAATCCAAATCAAAGTGAGTTAAACATGTTTGTAAATGGTCAACACTAAGGTTTGAAAGAAAAGTATTGTCAATTATTTTTTCGATTAAATCCATGTCAATAATTTCATCATTTGCATTGTGAGGTTGTTTGACAATGTTGAATATGTTTAGCTCTTTAGTCATGTTGCCAAAGGACAACTGCATATTTCTAGTTTTGCATTGAATGTGAGCATCGGCAGTTGCCAAGAAAGGTCAGTCGAGGATAATAAAGATGTGCTTCCTTGAATCTTGAATTGGTTGAGTGTCAATTACAACGAAATCAAAATGAAAATAAAACTTGTCTAACTGGATAAGTACATCCTCTACAATACCATGAGGTATTTTTCTGGATCGATCTGTAAGTTGTAACAGCACTGGAGTTGGGTGTAATTCTCTAAGTCCAAGTTTCACAAATACTGAAAAAGGCAATAAATTTACACTAGCTCCTAAATCCAATAAAACATTCTCAATTGCGTGGTTCCCTATACTACATGAGATAGTGGGGGAGCCTGGGTCATTTCATTTTAGAGGAATTTTGTGTTGGAGTATAGAACTAACGTTTTCTGTTAAAAATGCTTTCTTTTGAATGTGAATATTTCTCTTTTTAGTACAAATGTCTTTAAGAAACTTTGCATAAAATGAAACTTATTTGATAGCATCAAGTAAAGGGATGTTCATACTTACCTGTTTGAATATTTCAAGAATCTCACCTGTGGATTTTCTCTACTTTCCCTTTAGCTAACCTTCGAGGAAATGAAGCTTTGGGAACATGTTCTTGTGGGTTGGTTTCTTCTTTCTCTTCCGATGGTGAGTCCTCAACATTCACAGGTACAATTTGATTTTCTTTTGTCACCGGCATCTCCACTTTGTTGTCAACTTCTTTTCCTTTTCATAAGGTTATGATTGTTTTAACCTCTCTATGCTGCTGTGGTGAACTAGTACTTACTTCATGTACTCCTTTAGGATTAAACACTAGTTGACTTAGAAATTTACTTTTCTCAACATTCATTGCCAAGGTCTGAACTGAAGAAGCAAGTTGTCCCATCATCTTCTCAAGGCTTGGAACTGATTAGGCTTGTGAGTTGAAGCCTGCCCTCATCTCATTTCGTAGTCCATCAATGGCGCGATTCTGTTGCTCAATCGTAGAGTGAGTAACATTCTTGAAATTCTAGAATGCATCCTCTTATAGTCTGGGTTGAGAGTAGTTCTAGTTCTGATTGTACGGTCTAAATAGTGGCTGAGAGGCTTGAGGAATTAATTGCATCGGTGGAACTGGAGCTGCTGGTCCATTATGTTGGAATCGTAGAGACCATGAAAAATTAGGGTGGTCTCTCCATCTAGGGTTATATGTGTTGGAGTATGGGTTGTAATTTGATGGTTCTCTCATTATACTTATGGCATTGGCTTGATTTGAGTATGAGTCATGGTCATGTGGTTCTATTGATTTAGCAGTCGTTAACAATGCTATTTGTCGAGAAAGACCTATCTTCAATTATTGCTTTGACTTCTTTAATTTCTGAACTTGACTCATCAATGTGAACCTCATTTACTCCTTTAATTCTTTTAGTGTTCTTGAGTGATCGACTCCGTTGTTGGGAATTATCCGCTTGTCACTGGAAGAATTCCCAAATCTCTAATGCACTTTTCGACATTAGCTCTCCTTCACTTATTGCCAATAATCCCTTCAAAACGTACTGCCATTGGTGTAATTTCTTATACCCATGATATGGACACTTCAAGAGTAGCCTATTAAATCGCTCCCATGTTTTAAAAAACTGCTCGTCTTCTCTCTGGGTAAACTCTAAAATTTTCCTGCGAATAGCATTGGTTTTATGTACTGGAAATATTTATTAAAAAAATTAGTTACCATTTGTTCCCATGATGTAATGCTATCAATAGGCAAAATATTTAACCATGAACGAGTTCTATCCTTTAAAGATAATAGAAATAATCTAAGTTTAACATCATCGTCTGAAAAATTCTCATATTTAAAAATTTGACAAACAGCATAAAAATCATTCAGATGATTATATGAGTCCTTATTTTCTAAGCCATAGAATGTTGGGAGACAATTTAGCACACTAGATTTTAGTTCAAAAATCTTAGCAACTACATTTGGATATCTTATGCATAATGTGCTCAAATTAACTAAGGGACTGAAATAGTCCTTAAATAACCTCTCTGGTGGTGCTTGTTGTTGTTGCAAATCCATTTCAGTTCTATCTTTAAGGTGTTTGTGTGCGCGCAATGTTTTTTCAAGATTAGGTAAAAATGACTTTCGACCATGCATGCAAAGAACACAAATAAATTGGAACAAAATAAATAAAATAAAGAAAGATGAGAAATTACAGTACTAACCTTGTTGCGCTGTTAAACCTTTCTACAAAAACACACTAAAAAAATATTTAAAATAAATTAACTAAAAATAAATTAATAAAATAAAATAAAATTACAAAGAAAAATAACTTAAAAATTAAATTGAAGAATTGTAAAGAATAGAGAAAGAAAAGAAATTATTACCTCTAAATATAGATTTATTTTTTTAATAAAAATACAAGAAAACAAAGAAAAGAAATTATTTGCAAAAATTAATTCTATGAATTAAAATAACTTACCTCCCCGGCAACAGTGCCAAAAACTTGTTGTGCAAATTTTATTAAACTCACAAGTGCACGAATCTATTGTAAAATAGATTAATGGTGAAAAGTGTCGATCCCATGAGGAGGTGAATTTTAATTATGTGTAGAATTAATTTTTCTAAATGGGTGATTGGATTTGTAGTGAAAATGATTTTGAATATTCTAAAATTTAAATTAAAATGACGAGAGTAAATTGAAGAGAAATCTATTGAAATGAAGCACTTGGATATTTGGATCCGTATCAACATGCACCATGGGCTAAATATTCTTTATTAGTGTCAATTAAATCATGAGGGGGGTATCCACACCTTATGAACTAGACTTTAATCAATATGGTGCTAACGGCGTATCGGATTGAGTAAATCATGGCCATTGGATTAAAAACAGTTTGGACGCTTAGGATTGCGCCACATCATCAGTCAATAGTACGCAGTTTGACCACGCGGTTTGAACAATCAACCGGCTTGAACAATGATGCAGTTTGGTTGAAAATAATCATGTGCATATGCATGTACCGTATGTGTAATTTCTGGTCCACTAACATGCTACCACGTCATCGATCAACAGTGTATAAGCATTTTCTTTTTTGGAATCATGACATCTCATCAGTCAATGCCACATCATCGGTCAATGCCACGTCATCGATCCGTTTATGTGAATAGTGTCGTGAACACTAACGTAGACAATATCGTACATGTGAATAGTGATATTTTTCCTTTTATACTCCTCTTAAGGTTTTCGATTGTTCTGAGTTCAAAAGTGATGTCCGTTTTGCTGTCTGAACCGTCGTTCATTACAAAATAACCATGATGCCCTTAAAATACATAAAATACTTAAGTAAAATAAAGCACACGTAATTAAATCACAAGAAGCTTAAATACATAAACGTAAGTGTGTTAATAAAACTTGAAGTGTAAAATGACGATTTTCTCCTTTTATAGATATACATTTTCTAACACTCAACACACATCTAAAATATATTTCAAATGTTCTACATGATCGTCTATGTTTTTACTATAAATGAGGATATCATCAAAATAAAAAATAACAAACTTTCCAACAAAAGCTTGCAAAACATAATTTGTAAGTCCAATAAAAGTGCTCAGGGCATTAGTCAAACCAAAAGACATGACTAACCATTCATACAAACCATGTTTTGTTTTAAAGGTAGTTTTATATTCATCTCATTTTTTTCATTTTAATTTGATAATATCCACTTCCCAGGTGAATTTTAGAAAATACACAAGACCCATTCAATTCATCAAGCATATCATCTAGCTTAGGAATAAGATGTTGATACTTTACCGTTATGTTATTGATGGCTCGACAGTCAACACACATTCTTCACATTCCACCCTTCTTAGAAGCTAACAAGAACATAATTGCACATGTGCTCATGCTTTCTCTCACGTACCATTTTTCCATCAATTCATTAACCTGCCTTCGAAGTTCCGTTATCTCCTCCAGGTTACTCCAATAGGCTGGTTAATCTGGAGTGGTCACACTAGGTATAAAATCAATTTGATGCTCAATCTCTCGAATTGGAGGTAAGCCATGTGGTACTTCATTAAGAAAGATATCCTCATATTTTTTTCGAAAAATAAGTAACAAATCTTGGCAAAGCAAGGTCAAGTTCGTTAGTATTTAAAAATGCCTTTTTGTATAAAAGCACAAGCATTGGTTGATGTGAAAACAATGCTTGTTTTTTATCTCACTCTCTCTTACATAGAAATTCTTTTGTTTTCCCTTTTATTTTCTCTCAATGGTCGTATTTTTCTTGGCTTTTTCTCTCTCATTTTTCTTGGCCTTTTTTTTATTTTCATTCTCTTTTTCTTTTGCTCACTCTCTCTATGTAGGCTCACTTGGTCTCTATAAACCTACTTTAGTGTCAATAGAACAAGAGTGATGTTGTGTTGATCAAACAAAAATGAATACTTGTTGGTGAAGCCATCATGCTTCACACGTCTGTTGAATTACCAAGGCTGCTCAAGTAACAAGTGTCTAACCTGTATTTGTACTACATCACATAACACCTTATCTTCATACTTGCCAATCCGAAAAGTCACTAGCACTTGCTTGTTCACTTTCACCTCACCACTGTCATTCAACCACTATAGTTTGTATAGTCATGGGTGTTGTAACTTTTCTACCATGATAGTACTAGCAACATTAGTACAACTTCCTCTATTAACAATCATACTACATACTTTAACTTAAACATAGCACCTAGTATGAAAATGCTTTCTTGTTGCACTACTTCGTCTTTCTTTACTTGCACACTCCTCTTAACTACTAAAGTCAATTCCTCAAAGGCTGTATACTTTTTATCTTCGATGTTCTCCAATGGTGGCATCTCATTTTTTTTTGTTTCATCTTCAGTTAAAATCTCACTATTGTCCCGCAAAATCATAACTCTTTTAGTTATATATTCACTTGCTATATGCCCCTACCTTGACATTTAAAACACTTAGTGTCAGAATTCCTAATAGTGGAAGTTACGGTGTAACCTTTTGAATTGTGCTTAGAGGGCTCAGATCTCGGCTTAGTTGCAATAGATGCTTATGCCCTCTCGTCTCACTTCACATAGCCCAGCCTCCAAGGAGTAACTTAAGCTTAGAGCTACACGGCTATTACCCCTCCTCTTAAGTTGCTACTCAATCTTAATCGCCATGTGGACCATCTACTCACTCTCCATATAATGTTACAAATCAACTATATTTATAATCTCCTGATTAAGGCCATTCAGGAATAGTGCTATAGTACTTTATTTTTTTCCATGTTTGCTTTAATCATGACAATCCCTATTTCTTTATAATAATCCTCCACGCTTCGGCTACCCTGTGTAAAACTTTGTAATTTTTGGTAACAGTCTCAATAGTAGTGATTAGGTACAAACCTCCTTCTTATCAACGATTTCACTTCATCCCATGTCTCAACTGGACATTCCCTATGATGACTCCTACTTATAATAAGCTGATCCCACTAAGTAATAGTATAGTCAAAAAATTTAATCATAGCCAATTTTACCTTTTTTGCCTCTAAATAATTGTGGCAATCAAATATGAACTCTATTTTCTTCTCCCATTCAAGGTATGCTTCTGGGTCAGATTTACCTTGAAAAGATAGAATCTTTATCTTTATGCCACTTAATCCATCATCCTTATTCCTAGCTCTCCTACTCCATCCATCTTTCCTATAGCTACCCACTGAGTCATCCCTTTCATTATACTCACCCCTATAATAGTAATCGATCTCTCCTCTAGCTGGAGCTCAATTCCTTCTACGTGCTTAGAGATACGAGTTGTGGCTACCTCGCACATGTGTTCTCTACTTGATCCAAACGCTTGTGTATATGCTCTAGTTCAACCCGCATCAGCCTTTTCATTTCTTTTAACAATGCTTGAATTTGTAAATTATGAGTTGTTGCAAATTGATCCACTTCATTTGTGCATTGGTTTAGGTTGTGAACAAGGCTAACATCTGCAAAAGAAAGTTAGAAATAATGTAGAAAGGACCTCACCTCACTCCCTTATGTGTTTTACTTAAGAAAATGATTCAGTAAATTCCACTCGTGTTTTACTCAAATTTGTTGGCTTTTGCCCTCTAATACGCTCTCACTTTCTTGCCTTTTTCCACTTGTAGTAATCCTCACTCAGTTTTTATCAAACTACTCAAACCAATATCAAGAATTCCAATACTAATTCTCAAAGAATACACTAAGGAGACTCGAATTTCAAGAGCAAGAATACAATGCGTATGTAAGGTGAGTTTCGTTTTTGAGCAAAAATTTTCAACTATGGGGTAAATCCAATTTGGACTCTACAAGACACTAATAAATGAAAAATGAATAAAAGATTTTTAGCAGAGGTTGAGGACTCTTTTTTTTCTTAGGGAAAGGAATAGGTAAATTTTACGGATTTACAGAGAATTAAACCACAAGGATGTAAAATTAACAAAAAAAAGAAACCCTAAAAAAATTTTGTCCACACGACACTGTTCACGACTTTTTTTTTTCAATGCTAGAACAAGAATGAAAATTCTTAAATAAGAATTTAAAACAATAAAGATAGATGAATCTGACCTTGGCACCTAAGTTTTGATAGCAAATGATAAGAACGCCATTAAGAATGACCTTACCCTAATCAATTTAGTCCCTAAGATAAAAAAATAGACCTAAAATTGAATGGAACTGCGACCTAATGCTTAATGAAAGCACGAACCTTGGTATGTGAAAATGCCACAATAAATTATGGATGATCTGATTGATAAGTCAAGTAGAATTAACTCTCTCACCAATTGCTTCAAAACTGATCTATCTCTATTTATTTAATGCGAGTACATTATATAGGGTTTTTTAGAAGAATTTTTGGAAATAAATCCTAAAATCAAATCAAATCAGAATTTGAATATAAACAAATCGGATAGAATCTAAATCTAAAAAATTAGAATCGTAATCGAAGTGAATAGAAAACAATCTAAATTAAATAAGAATCTTAAGAATGTAAATCTAAAAAATTAGAATCGTAATCGAATTGAATAGAAAACAATCTAAATTAAATAAGAATCTTAAGAATCTAAATCTAAAAAATTAGAATCGTAATCGAAGTGAATAGAAAATAATCTAAATTAAATCAGAATCTTAATCTAAGCAAATAGGAAAGAATCTGAATAAAATCAAAATTCTAATTAGCTTAAATGCCTTACATTAATTAAAAATAGAAATTAGGTATTTAAAACAAAAATAATTGATTTGTTTCTCCAATAGCCTTCTTAAGAACCGGGAAAGTATCCGAAAAAGGAAACTAATATATTTTCCCGCCATCATGTGCAAGCCAACTTTCTATTTTATAGAAGTGATTATTTTTGTGCAAATTTTATTGAACTCGCAAGCGCACGAATCTATTGTAGTGTAGATCAATGGTGACGAGTGTCGATCCCACGAGGAGGTGGATTTTAATTACATATAGAATTAATTTAGTGAATGGGTGATTGGATTTAAGGTGGAAAATTATTTGGATTATGCTAGAACTTAAATTAAAATAACAAGAATTAATTCTGAAATTGAAATTGAAATGAAAAGAATAAATTGTAGAGAATTCTAATGAAATGACGTACTTGGGTATCTGGATCCGTATCAACATGCATCATGAGCTAAATATTCCATATTAATACCAATTAAATCATGAGAGGGGAATCCACACCTCATGAACCACGCTCTAATAAATATGGCGCTAAGGGCTTATCGTGCCAAATAATAATAATCTTATACTAGGGAGCCGGTGAAACCAGGGCAGTATTAGACAAGATTAGTATTATTTATCGATGAGAAGTCAAAACATCCACAAAAACTAGAGGGGAAGAGAAAATAAATTTACTAAATCAAGCCCATGACACATATTGAGACTTCACCTTCAACCCAAGCTTGAAAGAAAATTAGCCACTCATAGTTGAACTAGGGGCAAAATGGGAATTTATTAAAATACGTAGAAAATACATGATAGAGAGAGAATTACAGAAAATAAATCCCAAAAATGAATTCAGAGGTGCCAAATTAGGGGGAGAAAGCCCCCTTTTTATAGTTACATCGAGTAAATTATGGCCATCGGATTAAAAACAGTTTGGACGCTCAGGATTTTGCCACGTCAACAGCCACTATTTGCACAGTACAGTCAACAGCCACTATTTGCACAGTAATAACAACAGTACCCGTACATGTGAATAGTACCATACATGTGAACAGTGTCATTTTTCATTTTATACTCCTCCTAAGGTTTTCGACCGTATTGAGTTAAAAAATGATGTCTGTTTTGCCATTTGATCTCTCGTTCATTGTAAAATGACTATGATGCCCCCTAAAATACATAAAATACTTAATTAAAATAAAACACACATAATTAAAGTACAAGAAACTTAAACACATAAAAGTAACAGTTGTTAGCAATACTTGATATGTAAAATAACGATTTTCTCCTTTATAAATATGCACTTTCTAACACACAACAATTATTTGGAAACTTCAAGAGCTTTCAATGGGCCTTCGCGAATTTGATTAAGCTTAAGCTTTTTGAATTAACCCATTAAGTGTTTCTTTCAATTTCTTTGCTCAAGCTCTTGTGACGGGTCCAACGTAAACTTGAATAGGACTGAGACATTCCAAGACTGTCAACTATTCCCTCCCTCAAAACCTAAACGAGACATTGTCCTCAATGTTTTAAATGAAATAAGCATAATTTAAAAGGCATTACTTGATCGTTTTAAGAAAATATTTACAAATGGAGAGCCAAATCTAATTCTCACTTCTTACTAGGGCTATAGTTACCATCATTAGTCAACAATCTAATGCCAAGTTCTTGGGATTTGACTCTGGTTTGTAAGCTTGTAAAAGATCAAGTAACTCATTAGTAGTAGAACAACAAATAAAGAGTTTGTTTCACAGAGAATGGACTGAAATGATTCATAATTGTATGATTAAGAAACGCTATCAAGTCATCATAAAAGTTATTAATATTTAACAAACCAATGGGTTTTCTATGGATGTTTAAATAGGCGAAAGATGAAAATGTAATCAATGCCTTTAGAGTTACAAGAGTTCCTGGTAAGAAAATAAAAGCATTAGTATGATTTAATATTTCAGATGTTCTCTCAAGCATACTCGAGATAAATAATTCTTCTCTAGTTGGTGGGCCAGACATGAGGTTTTAAAGATTGTAGAATAATGCCTAACATTTAGCTTCCTCAAACAAAGACAACTTCTGACACATATTTTGATAATCTTGTTCACCTCCTCCATATAAGAGGTCTAGTTTTCTCTTTGCTATGACAGGACCAAGACTTACAATTGCCTGAACGAACCCTTGTATTTTTCATAGTGAAATCTAAAAAGCACATAAGTGTTTTTGAATTGTCTATTCAAACTCGCTACCATTAGAATAATCTCCAAAAATAAGATGTGATTGTTGTGAAAAAAAGAAGAAGCTCATACTCAACAATCTTTGTGATAGAAATTATGATACACAGCTATAAATGAGTTGGTGTATTTGTCAAATGATGCGTAAAGCTTATGGTTCAATAATTCAAAAAAATAGTTTAAACAAAAAGCAAATGATAATTAGAAAAAGAAAACAAAAAAGAAAAATAATAACTAGATATAAAATCACAATGCTAAAAGTAGTAATGCAAACGACAAAAGAACGATTAAATAAAAGGATATTTACTAGTAGTTGTAATTGTGGCTCACAGCTTCCTCCAATTTTATATTGAATAACCGCTTGAATTCCTTCTATGAGGATAGGGTTTCTATCCAATTTTTTTTATAAACTGGCTAACAATATCTTTCAGAGTCAATTCCGCTTGGATATATCTCAAGAGATCACAAGATATCATCTAAAGATTCTTTAATCAGGCCATCATAATGAATTTAATTTTGTTTTTATGATTTTTCAAATTATTCCTAAAGTTTTTGCGCTGTGGCTGATTGCAATCAAGTCTTACACAGATGGGGCATTTTGAGCCAAATTGTTTAGCTCTCATTCTTTCAGCAAATGTGCTTTTACTAAAACGAGGTATGTAAGAAACAAATAGATTAGAAAACTCAATTGTCAATAAGACCTTTGCTTCAATTAATCAACTAATATCAGTAGGAATTCCATAGATCATTGACAATCGCAGTCGCATACAACAAGCTTTGGAAATTTTCTTGAGGGCATTTTGAGGAAGAGAATAAAAACACATATGAAATTTACATGTATTTCTTCCTTTTTTATATTGGGGTTTTGGTTATTGTGGGAACCTAGAGATATTGACTTAAAAAGTCATGGAGTACCATTATCAGCAATTTAAACAGAAAAGTAAATTAAAACATATAGAAAATGTGAATCAGTTCTGTAAAATCGAGTTAAACATGAAGGCGAATGAAATAACAAAGTGAAAAAACACAAGGCAAAAAAAAATATAATCAAACATTCAAGTCACCTTAATCCTTTTATTGAGTTGACCTCAGGCTCTAACAGGAAGTCATATATTACACCCTTTATTTTCCTAAGTTGTATTTCAAGATTTTTAACATGGGACACTAACCTTAGTGGTCGTAGATCCCAAAGAAGACGTGAAGTGATAGTAAAAAAAATTAAATCACCAAAAAACGTGATCAAGATGTGGTCGGTCACTCAAATTTATTTCAGCGCTATTTTTATGTGGTTGGTATACTAGATATGACTTTAATCTTTGCCTATTAAATTTAAATGATACCATGCTTTAGATTGTTAATTTCTACGCCCTATACAGATATATATATATATATATATATTTATTTATTTATTTATTTTACAACAAATGGGCCACTTCACTTTGACTTTAACTTTTCTGGAAATAAATGAAGATGAGAATTATAAAGTAACACTTTTTGACTAATCTCAAATAATTTTTGAAACATTCTTTTATCATGAAAAGCTTTGGTTCTTGTCTTAATAATTTTTAAATTTTCATATACATCATTCTTTAATTCATTAAGTTCATTCAATTGCAATTTACAAATATTATCAGGATTATCAAGATTTGAATTAAAAGCTTTAATAGTCCAAGATGATCTATGCTCAAGTTTAACACGTAAGTGACAAGGTTTACCGTAAACCAACTGATAGGGTGACATTCCTAAAGCCATCTTAAATGAAGCATGGTGGGCCTAAAGTGCATCAGTTAATCGAAGAGAACAATCTTTGGTTTGGGTTAATCGTCTTTTCTAAAATTTATTTTATCTCTCTATTTACTAATTCAACTTAACCATTTGTTAGAAGATGATAAGAGGTAGCAACTTTATGTGTAATTTCTTATTTCTTCATTAAGGACTCAAATGGCTTATTACAAATATGCTTACCTCCATTACTGATAATGGCTCAATGGATTCTAAATTGACTTTATTTAGTCATAGTTTCGCTATCTTTATTTCGATAAGAAATTGCTTCAATCCATTTTGAGAGATAATCAACTGCAACTAATATATATGCAAATCCAAAAAATGGTGGAAACAAACCTATGAAATCAATTCTTTAACAGTCAAATATTTATATCTTAAGTGTTTGACTTTTTTAACAACTTTCACAAGTTTTATAAAATCCATATGTGCCTTTGAATATGATAGGTTAATAAAATCCACGTTGCAAAATTGTAGTCGTAGTTTTTCTCGAAGAAAAGTGTCCATCACATGTTGCAGATAGCATTGGGCAAAAAAATCGTGGCCTTGAAAAAATCGAACTAAACCAACAGTTCAGTTCTGATTCAGACCTGTTTTAATTTTTAAAAACAACTGAAATACACGGTTTGTAAAAAAACCAAAATGTTGGTTCGGTCTTCGGTTCACTCAGCTGAACCGAAAACCGGGTTATTTTTCAGATTTTATTCAAATCGACATATGTTAAACTTTAATTGATTGCGTAAGATAACTAAAATAGGCCTGCACACACGCAATTACAGGCTTATATATGTTACAATTTTCAAATTTCACCCAAAACAAACCCTAAAGGCTAAAATGAAAATTGAATAAAATCAACCACCCAAATACACTGCAATCACGGCTGACATTGCTCACCGGCGATACTGTCACAGTTGAACAACTTGTGCTCACCGTACAATGCCTTTTTCCACCGTGCAACAACTATTATCTTCGTCTCACCACGTGAAACCCCACAACTTCTTTTCACTGTGAGACAGCTGTTAGTAATATGCCCTAAAGGTCAATCGAATGGTGATTTGATTGTTTAGGGAATGATTGTATTTGAATAACATTTTAATATTTATTCAATGGCAAAGTTATCAATATTCATATATTAATTTAATGAATATAGTTCAAGAAGTAAAATAGTTAAGGAACACATTCTCAAGTATGTCGAAAATATGAAACGTATATCCTTTGTAATATACTTCTAAAATAGTTCCTAGTGGTGGATTATGATTGGACATTATAAATTCCTATAAACACTAGTATGTGTTATGACTCCTTATGGTATGTGATACTAAGATGGATGGTGAGTTTCATATCATTGACATGAGATGTCAAGTCAAACACATAGGTACTTATTAAAAGAACAAGTTTACCGAACTTGACCAAATATAGTAAGCCTTATGGTTTTGAATGTTAATAGCTTATTATACATTGTATCAGACACTATGTTTAGTAATGGTCTTTAGACCTGAGGCATAACAGATGTCTTATACATAGACATCTCTAATATGTGAATGCATAACGATTGATTCCTAATCACGGAAGAGATCTAGCAATAGCTGTCATGGTTGGCTATGTATGAAGACAAGTTGATGGCCAATATGGAATTCATCACTTTGTAATATACAAAAAGGATGTCTCTATGAGATAATATGAATTGGCATGAGAAATCCTTGGCCAAGGTGAAATATATTTGAAGGAGTTCAAATTATATTATCATGCCAAGTTCATTTATATTTATTTTGAGATAACGCACAACTGCTTAACATAATAAACCATAAGCCGTGCTTTTCTCTGGACATGGATGATGAAGAGACCAAGACATAGAGATACAATGGAATAGGTTCTATAGATCCAATAATTCTCGTTAGTTGGATAGTCGTGATATACTGCTAGGTGTCACTCATGACTTGTAGAAACCTTATGATCAATATTGGTAAAGCGTATTACCAATGCATCTTAAGGTCATTAGAAAGGTTCTAATTGATGACTAAAGAGTTTAGCATTATTTAATGAATAAAGAGTTATCATTAAAATAGTTCTACTACCTTATAACTAAGAACCTAAAAGGTCACACACAATATAGAAATGAAAAAGGAGTTACTAGAAAATGAGAAGTTAGATTTCCTAATTTTAGGAAAATCAATATTTATATTATAATTCATTGAGAATGAATATAAATATATCTTAAATACGATTTAAGATAGAAATTTAGATGTTCCATAAATAGTTTAAGGAACAAAATAAATTTCATAAATCCTCAATTAAACATTATGGAATGTCGAGCACGTAAAATGACCATTTTGGACATGTTCGGGTTCATATATGATTATGGACTTCTAGACCAATTTTGGGTTTAGAATTATGGGCTTTTATTGGATCCAATATGGATTAAGAGAAAGCATTAGAACATGTCACAAGAGAAGCCCACATTTAACCATTTGATGTGATCAAAATGGGGTTAAATAATTAATTCCGAAATTAATTAATATTAGCTATTTATTTATTTGATTAAATAGTTTATTGAAGTGATGAGATAAATTTCAATAAATAATGGCTAAGTGGGTGGGTCTAGCACATGATAATGTTTGGTGCCATTATTAGACATAATGGTGGCTTTATTTGGTGGAAGGAATCAACATGAGCTAGCATTCATGTTCCTTCATTATCTCTCTCATTTCTTAATGCAATTTCGAGATTCCAAATCCTCTGAACTCCTAGAACATTTCTTAGTGTGGACAGATTAGAGGCATCACAATTGGGGTGCTTAAAGGATCTCAGATCGTGGCAAAACAGAAGCTGTTCGTGCAGAGCAGTTTTTCTAGACAGTGTTCGGAGCTTGCTGTTTTCAGTCGTTTTCTCCTACTTCACGAAGTCATTTCTGAAACTAAAAGTGAGGTAATTAAACTTCAATCTTTCCTCTTGATTTTCATTTTTGAATGAAGTCGATCCGAGGTTTCTAGAGCTTCCGCCATCTGTTTTAATTTTACTGCACAATAGTTGCGTTATTAGGAACCTCATGGACAAATGTTGTCCTTCAAGTGGTATCAGAGCCATCTTCATTCAATTTCGAATTTTTGAAGCATGATTTATGTTATTTCCATTTATAATAGCATGAAGGATGATTATGGAAAGACATAGATATATTTTTGTCATGTGATGATGCAATATATGTGTGATTGAATGAGCTATTGATTCATTTGTTGATTTGGCCAATTTCTAAAGGCTTAAATGGTTGTAATATTTTTAAATAGGGACTTGCATGTTCCTCCTTCTATTAAAATCTGATTGTATCCCATTACCCCTGAGATTTGTACCCCAATTCTTCTAAATATGTAATTACTACAAAGTGAGATGATTGCCAAAGGAGGGACGGCGTATTTACGATGCGTTGGAGGATTGGAGCAAGAAGACTTCATGGATTGTTGCAGCACTTTCAATGTAATTTTGGCCTCTCAAATAGAATTCAATATTTGTAATAATTTGAGGCATAAGATGTCTCATAATCATTATTGTTTGCTTTATACCTAGGTGGACCTTAAAACTAATTTTGGCTCAAATTGGTTTTATTAGAAAATTCCATGATCATCCTTGGTTGGTTTGTCTATAATATGCATGAGATGTATATTAGGGTGCTTAGACATATTTGAATATTGTAAATGGAATAACATGCAAAAAAGTGAGACCATAATAATGCCCAAATACTAATTGAATAAACATAATTATTGTTAAGTTGTGATGATGGTTATTGGGAATATTCATCATGGCCTACTAATACCAATGGAATATTTTAAATATTTTATGCTTGGGCTAGTTGTCATGGATACATGGGCTACTCATTCATTAAAATTTTGAAAAATAAACCATATATCATTCGATGATGCATAGTTTATACATTAAGCTACCAAGAACTGTTAGGTGAGGTTAGTAAGATGTTTTGAAATATGCAAGGGTATTAGGGTAAACTTAACTAAATCATTTATACCAAGAACTGTTAGGTGAGGTATTAATGATTTAGAGGCCGAAGGATAATCGGTACATGCATGAGATGCATTTGGTAAAGAGTTACCTACTCATTATAATAAGTAAGCCAAGAATTGTTAGGTGAGGTAAACTTATGCTAATGAGAATTCGATTCCTACTAGAAACTTTTACGAATGAGAGTTTCCGTTTATTACATATGGGAGTGTAATGAAATGATAAAATAGTGGGAGGTACTATTTGGTTTAAAGACCAAAATCAAATAGATTATAATAAAATGCTAATAATTTAATTTATACTTTCTGCAGAAATATTTAATAATGAATAATCCGCTAGCACGAATTCTGGAAAACTACCGATTGACGGGACCCAATTACGTTGATTGGTTAAGGAATTTAAGAATTGTTCTTAATTATGAGAAAAATAGCTATGTTCTTGATACACCTAAGCCAAATGAAATTCCTGAGGGAGCAAGTGAGGAAGAACGTGTCACTTATCAGAAGTGGCAAGATGATGACCTCACTGCTAAAAGCTATATATTGGCATCGATGTCCAATGAGCTACAAAGGCAATATGAAAATATGCCTGATGCAAGTTCTATGATACTTCATCAACAAGAGTTGTATGGTGAACAAAGCAGAACAGTTCAATATGAGATATCCAAGAAACTGTTTAGAATGAGAATGACTGAAGGATCGGTCAATGAGCATGTACTCAAAATGATTAATTACATAGAGCAGCTGGAGGCTCTTAATTTCTCAATGGATGGGGAATTAGCTATCGATCTTATCCTACAATCCTTGCCAGACTCATTCTCTCAATTTATCATGAATTTTAACATGAATAAAATTGAGTGCAGTCTTGCTGAACTGCTAAAGATGCTTAATACTGCTGAAACTTGCATAAAGAAGCCAAAAGATGTTATGGCTATAGAAGGACCCTCAACTAAAAAAGGTAAAAAGAAAAAGTTTCAACCCAAGGCTAAAGGTGGGATTAAGAAGGGGAAAGCTAATAAGCCCAATGACAAGGGAAAATGTTTCCATTGCGGTAAGGATGGGCATTGGAAGAGGAATTGCAAAGCTTACCTCAACAGCTTGAAAGTCAAGCCTAAAGAGAATCCTTGTGAAGGTATGCTCATTATTGAAACTAATATTTCAATTATTCAATCTACTTCTTGGATTTTAGATTCTGCTGCAACCGCACATATTTGTATGTCAATGCAGGATCTGAAAGGAAGTAGAAGACTTAAAGAAGGAGAAATGTCTCTCAGAGTGGGAAATTGAGCAATGGTCGCTGCCTCAGCTATAGGGACATTTTTTTTAAAAATGACATCCGGTCATGTAATAAGTTTGAATGATTGTTTATTTGTTCCTTCTGTTGTAAGGAACATAGTTTCAATTTCATGTTTATGCAAAGACAATTATGAATTTTATTTTAAAAATAAAATTTGTAACATTTATTATGAGAATAAATATGTTGCACATGGTACTTTAGATAATGATCTTTATGTGCTAAACATGAAAGAAAATAATGAGCATGTTGTGAATGTAAATACCATAACACATAAACGTGAAAGAGAAGAAATAAGCCCCAAATATAAGTGGCATTTAAGGCTAGGCCATATTGGAGAAGATAGAGTCACAAAATTGGCTAAAGATGGACTAATAGGTCCATTTGGTTTAGAACTTTATCCAACTTGTGAATCATGTCTTCGAGGAAAAATGACCAGGGCACCCTTCGTTGGACGAAGTACAAGGGCCACTGATTTACTTGAACTTATACATACTGATGTATGTGGGCCATTTAATGAAATGACAAGGGGTGGATATTACTACTTCATAACTTTTATCGACGATCACTCAAGGTATTGTTCAGTATACTTAATGAAGTATAAATCTGAAGCCTTTGAAAAGTTCAAAGAATACCAAAATGAAGTAGAGAAACAGACTGGAAAATTTATTAAAACCCTACGATCAGATCGAGGTGGTGAATATCTCAATGGAGAATTCCAGTCTTACCTTAAAGAAAATGGTATTGTTTCACAATGGACACCTTCAAGTACACCAGAGCTTAATGGAGTATCTGAGAGGAGAAATCGCACACTGTTAGACATGGTGCGATCAATGGTGAGTTATACAGACTTACCAATTTCTCTTTGGGGATATGCTCTCCTTACTGCAACATATGTACTAAACAGAGTACCTTTTAAGTCTGTACCTAAAATACCATATGAGATATGGTATGGTAAACAACCAAGCCTAAATCATCTTAGGATTTGGGGATGTCCTGCTTTTATCAAGAGACTCAAGAGTGAGAAACTTGAAGCTAAAGCGGATAGTGGGAGGTTCATTGGATACCCAAAGGAAACTTTGGGTTATTACTTTTACATCCAATCTGATCAAAGGGTATTGGTCAGTAGAAATGCCATATTTCTTGAAAAAGAGTTTATTTAAGAAGGTGGGCAAGGAAGAAAATTAGAATTTATTGAGAATTCTAATGAGGATAAATCCAATGAAGAGTCTGTTCAAGTACAAACACAAGGAACACAACAACTCCGTAGATCTAGTAGGATAATTCACCCACCAGAAAGATATGGTTTTCTTCATCAGATGAACGACATATTTTTATTGGGTGATACGGAACATAGAGATGATCCTACTAGTTACGAAGAGGCAATATCAGATATTGACTCTAAGAAATGGCTTGAAGCCATGGATTTAGAGATGGAATCTATGAAAACCAACCAAGTCTGGACTCTAGTGGATCCACCCGAAGGTATTGTACCTATTGGATGCAAGTGGATCTTCAAGAGGAAGATAGGCTTAGATGGAAAGGTAGAGACCTATAAAGCAAGGTTGGTAGCTAAAGGTTATCGTCAAATACAAGGTATAGACTATGAGGAAACCTTTTCACCAGTAGCCATGCTAAAGTCCATCAGAATCTTATTGGCTATAGTAGCATATTATGACTATGAGATTTGGCAAATGGATGTCAAAACTGCATTTCTTAATGGGTACATTGAGGAAGATATCTAAATGATACAACCTTGTAGTTTTAAATCTAAGACAAATCCTCATAAAGTATGCAAGCTAAAAAAGTCCATTTATGGGCTAAAACAAGCCTCTAGGAGTTGGAACATCCGATTCGATGATGCAATCAAATCATTTGGTTTCATCAAGAATGAGGATGAACCATGTGTTTATAAAAGGGTCAGTGGGAGTGCAATAATTTTCCTTGTGCTATATGTAGATGACATATTGCTTATAGGAAATGACATTGGACAAATGTCTTCTGTCAAAATTTGACTTTCTCAAAACTTCTCCATGAAAGACCTAGGAGATGCAATGTATATCTTGGGAATCAGGATTTATAGAGATAGATCCAGAAGATTAATAGGTCTATGTCAAGATAAGTACATAGAAAAGATATTAAAGAAATTTAATATGTGGGATTCCAAAAGGGGTTTTATACCATTTAGACATGGAATTCATCTTTCTAAAAGCATGAGTCCTAAAACTTATGATGAGAGAGAGCGTATGAATAAGATTCCATATGCTTCTGCAATTGGAAGTCTTATGTACGCTATGCTATGTACTAGACCGGATATAGCTCATGCAGTGAGTGTCACTAGCAGATACCAGAGTAATCCGGGTGAGGAACATTGGACCACAGTTAAGAATATCTTTAAGTACTTAAGAAAAACTAAAGATTTGTTCTTAACATATGGAGAGGGTGAGCTAAAAATTGAAGGCTTTACAGATTTAGATTTCCAGTCAGATGTAGATGACAAAAAATCTACATCAGGATTTTTATTCACTATCAATGGTGGAGCAGTAAGCTGGAAAAGTTCCAAGCAAACAACTACTGCAGATTCTACCACTGAAGCGGAATATATAGCTGCATCAGATGCAGCAAAAGAAGCTGTTTGGATACGGAAGTTTATTCAACAACTTAAAGTGGTTCCAACCATTGCGTTGCCAATATCATTATATTGTGACAACAATGGAGCTATAGCACAAGCTAAGGTCTCACCAGAAGTCCAAACACATTGAGAGAAGATATCACATTATCAGAGAAATCATTGGAAGGAGTGATATCACTATGCAGAAAGTAGCCTCCGCTGATAACACTGCGGATCCATTGACTAAAGCACTTACTCAACAGCAGTTAGATCGTCATCTTGAGAAGATGGGTATGAGATACCATAGCGATTGGCTTTAGTGCAAGTGGGAGATTGTTAGTAATATGCCCTAAAGGTCAATCGAATGGTGATTTGATTGTTTAGGGAATGATTGTATTTGAATAACATTTTAAAATTTATTCAATGGCAAAGTTATCAATATTCATATATTAATTTAATGAATATAGTCCAAGAAGTAAAATAGTTAAGGAACACATTCTCAAGTATGTCGAGAATATGAAACGTATATCCTTTGTACTATACTTCTAAAATACTTCCTAGTGGTGGATTTATGATTGGACATTATAAATTCCTATAAACACTAGTATGTGTTATGACTCCTTATGGTATGTGATACTAAGATGGATGGTGAGTTTCATATCATTGACATGAGATGTCAAGTCAAACACATAGGTACTTATTAAAAGAACAAGTTTACCGAACTTGACCAAATATAGTAAGCCTTATGGTTTTGAATGTTAATAGCTTATTATACATTGTATCAGACACTATGTTTAGTAATGGTCTTTAGACCTGAGGCATAACAGATGTCTTATACATAGACATCTCTAATATGTGAATGCATAACGATTGATTCCTAATCACGGAAGAGATCTAGCAATAGCTGTCATGGTTGGCTATGTATGAAGACAAGTTGATGGCCAATATGGAATTCATCACTTTGTAATATACAAAAAGGATGTCTCTATGAGATAATATGAATTGGCAAGAGAAATCCTTGGCCAAGGTGAAATATATTTGAAGGAGTTCAAATTATATTATCATGCCAAGTTCATTTATATTTATTTTGAGATAACGCACAACTGCTTAACATAATAAACCATAAGCCGTGCTTTTCTCTGGACATGGATGATGAAGAGACCAAGACATAGAGATACAATGGAATAGGCTCTATAGATCCAATAATTCTCGTTATTTGGATAGTCGTGATATACTTCTAGGTGTCACTCATGACTTGTAGAAACCTTATGATCAATATTGGTAAAGCGTATTACCAATGCATCTTAAGGTCATTAGAAAGGTTCTAATTGATGACTAAAGAGTTTAGCATCATTTAATGAATAAAGAGTTATCATTAAAATAGTTCTACTACCTTATAACTAAGAACCTAAAAGGTCACACACAATATAGAAATGAAAAAGGAGTTACTAGAAAATGAGAAGTTAGATTTCCTAATTTTAGGAAAATCAATATTTATATTATAATTCATTGAGAATGAATATAAATATATCTTACATATGATTTAAGATAGAAATTTAGATGTTCCATAAATAGTTTAAGGAACAAAATAAATTTCATAAATCCTCAATTAAACATTATGTAATGTCGAGCACGTAAAATGACCATTTTGGACATGTTCGGGTTCATATATGATTATGGACGTCTAGACCAATTTTGGGTTTAGAATTATGGGATTTTATTGGATCCAATATGGATTAAGAGAAAGCATTAGAACATGTCACAAGAGAAGCCCACATTTAACCATTTGATGTGATCAAAATGGGGTTAAATAATTAATTCCGAAATTAATTAATATTGGCTATTTATTTATTTGATTAAATAGTTTATTGAAGTGATGAGATCAATTTCAATAAATAATGGCTAAGTGGGTGGGTCTAGCACATGATAATGTTTGGTGCCATTATTAGACATAATGGTGGCTTTATTTGGTGGAAGGAATCAACATGAGCTAGCATTCATGTTCCTTCATTATCTCTCTCATTTGTTAATGAAATTTCGAGATTCCAAATCCTCTGAACTCCTAGAACATTTCTAAGTGTGGACTGATTAGAGGCATCACAATTGGGGTGCTTAAAGGATCTCAAATCGTGGCAAAACAGAAGCTGTTCGTGCAGAACTGTTTTTCTGGACAGTGTTCGGAGCTTGCTGTTTTCAGTCGTTTTCTCCTACTTCACGAAATCATTTCTGAAACTACAAGTGAGATAATTAAACTTCAATCTTTCCTCTTGATTTTTGTTTTTGAATGAAGTCGATCCGAGGTTTCTAGAGCTTCCGCCATCTGTTTTAATTTTACTGCACAATAGTTGCGTTAATAGGAACCTCATGGACAAATGTTGTCCTTCAACAGCTACAACCCACAGGCCACTGTGGGATAACTTCTACTCTGCTCGCCAGCCACCATACACCAGTAGGTATGTCAGGCCTTGCTTCTTGAATTTTCTACACTATGCACCGTGTGTGAGGGATAGAAAGCAAAATTTTTGCTAAGTGTCAGCTTCTTTTAAGGGAAACGTAATGATGTCTGAAATTGTGTTTATTAGTTATTACATTTTCAGTGAAGATATATGCATACATGCTACTCTATGTCCATAAGCTTTTTATTCCTATTATATTTTAATCATTGTTGCATGTCTTCCTTTGAAAAGTGTACTTGATTAGTCCAATTAATCGACAGGTAAGTGGTGTTATCATCCATAGATAATATTATAAGGGACATGAATAAAGGGTAGGGGGTCGTATACAAAAATAAATTTCTTGTTTATAAAGAAGAGATATTTAATTGAAAAAATACTGATTATCCTCAATAGTTTATTACAAGAAGCATTTAACTTATAATATGAATCTAAATATGTGAGTGCATGTATGTATATGCATGTGTAGCAAGAAATGTCGGCCAGTGACTTGAAATTAAATTGGATGATTTACAAATATGGCTACCGATTGTGTTTATGACATGGTGCCGAATGTATGTTGGACAGTGGCTATAAATTGCATGATTTACAAATATAAATGCTGATTATGTTTATAATATGCCTACTGATTATATGTTGGACAGTGGCTATATTTAGATTTTATTTTGACATTGTGATTGTTCTAATTTTATAGGATGGTTGACAATGTTGGTGAAGTACAAAAGGTTAATAATGAAGTACTACTAACAGAAGAGGTCAGTAGAAGCAAAAAAAAAAATTGAGTTGAGATCATTTGTGTGTAAGCATATTTCGAAGGTACCTGGAGGACAAAGAGCTAAGCATCATTATTGCGGTCAAAGTTATGCAGCCCATAGTACTAATTCTTGAGCAAGCAGTTTAAAGACTTATTTGGGTAGATGTAAAATGCACAAAAAATTAAAGGTTACAAATGATGCAAGGCAACATACATTAGTTCGTAAAAAGGGTAAAGGTAAAGATGTTGGTACTACTAAGGTTACAAACGTAAGGTTTAATAGAGAGGATTGTAGAGTGGCACTTGTGAAAATGATAATCAAAGATGAGTTGCCTTTTAGATTTGTAAAGGCTGAAGGGTTTTTGGAGTTCATGGAAACTTGTTGTCTGATGTTTGAGGTACCATATCGAAGAACAATTACAAGGGATATTCTTGAATTATATCAAAATGAAAAGGGGCTGCGGAAAATTTTTTTAAGTGCAAATAAATAAAGAGTGTGTATTACTATCGACACATGGATTTTAATTCAAATGTAAACTTTATGGTAGTTATGGCTCACTTTATTGATGAAGAGTGGTTTTTGCATAAAAGAATTTTTACTTTTACACCTATAGCTAATTACAAAGGAGATGGCATTGGGAAGCTAATTGAAAATTGTTTGATTGATTGGGAAATTGAGAAGTTGTTCACAATTATAGTGGATAATGTAAGTGCTAATACACTTGCAATATCCTATGTGAAAAAAAAGTTGGCAAATTAGAGTGGAACTTCGATGGTTTTGAATGGTTTATATATGCATATGAGGTGTTCAGCGCATATAATCAACTTAATTGTGGAAGATGGGTTGTCACAAGTGAATCAATCAATAGTTAGTATCCGAAATGCAGTGAAATATGTTAGATCCTCCTTGGCAAGTGATAACTCTAGGAGATGAGAGTTATTACATCAATTCTAAACTTGAATCAAGATCATTTAGAGAACAAATAAGGCGTTTTTATTACATTTTGGCCACATTTTGCAAAAACATTCATTTTAGTTAAGTCTTAATAAGTTTTGCTTAAATCAATGTAATTTTTGATAAAAACAGGTCATAATTGTAGGTTCTCAGAAAGTCTTAATTCATGAGGGGATGTTGAGACAATAGAGGAGCAAGAGGAGGAAAGATGATGGCCACAAAAGGAGAAAAGCTTAATTGGGAATGACTCGATGCTGTTACAGATGTTAGAGCAGCCCATGCTGTAGCAATCTAGGAGCAATGCGGGAGAAAACTTAGGCGCGGGTCAGCGCATGTTTCCTAATTCAACGCATGCACGCTCATGGGCTTTGGTTTACCTTAATTTGCAATATAAAAGGGAGGCGTGCACCACATAGAAAGGTGGCAAGAGAATTATCATTAGAAAAATTGTAAGGAAAAGAAGAAGGAGATCAGAATTGAAGAAGTGTTTTTTCGGCAACTTTGGAGAATCGTGCAGAATAATTTGCCTTTCATCGTGCTCAACTTATATTTCTCTTCTTCCTTTAATTGTTTTGATGTATTCCTTGATCAACATATTTATGCTTATTTTTCTCCTTCAGAATATAAACTAAATATACTCGTAGTTGAGTGACAAAAAATCCAATGGGTTCTTGATTGTTCTTATATGTTGTTATGGCATTGCTGTAGCATTATACTCTAGTAGTTTTTATGAATATAACTGTTATTTTGGTTGACCACCCATCTAATAGTTTCAGTTAAGATAAAGCAGCAAAAGGGCTTGTCTTAGCGGATATTATTAGAGTATTACTTGATCTCAAATCGAGTTTCCTGGATTAAGTTAACTTGAATCTCATAAGGGCAATACTTGAAGTTAAGATTTGTGACACGCTAGATATAGGTGTTAACCTTGTATGGTGAAAAGTCTAAAGACCATAATGCCATACCATAATCTCAATTAAATCTTGGACACACTTAACCTAGTTATTTCTTTACGGTATTTTTTTGTTTAATTCTTATCTCAATCATTGATTATGATAAATAGTACTTGACAATTGCTTACTTCGGTTGTAAGTTGAGTTGTGCTATTGTGAGTGCTTTAGCATTTCGAGTAACATTAATCCCTGTGAAGACGATCTTGAATACTTATCACTTTATTACTTGTTGTGTATACTTGCACATTGGCATTGATAGTAATTGCTTATAAAAAGAATCAACAAGTTTTTGGCACCATTGCCGAGCATTGATTGTTTATTTTTAAAGTGTGAAGTAAATCTCGATTGCGCCAAATTTGATTTGATTTATTCTATTTATTGGCAGATCAGTACATGCTTGCGCAAAGATAGGTCTATGATATTTCAATTTGATCCTGAGATTGAAAGGACTGTCAGGTGATTGCGATGGGAGCAAAGGAATTTGAAAACAGCTTCAAGCATAAATAATTTGCAGGATGCGGGAAATCTGAATCCTCACGGGACCTTACAACCAGTCAATATTTAAGAAGAGAAGAATAAACATGGTAAAGGGAGAAAGCCAGGCAATATCAATATTATTTACATGGCTGATGACAGAGACAGAGCTATAAGAGATTATGTTGTGTTAACTCCCCAAGTTGTGCACCCTAGCATCATCAGACCTGAAGTATATGCTACAAATTTTGGGTTGAAGCTAGTGATGTTTCAAATATTGCAAACAGTTGGTCAATTCAATGGATTGCCAAATAAAGATCCTCATCTCTATCTTAAATTGTTCTTGGAAGTAAGTGATGCTTTCAAGATTGCTGGAGCAACACGAGATGCCTTAAGACTAAGGTTTTTTCCTTATTCTTTAAGAGATCGAGTAAGAGCATTGTTAAATTCGTTACTATCTGATTCCATCACTATATGGAATGAGTTAGCTGATAAATTCCTAATGAAATATTTCCCACCAACAAAATGCGGAATGAGATTACTTCCTTTCATCAACTTGAAGATGAGACTTTGTACAAGGCTTGGGAAAGATTCAAAGAATTGCTCAGAAGGTGTCCTCATCATAGTATTCCTTATTGCATTCAATTGGAAACTTTTTTCAATTGGTTGAATCCCAGTACAAGGTTAATGGTGGATGCTTCAGCAAATGGAGCCTTATTATCCAAATCTTACACTAAAGCTTATGAAATTCTGGAGAGAATTGCCAATAATAGTTATCAGTGGACTTCAGCCACGCAACTAGCAGCCAGAGGATCAGCAGGGGTACATAACATAGATGCAATTACAGCCTTATCAGTACAAGTAACCTCATTGACTAACATGGTAAAAGCTATGACATATGCTCCAGCAAAGCAAGTCGCTGAACTTTCTTGTGATACTGTGGTGAAGATCATGACTTTGATAATTGTCCTGGGAATCCAGCTTCAGTAAACTATGTGTGTAATTTCAATCAACAACTTCAAAATAAGCCATATTCTAATACTTACAATCCTGACTGGAAACAACACCCAAATTTCTTATAGAGTAGTCAGACTCAAAATGCTCTAGTATTAAATGGACAATATACAAAACACACAACCACCTGGTTTTCATCAGCAAAGTCAAGGGGAGAAGCATATTAGTCAAGATCTAATCACTTCACCAGAAGCACTGATTAAGGAGTGTATTGCAAAGAATGAAGTAATTGTGCAAAGTCAAGTTATATCCTTGAGAACCCTAGAAAACCAAATGGGCCAACTTGCCACAGCAATGAGTAGTAGAACTCAAGGAAGCTTACCTAGCAATACAGAAGAGCCGAAGAGAGAGACCAAAGAACACTGCAATGTAATTAATTTAAGATCTAGAAAGAATGTTGATATCCCAGTTGATGTGACCAAAAATGGGATAGAATGCAATTCAGCACAAAAACCCTCAAAAGGGAAGCATGTTACAATAAGCTATCCATTAAGACATTGGTTACATGAGCTAAACTACAACAACTGTAGAAGAAATTCATTCAAAACATGCTGAAAAAGAAGTTGCAACACTAGTAGCCACAACCAGCATCAAACCAACAAAACAGGGTTTGATACCTCTTGAAGCTACTCAACCATCTAGACATCCACTACCTTTCCCATAAAGGTTCTAGAAGAAAAAACAAGACAAGCACTTCAGTAAATTCCTGGAAGTGTTAAACGAATTACACATAAATATACCTTTTGTGGAAGCTTTGGAGCAAATGCCAAATTATGTGAAATTTCTAAAAGATATCTTGGCACAAAAAAGAAGGCTGGCAATGGGCACCGCCCGCAGCGGGTTTGCCATTACCAAACCCAAATCCACACAAATTTTAAATTACCTAATCCACCCACAACCCGCAGCGGGTTTTAATTTTTTTAAAGAAACCCACCCGCAGACCGCAACGGGTTTTAACAATTACCAAATCCGCAATGGTATCCGGCAGATTATTTGCAGGTTTCCGTATTTAAAATAAAAAATGTTTAATATATAAATTTATAATAATAACCCCAAATTCCATAGAACATACTCAATTTTATATTTAAACAATGTAAATAAAAATTAAAATTTCAACATCAATCCAACACAAATTCTCAAATTTAAGTATAAATCACACAATTCCATTTAAAAAACACAAACTAGTATCTACAAATAATAATTAAATTTCATATTATCATTTAAAACAAGCTCCAAGAGAAGATATTCATTTCATTCACCACCATAAGCACCTATCCAACACAATGCCTATAATAATAATTAAGATTAATATTTTCAAATACTAATTCAAAGGGAAATGCCTTTAGTTTTCTTTAGGTTATGGCTTTAGAATGGGAGATGGGCCACATACACACATACACAACTTTGAACCTTTGACTATTTGGTAATTTGAATAATGACATTATTTTCTTTATACATTTTTAGATTAAAATTAAATTAAAAATATTTAGAAAAAATATTATGGGTTTGGTGGATATCCATGCGGGTATCCACTGGATATAAGGTTAATACCAAACCCGCCCACATCCATATGCGGGTTTTAATTTATAAGACTAAACCCACCCGCAATGGGTATAATTACCTGTAGCGGGCGGGTTTTGGCGGGTGGGTTTGGGCAAGTTTACGGGTACAATTGCCATCCCTAGCTAGGAGAGTTTGATTGATGTGTAGAAAGGAGAGCTCACCAAGAGAGTGAATGATCAACAAGTCACATTTAATGTCTTAGAGGCTATGAGGAACCCGAATGAAGTAGAAGACAACAATTTCCTGAGTATAGTGGATTTTATTATAGCAAACAGAATGGACAAATGCTGTAGTAAGGCATTTGCCAGATAAAGATCCTCATCTCTATCTTAAATTGTTCTTGGAAGTAAGTGATGCTTTCAAGATTGCTGGAGCAACACAAGATGCCTTAAGACTGAGACTCTTTCCTTATTCTTTAAGAGATCAAGAAAGAGCACGGTTAAATTTGTTACCATCTGATTCCATCACTACACGATCTGACATCCTTTAAGCACCCCAATTGTGATGCCTCTAATTAGTCCACACTTAGAAATGTTCTAGGAGTTCAGAGGATTTGGAATCTCGAAATTTCATTAAGAAATGAGAGAGCTAATGAAGGAACATGAATGCTAGCTCATGTTGATTCCTTCCACCAAATAAAGCCACCATTATGTCTAATAATGGCACCAAACATTATCATGTGCTAGACCCCCCCACTTAGCCATTATTTATTGAAATTGATCTCATCACTTCAATAAACTATTTAATCAAATAAATAAATAGCTAATATTAATTAATTTCGGAATTAATTATTTAACCCCATTTTGATCACAACAAATGGTTAAATGTGGGATTCTCTTGTGACATGTTCTAATGCTTTCTCTTAATCTATATTGGATCCAATAAAAGCCCATAATTCTAAACCCAAAATTGGTCTAGAAGTCCATAATCATATATGAACCCGAACATATCCAAAATGGTCATTTTATATGCTCGACATTCCACAATGTTTAATTGAGGATTTATGAAATTTATTTTGTTCCTTAAACTATTTATGGAACATCTAAATTTCTATCTTAAATCATATTTAAGATATATTTATATTTATATTCATTCTCAATGAATTATAATATAAATATTGATTTTCCTAAAATTAGGAAATCTAACTTCTCATTTTCTAGTAACTCCTTTTTCATTTCTATATTGTGTGTGACCTTTTAGGTTCTTAGTTATAAGGTAGTAGAACTATTTTAATGATAACTCTTTATTCATTAAATGATTCTAAACTCTTTAGTCATCAATTAGAACCTTTCTAATGACCTTAAGATGCATTGGTAATACGCTTTACCAATATTAATCATAAGGTTTCTACAAGTCATGAGTGACACCTAGCAGTATATCACGACTATCCAAATAACAAGAATTGTTGGATCTATAGAACCTATTCCATTGTATCTCTATGTCTTGGTCTCTTCATCATCCATGTCCAGAGAAAAGCACAGCTTATGGTTTATTATGTTAAGCAGTTGTGCTTTATCTCAAAATAAATATAAATGAACTTGGCATGATAATATAATTTGAACTCCTTCAAATATATTTCACCTTGGCCAAGGATTTCTCATGCCAATTCATATTATCTCATAGGGACATCCTTTTTGTATATTACAAAGTGATGAATTCCATATTGGCCATCAACTTGTCTTCATACATAGCCAACCATGACAGCTATTGCTAGATCTCTTCCGTGATTAGGAATCAATCATTATGCATTCACATATCAGAGATGTCTATGTATAAGACATCTGTTATGCCTCAGGTCTAAAGACCATTACTAAACATAGTGTCTGTTACAATGTATAATAAGCCATTAACACTCACGACCATATGGCTTACTATATTCGGTCAAGTTCAGTAAACTCGTTCTCTTAACAAGTACCTATGTGTTTGACTTGACATCTCATGTCAATGATATGAAACTCACCATCCATCTTAGTATCACATACCATAAGGAGTCATAACACATACTAGTGTTTATAGGAATTTATAATGTCCAATCATAAATCCACCACTAGGAAGTATTTTAGAAGTATAGTACAAAGGATACACGTTTCATATTCTCGACATACTTGAGAATGTGTTCCTTAACTATTTTGCTTCTTGGACTATATTCATTAAATTAATATATGAATATTGATAACTTTGCCATTTTATAAATATCAAAATGTTATTCAAATACAATCATTCCCTAAACAATCAAATCACCATTTGATTGGCCTTTAGGGTATATTACTAACATTTACTAGGTTTTTATAATAATAATAATCATGTCCATCCTATAATGTACGCAACAGTTTATATTTCTAACTATTCTTTTAAGCTTTTGTATTAATTTTAGGACAATTATCCACCGACCACTTTTTTTGTTATTTTTTAAAAATACACATCTTTTTTTCCTTTTTACTGAAGTCCATTTGAAGTGCATTATTGCTTTACTTCCATCATAACCTCATTAGAACATAGCTAGCATCAAAGAGTTAAAATTCTCAGTTAAACTAAACACAAGAAAACAATGATGTATTCCCCTGACAAAAACAACTACCAACAGTTGGTGCTGTTGGCATTGATGATACCCTTAATTCCCAAATCAAACAAAAAAATGAGATGAAAAGATAAAATATACCTAAATCAAAATTTCAAAGTCCCAATACCCAAATCAAGATTTTAGGGGACAAAAGTAATGGAGATTATGAAAAACATGACTCTAGAGGCCTCATTTGGAAGATAATAAAGTTGAGGACTGCTTGTAAAGCTAATGCCAAGAAGCATCTCCTCTGAATCTTGCAGACAAGGCTATCTGAAGGGCGTGTTCTAAGCAGCCAACTTCAAGAACTTTAGAGTTTAATACTGATAAAGGTGGAAAGGAAGATGATGGAGGTAGGCAGGCTAAGGGACAAAATTACTAAAAAAAGGGACAAACCTTGAAGATAGATGTTTTTGTTGAAGTGCACACAACAACGGCTGCAAACGATTTAGGTGGGAAGGAAAAGGTGTTTTAGGGTTATTGATATTTTCTATCTAATTTGTTGCCAAAAAAAATTGTTATCTAGGTTATTTATTATTTGATAGTTATTTATTTTATATGTGACTTCTATTTAGGGGTGGCAATCTAGGTCAACATTGAGTTGTTTAATTTGATTTGATGCAAACTAAATGGGTTTGCATTCAAAAAAAAATGATTCATTTAATAAATAGGTGAATTTGATTCAACTTGCTAATTAAACGGATCAAATCCAAGTTTAAAGAAATTGATTCGTTTATTCATTTGGAACTCATTTAATAAATAGGTCACAACAAATTAAAAACAATCCATTTTGTTAAATGAATTCATTTAATTAAATTAGTTTTTTATCCTTTAACGTGTGAAAGAATTTTAGAGTTTAAAGGATGGTATAGTAATTATTAATGATAATAAGTTTGTACTTTGTAGATGTTAAATTTGTGGTCTTTTTGTATTTTATTTTGCTTCGTTTTATTTATTAATTATATTTTTCTAAACAATTTCATAGTCAATTCAATTTGTTATGTATTTGTTATAGGATAAATGAATAGTAAATAAATCTAAATTTAATTCAATTCATTAATTAATGACTAAACAAATTAAACAAATCAAACTGAATATTCATTTAATGAACGAATTGAATATGAGATTTCAAATCATTTAGTATATGAATCGAATCCGAATAAGAAGAATTTTGTCCTAATTTGTTTAAGATTTTATTTGAATTTGATTCATTTATATGCTTTGCCACCTTACTTCTATTATTTAATTGAATGATTATATAGCCACAAACTCTTATACAAACTTATTTGGAATTAATTCATGAGTTGAATGAAAATACAAAATAATAAAAATTGATAATATGGGTCAAGAGATATTTAATTCAACCAATTTTATTATGCCACATCAGTTTATACAAAATAAATTTGTCCAATAGTTTGTGACTATATTATTACTCTATTTAATTTACTCATTATTTATTTTTAAGATTTTTATTTGATAATTATTTATTATTTTAAATTTTTTTTAATGATCAACCCTTGCTTGAATTTAATTGAGCTTATTTATAGTTAGAGCTGAAAAATAGTCGTTGTTGACTTTCTGCCCAAAATCATATCGCTGTTAACAGTTATCGGTTAACCATTTTCACTGGTCCAAGTGACCATTGTGCTGAATTTCAAATAAATGATTGATTGCTTGCCACTATCAATTTGCCATTAATTTCCAGAGATCTGCAAAACAAATTTCTGCTACCCATTTTTGCTAAACAATTGAAGGTTAGCATGGAATGTCTATTCATTTTTAATATTTACACTTTAGCCCAAAACTTTTAGAAATCAACGTATGGCCCAAAGTGTTTCAAATATTTATAAATAGGTCCAAATTCATATTTCAAAATAATACTTAGTAAAACCAAATATTATAGAACTTTTTCATTTTAGTCTACATCTTGAAAAACAACCAATTGCATAAAATATTTGGCTTATAATTGACACGACTTGAAAGTGATTTCTAACTCTAAATATAAGAGTGTTTTATTATATTATAACTCGGTGAGTTCAAGGTCAATCCACATATAAAGAATTTAATTTGTTTATTTAAGTTAAAAAATGAAAATAAAAATCACAAAAATATGCAATTTAATTTGAGAAATACTATGAAAATGAATTAATTAGGGTTATCGATCCACTCCTAGTAATAAAAATAATTTAATAAATTCTTTTTATTTTTATTTTATTTCCCAAAAGAGTAAATTGTATAAAATAAAATAATTTCTCCATTAATTTTATTATGGATTAAGAACGTAATGTGCCAAAACTTAACTTGTCGACAATAAGTCAAAATATCATTTTACCATATTTATGCTAAGATATTAAGAAGTCATTGTGCCAAACTCTCATTTTTGTCTACAATAAATCAAAATTTCCAAATATAAAACATGGATAAAATTAAATAGAAAATAATTCAATTTGTACAATTAAAAGTAGAGTTTGATTAAATCATATTTTTCTACTAAGAGTTTCACCTCACCCTAACTATTAATATTTAGCTAAACATATTTGAAATAAAGGAAATTATTAAAATAAAAAAAACATAATTAAAAAATTGTATTTGAAAATTGAAATAAAACTAATTTATTGAAAATATATTATAAAGAGAGATGAGAAGAAGAATTTGAGGGGAAAGAATAGAAGAGAATATATGGAGAGGTGAGTTCCACCTTTCTCTATTTATACTAATACATAGTTAATCCACACAACATAAATAAATAAAACTAAATACATCTTATCCTTATATTTGTCCCACTAATAAAACATAAATCTAATTTAATCCACTCAAGCTAGCATATCCAACAAATTCTACTAACAATTACCATACCTAACATGATAAAAACTTATAATTTCACAATTACCACATTTACCGTGGTAAAAACTTAAGAATTTACAACAAAAGTCTTAGATCCTCCTCGACAATGACATAATTTCTCGGACTTCTAAAATCCAATTTAACATTCGTACATTTGTTTGAAGCCTCAAATTGCATGAAATTATTATTTTTCCCTAATAAATACACAAAAATACACAAAATCAAATACATAGAAAAATAATTAGAAATTCACAGTATATTACATAATTATAAATATAAATTACATTAATAGCACAAAGTAACATTTTTACCCCTTAATAAACATACAATTTTTAACATTAATCACACCCTCCAACTAGCTTATTGCTAGTCTCTAGTAATTAAAGCGTTATATTAAATGGTGTGCTTTCGTCTTTTCTTGGGGGGTGTGATATTTGATGGCTCAACTTTATCATCCCTTGAATCTCCTTCTTCCTCCTTTTTCTGTGGAGTTATGGGCTTTTGACTCAAGACCCTATGCTTTTGATGGTACTAGCTGGTCTTCTTCATGGCTTAGCTTCACTTTTTGGTTCTGTTGCAGCTTCCGCACTTTCTATTGTTGGCTCTCCAAATTTAAACTGCTGCAACAGAGAGTCTGGCAAATTTGGGTGTTGGTTTTTGTTGAAGACAACAAACTAATGCAAATGCATCAAGTATGCCCAAAATCTGTTATTCTCTCGTTGTTGTGCAGCAACACATTGGTAATGTTGTCACTTAGTTCTTGCAGTCTTCTCTCCTCAATAGCTCTTCTTATACTTGTTATAGCAACCGGTTCTAGTGGTGCTGCAGCAGTTTCTCCAACAATTCGTTCAATTGTTCGAGTATTCAAAGCTTCTGGGTTCTTAATGTGCTCATCTTGAATAGTGGCCCTCACCTCATATACTAGGCATAAGTAATAAGAGATGGAAAAAAGAGGGCTGCTGTTTTATGTTGTTTCATGGCACACTCCCTAATTTCCCTTTCAATAATGGCTCCCAAATCAATTGGTAGCCCCTGAATAATGACATATAAAAGCACTAATCGTTGTTGGGTTACAGTGGTGGTGTGTGTAGCGGGCATCATTCTAGATTTTAAAAATTTGACCCAATATTTAGCAACATGTTTAAGGTCAATTCGATTGATCACTCGACCTTCCTTATTATTCTATGATGTTCCTTCTATAATAAGTGTTGCTTTATTCGATGTTTTAGCAGTCATGTTTGCAACCAGTTTGGAATATTTATATTCTACGTCATAGGGCAAGTTGTAAAAAGCGTCAATGACTTGTGGGTCTAAAGGGATGAGGGGTTTCTTATCGAAATTGTTTTCTGTTCTTGGCCCAGCTTGCTGGCATAGAATTCCTTCACTATTGGCACCATAGGGTCTCTTGAATGTTGGTAATCCCCATCTTACTATAACAGTTTGAACGGTTTGAATAATTCCCTAGGGCTTTGGTGGAAATTGAAAGCCTTTTTCTTCCAAAATTTTTCTTAGCTTTATAAATTCTTCAAATTTCTCTTTTGCCTTGTAACCTGGAAGTAGGAAGGGTTCTTAAGATGTTGTACTCTGACCTTGTATTTAGGCATTGCTGGAGCAAGTTGAAGGTACTTGCAAGAGAATAAAGGTCCAATTGCTACAGGGAGTTGTGAGAGTATCGGTTTGGTTCCTGCAAGAGAAAGAGAAAATAAAATTAGCGTGTCCCTTTTTGTACAATGAAATCCTTATTTATACATGTTGTAAAAATGAATTTAGGAAGGAAATCAATTTGAATGAGATAAAATTGCAAATATGGATTTTAAATTTAAAACAATTCTAATTTAGGTATTGTGATGCAATAATTTATAGATTGAAATCCCTTTAAATCGTGATCCATACTAACCACGCTAGCAGTCAACATTTTGTAGCCTTAATGATAAAAAGAAATTTCCCTCGGTCTGTCATTGCAACGGTAACCAATATGTAGCAGCAATCAGCTTGCGTTCTGCAGCATACTGCTGTAAAGCTCTACATTTTAAAGAGAAGCGCCACTTGTCCCTCTTGTTAAGTGCAATGTTATAACAATTAGCATGTGAGTCCCATCTCCTCTTAATGGTCTTCATTTTCTATTTCTTTATTTTATTTTATGTTTAGACATGAAAGGAAATTAGTTAATAAAATAAAGAAATTGATGACAATTATAAAGAAAACATGATGACTTAAGTCTAAAGTAAAATAAATCAAGATTACTTCCCTAATTGTTGGGTTGCCTCCTAATTAGCACTTGATTTTTGGTCCTTCAGCATGACCTTCCTTGATTTCTCACAATGTTGGATCTTTGAGGAGCACGTCCTCCTTTGGGTGGTCTACAGTAGAATCCATGTAATGTTTTACTCTGTGCCTATTAACCTTGAATTCTTAGTCTACTCTTTCATCTAAGAGGTCTACAGCCCTATAATGGTGGATTCGAACTAGCTTGGAAGGTCATAACCACCTAGATTTCAATTTACCCAGAAACAACTTTAATCTTGAGTGATAAAGCAAAACGAGTTGGCCTAGAATTAAGCTCCTTTGCTGAATGTGTTTGTCATGCTATCGTTTTTTTTTCCTTGTAGATATTTTCATTTTCATAGGAGAACAATCTTAATTCATCAAGTTCGCAAAGTTGAAGATTCCTCTGGTCTACTGCAGCACGCATATCCAGGTTTAGTTGTTTTAATGGCCAATATGCTTTATGTTCTAGCTCAAGGGGTAGATGACAAGATTTTCCATAGATGATTTTGTATTAAGACACGGCAATTGGTATCTTGTATGTTATTCTATAGGCCCATAAAGAGCCATGCAAATACAATGACTAGTTCTTTCTGGTGGTGTTCACTACTTTCTTTAAAAAAACATTTAATCTCTTTGTTAGACACTTCTGTTTAACCATTAGATTGTGTGTGGTATCCTGTAGCAATCTTATGCTTAATTCCATACTTTGCTAATACTGTAGCAAAGATCGTGTTGTAAAAGTGAGTACTTTTATCACTAATGATTGCTCTTGTTAGTAGTACTACAGCCTCCACCCATTTAGACACATAGTCCACAGTAACTAAAATATATAAGTTCCCAAAAGATAGTGGGAATGGGCCCATGATGTCTATCCCTCATGCATCAAAGATCTCTACCTCCAAAATGTTTGCTATTAGCATTTCATGTCTTTGAGATATGTTTCCTGTTCTTTGGTACTTGTCACAACATTTAGCAAACTCATAAGCATCTTTAAAGACAAAGGGCTAGTAATAACCTGATTGTAGAACTTTGCTAGCTGTTCTGTGGCCTCAGAAATGTCCTACATATACTGCAGCATGGCATGAATGTAATATGTATGGGATTTCTTTATCAAGTACACATCTTTCGATCACATGGTCTGAGTAAAGCTTATATTAATATGGATCATCCCACTAGTAGCTTTTAACATCATGAAAAATTTTATTTTTTCTGCTAATAATTCAAATCAGTTGGTAATAACCCACTCACCAAGTAATAAGCAAAGTTTGCATACCATAGGAGTCCAACTTGCTACAACATTTGTGCATGCTGTAGCATTAATAGTTGCTCATCAGGGAATGCCATAGTGATGTCTTGTTTGGTCAATGTGCTGACATCTGTTTTGAGTCTTGAGAGATGATCTACTACTTGATTTTCAGTCGCTTTCCTATCCTTGATCTCCAAATCAAACTCTTGTAAAAATATGGCCCATCTGATCAATCTTGGTTTGACATCTTTCTTTAAAATCATATATTTTATTGTTGCATGGTCTGTGTATACTATCACTTTAGTGCCCACAAAATAGGCTTTTAATTTATTAAAGGCAAATAGTATTGTTGGCAATTCTTTTTCAATAGTGGTGTAATTGATCTAAGTAGTAGCAAGAGTTTTGCTGACATAGTAAATAGAGTGAAAAATCTTATTCTTTTTCTGCCCTAGCATTGCTCCAACAAAATAGTCACTAGCATCACACATTAGTTCAAAAGGTAGACTCCAATATGGTGCTATAGCAACTGGTGCTATTACTAGAGCTTTTTATATGTCACTAAAGGCTTTGATGCAATCTCCATCAAAATTAAAAGACTTGTCATGCTCCAGTAGTATACATAAAGGTTTAGCTATTTTGGAAAAATCTTTGATGAACCTTCTGTAAAACCCAACATGTCTCAAGAAACTTGTAATATCATTGACTGAAGTTGGAGGTGGAAATTTATCTGTCACCTTTATCTTTGCCTTATCCACTTCTATCTCATTCTTGGGCACTCTATGACTTCAAACTATACCTTCTTATACCATAAAATGGCATTTTTCTCAATTGAGTACCAGGTTGGTCTCTTTATACCTTTTAAGCACATCGTCTAAGTTATATAAACAATTTTCATATACTTCTCCCAACACTGAGGAATCATCCATGAAAATTTCCAATGTCAGCTAAATCACATCTGAAAAAATAGACATCATACACCTCCAGAAGGTTGTTGGAGCATTGTATAAACCAAATGACATTCTTCTAAAAGCAAAAGTTCCGTAAGGGTAAGTGAATGTGGTCTTCTCCTGGTCTTTTGGTGCTATAGCAATCTGGTTGTAACCTGAATACCCATCAACGAAGCAATAGTAATGTTTTCCAGCAAGTCTGCCTAGCATCTGATCTATAGATGATAGTGGGAAGTGATCATTCCCTGTGGCTTTGTTAAGTTTCCTATAGTCCATACAGACTCTCTATCCTGTTACTTTTTTTGTGGGAATAAGTTCATTTTTCTTATTTGCTACAATAGTTACTCCATATTTTTTTGGAACACATTGTATTAGGCTCACCCAAGAACTATCAGATATCGGGTATATGATCTTAGTATCCGGCCATTTGATGATCTCTTTTTCTACAAATTCCTTCATGATAGGGTTTAGTCTCCTCTTTTGTTCTACTGAATTGTTGTAACAGTCATCCAGCAGAATCTAGTGCATGCATATAGATGGGCTGATTCCCTTAATATTTGCAATAGTTCATCCAATTGCCTTTTTATATTTCCCCAGCCTTTACAAGAAAATAAGTAATAGATAACAAGAAATAACTATCACAAAAGGGGACACAGGACAGACAGTTCATCCGTCATCTATGTCACTATCATTAATTTACGACAAAATATTTTTCCATCATGAATATATGATGGTATTTCACGGTCATATATCCATCACATAATATTTTAATTAAAAAATAATATAATTACAATTTTAATTTTTTTTAAAATTTGCTCCTTTTTTTAACTTTTTAGTGGGAAGTTCAATTATCATTTGTTAATATATATCTAAAATTTTGGCGGAGAAGTTTTTATAACAGACTTTCTGATGGCTATTTTCTGTCATAAAGTTATATTGTTTTTTTAAAAAATTATATTACAATTATAATTTATTAATTAATTCATGTTTACATATTTAATTAATTCATAACATGAATATGGGAACAAAAGATATACATATAGTATCCAACAAATTCAAAAGAGATACATATAGTATCCAATGTAATCACCACGAATACATAATAAAATATCTTAAATTAAAAAAAAACAAATATAAAACAATACAATTAAGTTATAATGCTAGAAACCACGCCAAGTTACCCAACAAAACTTCCAAAGATTAATGGAAATATTCCAATAGCAAGACTTTAAGCTTGACTTCCAGCAGTAATGCGCTCTCTCAGTGGGAATACTCCAATAGCCACACTCCAACACTCCAATGCAGACATTTAGCAACACTTCAACCCATACCTAGCAACCCACCATCTTCTAATAGCACTCTAATTCCAGCCACATACCAGTAACATTCCAAACCAAACCAGCAAATAAATCTATATAAAATCAATCAAAATACCCAATGTTATCAAATGCATAACATCTACAGTAGGGATGCCAATGGATACCAGCCGCAGTGGGTTTGCCATTACCAAACCCAAACCCACACAAAATTTAAATTATCAAACCACCTGTAACCCACAGCGGGTTTTAATTTTTTTAAAGAAACCCACCCGCAGCGGATTTTAACAATTACCAAACCCGTAATGGTGCCCAACGGATTTTTTGCGGGTTTCCGTATTTAAAATAAAAAATATTTAATATATAAATTTATAATAATAACCTCAAATTCCATATAACATATTCAATTTTATATTTAAAAAATGTAAATAAAAAATTAAAATTTCAACATCAATCCAACAAAAATTCTCAAATTTAAGTATAAATTACACAATTCCATTTAAAAAACACAAACTAGTACCTAAAAATGATAATTACATTTCATATTATCATTTAAAAAAAGCTCTGAGAGAAGATATTCATTTCATTTACCACCATAAGCACTCATCCAAGACAATGCCTATAATAATAATAATTAAGATTAATATTTTCAAATGCTAATTCGAAGGGAAATGCCTTTAGTTTTCTTTAAGTTATGACTTTAGAATGGGAGATGGATCACATAAACACATACACAACTTTGAACCTTTGGCTATTTGGTAATTTAAATAATGACATTATTTTCTTTATACATTTTTAGATTAAAACTAAATTAAAAATATTTAGAAAAAATATGATGGGTTTGGTGGATATCCATACGGGTATCCACTGAATATAAGGTTACTACCAAACCCGTCCGCATCCATGTGTGGGTTTTAGTTTATAATACTAAACCCACCTACAATGGGTTAAATTACCCGCAGCATGCGGGTTTTGGCGGGTGAGTTTAGGCGGGTTTGCTGGTTTGTGAGTACAATTGCCATCCCTAATATACACTACAATCCTTAACACCATTATAAAATAAAAAATTAAAATTGAGCTATCTGTATACACTCCCTCTTGATGTAAATCACAAATCTTTTCATATTATAATCCTCTGCTGCCAACACGGCATCCATTATCTTAGTAAAGTTCCTTGTACTGTCTACTGCTACCATAATATCACCTTGCACCCCACTTGCTAGCAAAAATTTCTGATCTTCACGCTTAAACCAATAAGGAAATTAGCCACTTGGTTTTCCCCCTTCATCCCGACCTTTGCCACCACTGTTGCTGTTGCTAAATCCCATTGGACCATTGGCTAGGGGAAGGATGCACCATGGTTAGAAGTTCTTGAACCGACAAAGAAATTGGGTTAAGGCTACCTAATACCACACCTTTGACAATGCTATTGGTGCCATCAAACCCATCAATGCATGTCTCCTGATTAATTAGTACAGCACTTAACCAAGTTCTCAAGTCTGAACTTAGATCTCCACCATCGTTAAGCTTTCCTGTAATGTTAAAAACGAATGTGTATAAACTAGCAATTCGTAATTAAAGCATAGGTCCCCTGTATCTCAATGTGAACAAAACAAAATGCAAAAATTAATTAATGTAGTGAATGTGGTTGTTGGGAATGCAACAATATCTCATGCATTATATGAGAATTACGATTTGTAGTTTTTACCAAGGGCTTACCAACGGGATTTTGGGAAACAGAGATGCACCAGCTGAGCTCATCAGTAGATAAATCAAGAAGATCAAGAGAGTCTGATATAGCATTGGTGAGGTGAAAATCACAAAAATAAATAGCAAATTTAGAAATAATAGGAACCATCTGTTGAATGGCATCAACGGTGGTCTTTAAAGAGCTCATGAAAAAGGAGGTTGTCACTTTCAAGCACTCGGCCTGTGAATATTCTGAGCCAGCATTGCTACTGCTGCTCAAAGAAACCGTACTGACCAAGAGAATAAAAATAAGAAGTTTGCAAAAATTCAACATCTTTAAAGATGTATGAGACTGTGAAAGGAAAGACGGTGATTTAGCAGAGGGGAAAGCCTGTGAATAATCACTTACCAAAATAAAATAAAAAAAAATTAAAATGGAAGAAAATAAGAATTAAAGAACAAATATTTAAAATTGGTAGCTTATAGTGAAATTTGAAAGCCCTATAGCAAATTTCTCTTCAGAGATTGCTACACAAGGCATGATATATCTAAAAGGAATATTGCTATGATTTTGAAGCTAAAAAAATAATGCCATGTCTACAAATAAACTTAATAAAGCATATATTATTAGATTGAAAAATGGTGTTAAAATATTGACAACTACACCAACCATAACAGACCTCCACAACAAGCTTGGCAACGACTTCATAAACATGCTTCTGTGATGCAGATTCAGTAAAAACCTCATCGAATTCATAAGTGTCTGAGTTCCAATTGTTCTTTCGAAGTTTCAACCTCTTAAGCTGAGGTAGAGCAAAAACCCAAAATGATTAATGGCAGCCTATGACCTAGCACAGAGCTCAGAAATACCATATATAAGAATCAAAGTGAAATTTTAACAATCACACAGAAACTCAACAATTAAAATCAGAATGAGACCACCTCTGTCTGCAGCTCGACAAATGAAACTAACCTCAGTCATTTTTGACAGAAGATGCGGAAATGCTGTGACAAACAACCGATCCCAATGTGGGAGAGGGATAAGGTCTAGATTTGAAAGAGGATGATTTCGAATTTCCCTTCTAAACAATACCATTTCTACATGCAGTCGAAGCCATCACTTCTTCGCTACTAAAGAAACAGTTTGAAATGATTCCAAATTGCAAGGGCAAAAATTGAAAATAATAGCACTTAATTTCTCTTTGATTAAATATAGATCAAAATCTAGAAAAAAAATTCAAACCCACTTCTATTAATAAATTTTCATCGATTTGTTCATGGCAATGTCAAATTTACAAAGGAAAATTTGTCACCATTTCATGCAAGTCAAACCCAATGAATTTATTTAGCAAACTCATTCATATTACAAAACCTAATCGATTCTACACCCAAAATCAAAGGACAAATTGAAAAAAAAAAACACTGTAAGTGTTTACCTTCACGAAGTGAAACGAGAGTGATGGTGACCCTGAAAGGACAAAGAGACTAAGAAACAATGCAAAACGAGTGTGTAATCCAGAGTAAATGGTTTAAATGGGGGCAGAATGGTGGCATTCTTCGATCAATTGAGAAGGTGAGAGTTTAGTTCTAGGGTTTAAATACCACAACAAAATGGTGCCGACAACAACAGGCTATAATTTTTAAACAACATTATCGGCATAGTTACAATATATTTGAATGCCGGCGAAAGGATGGTATTTTGGTCGATCGATTGTGCCCATGGTTGATTTCTAGGGTTTGGCCGTGAGTGTTGTGTTTGGGTGCAAGTGTTAGTGATTTTGGGGCTCGGGTCAAGGCGTGCTTTTCTTCTCTTTTTTTCATTTTTGAATTATTAAAATGCACCCTTTTTTAAATAAAATAATATATTAAACTTTAGGTCAAACATAGTCAAATTAATTTTTTTATCATAATTTCTTGACAGAGAAATTTTTTTATTAGGATTCTATCATAAATTTGTGATAAACAATAATTACATCATTAAACCATCATAAAATTATGATAGAAATAATATTGTCACAGAACCATCATTAATTTGTGATAGACTAAAAATTATATCACGAGTCTATCATACTATTATAATATAAGTTGAATCTGTCATAAAATGTCTGTCATCTATTACTTGTTTTCTTATAGTGAGTACTTCTACCAAGCTCATTTCATGATCTGCATTTAAAGAAGATGAAATGCTTCCAGGAAGTGTAGTATTTTTACCAAGAAAAACATATTTCAAGTGTGAAGGTAAGAGTTTCAATTCTAAAATAGGAGGTGATTCAATAGATGGGACTATTGGTTTTACTTCCCTATTTAAAAGATCTAGCGATTCAAAGTGTCTGTCATGTCTTACAAGTTACTTTTATCCTAACTGTTGTGCAAATTTTATTGAACTCGCAAGCGCACGAATCTGTTGTAGTACAGATTAATGGTCACAAGTGTCGATCCCACGAGGAGGTGGATTTTAATTATATATAGAATTAATTTTGTAAATGGGTGATTGGATTTGTTGGAAATAATTTAGAATGTGCTAAATAAGTTCTAAAATCGGAATTGAAATGGCAAGAATAAATTGTAGAGAATTCTAATAAAATGACGTACTTAGATATCTGGATCCGTATCAACATGCATCATGGGCTAAATATTCCTTATTAATACCAATTAAATCATGAAGGGGGAATCCACACCTCATGAACCACGCTCTAATAAATATGGTGCTAAGGGTTTATCGTGCCAAATAATAATAATCTTATACTAGGGAGCCGGTGAAACCAGGATAGTACTACATAAGATTAGTATTATTTGTCAACGAAAAGTTAAAACATCCACAAAAACTAGAGGGGAAGAAAAATAAATTTACCAAATCAAGCTCTCATGACACATGTTGAGACTTCACCTTCAACCCAAGCTTGAAAGAAAATTAGCCACTCATAGTTGAACTAGGGGCAAAATGGGAATTTATTAAAATACATAGAAAATACAAGATAGTGAGAGAATTACAGAAAATGGATCCCAAAAATGGATTCAGAGATGCCAAATTAGGGGGGAGACCCCCTTTTTATAGTTACATCGAGTAAATCATGGTCATCGGATTAAAAACAGTTTGAACGCTTAGGATTGCGCCACGTCATCAGTCAACAGTACGCGGTTTGACAACTATTTGCACAGTAACATGGTTTACACACGGGTTGAACAGTACGCGGTTTGTATAGTAAATAATCCCCTGTGTTGCATGTATCGTACGTGCAGTTTTTAGTTCACTAATATGCTGCCACGTCACCATCAACAGTACATAAGAATTTTAGTCTAATACGATCATGACACGTCATCGATCAATGCCACGTCATTGGTTCGTCTATGTGAACAATGCTGTGAACAGTAACGTAGACAGTATCCGTACATGTGAATAGTATTGTATATGTGAACAATGCCATTTTTCCTTTTATGCTCCTCCGAAGGTTTTCGATCGTCCTGAGTTCAAAAATGATGTCCGTTTTGCCATTTGAGCTCTCGTTTATTGTGAAATGTCTATGATGCCTCTAAAATACATAAAATACTTAATTAAAATTAAACACACATAATTAAAGTACAAGAAACTTAAACACATAAAAGTAAGGGTTGTTAGTAATACTTGATATGTAAAATAACGATTTTCTCCTTTATAAATATGCATTTTCTAACACTCAACACTAACCATGCTATCTGGGTTGCTGCAGTATCCTCTTCTTCAAGTTCTTCAAAAGTAGCAGCTCGGATTTCTTCTTTGCTGCAACAGCTGTCTATTCTTTTTGTTACAAGAAAGTCTACAACACTCAAAATATTACAGTCTTCAATCTCATCAGAACTCTTCATAACTTCCAACACATTGAAAGTGACTTGTTGGTCATTCACCTTCATGGTTAACTCTCCTTTCTCCATATCAATTAGTGTTTTCCTTGTTGCTAAGAAAGGTATACCAAGTATAATTGGTGCTTCATTATCTGCCTCAAAATCTATTACAATAAAATCTATTGGAAAAATAAATTTGTTCACCTTTGCTAAGACTTCTTCAATCTTGCCCTCAGGGTATGCATGAGATCTATCAGAATATAGATTGTTCTATTTCTGTCTATTAAAGTTGCCTACATAATGAAGGGATAACATTTGTCCATGAGATTCCTAATAACGTAAGTTTTGCGCAATAACATTAAAATGGATCGCGGAAGCTCTAGAAACCTCGGATTGACTTCATTCAAAAATGAAAATCAAGATGAAAGATTGAAGTTTAATTAACTCACTTGTAGTTTGAAAAACGAATTTGTGAAGTAGGAGAAAATGACTGAAAACAGCAAGCTACGAACACTGTCCAGAAAATAGAGCTCTGCACGAACAGCTTCTGTTTGGCACGATCTGAGATTTTTTTGAGCACCCCAATTGTGATGCCTCTAGTCTGTCCACACTTAGAAATGTTCTAGGAGTTCATAGGATTTGGAATCTCGAAATGTTGTTTTGAAATGAGAGAGATAATGAAGAAACATGAATGCTAGTTCATGATGATTCATTCCACCAAATAAAGCCACCATTATCTCTAATAATGGCACCAAACATTATCATGTGCTAGACTCACCCACTTAGCCATTATTTATTGAAAGTGATTTTATCACTTCAATAAATTATTTAATCAAATAAATAAATAGCTAAATTAATTAATTTCATAATTAATTAATTAACCCCATTTTGATCAAATCAAATGGTTAAATGTAGGCTTCTTTTGTGACATGTTCTAATGCTTTCTCTTAATCCATATTAGATCTAATAAAAGCCCAAAATTCTAAACCCAAAAATGGTCTAGAAGTCCATAATTATATATGAACCGGAACATGTCCAAAATAGTCATTTTACGTGCTCAATATTACATAATGTTTAATTGAGGATTTATGAAATTTATTTTGTTCCTTAAGCTATTTGTGGAACATCTAAATTTCTATCTTAAATCATATTTAAGATATATATATATATATATTCATTTTCAATGAATTATAATATAAATATTGATTTTATTAATATTAGGAAATTTAACTTCTCATTTTCTAGTAACTCCTTTTATTACATTTCTATTTGGTGTGTGACCTTTTAGGTTCTTAGTTATAAGGTAGTAGAACTATTTTAATGATAACTCTTTATTCATTAAATGATGCTAAACTCTTTAGTCATCAATAGAACTTTTCTAATGATCTTAAGATGCATTGCTAATATGCTTTACCAATATTAATCTTAAGGTTTCTACAAGTCATGAGTGATACCTAGCAATATATCACAACCATCCAAATAACAAGAATTGTTAGGTCTATAGAACCTATTTCATTGTATCTCTACATCTTGGTCTCTTCATCATCCATGTCTAGAGAAAAGCACGACTTATGGTTTATTATGTTAAGCAGTTATGCTTTATCTCAAAATAAATCTAAATGAACTTGGCATGAAAATATAATTTGAGCTTCTTCAAATATATTTCACCTTGACCAAGGATTTCTCATGCCAATTCATATTATCTCATAGGGACATCCTTTTCGTATATTACAAAGTGATGAATTCCATATTGGTCATACACTTATCTTCATACATAGCCAACCATGACGGCTATTGCTAGATCTCTTCCGTGATTAGGAATCAATCATTATGCATTCACATATCAGAGATGTCTATGTATAACACATTTGTTATGCCTCAAGTCTAAAGACCATTACTAAACATAGTGTCTGTTACAATGTATAATAAGCTAGTAACACTCAAAACCATATGACTTACTATATTTATTCAAGTTCAGTAAATTCGTTCTCTTAACAAGTACCTATGTATTTGACTTGACATCTCATGTCAAAGATATGAAACTCACCATCCATTTTAGTATCACATACCATAAGGAGTCATAATACATACTAGTGTTCATAGGAATTTATAATGTCCAATCATAAATCCACCACTATGAACTATTTTAGAAGTATAGTATAAAGAATGCACATTTCATATTCTCGACAAACTCGAGAATGTGTTCCTTAACTATTTTACTTCTTGGACTATATTCATTAAATTAATATATGAATATTGAGAACTTTTCCATTTTATAAATATCAAAATGCTATTCAAATACAATCATTCCTTAAACAATCAAACACCATTCGATTGGCCTTTAGGGCATATTACTAACACATAATTGACTGAATTGGATTCACTGGGCAATCATCAAATAAATGCCTCTCTCTACAGTACACACAAGAACTCTTAGCAACTTGATTGACAATTGTTGGAGTAGTGGTCATACCTTTGACCATATTGGTCAATGATATTACTTAGGCTGATAATATTGTAAATGCATCCACATTGTGTATCGCTGCTACTTCTCTTGCTGCAATTTGTCTAATTGATGGCCACTGATAATTGTTATTAGCAATTTTCTTAAAGATTTCATAGGCGTCATTAAAAGATTTAGATAATAAAACCCCATTTGTTGAAGCATCAACCATCAATCTAGTGTTTGGGTTTAACCCATTATAGAAGGTTTCTGACTGTATGCAACAAGGAATGCAAGGACAAGGACATTTCCTGAGCAACTTCTTAAATATTTCCCAAGCCTTATATAAGCTTTTATCTTCTAGTTGATGAAAAGAAGTGATCTCATTTCGTAACTTCACATTTTTGGTTGGTGGGAAGTACTTCATCATAAACTTATCAACCAAGTCATTCCATGTTGTGATGGAGTATTGTGGTAAAGAGTTCAACCATGCTCTTGCTCGATCTCTTAAGGATTAAGGAAAAAGTCTTGGTCTTAATGCATCATGTGATGCTCAAGCAATTTTAAAAGCATCATTCATCTCCAAAAACAGTTTAAGGTGGAGATGAGGATTTTTTTATGGCAATTCATTAAATTGTCCCACTGTTTGCAACATTTGGAACATCACATGTTTAAGTTCAAAATTGACAGCTTCCAACTCAGCTTCCACTTTAGTTCAAAATTGCTCTGATATGTTCCACTAGGATAGGCCTTTTTGTCGCTCTTTCCTAGCTTATGATTAAATGGGTGGTTAGCCGAAATAATGACTTTCAGTAACATGCAACAACATCTATATTCAGTCAATTAACCATCAAGCTAGTTTAATACTCAATCACAAATTAAATTAGTTCTTAATTTATGAAAGATAAATAACCAACCAAGTTCTAGCCATCGAATACATCTTCATCATCAATGAATAACGAATAAATAGGAAAAAATGAGAAAGAACGAATCCCAATTGATTATGTAATTTCTTCTGATAGAGCAACCTTGAATTTTAATAGGGGATTTTGCTATTTTGTTGTTTCTTTTCCGTTTTTTAATCTTGATTGATGGTCTTCTCATTTCTTTTCATGTACGCCTTCCTTTATAATCACAAATTAGGGTAATTGGAAACTTTAGAGCACGCATCTTCATATTAAGAAACTGCATATTGCAATATTCTGAATATCTTGATCGAATTTTTCTGTTAATGCTCTAGGATTACAACAACATCTTCACTATTCCATCCTTACTTCAAGTCTTCTGTGGCCATGTTCGTTTGTCATTTTTGTAAGTCCATTGCAATAATATTTTTTCCACAAAATTCAGGTTCTAATTATTTATAATTAAGCACATGTTTTAGCCATACAATTATTCAAAATCACATAAACTTCATCAAACTTAAACTAAGATAGATGTTAATAAAAACCAACATCAAAATATACTAAAAGCACATCAATTGCTCTTTAAGTAGTCTTGATTTAAGCTTAAAAGTCTCATGATAACTCTCATTTCATAGAGTTATCAGTAGACCACTGATGTTGGTGGTTGTCATTCCTATATTGGATGTGATTTACAGCTTTGTATCTGGCCTCTCAAGTGAAATTTTATTCACAAAAAGTTTTTAAGTTGTATGAATATAATCTTCCTTATTGAGGTGCTCATGATGTATAATGATGAATAAAATACAATTATTAAACAAACTTAAGCAATAAACATCACATCACGTATCATTCAAGACAATCAAACAATTAAAACAGTAAAGCAAGAGTGAAAAGTTAAAACACTCATTAAAAACATAATCAAGATTTTGTGGGTCACTCAAATTTATTTCAGTGCTTGTTTCACGTGGTTGGTATTCCAGATAAGGCTTTATTCTTTGTCCGTTAACTTTAAACGTGACACTAATTTTTGGATTCTCAATTTCTATAGCCCCATATGGATATACATTTTTTTACAACAAATGGGTCACTTCACTTTGATTTTATCTTTCTTAAAAACAAATGAAGACGAGAATTATAGAGCAACATTTTTTGACCAATCTCAAATATTTTCCAAAAAAAAATTTTATTATGAAAAGCTTTTGTTCTTGCCTTAATAGTTCTTGAATTTTCATATGCAACATTTTTTAGTTCCTCAAGTTCATTCAATTGTAATTTTCACACATTACCAATATCATCCAAATTTGAATTAAAAGCTTTAATAGTCCAAAATGATTTATACTCAAGTTCAACATGTAAGTGGCAAGGTTTACCATAAACTAGCTGATAGGGTGACATTCCTAAAGACGTCTTAAATATAGTACGGTAGGCCCAAAGTGCATTAGTTAGTCGAAGAGACCAATCTTTACAGTTGGGTTATTTGTTCTTTTTTAAATTTGTTTTATCTCCCTATTTGCTAATTCAACTTGACCATTTATTTGAGTATGACAAGGGGTAGCAATTTTATGTATAATTCCATATTTTTTCATTAAAGACTCAAGTGACTATTACAAAAATGCTTATCTTCATCACTAGTAATGGCCCGAGGGATTCCAAATCGACTTAAAATGTTTTCTCTTAAAAATTTAACAACAATATTACTATCATTATTTCGACAAGAAATTGCTTCAATCCATTTTGAGACATAATTAGCTACAACTAATATGTACACAAATCCAAAAGATGGTGGAAATGGACCTATGAAATCAATTCCCCAACAGTCAAATATTTTAATCTAAAGTATGAGATTTAAGGGCACCATGTTTCTTATAGTAATTGATCCCAATATTTGACAGTTTTTACAAGTTTTGTAAAATTCATATGTGCCAATAAAATCCACATTGCAAGATTTTAGCTGTAGTTTTTTCTTAAAGAAAAGTCTCTGCCATGTTAGCCTAAAGGGCTACACGTAATGTAATTTTGATGATAACAAATATGTGTCTTCAGTAAAAATAATAAATATTATATTTCACATCTTCACTAGTTTTTGAAGGATAATATTTACACAAATGAATCATGTGAAATGAAGATTGAAGACATTCAACGGACAACGGCGAAATCAATAATAAAGTTTAGAGCTCAACAGACAAATTATTGCGATAAATTCTTGTAAAGCCAGTATGATTTAATTAATACTTGATTTGGCATTTGAGAAGCTCAATAGATTAATTTAATTAAATACTTTTCATAAACTAAAAAGTTTTATTTTTGTAAAGAAAAGTATTTTGTGGATTTAAGTAATTTGGACTTAAATGCTAAGATTTGAAATCTTTGATTTTAATAAGTATCAAAATTTCAAAGTTAGACATTTTTACAAATATTTGAAATGTTTTGGGCCATACTATAATTTATAAATATTTTGGACTAAAGTGAAAGATTTTGAGAACTTTGAAAAATATGGATATTATGTTGAAAACGACCTTTGTACGAAACAATAAAATCTTTGGGGCCATATCATAATTTCAAAAAGTTTGAGAAAGACAACTATTCTTAATAGGTTCTGAAATTAGACCTATTTGCAAAGTGTTTTGACGTTTTAGGTTATAGTATAATTATAGATAATTTTGGGCTAAAATGTAATTTTAGAGAATAGTGTTACTGTAGCAAAATTCAAAAATAACGGTAATATCACTGTTCCTGAGCGGCTAGCCGGATAATCAAGCGGTTAATTGCTTGGCTGTTGGAATTTGCCTCTAACGGCTAGTTTTTGGGCTTTTACTATAAAAACTCAACTCAAACTTCATTTTAGGAACCAATACATGTAAATATAAGATCATAGAACATATATTGAGCTTCCAAAACGCAAATCATCATTAATTGAATCATTCTTTAGCTATTAGTTGCATATCCACTCTTAAAGAGAGTTTTTGTTGTGATTTTCATTTCTCATAAAATTATGAGTGTGTAAGTGTGGAAAACAATTGGGGTGAAGAAATTGGGGAGATAATCTCTTGGTTGTAAAGGTTAATTGATACCTTGGAAGTCAATTGTAAAAACTTGAAGACTTGGGAGGCTTGGATAGTGAAATCCTCGAGCTTGGTTGGCTTGGAGGCGTGGACGTAGGCGAGAATTACCGAACTACGTAAAAATCCACGTGTTTGTTTTTCCCTTCCCTTGCTTCTTTATTTTTACGCTTGTTTGAATTTATCGTTCTATATTTCATTAAGGCATTAGATTAATTTTTTGTGCGAATCGTATTGCATAAATTTTAAAATCCCAATTCACCCCCTTCTTGAGTTGCATAACTTACATTTCATTTAGTATCAAAGCTTGATTCTCTTGTTCAGACTTAACCGTCTAGAGTAAAAGATCAATGGCAACCCGAAATGACTCAACCTTTAGGGAAGGACAATCCACAACTAGGCCACCGTTCTTTGACGGAAATGACTACTCGTATTGGAAAACTAGGATGAGAATTCATTTACAAGCACTGGATTATGAAATTTGGGAAGTTGTATGTGATGGTCCATTTAAGCTTTTGATTAAAAATGAATTTGGGGAAGACATTCTAAAACCTTCACGAGAATAGAATGAATTGGAAAAGAGAAAAGCTTCTCTAAACTCCAAAGCCATGAATGCCTTGTTTTGTGCACTCGATAAGAAAGAGTTTCATAGAGTGTCAAGTTGTGAAAGTGCTAATAAAATTTGGCACAAACTTGAAGTTTTTTATGAATGCACGAATCAAGTGAAAGAGTCTAAGATTAGTAGGTACACTCGGCAATATGAATTGTTCCAAATGGAATAAAATGAGAGTGTATATTCTATGTATACTAGATTTACAGACATAGTAAACACTCTAGGAGCCCTAGGAAAGACCTTTTCAAATAGCGAAAAAGTTAAGAAAATCATTAGGTCATTATCTAAGGAATAGAGACAAAAAAGGACTACCATTGAGGAAGCTAAAGATTTGAATATTTTACCTATTGATGATTTAATTGGTTCTCTTATTTCTTATAAGGAAGATTTGGCGACCAAAAGAGGAAATGAGGAAAAGAAGAAAAATATTGCTCTTAAAACCACAAAATATGAGAGTGATGGGGAAAATGAGCCGGATGATGAGAAGTTGGCTATGCTAGAAAGGAGGTTCAGAAAATTTTTCAAGAAAACCGATGACCGAAGGAAATTTAAAAACTTAAAAAACCAAAAGGAGAAGAAAAAGGTAATCATATGTTATAAATGTAAAAGGCCTGGTCATATAAGATCGGAATGTCCACTTTTCGACAAACTTAAGAAGAAAGCTATGGTTGTTACTTGGGATGATAGCGATGAAGATTCAAGTGATGAAGAAGAGTCGCAAGAAGTATCAAACCTAGCACTTATGGCACTAGGAGATGATGATGATCTCAATGAGGTAAGTGATCCAACCTATGATGAACTGTATGATATTTTTTAAAAAAATGCATGATGAGTTGATGAAAATTGGTAAAAAGAATGCATGCCTTAAAAAAACTTGGTGGAATTTACAAATGAAAAGGACGCCATGCAAAAATGCAATGAGTCATTGAATGAAAAGATTGATGGATTAGAATTAGAGGATAAAACCTTGCATAATAGAGTTGCATTATTAAATGAAAAACCTAGCACTTCACATGAGCATTTAGAGTCACATGTAGATGATTTGAAAAAGGAAAATGAAATGCTCAAGAAAAAGAATATTGAACTTAGTAATGTTGGTATAAAATTCACAAATGGGCAAAAGATGTTGGATAACATGCTTAATTCTCATAAATGTGTTTTTGATAAAGGAGGACTTGGGTATAAGCCTAACTTGAAGCAAAAGTATTAGAAGAATTATTTCATTAAAGCTACCTCCACAAGTGATCATAAGAGTGTTTGTCATTATTGTAATCAAAATGGTCACATGAAATATAGATGTCCCGTAAAAAGGAATGCATGTTATAGTGTCAAATATATTTGGGTTCTAAAAGGAACCGTTGCTAATGCTCAAGGACCCAAAAAGGTTTGGGTACCTAAGACATAAGATTTTCTTTGCAAGGCTTGAAGAAAAAGAAAAATAAATGGTACTTGGATAGCGGATGTTCTAGGCATATGACCGGAAACTATGCATGGTTCTCAAGTTTCACCAAAATTGAAAATGGTAGAGATGTATCATTTGGAGATAACTCAAAAGGAAAAATTCTCGGAATTGGAAATGTTGGTAAAATTTCTTCAACTCTAATTGAAAATGTGTGTTTGGTTGAAAATTTGAAACATAATTTAATTAGCATTAGTCAATTGTGTGACAAAGGTTATAAAGTTGCCTTTGATAAATCAAGTTGTGTTATTGAGAATGCATGTGATGGGAAAATTTTGTTTATGGGAAATAGATGTGGCATTGTTTACACGATTAATATAGAGTGTGTATCTACTCATGATAAATGTTTTTCGGCATTGCATGATGATTGTTGGTTGTGGCATAGAAGACTAGGACATGCAAGCATGGATTTAATTTCAAAAATTTCAAAAAATGATTTAGTTAAAGGTCTTCCAAAAATTAATTTTCAAAAGGATAGAATTTATGAAGCATGTCAATTTGGAAAACAAATGAAAACCTATTTCAAAAACAAGAATCATATCTCTATTTTAAAACCTCTTCAATTACTTCACATAGATTTGTTTGGACCTTTTAGATATGCTAGTTTAAGTGGCAAATTCTATGCATTTGTAATTATAGATGATTATTCTAGATATACATGGGTATTATTCTTAGCTAATAAGGATGATGCCATTGATGCATTTAGAGTTTTTTGTAAAAAGGTTCAAAATGAAAAGGGTTACTCTAATACTTGTATTAGAAGTGATCATGGTGGAGAGTTTAAAAATCATGCATTTGAAAATTTTTGTTATGATTTTGACATTGAGCATCAATTTTCATCACGTAGGACCCCACAACAAAATGGAGTTATTGAGAGAAAGAATATGTCTATTCAAGAAATGGATAGGTTTATGTTAAATGAAAATGCATTAACAAAATATTTTTGGGCCGAAGCCGTCAATACCGCTTGTTATATTTTAAATCGGGTGTTGATTAAACCTCATCTCAATAAAACTCCCTATAAGTTTTGAAAAGATAGAAAACCCAATATTGGTTATTTCAAAGTTTTTGGATGCAAATATTTTATTTTAAACACAAAAGATAATATTGGTAAATTTGATCTAAAATTTGATGTTGGCATCTTTCTCGAGTATTCAAACTCAAGCAAAACTTATAGAGTTTATAATAAAAGAACTTTAGTTGTGGAATAATCCATATATGTTACGTTTAATGAATCTAACCCCTCCTCTGCGAAGAAAGGAGTTGTTAATGATGATGCAGATGGAGAGTTACAAGAAGAATAATTAAAAGAGAATTAAGAGCATGCACCAAAGGAAAATCAAGAGGATAGACGAGAGGAACAAACAAATATAGAGCTGGAGCAACTAGAAGTTAGTTCTCAAACACTCCCCAAGGAGTGGAGGTATGTTTCCTCTCATCCTAAATATTTAATATTAGGTGATCCTTCAAGAGGTGTCACAACTAGATCATCACTTAGAAACACATGTGAGCATGCTACATTTATTTCTTAAATTGAACCAAAATCTTTTGCGGATGCAGAAAATGATGAGTTTTGGATTATGGCAATGCAAGAAGAGTTAAATCAATTTGAGAGAAATAAAGTATGGGAATATGTTCCTAAACTGGAACATCAATTCATTATAAGCACTAAATGGGTATTTAGAAATAAAATGGATGAATCTGATTTGGTTGTAAGAAATAAAGCTAGATTAGTGGCTCAAGGATACAACCAAGAAGAAGGAATCGTTTTCGATGAAACATTTGCACCTGTAGCTAGATTAGAATCCATTAGGATGTTGTTAGCATTTGCATGTCATAAAGATTTTATTTTATTTCAAATGGATGTCAAGAGTGCTTTCCTAAATGGTTATATTATGGAGGAAGTTTATGTGAAACAACCCCCTGATTTCGAAAATGAGAAATTTCCAAATCATGTTTATAAGTTATTAAAAGCATTGTATGGATTAAAACAAGCACCTAGAGCATGGTATGATAAGCTTAAAAATTTCTTGTTGGATAACGGTTTTTTGATGGGAAGAGCGGATACTACCCTCTTTATTAAAAATAAAAATCAAGATATACTTGTTGTTCAAATTTATGTTGATGATATTATTTTTGGTTCCACTAATGAATCTCTATGCAAAGAATTTTCCTCTTGTATGAGTAAGAAATTTGAGATGAGCATGATGGGAGAATTGAAGTATTTTCTTGGACTTCAAATCAAACAAAACAATGAGGGGATCTTCATCAACCTAGCTAAGTACATCAAAGACTTGCTCAAGAGATTTGGTATTGATGAATCAAATACCAAGAATACTCCAATGAGTACAACAATCAAGCTTGGTAAATATGAAAAAGGTAAAGAGGTTGATATTAAAAAGTATCGAGGTATGATCAGATCTTTACTTTACTTAATGGCAAATAGACCCGATATCATGTTTAGTGTATGTTTGTGTGCAAGATTTCAATCATGTCCCAAGAAATCTCATTTACTTGTTGTTAAAAGAATTTATCGTTATTTGAGTGGAACCATAGATATTGGCTTTTATTATCCTAGAGGAACTCATATAGATTTAACTTGTTATTCGGATGCCGATTTTGCTGGTCACAAGGTCGATAGGAAGAGTACTAGTGGAACTTGCTATTTTCTTGGTTATTCACTTGTTTCATGGTTTAGTAAGAAACAAAATTCGGTGGCACTTTCAACTACTAAGGCGGAATATATTGCCCCAGGTAGTTGTTGTGCCCAAGCACTTTAGATGAAACAAACACTTAGAGACTATAGTATTAATCTTGAACAAATTCCTATCAAGTGTGATAATACTAGCGCCATAAATCTTTCAAAGAATCTCATTCAACATTCTAGACCAAGCATATAGAGATTAGACATCATTTCTTAGGAGATCATGTTAAAAAAGGTGACATTGCATTAGAATTTATCTCTACGGAAAAATAACTTGTCGATATTTTTACAAAACCCCATTGTGAAGAACAATTTTTAAAAATTTTGCATGAACTTGGGATGATGAAATTTTCGCATTAACATCTCTATTTATGTTATTGAATCTATTAAACTTGTTTGGAAAACAAAGGAATCTTTGATAATCCTAAGTCTGCACAAGCTATAATGAATTGCTCATAACTCTTTCTAGAGAACTCCAAATCCAGCACTGTAAAATTTATTGAAAAGCTAACTTAATTATCTTTCCAACGGTATATAGTTTGAAAGTTACTTATGGCTCAATCAATACAGTTTTTATTCCGAATTTGACCTTTCTGCATTTTATTAAGTTTTAAATGCATATATGCTTCGTGATTGTATGCTTGTTGGATGGATTATTTGTTTGAATTAATTATCTTTTGGATGTTTAAAATCATGAATCATGCATTAAATTGGCTCTTGAGATGTTATGGGATCACAAAATGGTCATGAAATTGATTAAAATTAGTCAGAAATTAACTAAGGTGCAGTTGGACAGCAACCAAGCAGCTAGCCACTTGGAAATGTCCCCCCAACCCGAGAGCAAGCGGCTAGCCGCTCGGTCACAGGTATGGCTATTTTTTTTATTTTTTGCTTCTTCTTCTTCTTTTGCGAATTTTCTGCACATGTTCTGTCCTTCACTCAAAACCGTGAGCAACCTATCCATTTTCACCTCCATCTTCTTCCTTTTTCATCCATTTTCATGCCCAAATAAACCATTCAAACTAAATCGGTGGAGAAATTTTGTGTTATATATGGATACCCATGCATTTCATCTTCATTAAACACTTCTCCATCATGATTTCTTCACTTGTTCATCATCATTCTATCCTCATTTCATTCCCGCATGAATAGTGTTCTCCATTTTTCCTTCTTAAATCTCTTCATCTTTCACTCATTTTCTTGTTAAATCAATCATCCAACTCATTATTCATCCATTACTCTTTCAATTTTCATTCTCAAAACTCGATTTCATCATCTCTCCACATAAAACTCAAAATAAAAAATTCTCACTCTACCCATTTCTCTCTCTTCATTTTGAAGCTTCCTTTAGCCCATTTTTAATCCAATCTACATCATATATTAACTTCATTCATCTCTAGGATCAATTTTCTTGACTAAAACAAATCCATTTCACTCAATTTTTATAAACTCGAAACTGCATATTTAAGCTCTTTTTAGTCCACTTTTGATCCAATCAACACCATCCATTATCTTAAATAATCTCTTGGATCAATATAATCGGTTTAAAATCATCAATTTCACTCATTATTTTACAAAACCGAATTTGTACATTTTGGGTATATGCACCTACATTTTCATATGCATAATTGTTTTAATTGTGGATTACGGATGTTGGTTGTTTAATATTAAGATAATTTATATTTGGATGATATTTTCTGAATTCTTAGAATGAATATGACTCTTTAGTTAATTGCATGCTTAATTTTTATATGTTTCTTGATTAATCATTGAGATGTTCTTTTTGGTATAAGCATGAATTTATAGTACTTTTGATGATTGATGATTATATGTGCGTTGCTTGATGAATTAATAGAGTTGTTGGTTTGTTATAATTGCTTAAGTTTATATGGAAGTGTTTTTAATCATGTTGTGTATTTAAGGATTTGTGCTTTTTAAGGGGAGACTCTACTGAAATTTTTCCTCACATAAAATTGGTAATATCTTCATCAAATTATTTTTTATGATCTTGTTTCGATTGCATTTTTCTATTTTTTTGAAAGGTGAGATAAATATGATATGTATTTGAATAATATCATTTTGGTTAAATTTTTTAATTGGTCATATATTTAGGGGGAGCATACAATATGATTTTAGATAATATGCATTTTGAGCATTTTTTTTATGGCTTGATGGTTCATGATCATTTTATGGTTAATTGGATATTTGGTTATTATATGTTTCTTGATTAACCATTGACATATTATCGATCTTCGCATGAATTTCTAGTAATTTTGATGATGAAGGGGGAGAAGTCATGTATTTTGGATATGAAGACATATAATACATATTTTGCATTTCAAGTATTTATGCATGGTTTTGAAATATTAACGGGGAGCTTGCAAATTATCATCAATCAAATATTCAGGGGGAGTTTTTGTTTTGTTTTTTATTTATATGTTTAATCATGTATGCCATGTATTAAGGGAGAGTTTAATGTCAAAATACATGAGATATTTGTCATCATCAAAAAGGGGAAGATTGTTAGCCTAAAGGGCTACACATAATGTAATTTTGATGATAACAAACATGTGTCTTTACTAAAAATAATAAATATTGTATTTCACATCTTCACTAGTTTTTTAAGGATAATATTTATGCAAGTAATCAAGTAAAATCAAGATTGAAGACACTCAACGGACAACGATGAAATCGAGAATAAAGTTTAGAGCTCAACGGATAAATTATAGCGATAAATTCTTGTAAAGCCGGTATGATTTAATTAATACTTGATTTAGCATTTGAGAAGCTCAATAGATCAATTTAATTAAATACTTTTCATAAAATAAAAAGTTTTATTTTTATAAAGAAAAATATTTTGTGGATTTAAGTAATTTGGACTTAAATGCTAAGATTTGAAATCTTTGATTTTAATAAGTATTAAGTTTCAAAGTTAGACGTTTTTACAAATATTTGAAATGTTTTGGGTCATACTATAATTTATAAATATTTTGGACTAAAGTGAAAGATTTCGAGAACTTTGAAAAATACGGGTATTATGTTGAAAAGGACCTTTGTACGAAATAATAAAATCTTTAGGGCCATATCATAATTTCAAAAAGTTTGGGAAAGACAACTACGCTTAAGATGTTCTGAAATTAGACCTATTTGTACAGTTTTCTGACATTTCAGGCTATAGTATAATTATAGCTAATTTTGGGCTAAAATGTAATTTTAGAGAACAATGTTATTGTAGAAAAATTCAAAAATAACGGTAATATCACTGTTTCTAAGCGGCTAGCCGGATAATCAAGCAGCTAATCGCTTGGCCGCTGGAATTTGCCTATAACGGCTAGTTTTTGGGCTTTTACTTTAAAAACTCAACTCAAACTTCATTTTAAGAACCAATACACGTAAATTTAAGATCATACAACATATATTGAGCTTCCAAAACGCAAATAATCATTTATTGAATCATTCTTGAGCTATTAGTTGCATATCCACTCTTAAAGAGAGTTTTTGTTGTGATTTTCATTTCTCATAAAATTGTGAGTGTGTAAGTGTAGGAAACATTTGGGGTGAAGAGATTGGGGAGATAATCTCTTGGTTGTAAAGGTTTATTAACACCTTGGAAGTCAATTGTAAAAACTTGAATTCTTGAGAGACTTGGATAGTGAAATCTTCAAGCATGGTTGGCTTGGAGGCGTGGATGTAGACGAGGATTGCCGAACCACGTAAAAATCCGCGTGTTTGTTTTTCTCTTCCCTTGCTCCTTTATTTTTACGCTTGTTTGAATTTATCGTTCTATATTTCATTAAGACGTTAGATTGATTTTTTGCTCGAATCGTATTGCATAAATTTTAAAATCCCATTTCACCTTCCTCTTGGTTTGCATAACTTGCATTTCACACCACATGCTTGAGAATGACAAAAATTAATGACATTACTTACCTCATTATCAGGAATGCATTGCTAAAAAATTTGATCAGGGCAATATTTGAACAAGTAAGGATCATCCCAATAAAATTTCTTTACTTCAACCAAATTGTCTTTCTTCTCTTGGGTATTTCATTGCAATGGCATTTTACCTATAATAAAGAAATTAACAATGTTAACCTGTCATGACATTGAAGTAACCGAAAATAAAAATTCATTAGGGAATGAGTCATTGATGGGTGTTATAACAGTGCATAATTCATATGTGAGTCTTGATAAATGATCAGCAATAACATTTTCGGCACCCCTTTTTATCTTCGATGGTGAGGTCAAATTCTTAAAGTAAAAAAATCCAACAAATTAGTCTTGGTTTGCATCATGTTTAGTCATCAAATATCTCACAACAACATGATTAGTAAAAACAACAACTTTAGAACCAGGCAAATATGGGTAAAATTTGTTTAATGCAAACACCACGACAAGTAATTCTTCTTCAATTGTCGAATAATTCATTTGAGTACTATCCAAAGCCTTACTTGCATGATAAATTATAAATGACTTACCATCCTTTCTTTGTCCTAAAACAACACCAACAACAAAGTCATTTGCATCACACATTAATTTAAAAGGAAAAGACCAATCAGGAGATTGCAAAATAAGTGTAGATGTCAAAAGATAAATTATTTTCCGAAAATTTTTTTGACAATCATCAATCCATTCAAATGGTGCGTCGTTTAATAAGATCTTACAAAGTGGTTTAAATATGGCACTAAAATTTTTTATAAATCTCTTTTAAAATCCAGCATGCCCTAAAAATGATCTCACATCTCTAACTGTTTTTGGTTGTGGCAAGTTAGATATGACTTCAATTTTTACTTGGTCAACTTAAATTCTTTTACAGATACAACATGACCTAAAACAATTTCAGAAGTAACCATGTAATGACATTTTTCCCAATTTAATATGAGTTCTTTTCCAACACATCCTTTTAAAACTTTTTCCAAATTATCAAGCCACTCATCAAAAGAATTCCCAAACACAGTTAAATCATCCATAAAGACCTCTAAACAATGTTCAACCATATTAGTGAAAATACTTAGCATGCATTTTTAATGTTCAACCATATTAGTGAAAATACTTAGCATGCATATTTAAAATGTTTGAGGAGCATTACAAAGTCCAAATGGCATTCTTTTAAATACAAATATTCCAAAGGGACATATAAATGTGGTCTTTTCTTGGTCTTCAAGTGCTATAGGAATTTGATAATAACCTGAATATCCATTTAAGAAGCTGTAGTAGGGATGTCCAACTACTCTTTCTAAGATTTAGTCAAGAAATGGTAATGGAAAACGGTCTTTTCTAGTGGCTTCATTTAACTTTCTATAATCAATGCACATGCGCCAACTAGATGTAATTCGTGTTGGAATAAATTCGCCTTTTTTATTTCTAACAACAGTGATTCTAGATTTTTTAGGCATTACTTGTGCAAGACTTACCCACTTACTATCAAAGATATGGTAGAGAATTCCCGCATCAAGTAATTTAAGACCTTCTATTTTTACTACTTCTTTCATGTGTGAGTTTAATCTTCTTTGAGGTTGTTAATATATTTTAGCATTTTCTTCCAAATTGATTCTATGTGTGCAAATTAAAGGATTAATACCTTTAATGTTAGTTAAAGTCCATCTAATTGCATTTTTATGCTTTTTAAGAATATATAGTAACTTACCTTTTTGGTCGTTCATGTGCTCATAATTTATCTATTATTTTAATAATTTTTTAACTTAATTTTAAGTTAAATTATATTTTTTTATCTTAATTTTATCTTAATTTTTATATTTTGTTATTTTAAGGATAATATGGGATTAAAGATTAATTAAATCGGAACATTCAGAAGGAAATCAACTTGAAAGAATAAAAAAGGGAAAGCAATAAAGAGATTTAATTGAAATAATTCAAGGAAGATTTTATTAAATTAAGCAACATACATGCAATCACGTGGGGAAGCATTGAAGAATTAATTTACAAAGAAAATATGGCAAGCATATGAACTTGGGCCTTTTGGTTTTGCAATATGATGGCCTAAGATTTTAAAGGTGGTGGCTGCAATTTTAACCCTTTCCATGTGAGGATTTGGGTGCAAAATAGAAGCTACTATAAAAGCATAGACTTGTGGCAACATTAGTGGAATTAAGAAGACAAGAGTAGCCGCACAAATTGTCAAGCCAAGAGAAAGAAAACTGAGAGCAAGAAAGAAAAAGAAGAGAAGACCAAATTAAAAGAAGTAGCAACAACTGCAAGAGATCTAGAGCAAGAGCCAAGTTTAATTCTTGAGTTTTTCTTTTCCTTTTCTCCATTGTCTTGCTTGGATGTTCCTGATAATATTCATGAATCCTCTTTATATTCCCATGAACTAATTTATTTTGCGAGGGCTACGGTGTAGCCTAACTATGAAGATTTAATTCATAAATTTTTGTTATTTTTAGTTTATTATTCCATGGTTGAGTGTTCATTATTGTACTTAATGCTTTTAAATATTTGGCTAGTATTTGAATGATTTGAAGATACATAATGAGACCAAGAGAAAATTTATGTATTTTTGCTCTTTGTAATAGATGCCATGAATTGAACGAAAAACGGAGATGTACCAACGTAATTCATGTAGTTTTTCTAAGAATTTCCATAGAGTTTAATAAATTTTTGCATATTTAAATTTACATAGAGATATAGTGGGTTAATATGTGAAGCTATCTTTTATATTACTTGAGAGATGATATTGAATAGATTAGGGAAATTCATTATCAACATGGATAATAAATGTTAATAGCATAGATGGATGATTAAATTGGATTAGTAATGGTGCATAGGATATTCTAATGTCTTAATCTCTTGGTGATTTCTATTACAACTTGCATCTTTATTTAATTTTTAGTTATTTTTAATCTAAATTTACTTATTCGGTTATTCAAATAAATTAGGGTTAGAATAATTTCGATGACTAATAGGATACACAATCTTTGTAGGATGATACTCTACTTTTCATTATATTACTTGTGTCGACTAGTAAACTTGCCAATTTATTAATCAAGTTTTTGGCGCCATGGCCGAAGATTGTTTGGATTAGCATCGATACCAACTGACCTTAGTTTAATTTGATATTTATTTTTATTGTTTTATTTTAATTTTTGCTTTCTTGTGTAATTTTATAAGACGTTTAAGAAGTTTTGACTTATTGCCTTTTGGTCCAGAGATTGAACGTATGTGTAGAAGGCTTAATAGAGAAAGGAGAGAAGCTTTATAGGAGCAACAATTAATCATGGCTGACGAAGCATTACATGAAAATAAGGATGCGAGACCTTTAACATATGATGTTGTGCCTACAGTTAATGGTGCTAGCTCAAGCATTGCACGCCTTGCTGTTCAGATTTCAGTACAATTTACTAGGATGCCGATAAAATACAAGTTATGCAACCCAAGAGGGAGGTAAATTGGGTTTTTAAAATTAAGCTAAGCAAACCACACAACAATTAAATCTAATGCCTGAATAAATTCGAAAATAATAAGTTCAATAAAAGAACAATAATAAATGATTAAGGGAAGAGAAAACAAACAGAAGGATTATTACGTAGTTCGGCAATCCCCGCCTACGTCCATTCCTCCAAGCAACCCAAGCTTGAGGATTCAACTATTCAAGTCTTCCAATACTTTAAAAGCTTACAATTGACTTCCAAAGTGTCAATGAACCTTTACAACAAAGAGATTATTTCCCAATCTCTTCACTCAAGTATCTCACTCACTTAAACACTCACAAATTTATGAGGAATTGAAAATTACAACAAAGACTCTCGAAGAGTAGATATATAAATTGAAGAATGAAGATGATTCAATTTTTTATGATTTGCGAAATGAGAACTCAATATATATTGTGTGCTTTTCGTTTTTACTTGCTTAAATTACCAAAAATGAATTGAATTTGAGTTTATATAGTTTGAACTAAAAAACTAGTTGTTATGCACTTTTTGGTGATAACCGGCTTACCGCTTATGGAATCCGGTTAGCCACTTTTATATTACTGTTACAATGAAAATTTGAATTTCAGAACATCGGTATGCCGCTTTCAAAATCTGGATAGTTGTTTTTGTTCCAAAAGCTTACTGCCCAAAATCTAGTTAGCCGCTTGTCAAATCTAGTTAGCCGTTTTTAATCCGGAGAGTTTCTGCTTAAAATTTGGGTTGCTGCTTTTTCAAATCCGGTTAGCCGCTTGCTACAATGACTGCTACAGTGAACTATTTTCTCAAATTATAGTTTTATCTCAAACTTCCTATAACTCTGTTATGACCCAAAACTTTATAAATTGTACAAATAGGTCCAATTTGAGAATTTCTAAATAATACTTACTATTTCTAAAACTTTTTAAAATTATTATATGGACCAAAATGCTATGAAACTTTTCAAATAAGTCCTCCTCTAGAATTTCAAGCAATACTTGTTGATTTTAAAGTTTTCAAAACTCTTTCAATTAGACCATAAACTTTAAAAAAACCAATTTCATAAAATCACTTTTCCATTAAATATAATACCTTTATAATGTGAAAATAATGAATTATTTAAAATGTATGAAAAATAATTTGAGCTTAAGAGATTAATCATTCTTAATCTTATTTGTTATCATCAAAATCAACATTATGGAAACATATACATTAATAATCTCTCCCTTTTTGATGATGACAAACATTTTATATGTGTAAATAATGATTCCACAAATTGCTCCCCCTAAATATAATCTTCTCTTTTAATTTGCCAATTAGTTAAATTAACAAATTAAATTTAAATACATGCATCTTTCTCCCCCTTCATCATAAAAAAGAAAACTTAAAGGAAAAGAAAAGAATTTGTTACCTATGTTGTCCGAGTAGAAATTTTGATAGAATCTGCCCCTAACAGCAAGCATCACCTCAAATACAAGTTTAATAATATTACAACCATGTAATTATTATAACATAAAATTATCATATAAATCAACTATGTAATCAAATCATCATCATATCCCAAAATCATCAAAATCATCACCATAATCAAAACAATACTCAAAGTGCATATTATTCTTCTCCTTTTGACAACATTGAAATGATATATTACTTTGTCTCCCCCTTTGTACAACAAAAGAGTTTAAAATGCATATTATCCAAAATCATATTATATGGCCCCCCTAAATATTTAACCAATTTAAAATTTTAACCAAAATGATTTTATTTTAAAAACATATCATATTTATTTGTCCCTTCATCATAAAAAAGAAAAGATAGATGGATGGAATCCAAACAAGATCATAAAAAAAAATCAATGAAGATATTATCCATTTTGTGCGAACAATACAGAGTCTCCCTTTAAAAATGAACAAATCATCAAATACACAATATTATTAAAAACACTTCCATATAGGCTTAAACAATTATAACAAACCAACAACTCCATTAATTCATCAAGCAACACACATATAATCATCAATCATCAAAATCATCAAGAAATCCATTTTAATCTTATTAATAACATGATTAGAGATATTAATAAATTTCATCATCCCAAGTTCATGCCGAATTTTTTAAATTTTTTTTTTTCGCAAATAGGTTTTGATTTGTTTACCAAATTGGCATGCAAAAGTTATAAGAACGTATTATCAACTATCCAAGCTCAATAACTACTAATCAAATTTTAGAAATCAAGACAACTAAACTCATTAAAGATTTAATGTGACATTTTAATATAACTTAAAAAATCTTATATCCTTAAAATTATCTAAGTATATGTATTTTTTTTTATATCATTTACAGCAAGTAATGCATAATTAACAATAGATCAATAAAGTACAAAAAAATGCATCCATTGACAATCATAGATTACATAAGATCAAACTTCATCAGATACAATGTAATCATCAAAACACATTTTTTATCATCAAAACTTAAGTTAAGTATAAGTACATAATGGCAATATATAGATCATCAAAATGAACATATGCCAATATATAGATCATCAAAATCAACATATCTATTAAAAAAAGCCATCATTATGAGCTAAAGAACAAGTGATCAAATCCATTATTATGAGTGCTTACACATATTTCTAAATGATGATCGAGTAGTTTCATCTTGTAATAGATCTTCTAAAATTAAGTCCTCAGGTGAGAAGAAACATATAATCCAAAATCATAGCAAACATACATATAATCCAAATGCAAAATAAAAGAAAAATAAAACAGTAAATGAAATATCGGTGTGTCCAAATACAAGTATAAAAGACTACTTGTGAGTTTGATGTTGAAAATGGATTTTAAAGATGATTTTGGACACAAGAATGATGAGGAATAAGTTATATGAATCAATTTGGATTGAAAACGAATGAGAATGATGGATTTTAGAGTGAAAAAGAATGAAGGAAGAAATGATTTTTAGCGAGAGAATGGGATCCAGTTTGTCGAAATGAAGAAGAAGATGAATGGTTTTAAAATGTGAGACTTCAGCTTATCGTTTACCAGAACCAGCTGTCCAGTTTTGAGGCAGAAAGTTCCCTTTCGAATCTGGCTTACCGGATTACATAATCGGTTATTCGGTTGTGAGGCAATGACATGAAAACCGTAACCGATTTTTCAGATTTCACTAACCGATTAGCCGGTTAGTGTCTAGAATATTACAAGCCAAAACCAGCTTACTGGTTCCCTTATTCGGTTGTCCGCATTTTCCAACAAGTGTGCAAAGCCAATCCGGCTTACTAGTTGTCAATAACCGACTGACCAGTTATACTTCAGTGACCATTAAAATTAAATCGGCTTACCGATTTGCTAAATCCGGTTATCCAAATGTGATCCAAAGAGTTTCAAAAAGAAAAACGATTTTCTAATTGATAAGAAGCGGTATACCAGTTAAGCTTTTTGAAATTTTGTAAGTTCTTAGACTTGTATTATACACACTAATTTATTTTTGGCTTAGAAATTGATTTATTTTAAATCATTTCAATAAGCCTTTTGATGCATGAAATATAAATGTAAACATATAACTAATCTATCATGCATATACATCATACAATCATGAAATATATAAGCATTCAAAGATTGAGAATTCAAGCATATCATTCATTTATCATGCCTACGCATTTCATAATCATTAAAATCAAACAAATCTATCATGATGATTTGACAAACTATCATCATATATATATATATATATATATATATATATATAATCATGCATCATGTTTACTTACAATAATATGACAAGAATTGTTACCAAAGCAATTAAATTATCTTACTCATCATTTTCTCTTAGATCATGATTGAATGATTATTGTAACAAGCTTTCATTAAGAAGCTCTCCACCATTTCTTGATTATGGGTACCTACAATCAAGTTGTGCTTCTTGGTACCCAAATACTCTTCGGTCCTTGAGTGTTAGCAATGGTTCCTTTTGGAATCTAAACACATTTTACTCCATAATATACTTTTCTTTTAATAGGACAACCAAGCTTCATGTGACCGCTTGGATTACAATAACAACATACAACTTGATTGTTAATAGATGTACTCTGCATAAAGTAGTTCTTATAATACTTTTGTTTCAAATTTGCTTATAGCCAAGTCTTCCTTTATCAAACACACATTTTTATGAATTAATCAAGTTATCTAACATCTTTTGTTTATTTGTAAATTTTAAAACAATCTCGTTTAACTCATTATTCTTCTTCTTAAGCATTTCATTTTTCTTTTTTAAGTCATCTATGTGAGATTCTAGATGCTCATGTGAAGTGCTAGGTTTCTCATTTGATAATTCAACTCTATCATACAATGTTTTATTCTCTAATTTTAGGCATTAATCTTTGCACATAGAGATTCATTTTCATTTTTGAGCTCTACCATTTTCTTTTTAAGACATGCATTCTTTTTACCAATTTTCATCCACTCATCATGCAATTATTTAAAAGCATCATGTAATTCATGATAAGTAGGAAGACCATTTACCTCTCAAGTTCATCATCCGATTAATCTCGAATTGCCATGATAGCTAGATTTGCCATTTCTTGATGCTCTTCATCATCACTTGCTTCTTCATTGCTATCATCCCATGTGGCTACCATTACTTTCTTCTTGAGTTTGTTGAGAATATGGCATTTCGATCTTATATGGCCAGACTTCTTGCACTCATAACATTTGATTACTTCTTTCTTCTTCTTTCGGTTCTTGAAGTCTTTAAATTTTCTCGCTCACCGGATTTTTTAAAAACTTTTCAGAATCTCCTAACCAGCATATCCATCTCCTTCTCATTCAGCTCACTTTCCTTATCACTCTCATGTTTCGAAGCTTTGAGAGCAATGCTTTTCTTTTTCTCCTTATTGCTTTTTTCGATTGCCAAGTCTTCCTCATAAAAAATAAGAGAATTGATTAAATCATCAATAGGTAAGATATTTAAATATTTGACTTCCTTAATGGCAGTCCTTTTTGGTCTCCATTTCTTAGGTAACGACCTAATGATTTTCTTAACTTTCTCGCTATTTGAAAAGGTCTTTCCCAAGGCTCTTAGAGTGTTCACTATGTCCGTAAATCTAGTATATATGGAATACATACTCTCATTTTGTTCCATTTGGAACAATTCATATTGTCGAGTGCACCTACTAATTCAAGTTTATGCCAAATTTTATTAGCACTTTCACAACTAGATACTCTATGAAACTCTTTCTTATCTAGTGCACAAAACAAGGCATTCATAACTTTGGAATTTAGAGAAGCGTTTCTCTTTTCCAATTCATTCCATTCTCGTGAAGGTTTTGGAATATCTTCCCTAACTTTATTTTTAGTCAAAAGCATAAAAGGACCATCATTAACGATTTCCCAACTTTCGTAATCTGAATTTTGCAAGTAAATTCTCATCCTAGTTTTCCAATACGGGTAATCGTTTCCATCAAAATATAATGGTCTAGTGGTGGACTGTCTTTCCCTAAAGGTTAAGTCATTATGGGTTGCCATGAATCTTTAACTCTAGATGGTTAAATCTACACAAGAGCACCTCGCTCTGATATCAAATGAAATACAAGTTATGCAACCCAAGAGGGGGGTGAGTTAGGTATCTAAAACTTAAGCTAAGCAAACCACACAACAATTCAATCTAATGCCTTAATAAAAGTGAAAACAAAAAGTTCAATAAAGCACAATAATAAATGAGTAAGGGAAGAGAAAACGAACAGAAGGTTTTTTATGTGATTCGACAATTCCCGCCTACGTCCACGCCTCCGAGCAACCCAAGCTTGAGGATTTCACTATCCAAGCCTTCCAAGACTTTAAAAGCTTACAATTGATTTTCAAAGTGTCAATGAACCTTTATAACAAAGAAATTATCTCCCAATCTCTTCATTCAAGTATCTCACACGCTTAAACACTCATAAATTTGATGAGGAATTGAAAATTACAATAAAATCTCTCTCGAAGAGTAGACATACAAATTGAAGAATAAAGATAATTCAATGTTTTATGATTTGCGAAATGAGAGCTCAATATATGTTGTGTGCTTTTTTTTTTTTTTGCTTGCTTTGATTACCAAAAATGAATTGGATTTGAGTTTATATTGTTTGAGCTAAAAAACTAGTCGTTTTGCACTTTTTGGTGATAACCAGCTTACTGCTTATGGAATCCGGTTAGCTGGTTTTATGTTACCGTTACAACAAAAATTTAAATTTTAGAACATCAATATGTCGCTTTCGAAATTCGGATAGCCGCTTTTTATTCCAGAAGCTTACTGTCGCTTGTCAAATTCAGTTAGCCACTTTTAATCTAGAGAGTTTTTGCCCAAAATTCGGCTTGCCGCTTTTTCAAATGAGGTTCCCCGCTTGCTATAGCGAACTATTTTCTCAAATTATAATTTCATCCCAATACTTTCTTTAACTATATTATGGCCCAAAACGTTATAAAATTTTTTAAATAGGTCCAATTTCAGAATTTCTAAATAATGTTTGCTATTCCCAAAACTTTTTAAAATTATTATATGGCCTAAAATGCTATAAAACTTTTCAAATAAACCTTTCTCTAGAATTTCAAGCAATACTTATTGATTTTAATGTTTTTAAAACTCTTTTATACCTTTTGTGTAAGCTTTGGAGCAAATGTCAAATTATGTGAAATTTTTAAAATATATCTTAGCACGAAAAAGAAGACTGGGAGAGTTTGAAACTATTGCTCTAACATAGGAAAGTAGCCATATGTTTCAGAGTGAAATTCCCACAAAATTAAAAGATCCAAGGAGTTTTACAATACCCTGCTCTATAGGGAATATGTATGCTGGCAGAGCACTTTGTGATTTGGGAGCTAATATTAACTTGATGCATTATCTGTATTTAAGCAGCTTGGAGTAGAGGAGTGCAGACCAACAACTGTCACTATGCAATTGGTTGATAGATCTCACGCATATCCTGAAGGAAAGATAGAGGATGTACTGGTGAAGGTTGACAAATCTATTTTTCCAGTGGATTTCATTATGCTGGACTTTGAAGTTGATAAAGAGGCACCCATAATACTTGACAGACCTTTTCTAGCAACTGGAAAGACTCTGATAGATGTACAGAAAGGAGAACTGACCATGAGAGTGAATGATTAGCAAGTTACATTTAATGTACTAGAGGGAAATCCTGATGAAATAGAAGATTGCAATTTCCTCAGTGTAGTGGATCTTGTTGTAGCAGACAAAATGGACAGATACTACAGTAATATACTTAACAAAGTCACAACCTTTGAGGAGGTTGAAGAGGAAGATGTTGCAGCAATTCAAACAGATTGGATGGATAAACAGCAATCTAATAAGCACAACAGGGTTATTGAACACCTGAATCTTTCAGACAGGGAAGTAAAAATAACTTTACCATCTATTGAATCACCCCCTAGTTTTGAATTAAAATTGCTACCTTCATATTTAAAGTATGCTTATCTTCGTCAAAACAACACACTCCCTGTAATCATTTTTTCTACTTTGGATGCAAGTCAAGAACAAAGCCTAGTGGATGTGCTGGGAAAATACAAAAGAGCAATTGGATAGATCATGGCAGATATAAAGGGTATCAGCCTATCAATAGGTATGTATAAGATCCTATTAGACGACTGTTCCAACAAGTTGGTGGAGCACCAGAGAAGGCTGAATCCTATTATGAAAGAAGTGATAAAGAAAGAAATCATCAAATGGTTTGATACTGGAATCATATACCCAATATCAGACAGTTCATGGGTAAGCCCAGTTCAGTGTGTTCCAAAGAAAAGAGTGATAATAGTAATGGCTAATGAGAAGAATGAACTTCTTCCTACAAGGACAGTGACTGGATGGAGAGTGTATATGGATTACAGGAAGCTCAATAAAGCCACAAGGAAAGACTATTTCCCACTTCCATTCATAGACCAGATGCTGGACAGACTTGTTAGAAAACAATACTACTATTTCTTAGATGGGTATTCAGGCTACAACCAGATTACTATAGCACCAGAGGATCAAGAGAAGACTACATTTTACCTGTCCTTATGGAATATTTTCCTTCAGAAGAATGTCATTTGGGCTATGCAATGCTCCAGTAACATTTCAGATATGGATGATGTCTATATTTTTTGATATGATAGAGCAAATTTTGGAAGTTTTCATGGATGATTTCTCAGTTTTTGGAGAAATATATAGTAATTGTTTACACAACTTGGAAGATGTTCTTAAAAGATGTGAGATGACCAACTTAATACTTAATTGGGAGAAGTGTCATTTCATGGTACAAGAAGGAATAGTGCTGGGTCACAAGATATCCAAGAATAGTATTGAGGTAGACAAAGCTAAGATAAAGGTAATAGATAAACTGCCACCTACAACTTCAGTAAAGGGAATTAGGAGTTTTCTGGGTCATGCTGGATTCTACAGAAGATTCATTAAGGATTTTCTAAAGTAGCCAAGCCTCTGTGTTTATTGCTGGAGCATGACAAACCATTTCACTTTGACAAAGAATGCCTTTAAGCATTTAGAGAATTAAAGAAAGCCCTCATTACTGCTCCAGTAGTTATATCTCCAGATTGGAATTACCATTTGAATTGATGTGTGATGCTAGTGATCATTCTGTGGGAACAATATTAAGGCAAAGAAAGGATAAGGTTTTTTCATTCTATATACTAAGCAAGCAAAACTTTCACTCCAGCTTAAATCAATTACATCACTACAGAGAAAGAGTTGCTGGCAATAGTTTTGCTTTTGACAAATTCAGAGCTTACCTAGTAGGTACTACAGTAACTGCTTACACAGACCATGCAGCCATCAAACATTTAATTTCAAAGAAGGATGCCAAACTAAGATTAATCAGATGGATCTTACTACTTCAAGAATTTGATATGAAAATTAAAGATAGAAAGGGGACTAAAAATCAAGAGCAGACCACTTGTCACAGTTGAAAGCAAACACTAGCACAGTAACAAGAAAGGGCATCACTGAAACTTTTCCTGATGAGTAGCTATTGTTAGTACAACAAGCATAGATGTTACAACAGTCAGAATCGCCTTGGTATGTAGACTTTGCTAATTATCTAGTAAGTGGGTTGCTACCATCTGAGCTGAAGTTTCAAGAGAAAAAGAAATTCATGCATGATGTTAGAAGCTACCAATGGGATGACCCACATTTATATAAGTTATGCTCAGATCAAGTAATATAAAGATGTGTTGCAGGAGAAGAAATAACTTATATACTGGAGTCATATCATGCTACAGCATACGGAGGACATTTTGAGGGTCACAGAACAGCTGCCAAAATTATGCAATCAGGTTATTTTTGGCCCACTATTTTTAAAGATGCTTATGAATTTATTAAATGTTGCGACAGGTGTCAAAGAATAGGGAACATAACTAGCAGACATGAGATGCCATTGACCAACATACTGGAAGTGGAAGCTTTTGATGTTTGGGGAATAAATTTTATGGGACCTTTTCCCCCATCCTTTGGGAACTTATATATCCTTCTTGCTGTAGATTATGTCTTTAAGTGAGTGGAAGCTACAACATTACCTACCAATGATTATATAACCGTGGTAACTTTTCTTCAAAAAAATGTCTTCTCTAAGTTTGGCACTCCTAGAGCAATTATTAGTGATGAAGGTGCACATTTTTGCAACAAAATCTTTGCTCTAGCAATGATAAAATATGGAGTCACACATAAGATAGCAACAAAATATCACCCAAAATCTAATGGTCAGGCTGAAGTGTCCAATAGAGAAATTAAAAAGATCTTAGAAAAAGTAGTAAACCCAACAAGGAAGCATTGGTCTTTACATTTGCATGACTCTTTATGGGCCTACAGAACAGCATACAAAACCCCACTTGGCATGTCTCCTTACCGAATTATTTATGGCAAGACTTGTCATTTGGCCCTAGAGTTAGAGCATAAAGCATACTGGGCACTGAAAAAACTAAATTAGGACATGCATGCTGCAGTAGAACAAAGGAAGCTTCAACTTTATAAGCTTGATGAATTAAGGTTATTTTCATATGAAAATGCAAGAATTTATAAAGAGAGAACAAAACATTGGCATGACAAGCATATTCAACACATGAAGTTCACCCCTGGTCAATTAGTGTTGCTCCACAATACAAGACTAAAATTGTTTTCAGGAAAGCTCAAGTCACAATGGTCTGGCCCGTTTAAGCTGATAAAATCTTACCCTCATGGAGCTGTTAATCTTTTAGTTGAACAAATAGGCCACCAATTCAAGGTTAATGGGCACAGGGTTAAACATTACATACATCCAGCGGTAGAAAGTTCAAAGGAGGTGCTACTCCTTCAAGAACCCAACTATTGAGCAAAGACAGAAGGTCAGGCCGAAGGACCTTAAATCAAGCGCTTCATGGGAGGCAGCCCATTGGGAGACAACCACTTCAAACCAATTTTGATATCCATTGGTTCTATAGACAACTCTTATTCTTTACTATTTTAGTTAATCTTATTTTGCCATTTCAACCATTTATTTTTATCATTTTACATTATTGCATTATTCTTTATTTTATTTAATCTATTTATTTTAATAATTTTAGACTTAATGTTAGTTGAAGTAAGTTTGACAAATGAATTCCATTTTGCCAAGTGAAAGTGTCTAGTGGTGAATTCCAAGGCCAAGAAACCACGTGTCAGACGCTTTGGTATGGAGTCTGTAAATATTGTTGAAATAAGCAAATGGGTGCTGTAGTAAATAATTGTACCATTACTATCAATTAAAAGCTGGAGCCTCTCGCTTATCGTTGGAGAAGAAATCGCGACAAATGGACGCTTGGATATGGATAGCAATTACAAATAAATTTATGAAATTAATGCCTAATTTTACTATGCCGATATTTTTGGGATTTATGCGTCAATTTAGAAATATTTTCTTCCCACATTTATCGTTAGTTACCGTGTTTATCTTCAATTGCATGTCCACTATAAAAAGAGTCACTATGCTTAGTGCTTTACGCCACTATTCGCCATCTCCTTCGCAAATCAAACTCTTCTAATTCTTAACCTCTTATTTTCTTTTTATTCTCAGGAATAGTAGCTTCAATTTGTTATTGCTACAGTAATGCCGAGATACAAGAAAACAGCTAGCTCCTCAAAGATCTATCACGATTCTAGAGTTGAAGAAAAATACGAAGAATTCATAGAGCCGCGTCTAATTCTGGAAGAAAAAGAATTTCAATTCCTAGACCGACTTACAGGAATTGTGCAAACCATTCATAATGTAGTAGCAAAGCGAGGATGGTTAGAGTTTTGTAACCAACCTCGAGATCCTGTGCTGCCTGTAGTCAAAGAATTTTACGTTAATTTGGTAAGCCCAGATCAACCCAACATTTCGGTAAGAAATACACTTGTCCCATTAGACTCTCGTGTCATCAATGCTTTCTATAACTTACCTGCTGAAATTACATATAAGTATGCTAAGTTGCGTGATAAGTTAACACCGAAAAAATAGAACACAAAACTCTTACCATCAAAGGAGCATCATGGGTTAACGAGGAAGGACATGTAGTTAATAGGATAGATTTGAAACCTATTGCTAAGGTGTGGGTCAAATTTCTGAGATTTAGGCTTATGCCCACCACTCACACAACTACAGCTTCACAAGAAAGGTTGGTCTTGTTACATATCATAGTTCGAGGACTTCTTACAGATGTTGGTAGCATCATTGCACAAGAAATCCGAGATTGTGCAGTCAAAACTCACTGAACTACTGCCTTGTTATTTCCCTCTCTTGTCACTAGTATTTGTGTAGTTTCAGATGTTCGTCTTGATACTGGAGATGAACATGTAAAAAATGATGGTGCCATTAGGGCACGTACCATTGAAAGAGTTGCTGGTGAGAGTGCTGCAACAACCACTGAACCAGCTGTTGTCAATAGAGTAAGATGAGCTATTGGTTTAGAACAGACTATCCAAGCACTCAGCAATACCATAACCCAATGTGTAGAAGCTCAACAGAGGGAAAATGACCGATTTTAGAGCTATCTACAGCACCTAGATAACCAGCTACACCAATTTGCTCTATACGTGAAACGCACTCATCGGAACTTCCCTGATGCACTACTCTAGTAATTCAATTTTGACAACAACACCACAGGTGCTTCAGTAGAAGCTAGTGAAAAAGCCACTGCTTCAGATGAACCAGTAGAGCAAGCTGCCACTGATCCATAAGTAGCAGTGGACTCAGAAGAGGCTAAATCATCTGACCTACCTGAGGACAAAGGTGACAAATCTGAGACTGATAGCTCACCCTCGGAGGCCGAAGATAACTCAAAAAAAGAAAGTGAGGAACCAAGCATCCCAGCTCAACCCAAAACCAGAAAAAAAACACATTATTCAAGAAGAAAAGGAAGAAAACCCTGAAGAGGAACTCTCTATTCCAGTCTTTGCAAGTAAAAGGGAGGATAGGGGCAAAGCAAAATTAGCAACCCCTCCAGCCTCTAAAGATGAGATGGAGCAAGTTGATGCTGAGCTGGCTGCTGCAGTAGCCAGAGCTATGCCTACACCTAAGCAAGCCAAGCAACTACTTGCGGTTATTTGTTCCATCACTGCTGAGGGCTAGGCAGCTGATGCATTGACCCCAAAACCTCCACAAAAAACTCCCAGCCAGCCTATCCACACCAGTCCAAGAAAATCCAGCAAACAAAAAGGCAATATGTCTACAGGTAATGCTACAGTACCGCAACCACCACTCCTCTCGCTAGCCCCACAGCGAAAGAGACAAAGATATTGCCAGCTATTTCCCCAAAGGCTTCACCTAAGGATAAGCTGCACAGTGCATCTAAGAAGCGCTGATAGCATCCCGTCATGGGCTACAGTCCTCACCATAGGAAATACTTTTATCTCACTAGTTTCCTTCTTTTTCTAAAAAAAAACCCCTTTTTGTAAAAAAAAAAACCCTTTTTTGTTATCTATTTGTGTGTTTTTATTTTGTTTGCTTGTGACGACACAACATCTCTCAAGTTTGGGGGGCTGTTTCCGAATTCATGTGTTTTATGTATGTGTTTGTGTTTGTGTGGTGTAAAGCTCTATTATTTGTTATTTGTGCATTGGATTTGAAAATGTAATAAAGATAAATTGAGTCCTATTCAATATTTATGAGAATGCCAAGTAGAAGTAGTTATAGATAGAAGTGAAATTATGTCCTAACACTTACTCTTTGATTGAGTTGTATGAGACTGCTAGAGCAAAACCAAAAGAATAGAAAATATCTTAAGTTTGAAGGGAGAAGTATGCTGATTGACTGTGATATTTATGAAATAAAACTTTGCTCCAATGGCTTAAGTTGTTGAGTAACCAGATCTGAGTATGCACCCCATATGCAGAAATACATAAAAGGCAACGAGAGTTATGAGAAATGCTGTAATATATATATACATACATATATATTACAGCATTACTCATAACTATCACAGTCTAAGGCATTGAGTAGCCAGGTCTGTTCATGAGCCTCATGTTCAGTCTTGAGTCAAAGATATCTTAAGATAAGACTATACGACAGATATTGTTACAGCAACTCTGATCTGGGCATGGTTTGAGTAATTAGGTGTCATTATTAGAAGTGATTAACATTCATATGAAAAATAAATGTTACAGTGAAGAGGTTGATTATCCCTTAGGTTATCAATGTTAAAGTTATCTCAGTTTGAATATGTGAAATTTATGCTACCCCTTCTAAGAATGAAGTATATCACTGCTGAAATTTCTACAATCCTTTGGTAATGTTACAGCATATCTAGAATTCAACACAAAGCTAACACACACAGAGTATGGACAGAAAGAAGCTTAAGTCTAGAACTAATTTACTATAGGCATTTTGTATGATTAAGATTATGATAAAAGAGCTGAAGTGTGTGCATGTTTGTTTGCGGGAAATGTTAGTATGTGCCATTACTTGAGGACAAGCAATAGTTTAAGTTTGGGGGTGTGATAACTCTAGAAAATAAGAGTTATTACATCAATTCTGGACTTGAATAAAGGCCATTTAGAGAGCAAATAATGTGTTTTGATTACCTTTTGGTGAAATTTTGCATAAACATTCATTTTCGTTGAGTTTTAACAAGTTTTGCTTGAATCATAGTAATTTATGCTAAAAGCATGTTTTAATTTGTAGGTTTTAAATTCATAAAAGAATGTAGAGACAGTAGATGAGAAAGAGGAGGAAAGAAGATGGTCACAAAAGAAAGAAAGCATAATTAGAAATAGTACAAGTGCTATTGCAAAGGTTAGAGCAACCAGTGCTGCAGCAATCTGGGAGCAACTCTGGAGAAAATATAAGCGCGAGTCACCAATTAAATCATGATATGCATGTTTCCTAAATTAAATATATGCACGCTTATGGGCTTCGGTTTAACCTAATTGGCAATATATAAAGGAGGCCTGCACCACATAGAAAGCGGCAGAAAAAAAAAATTATCATCTAAAGACAATTACAAAGGTAAGAAGAAGAAGAAGATCAAGATTGGAAGGAGGATTGTTCGGCATCATTAAAGAACCAAGGTGATTCACGAGTCTTTCATCATGGTCAACTCATATTATCTTTCTTCTTTGAACTTGTTGGGATGTATTCTGTGATTAGTATATTTATGTTTAATTTTCTCATTCAGAATATAAACTAAATTGAAGTGTAGTTGAGCGACAAATAATCCAATGGGTTCTTGATTGTTCTTATAGGTTGTTACAATAATGTTGTAGCATTATATTCTAATAGTTTTTATGAACATAACTGTTATTTCGGTTGATCAACTATTTAATAGTTTTAGTTAAGATAGAGCAACAAAAGGGCATATCTTAGCGGACATTATTAAAGTATTACTTATTCTTAAATCGACTTTCCTGGATTAGGTTAACTTAAATCCCATAAGGGCAATACTTGAAATTAAGATTTGTGATATATTAGATATAGGTGTTCACCTTGTAGGGTAGAGAGATTAAAGATCATAAAGTCATACCTTAAATTTATGAGCAACTGGTCATTGTTAGTAGATTTAAAGGTATGAGATTTCCAACACACGATAGCTACGGATGCATATTTATTCTGCTCAAAGCTGCAGCAATTATTATAACAGCTGGTGCTAATTCGGTAATCAACAGTCACCCCATTAGAAGAGTTTGATCATTCAACTACTATATTTTCAATTGAATTTTAGACACAATTAACTTAGTTTATTTCGTAAAAGTATTAGTTTATTTCTATCTCTCATAATTATTGGTTACGAAAGAATAATTTGATAAGTGTTTATTTTGATCTTTATTTGATTTGCATTATTGTGATGGCTTTAGTATTTTGAGTAACACCAATCCCATGGAGACGATCTTGAATACTCATTACTTTATTACTTGTTGTGTATACTTGCTCATAACATTGATAATAATTGATTTTATAAATCAATCAACAATGGAGTCACTATATGAAGCATAGGAGAGATACAAAGACCTACTGAGAAAATGCCCATATTATGGTCTACCAGTTTGGCTTCAGGTACAAACATTTTATAATGGTTTGGGATCCAATACCAGAACAATGATTGATGCTGCAGCAGGAGGAACATTAATGGGAAAAACACCAGATGCAAGTTAGGAATTATTGGAAGAGATGGCCTTTAACAATTACTAGTGGTCTTCAGAGTGATCAATGCCAAGGAAAGCTATAAGAGCCCATAATATTGATGTTGTCGTTCCTTTTTCTACCTAGATAACTGCTTTATCTAATAAGCTAGAGCATTTAAATGTCAGTGCTATTCAAACTCAAGTGTGTGAATTATATGGAGGGAATCATACTAGTGTCAACTGCCAAGTTGGAAGTCCTTTTGCATTATCATCTGTTACACAAGCTCATTATGTGTCGAACTTCTAGAGGCAACAAAATAATCCATATTATAATACTTATAATTCGGGCTGGAGAAACCAGCCAAATTTTTCATGAAACAACACTCAAAATATATTGAAGCCACCTCCGGGGTTCCAATCACAAGAGAAGAAATCAAATTTAGAAGATACTTTTACCTAGCTTACAACAAATATGTCTCAATTTATGACCAAAATAGAGACAACTTTCCAAAATCAAGTTGTATCAATCTAGAACCTTGAGGTGCAATGGGCTAGATTGTAAATTTACTATCCAACAGACCTCAAGGCTCTCTGCCAAGCAACACCGAGACAAATCCAAAGGAACAAATGAATGCAATTATGTTTCGTAGTAGTAAACAACTTGAAGATCCGCCAAAAGAAGTGAAAGAAGCTGAAAAAGATAACATGGAGCAAATTAAGGATGCCACTTGAACATCCAAGATAACAAGTGGAGAAATTCCATAATTACAACAATCAGCACCTGTCAAAGCCTATGTCACTGTAATCCCGTTTCCTCAGCGTCTTCGAAAAAATAAATTAGATAGGTAGTTTTCTAAATTTCTTAATGTTTTTTAAAAGTTACATATTAACACCCTTTTGTAGACGCATTAGAACAAATATCGAGCTATTATAAATTCATGAAAGAAATTTTATCCAACAAGAGGAAATTAGAAGAGCATGAAACAATATTGTTAACTGAAGAGTCCACTATAATTTTATAGAATAAATTGCCACTGAAGTTAAAAAATCTAGGGAGTTTTTCTTTCCCATGCACTATTGGAAATACTTACTTTGATAAAGCTTTGTGTGATTTAGGTAGAAATATTAATTTGATGCCTCTCTTTATTTTCAGGAAATTAGGACTTGGTGAGCCAAAGGCAATAACTGTTTCTTTTCAATTGGTAGACAGGTCTATAAAGTATCCGAGAGGCATGATTGAGGACGTACTTGTTAAGGTCAACAAGTTTATATTTCTTGCATATTTTATTATTTTGGATATAATTGAAGATCGGGAGATACCAATCATTTTAGGCTAACCATTCTTGGCCATAGAAAGAACTCTTATTGATGTCCAAGAAGGAAAACTAATCCTTAAGGTGTAAGATGAGCAAGTCACTTTCAATGTGTTTGAAGCAATGAAATATTCATATGAGATGGACATGTGCCTTCAAATAGACACCATTGATAAAGAGATAATTGAGAGCTTTCACTATACAATACAGAATGGCTCACTAGAAGGATGTATCGTTCACTCTAGGACTACTCAATCTATGAATGCAAGCATTTAGGAGTATGCATAGTATTTGGAACCATTCTACTTGCTTTCAAAAAAGCCAGAATTCAAGGAGTTTGGTAGAAGTCCTTCTCGACCAAAACCTTCAATAGAAGAGCCTCCAAGTTGTAAGATATGCTTCTCGACCAAAACCTTAAATAAGATATGCTTATTTAAATTATAACTTTATGGTACCATTAATTATTTCTCTTGAAGAGGAAAAGTTACTTCGAGTTTTGAAGGACCACAAAATTGCTCTATGATGGACTATTGCCAACATCAAAGGAATAAACCCTTCAATTTGCATGCACAAAATTCCAATGGAGGAGAGTTATAAGTCGATAGTACAGCCACAAAGGCACCTAAATCCATACATGCCAGAAGTGATTAGTGAAATACTATGTAAGCAACTCAAGATGGGGGTGAATTGGGTTATAAAACTTATGAAAAACAAACCATACAACAATTTAAATCTATTGCCTTAATAAGAACAAAACAGTAAATTTAATCAAGAAAAATAATAAAAGAGTAAGGGAAGAGAGATCAAACACTTGATTTTTATGTGGTTCGGCTAACCGTGTCTACGTCCACGCCTTCAAGCTCACCGACCTTGAGGATTCTACTAAGCAAGTCTCCAAGGTTTCAATCACTCTTACAATTGACTTTGAAGGTGTCAATAACCTTTACAACAAGAGATTATCCCCAATCTCTTAACCTTAGTGTATCTCAATACTTGACAACCTCTCAATTTGATTTTTAAAAGATTGTACAACAAATCTCTCTCACACAATATGTTTGATTACAAATGAAATTCTAACGTGTGAGTAAATGAGATGTATACAAGAATTTAAAGCTTAAAGAAAGTTGGATGCTCAATACTTTGCTTAATGGAAACATTGTGATCAACTGTTGCTTGAATTTTATTGAGCTTATTTATAGTTAGAGTTGAAATATAGCCGTTGTTGACTTTATGTGTGAAAATGGATTGCCGTTAATAGTAGACGGTTAACTGTTTTGACTGGTCCAAGTGACTGTTGAGCTAAAATTCAAATAAACAGTTGACCATTTGCCACTATCGGTTTGTCGTTAATTTCCAGGGACCTGCAAAATACATTTTTGCTATCCGTTTTTGCTAAACGGTTAAAGGTTAGCATGTAATCACATTCTGGATATTATCAGTTAGCTGTTTAAAGTTAACGGTTCGCTGACTATTTCAAGCAGCACGCAAAATAGAATAGACTTATCTGTTTGTCTTCAATGGTTCAAGGTTAGCACCTATTTCCATTCTGGAAATTATCGAGTCACCGTTTGATATAAACGGTTAACCATTTAATTTCAATAACAATCCCTGCACACTTGTGTTTTTCGTTTTTACTAACCAGTTCAAGTTTAAGAAAATACATATCTCTGGAATTTATCGGTTAACCGTTTCAATGTTAATGGTTCACCATTTGTTTCCAGAATCGCAGTTTTAATCATCATTTTGCAGAAGATGTTTTTCCAGTTTAAAGTTTAATGATTTCTCATATTTTAGGAAAATATTATATGACTTTTTAATGAAATATTTATTTAAAAAACTCCAACATTTTAATAAAAGACATTCAAAGTTTGTTATCATTAAAATCATTATAAATAACATATACATGTTAACATTCTCCCTATTTTTTATGATGACAAACTTCTTTCAATATTATACTCCCCCTAAATGTATGGCCAATTAAAATTTTGACCAATAAGTAAATTTTATACCTATTATTCATGATCTCCCCCTTAATCATCAAAAAGAAAAGATTGAAAAAAATACTTAAAGCACAAAACTGATAAAGAGATTACCCATTATTATGCGAGCAGAAATTTTGGCAGAGTATTCCCTTGAAATTGAACAAATCCTTAAATACAATTCAATAGTAAAACACTTCCAAATATGATGAAACAAGTTTCCCAAATCAAAAACTCCAACAAATCATCAATCCACTCACATATAATCAACCATCGTCAAAATCATATATAATAATTCATCATCAAAATCATTAATAAATCATGTTGTAATCCAAACACAAAATAAAAATATCAAAACGCACACATATATATAATATGAAATGTATGTGCAAAAAGACAAAGGACGATACTAAGGTCGAGAAGATGAACTACTCTAGTCATAACCAAAACAACGAAGGAGGGTGCACTGTCCAACGATGAGCTCAAGCTGATGATAGATACTCTGTTGCTAAAAACTTCGAAATTGAAAGTGTGGTTGTTATTTATCTCAGGAGAGAGTGTCCAATCTATCGAGAATCGCCTGCTGCCGCTCAAAAGGTCTGCAAAGATCATCAACTAACTATAGCAACGTGTTCGAAGCTGCGGGCTGGACGAAAGCAAAAGGCTGCTCGAGAACTAAAGATTGCTTAGGAGTGGAAGGCTGTTGGAGGTGGCTCAGAAGCGGAGGGAAGATCAACATCCATCTCACACTCCTCAGTATCAGAATCAGCTAGAGGCCGGGGAACAGATCATCGATGCGAAGGTGGACGATGAGCTCCTGGTCTAAAGTTGAGAAACTGATCGAGGGGATAAATGTCATTAAGCATCCGATCATCCTCCGGAGTAACCAAAGTATCCCAATTTTTAGAGTTTGAAGCTTGATCCATTTACCATTCTTTCTAGAAAATCTAATACTAGTCATAGCCTCCGGACCAATCCTTTGGTCTCCGTACACACGCCAACCCGAAGAGGCACTTAAAAATACCACAGTGTCTTAGAAATGATACTGCCATAAGGAAGTAAGCGGAGGTTAACAGCATGAGTACTTAGCATGTACCGCACAATAACATAGCCAAGGTTAATAAGTCGCTCCGTAATGAGACTATCTAATAACCCAACACCCAATCTTGTTACCTCATCCGAATGACCCTTCTGAGGACTGATGATATGTTGTAAAATAATATGAAGGATTCGAACTTGGAGAGGCAATACTTGGGATTGAAAAGAAAGAGCACAAATGTCACATATGGTATAAGTAACGGCCATTTAGGCCAAAAAGATGCTATTTTCTACCGATTTCAATTGAATTTTTTAGTAAAATCAGATGTAGATCCTGACGTCGATAAATGTTTTGAACACCAAGATGATGAGCAAAATTGGAAAAGGAAAGAGCTTTCCTAGATGTATAAATCTTATGACCATCATTCTAAATTCCCAGAATGTTGTTTAATGTCTCAATATCCAACTCAATGTAAATACCCTCAACTTGAGTAGCTATCCTATCTAATTGAATTGCAGAAATTTTCATGTTTGAATAAAAAAGGCAGACTAAATTAGGATAAACTCAATCATCAAAATTAATAGCAGACTCCCAAGGTTGAAGCATATTCCTAACAGTTTTACCACGTACAATTAACTCTTTAAAATCTTCTATACTAACATAGTAAGAGTCTACTACCTTTCAGCCCATAAAGCGATCCTCAAAGCGCTTGATCAATGGGGCAGTGGGAAGGTGAACTCTTTTGAATTTGGAAGTTTCCCATCGTGGTATAAGGTTCCGAGTGATGAGTCAGCCATGTTGATTTTTGAGATAGTAGAGAAAAATTGAGGAAGATGAAAATGGAGGAAAATGAATCAATTATAGGGTTAAGAGAGAGTACAGGAAGTGAGTTTGAGGCTCAATTTGGTTGAGAAAGAGAAAAAATCCGGTCCAAAATGATAAAACTCGTTCGGCTGCCTTTAGGGTTCGAATTTGGGATTTGGGAATTTTGAATTTAGGGCTCGATTTGAGTTTTGGAATCAGTAAAAATGTTCTAATGATGATTAGAAATGGTTCTATAGGCGTGATTTGACAAGAAAATAGAGAAAAATGGAGGATTGAAGGTAAAGAAAGCTTTGGTTGCGCGTTTATGGAGAAAATGGTAAAAGAGTAAATGAAGAGGCAGAAGAAACTCTTAGAACAGTTTTATATCGCACAAAAATGGTGACCTGTTTTCTGTAAACGGTGAGGGAGTAAATTCCAAAGAGCACATAATCGAGAGCGGTTAAAGGGTAGGTGTTAACAGTAAAGGAGTAACTTTCAATGGGCTTTCCGTTTATTTCATTTGTGATTTCGAACATTTAATATTTGGCCAACAAATAATACATTTTAAGATCATTTAATTGATCCAAAATGTTTTAAGAACCAGTTTAGTGGATGATTCATGAACTCACATATATTTAAACAATCAATTCATATAAACATTTAAAAATGAAAAACAAACACATCACTCTAATATCATGCTTAAAGACTTCATAAATATCAACAATCATCAATCAATTAATTTTAATAGACTCAATAACATTGTTAGAGATGTTAACGCAAAAATTTCATCATCCTAAGGTCATGCTGAAGTTTTTAAAATTTTTCTTCGTAAAGAGATTTTTTAAAAATATCGGCAAGTTGTTTTTCCGTAGAGATAAATTCTAATAGAATATCACCCTTTTGAACATGATCTCTCAAGAAATAATGTCTAATCTCTATATGATTGGCTCTAGAGTGCTAAATGAGATTCTTTAAAAGATTTATCGCACTGGTTTTATCACACTTAATAGGAATTTGTTCAAGATTAATGTCATAATCTCTAAGTGTTTGTTTCATCCATAGGGCTTGTGCAAAATAACTCCTTGCGGCTATATATTCAGCCTTGGTAGTTGAAAGTGCAATAAAATTTTATTTCTTGCTAAACCATGAAACAAGTGAATGACCTAGTAAATGACTAGTTCCACTAGTGCCTTTCTGATCAACTTTGTAGCCAGAAAAATCCGCATCCGAATAACATGTTAAATCTATATGAGTTTCTCTAGGATACCCACTCAAATAACGAAAAATTCTTTTTACACCAAGCAAATGAGATTCTCTGGGACATGATTGAAATCTTGCACACAAACATACACTAGACATGATATCGGGCCTACTCGCAGTTAAGTAAAGTAAAGATCCGATCATACCTGGATTCATTTTGATATCTACTTCATTGCTTTTTCATCTTTGTCAAGCTTGGTCATTGTGCTTATTGGAGTACTTTTGGTCTTTGAGTCATCAATGCCAAATCTCTTGAGTAAATCTTCTACATACTTGGCTTGATTTATGAAAATTCCTTCCTTATTTTGTTTTATTTGCACCCCAAGGAAGCACTTTAACTCACCCATCATACTTATTTCAAATTCCTTACTCATACAAAATGAAAACTCCTTGCACAAATAGTCATTAGTAGAGCCAAAAATAATATCATCAACATAAATTTTTACAATAAGTATATCTTAGTCCTTATGTTTTATAAAGAGAGTAGTATCCGCTTTTCCCATCGAAAAACTATTATCCAATAAGAATTTTCTAAGTCTATCATACCCTACTCTAGGTGCTTGCTTTAATCCATACAATGCTTTTGACAATTTATAAACATGATTTGGAAATTGTTCATTTTCAAAATCAAGGGATTGTTTCACATACACTTATTCCATAATATAACCATTTAAGAAACACTTTTGACATCTATTTGAAATAAAATGAAATCTTTATGGCATGCAAATGCTAACAACATCCTAATAGATTCTAATTTAGCTAAAGGTGCAAATGTTTCAAAAATTATTTCTTTTTTCTTAGTTGTGACCTTAAGCCACTAGTCTAACTTTATGTCTTACAACCACACCGGATTCATCCATTTTATTTCTAAAAACCCATTCAGTGCCTATAATGGATTGATGTTTAGGTTTAGAAACTAATTCCCACACATTGTTTCTCTCAAATTGATTCAACTCCTTTTACATTGTCATAATTTAGGATTTATTATTTTCCGCATCCGCAAAGGATTTAAGTTTAATTTGAGATATGAATGCGGTGTGCTCACAAGTATTTCTAAATGATGATTTATTTGTTATGCCACATGAGGGATCCTCTAAAATTAAGTCTTTAGGATAAGAAAGAACATACCATTACTCATTGGGAATGATTGAAAAGTATCTTCAGTTTGCTCAGTATTCATTGCTTCATGTCGCTCCACTTGATTTCCAAGTGGTGCATCTTTTTAGTTATCTTTTGATGACTCTTCTTGTAGCTCTTCATTTGCATCGTTATCTGCAACAACTTTCTCTGTAGAGGAGAGGTTAGATTCATCAAACGTAACATGCATAGATTCTTCCACAATTAGAGTTCTTTTGCTATAAACTGTATGAGCTTTGCCTGAGTTTGAATACCCAAGAAAGATGTCAACATGTGATTTTGGATCAAATTTGTCAAGATTATCTTTTTTGTTCAAAAACAAATTTGCATCCAAAAACTTTGAAATAACGAATGTTGGATTTTCTATCTTTCCAAAGCTCATATGGAGTTTTATTGAGATGAGATCTAATCAACACACGAATTAAAACATAACAAAGCGGTGTTAATGGCCTTGGTCCAAAAATAATTAGGCAAAGAATTTTCATCTAACATATTCCTAGCCATTTCTTGAATCGACCTATTCTTTCTCTCAATAGCTCCATTTTGTTGTGGAGTTCTAGGTGATGAAAATTGATGCACAATGCCTAAAAGATTGCAAAAGGTTTTAAATGCATGATTTTCAAACTCTCCTCCATGATCACTCATAATACATGAAATACCATATCCTTTTTTATTTTAAACTTTCTTACAAAATAATTTAAAGGTATCAAAAGCATCATCTTTATTGGTTAAAAATGATACCTATGTATATCTAGAAAAATCATCAAGTATTATAAAATCATAATACTTCCCACTTAAGCTAGCATACGTTGAAGGTCCAAATAAGTCTATGTGAAGTAGTTAAAGAGGTTTAGAAGTAGAAACATGATTTTTGCTTTTAAAAGAGGTTTTGATTTGTTTTCTGAATTGTCAAGCTTCACAAATTCTATCTTTTTGAAAATTAATTTTTGGAAGACCTTTAACTAAATCATTTTTGGAAATCTTTGAAATCAAATCCATGCTTGCATATTCTAGTCTTATGTGTCATAACCAACCATCATCATGCAACGCGGAAAAATATTTATCATGTGTAAATGCAGAATCTATATTGATAGTATGAACATTAACATATCTATTTCCTACAAACAATATTTTGCTATCACATGCATTCTCAACAACACATCTGTTCTTATTAAAAAAAACAATTTTATAACCCTTACCATTAGTCAATTGGGTTTCAAGTTTTCAACATACATTTTCAATAAGAGTAGAGGATAGGTTACCAACATTTCTGATCCCAATGATTTTTCCTTTTGAGCTATCTCCAAATGATGCATTTCTACCCTTTTCAATCTTGATAAAACTTGAAAACCAAGAGTAATTCCCTGTCATGTGTCTTGAACATCCATTGTCCAAGTACCATGTATTTTTCCTTTTCTTTGATCCCTGCAGAAAACGTTTCTAAGTTTTAGGTAGCCAAAAATTCTTGGGTCCTTGAGTATTAGAAATGGTTCCTTTTGGAACCCAAAAACATTTCACATCATACTATACATTTCTTTTCACTGGACATATATTTTTCATGTGATCATCTTAATTACAATAATGACATACAATTTGATTATTAATAGGGGCAATCTTCACAAAGTAATTCTTATAATACTGTTATTTTAGATTTGGCTTATAACCAATACCTCCTTTGTCAAAAACACATTTTTGTGAATTGAACATGTTATCCAAGATCTTTTGCCTATTTGTAAATTTTAGCACAATTCTATTTAGCTCATTATTCTTCTTCTTAAGCACTTCATTCTCTTTTATCAATTCCTCTACATGTGATTTTTCATACTCATAAAAAGCACTTTATTTACCTTTAAAAAATGCAATTTTATTATGTAACATTTTATTTTCTAGTTCTAATTTTTTACCTTCTTATTCAGATACTCATTGCATTTTTCCTGGGCATCATTTTCATTTGTAAGTTCTACCATTTTCTGTTTAAGGCATGCATTCTTTTTACTAATTTTTATCCACTCATCATGTAATTCTTTGAAAGCATCATGTAATTCATCATATGTAAAAATATCACTTACCTCATCAAGCTCATCCAATGATTCTTCCCCAATCGCCATGAGAGATAAATTTGTCATCTCTTGATTCTCTTCATCATCGCTCATCTCCTCATCGCTATCGTCCCATGTAGTTACCATTGCTTTCGTTGTTAGCTTGTTGAGAAGAGGACACTCAGATCGTATGTGTCCAGGCTTTTTACATTCATAGCAGGTTTCTGAACTTTCTCCGGTCACTAGTTTTGTTGTAGAATTTTCTGAATCTTCTAGTTAACATAGCCATCTCCTTATTATCCAACTTGCTTTTCTTATCACTCTCATATTTTGAAGTTTTGAGAGCAATGCTTTTCTTCTTCTCCTCATGCCCTTTTTCTGCTGCCAAATCTTCGTCATGAAATGAGAGAGCCAATTAAATCATCAATAGGTAAAAGAATTAAGTTTTTGGCTTATTTAATGACAGTCCTCTTAGGTCTTCATTCTTTTGGAAGTGGCCTAATGATTTTCTTCACTTCCTTGCAATTCGAAAAAATTCTTTCGTAGGGTATTCATTACGTTTGTAAATCGTGTATACATAGAATACACATTTTCATTTTGTTTTATTTGATGCAATTCATATTGGTGAGTGTACTTATTAATTTTTTACTCTTTAACTTGATTTATCTCTTCACAGACAACTTCAAGTTTGTTCCATATTTCTTGTGCGCTCTTACAACTAGATACTCTATGGAATTCTTTTTTATAAAGAGCACAAAACAAGGCATTAATTGCCTTGGAGTTTAACGATATCTTTTTCTTTTCTAACTCACTCCATTGACTTAAAGGTTTTGGAATATTATCTCCTACTTCATTTTTAGTTACAGGCATGAACGGACCATCACAAACAACTTCCCAATTCGTAATATAAGGCTTGCAAATAAATTTTCATTCTAGTTTTTCAATATGGGTAGTCATTAGCATCAAAGAATGGTGGCCTAATTGTGGATTGTCCTTCCCTAAAAGTAGAGTCATTTTAGGTTGTCATGGATATTTTACTCTAGACGGTTAAGTCCTAACAAGAGAACCTAATACCAAATGAAATACTACCTAAGAAACCCAAGAGGGGGGTGAATTGGGTTATAAAAACTTATGCAAAACAAACCACACAACAATTCAAATCTATTGCCTTAATAAGAATAAAAACAATAAATTTAATCCAGCAAAATAATAAAAGAGTAAGGGAAGAAATATCAAACATTTGATTTTTACATGGTTTGATTAACCGTGCCTACGTCCATGCTGCCAAGTTCATTGGGCTTGAGGATTCTGAAATTCTAACTAGGCAACCCAATAGGGGGGTGAATTGAGATTTTAAAAATTATCTTAGGCAAACCACACAACAATTCAATCTAATGCCTTAATAAATTCGAAAACAATAAATTCAATAAAAGCACAATAATAAATGAGAGCAAGGGAAGAGAAAGCAAACTCAATGATTTTTACGTGGTTTGGCAATCCCCGCCTACGTCCACGCCTCCAAGCACACCGGGCTTGAGGATTTCACTATCCAAGCCTTTCCAAGGCTTCAAACGATTACAATTGACTTCAAGGTGTCAATGAACCTTTACAACAAAAAGATTATCTCCCAATCTCTTCACTCAAGTGTCTCACCCACTCAAACTCTTACAATTGAGATGAATAAGTGAAGGTTACAATAAAACTCACTCAATGAGTAGATATACAAAAATGAAGAACAATAAATGATTCAAAGTTTTGTGTTTTGCAAGTTGAACGCTCAAGATATCTTGTGTGCTTTTTCTTTTTGCTTGTTGGAGAGCTTGAAAATGAGTTGGATTTGAGTTGTTATAGTTTGAGCTCAAAAACTAGTCGTTATGCACTTGTCAGCCCGAAAACGGTTGAAGGTTAACTATAAACGGTTAACCGTTTTGCTAGTAAAAAGTTACCGTTGGGCCAAATTTCAAGTTACCCTTTCACCGTTAATCTTCAGAGACTTGCAAGATGAACAATGGGCCAAATTTCAAATAAACGGTTAACCGTTTTCAGTAAACGGTTTACCGTTTTGTTCCAGAATCATCATTTTAACAAAACTAGATTAAACAAGCTTTCTGGACGTTATCGGTTAGCCGTTTCAAATAAACGGTTAGCCGTTTGCTACAGTACTTGCTACAGTGATATAATGAAATTATTTTATGAAATTATAATTTGACCCCAAAACTTTATAAAACTATATTATAGCCTAAAAAGTTATAAAACTTTACAAATAAGTCCAATTTCAAAAATTTATCTTTTCAAAACTTTCTAAAATTATGATATGGCCCCAAAGCTTTTATTATTTTGCAAAAATATCCTTTTTAGCATAATACCCATATTTTCAAAGTTCTCAAAACCTTTCACTTTAATCCAAAATATTCATAAATTATAATATGACCCAAAACATTTCAAATGTTTATAAAAACATCGAACTCCGAAATTTTATGATAATACTTATTAAAATCAAAGATTTCAAAACTTGTCATTTAAGTCCAAATTCGAAATTCAGAAAACAATATCAAATATTTTAAAACACATTTATTTTAGTTCAAAACACTTTGATTTCATAGCCTCATTTTCTTATTATAAAACACAATTCATAAATCTTTATTTAATCAATGCATATGATTTGTTATCATCAAAATCAATATATATAGCTATATAAGCTAACAATCTCCCCCTTTTTGATGATGACAAAATACATTACAAAGATTTAATCTATTTATAAAAAGCTCACCCTTAATCAATGCAAGGTTAAAAAATTTATTTAAAACAAACTTCCCTTGCATACATGCATACTCCTCCTAGATACATGCATATTTTCATAACATCATTTTTCCATTAAATATGAAACCTTTAGAATGTGAAAATAATGATTTATTTAAAATGTATAAAACATAATTTGAGCTTAAAAGATTAATCCTTCTTAATCTTGTTTGTTATCATCAAAATCAATATAATGAAAACATATATGTTAACAATCTCCTCCTTTTTGATGATGACAAACAGTTAATGTATTTAAAGAATGATTCCACAAATTGCTCTCCCCAGATACATGGATTTTTCTCTTACAATTTGCCAATTTGCTAAAATAACAAATTTAAATACATACATTTTTCTCCCCCTCATCATCAAAAAGAAAACTCAATTGGCAAAGAAAAAGAGTAACAAAATTTTTATAAATTTGAAAACATGTATTATTCTCCCCCTTCATCATCAAAAAGAAAACTGTAAAGTAAAAGAATAAAAATAGCAAAAATGTTACCCATGTTGTCTGAATAGAAATTTCAACAGAATCTCCCCCTGACAACAAGCATCATTTCAAATACAAGATTTAGTAATAATATATCCAAATTATTATAGATCATGATAAAAGCCAACTCCATATATAAATAATCACACCAAAATATCATGAACCATTATTCCATTAATTACCAAATCAACAACTTATAGCATAAAATTATCATATAAAAACCATGTAATCAAATCACCATCATATCTCAAAATCATCACCATAAGCACATATTAATCATCAAAAGAATATTTAAAGTGCATGTTACTCTCCCCCTTTTGACAACAAAAAAATTCAAAAAGTATATTATCCAAAATCATATTCTATGCTCCCCCTAAATATATGGCCAATTTAAAAAATTTAACCAAAATGAAACATATTACATGCTCCCCCTAAATGTATGGCCAAATTAGGAAATGGTCAATAAAAAGATTTTTGCTCAAGTAAGCATTTTCAAAAATCTTCCCATTTATAAAACATCTTCAAATTCATTCTTAAAACTCCTAAAAACTCTCAAATTATCTCACTTTTCATCATCAAAAAGAGAAAGAGAAAAGAAAGAAATGCAAGTTCGGTTTTTGGTGAGCAAAAATTTGGGCAGAGTTTCCCCTTAAAAATGAGCAAAACCAATAATACAAATGAGAGAAAAACACTTCTAAAATGTCATAGCAATCAACTCCATCACCAACCCAACAACACCATGAACAAAGCAACACTTCAAAATTCAATAATCCACAAGTTTTATCAAGCAAAACACATATAATCATTAATCATCAAAATCAATATGAATTCCCCCAACACTTGTAATAATTAAATCCGAGGATTCCATAATCATATCAACCATTAAAAGAATGCTCAAAAAGCATGTTATTTCCCCCAATTTACATCATTAAAATTATTTATTACTTTGTCTCCCCCTTTGGACAGTAAAAATCTTCAAAAAACATATTATCCAAAATAGAACAAGTAATAAGCTAAGCAAGGGAATGAAAAAGTCATAAGAGCATAATATCAACAATTCAAGCTCTATAATTACTAATCACATTTTAGAAATCAAGACAACTAAACTCATTAAAGATCTCATGTGACAAAATTAAAAATTCATATGCTTAAGAATCTCAAAGAAGATGTATTTTTCCCTTACATCTCATATCTCCCTCTTAATCATCAAAAAGTCAAGATAAGCACATTAGATCCACAATAACCAAATATCAAACATCCAAATATCAAACAATAATTAATATCAATCCACAATGGAAGCAACAATGCATATGAAAACGTAAGTGCATAATATAGTAGAAAACTATGGTAAAATCCATAAGGAGAGCACATTATGGAAGTAGTAATTTAAAATACTCAAAATGCACAAATTCAGATTTTCAAGATATTGAGTAAAAAGAGTAAGTTTGAATCAATTTAAAATGATTTTAGAGATCATTCAAGGCAATGTATGGTGTTGATTAAAAACAAATGGTGGATTTTAAAGAGAGAGAGAGAAATGGAGAAGCACTATTCACGCGTGAGAGATGATGATGAAATGCTGAAGAACAAAGCTAAAAGCTCACGAATCTGGCTTGCCGGATTTCACTAACCGGCTGACCGGTTGTTGTCCAGAAATGAAACTCTCTCAAACGGCTTACCGGTATTGCCAATTCGGTTATTCAAAAATCAATCAGAGAGCAATCAAAGCCAATTCAGTTTACCGGTTGCTAAAATCTGGTTGACCGGTTGTGCTCCGGTGAGCACCAAAATGAATTCGGCTTACCGGTTTTAAATGTCCATTTATCCGAATTTAGTCCAGAGAGCTTCAAAATGAAAAATGGCTTTCTGGTTGATTAGAAGTGGTATACCGGTTAAGCTTTGAAAAATATTTTTGAAATTTTGTAAGCTCTTAGACTTGTATTAAACATACAAAAAAATTGATCAATCTTAAAAATCATTTAACTTTTCAAAAATGCCAATTAGTGTTAGTAATATGCCCTAAAGGCCAATCGAATGGTGATTTGATTGTTTAGGGAATGATTGTATTTGAATAGCATTTTGATATTTATAAAATGGAAAAGTTATCAATATTCATATATTAATTTAATGAATATAGTCCAAGAAGTAAAATAGTTAAGGAACACATTCTTGAGTATGTCCAGAATATGACATGTGCATCCTTTGTACTATACTTCTAAAATAGTTCCTAGTGGTGGATTTATAATTGGACATTATAAATTCCTATAAACACTAGTATGTGTTATGACTGCTTATGGTATGTGATACTAAAATAGATGGTGAGTTTCATATCATTGACATGAGATGTCAAGTCAAACACATAGGTACTTGTTAAAAGAACAAGTTTACTGAACTTGACCGAATATAGTAAACCATATGGTCTTGAGTGTTAATGACTTATTATATATTGTAATAGACACTATGTTTAGTAATGGTCTTTAGAGCTGAGGCATAACAGATGTCTTATACATAGACATCTCTGATATGTGAATGCATAACGATTGATTCCTAATCACGGAAGAGATCTAGCAATAGCTGTATGAAGACAAGTTGATGGCCAATATGGAATTCATCACTTTGTAATATACAAAAGGATGTCCCTATGAGATAATATGAATTGGCATGAGAAATCCTTGGCCAAGGTAAAATATATTTGAAGGAGTTCAAATTATATTTTCATGCCAAGTTCATTAAGATTTATTTTGAGATAAAGCACAACTGCTTAACATAATAAACCATAAGTCGTGCTTTTCTCTGGACATGGATGATGAAGAGACCAAGACATAGAGTTACAATGGAATAGGTTCTATAGATCCAGCAATTCTTGTTATTTGGATGGTTGTGATATACTGCTAGGTGTCACTCATGACTTGTAGAAACCTTAAGATCAATATTGGTAAAGCGTATTACCAATGCATCTTAATGTCATTAGAAAGGTTCTAATTGATGACTAAAGAGTTTAGCATCATTTAATGAATAAAGAGTTATCATTAAAATAGTTCTACTACCTTATAACTAAGAACCTAGAAGATCACACACCATATAGAAATGAAAAAGGAGTTATTAGAAAATGAGGAGTTAAATTTCCTAATTTTAGGAAAATCAATATTTATATTATAATTCATTGAGAATGAATATATATATATATATATATCTTAAATATGATTTAAGATGGAAATTTAGATGTTCCATAAAAGGTTTAAGGAACAAAATAAATTTCGTAAATCCTCAATTAAACATTATGTAATATCGAGCACGTAAAATGACCATTTTGGACATGTTCGGGTACATATATGATTATGAACTTCGAGACCAATTTTGGGTTTAGAATTATGGGCTTTTATTGGATCTAATATGGATTAAGAGAAAGCATTAGAACATGTCACAAGACAAGCCCACATTTAACCATTTGATGTGATAAAAATGGGGTTAATTAATTAATTCCGAAATTAATTAATATTAGCTATTTATTTATTTGATTAAATAGTTTATTGAAGTGATGAGATCAATTTCAATAAATAATAGCTAAGTGGGTGGGTCTAGCACATGATAATGTTTGGTGCCATTATTAGAGATAATGGTGGCTTTATTTGGTGGAAGGAATAAACATGAGCTAGCATTCATGTTTCTTCATTATCTCTCTCATTTCTTAATGAAATTTTGAGATTCCAAATCCTCTGAACTCCTAGAACATTGCTAAGTGTGGACTAATTAGAGGCATCACAATTGGAGTGCTGAAAGGATCTCAGATCGTGGCAAAACAAAAGCTGTTCGTCCAGAGCTGTATTTTCTGGACAGTGTTCGGAGCTTGCTGTTTTCAGTCGTTTTCTCCTACTTCACGAAGTCGTTTCTGAAACTACAAGTGAGATAATTAAACTTCAATCTTTCCTCTTGATTTTCATTTTTGAATGAAGTCGATCCGAGGTTTCTAGAGCTTCCACCATCTGTTTTAATTTTACTGCACAATAGTTGCGTTATTAGGAACCTCATGGACAAATGTTGTCCTTCAATTAGTACATGAAACATATATGTATACAAGACCAAACATAAGAAATCATATCAAACAATGATAGCGATTTTATAAATGAATGATGATATAACACAATTAATGATACATGACTTCACACATATATTTCATTCATCATGTATATATTTTACACAATTATGAAACATATAAGCATTCAAAGATTAATTCAAGCATATCACTCGTTTATCAAGCTTAGGTATTATATAATCATCAAAATCAAACAAATAATTCATCCAACAAGCATACAATCATGAAGCATATAAGCATTTAAAACTTAATAAACTGCAGAAAGGTCAAATTCGGAATAAAAACTGTATTGATTGAGTTAGAAGTAACATTCAAGCTATATACCGTTGGAAAGATAATTAAGTTAGCTTTGCAATAAATTTTACAGATCTGGATTTGGAGTTCTCTAGATGGAGTTATGACCAATTCATTATAGCTCGCACAGACTTAGGATTTTCAAAGACTCCTTTGTTTTCCTAACAATTTTAAGACCATTTCGTGATCCGAACACTTTCAAAAAACATTTTAATGCATGAATCAATATAATTAACATCCAATCATAAAACTCAAATTTATAACATATTCATCATGCATATATTTTTAGCAATAATTAAACATATATTCATTTGAAAGTTAATAAATCAAACACACCACTTATTTATCATGCTTAAACATTTCATAAACATTAACATCAATCAAATCCATTATTACAAGTACTTACATATATTTCTGAATGATGATCTAGTAATTACATCTTGTGATGGATCTCCTAAGATTAAGTATTTAGAGTGAGAGGAAACATACCTTCATTCCTTGGGGAGTGTTTGAGAAGTACCTTCATTTTGCTCTTCATTTGGTTCTTCATGATGTTCCTCTTGAATTCCATGTGATGCATCCTTTTAGTTGTCATTTGATGCTTCTTCTCGTTCTTCTTCTTCTGCATTATCATCAACAACGACTTTCTCCGTAGAAGAGGGATTAGACTAATCATAAGTAACATGCATAGATTTTTCCACAACTAAAGTTTTTTTATTATAAACTCTATAAGCTTTGCTTGAATTTAAATAACCAAGAAAAATACCAATATCGGATTTTGGATCAAATTTACCAAGATTATCTTTTGTGTTCAAAACAAAACATTTGCATCCAAAAACTTTAAAATAGCCAATGTTGGGTTTTCTATTTTTCCAAAGCTCATATGGAGTTTTATTAAGATTAAGTCTAATCAACACCCGATTTAAAACATAACAAGTGCTGTTGACGGCTTCGCCGAAAAAATACTTAGGGAAAGAATTTTCATTTAACATGGTCCTAGCCATTTCTTAAATAGACCCATTTTTTCTCTCTACCACTTTATTTTGTTGTAGAGTCCTAGGTGATGAAAAATTGATGCTCAATTGAAAAATCATTACAAAAAAAAATCTCAAATGCATGATTTTCAAATTCTCCACCATGATTACTTCTAATACAAGAAATAACATATAACGCGTCTATCATGCATGTACATCATGCAATCATGAAATATGTAAGCATTCAAAGATTGAGAATTAAAGCATATCGCTTATTTATCATGCTTAGGTATTACATAATCATCAAAATCAAACAAATTCATCATGATGAGTTGACATGCTACCATCATATATATTTATCCATGCATCATGATAAACCACTCAATGTTCAATCACAATGATAATCATGTAAACATACAAGCATGCTTTCACAAATTCAAGCTACTATTCATTTATCATGATCCATTCAACAAAATTAATATGGCAAGAATTGTTACCAAAACAATTAAATCAATCTTACTCATCATTTTTGCTTAGACCATGATCAAGCGATTATCCTCATAAGCTTCATCAAGGAACTCTCCACCATTCCTTGATTGTGGTACCTACAAAGAAAACATTCACGTTGTGCCCTTTGGTACCTAAATAGTCTTGGGTCCTTGAGTGTTAGTAATGGTTCCTTTTGAAACCCAAATACATTTGACTCCATAATATACTTTTCTTTTAATAGGACAATCAAGCTTCATATGAACATTTTGATTGCAATAATCACAAGTAATTTTATGATCACATGTGGAGGTAGTCTTAACAAAATAATTCTTATAATATTTTTGTTTCAAGTAAGGCTTATATCCAAGTCCTCCTTTATCAAATACACATTTTTGAGAATTAAGCATATTATCCAACATCTTTTGCCCATTTGTGAACTTTAGAACAATACTACTAAGTTCAATATTCTTTTTCTTGAGCATTTCATTTTTCTTTTTCAAATTATCTACATGTGACTCTAAATGCTGATGTGAAGTACTTTGTTTACATGTGAATGATGCAATTCTATCATGTAACATTTCATTATCTAACTCTAGTCTTTTAATCTTTTCATTTAATGGGTTATTGCATTTTTGTAAAGCATCCTTTTCATTTTTCAAGTCATCTATATATGATTCTAGATGCTCATGTGAAGTGTTAGGTTTCTCATTTGATAATGCAACTCTATCATGCAATGTTTTATTCTCTAATTCTACACATGTAATCTTTGCACTTAGAGATTCATTTTCATTTGTGAGCTTTACTATTTTCTTTTTAAGACATGCATTCTTTTTACCAATTTTCATCAACTCATCATGCATTTCTTTAAAACCATCATACAATTCATCATAGGTTGGATCACTTACCTCATCAAGCTCATCATCCGATTCATCTCCAATTGCCATGAGAGCCAAATTCGACACTTCATGAAGCTCCTCCTCGTTTGTAGTCTCCTCATACACAATTTCGAGTTTTCTCCAAATTTCATAAGCATTAGAACAATTTGAAATTCTATGAAATTCTTTTTTATCTAAGGCACAAAATAAAGCATCATAGCTTTGGAATTTAAAGACATCTTTTTCTTATCTAACAAGCTTAAAGCATTCTTTCTATGAATGAGTAAATCATCACAAACAACTTCCCAAATTTCATAATCTAAAGCTTGTAAATAAATTCTCATCCTAATTTTCCAATAAGGAAAATCAGTTCTATCGAAAAATGGAGGTCTAGTGATAGATTGGCCTTCCATGAAAGTTAAACTAATTTGGGTTGCTATTGATCTTTAACTCTAGACGGTTAAGTCTACACAAGAGCACCTCGCTCTAATACCAAATGAAATTCTAACTAGGCAACCCAAGAGGGGGGGCGAATTGAGATTTTAAAAATTATCTTAGGCAAACCACACAACAATTCAATCTAATGCCTTAATAAATTCGAAAACAATAAATTCAATAAAAGCACAATAATAAATGAGAGAAAGGGAAGAGAAAGCAAACTCAAGGATTTTTACGTGGTTCAGCAATCCCCGCCTATGTCCACGCCTCCAAGCACACCGGGCTTGAGGATTTCACTATCCAAGCCTTTCCAAGGCTTCAAACGATTACAATTGACTTCAAGGTGTCAATGAACCTTTACAACAAAGAGATTATCTCCCAATCTCTTCACTCAAGTGTCTCACACACTCAAACTCCTACAATTGAGATGAATAAGTGAAGGTTACAATGAAACTCACTCAATGAGTAGATATACAAAAATGAAGAACAAGAAATGATTCAAAGTTTTGTGTTTTGCAAGTTGAACGCTAAAGATATCTTGTGTGCTTTTTCTTTTTGCTTGTTGGAGAGCTTGAAAATGAGTTGAATTTGAGTTCTTATAGTTTGAGCTCAAAAACTAGCCGTTATGCACTTGTCAGCCCGAAAACGGTTAAGGGTTAACTATAAACGGTTAACCGTTTCGCTGGTCAAAAGTTACCGTTGGGCCAAATTTCAAGTTACCCTTTCACCGTTTAGGATTACCAAATTTCAATCAAATTTTGTCATCAATTGTTGTTTGAATTTGATTGAACTTATTTATAGTTGGAGCTGAAATAAAGCCGTTGTTGACTTTCTATACGAAAACGGATTGCCGTTAACCTTTAACGGTTAACTGTTTTGATTGGTCCAAGTGACCGTTGAGTTGAAATTGAAATAAACGGTTGATTGTTTGCCACTATCGGTTTGCCGTTAATTTCCAAAGACTTGGGAAACAGATTTCTACTATCCGTTCTTGCTAAACATTTAAAGGTTAGCATGGAATGACATTCTAGAAATTATTGGTTAGCTGTTTGAAGTTAACGGTTCGCCGGTTTTTCCAGCAGCACGTAAAATAAAATAGGCTTTCCTTTTTTGTCTTTAACAGTTCAAGGTTAGCACCTATTTCCATTTTGGAAATTATCGGTTCACCATTTGATATAAACGGTTAGCCATTTAATTCCAGTAATTTTCCTTGCACAGTTGTGTTGTCCGTTTTTACTAATCGGTTTAAGTTTAAAAAAATACTTATTTAGAATTTATCAGTTAACCGTTTCAATATTAACGGTTCACCGTTTGTTTCAGAATCACAATTTTAATCATCATTTTGCAGAAGATGTTTTCCTAGTTTACAGTTTAATGATTTCTCATATTTTAGGAAAATATTATACGATTTTTTAATGAAATATTTATTAAACAAAAACTCCAACATTTTAATTAAAAACATTCAGAGTTTTTTATCATTAAAATCATTATAAAGAACATATACATGTTAACAATTAGGGCAGAGGTGCTTTAATTATTGGATGTTGGGATAATTTATCTAATCTTTGATAGTTCATGGGTCAGTCTAGTGCAAATGGTACCAAAGAAGGGAGAAATGATGGTCGTGAAGAATGAAAATAATGAACTTATCCCAACAAGGTTAGTCACGGGTTGGTTGGTATGCATGGATTACAAAAAACTTAATGCAACTACTAGAATATACTACTTTCCACTGCCTTTTATTGATTAGATGTTAGAGAAACTTGCTTGCCATGTCTATTATTGCTTTTTAAATGAATATTTAGGTTATAATCAAATTCCTATAGCACCAAAAGATCAAGAGAAAACTATCTCCACATGTCCTTATTGAACATTTGCTTATAGAAGATTGCTATTCAGCTTATGCAATGCACCAACCACCTTCCAGCGTTGCATGATGGCTATATTCTAATATGGTGGAGAGATTTATTAAGTTATTTATGGATAATTTCTCAGTTTTTAGATATTTATTTGATCATTGTCTGAACAATTTAGATATAGTTTTGCAGTGATGTGAGGAGACTAACTTGGTTATGAATTGGGAAAGATGTCACTTTATGGCGCAAAAAGGCATTGTACTAAGTCATTGTATTTCAGCTAAAGGAATTGAAGTTGATAGGGCGAAGATCAAAGTCATTGAGAAGTTGCCACCATTGACTACTGTGAAAGCTGTAAGAAGTTTTCTAGGGCATGCCGGGTTTTATCGATGTTTTATTTAAGATTTTTTAACGATAATGAAACCCTTGTACACTTTCAAAGAAAAACTAATTTCAACTCCAATTATTTTAGCTCCAGATTGGGATCTACCTTTCGAAGTTATATGTCATGCAAGTGACTATGCTATTAGAGTAGTTTTGGGATAGTGATATAAAAATATGTTGCATGTTATTCACTATGCAAGTTGAACTCTGACATATGCACAATTGAATTATGCTACCAGTGAGAAAGAGTTTATGGTCGTTGTGTTTGTACTTGAAAAATTCTGCTCATGTTTGATTTGCTCCAAGGTGATATTTTATACTGATAATCCAGCTCTCAAGTATCAATTAACAAAGGCAAATGCAAAACCAAGACTGATTTGTTAGGTATTTTTACTACAAGAATTTGATTTAGATATTCAAGATAGAAATGGATCTGAAAATTTGGTGGTAGATCATTTATCTATGTTAGAGTAGGGAAAGCGAGGGGGTAATGCAATAGCTTCAATCACCAAAGAATTTCCTGATGAAAAACTACTAACTCTTTAAACTTACGATGCACCATGGTATGTAAATTTTGTGAACTATTTAGCGAGCGCTATTGTTCCTTCTGATTTATCATGTCAACAAAAAAAGAAATTTCTCTCAGACGTAAGGTATTATCTTTGGGAAAATCTGTTCTTGTATAAGTATTGTTCAAACCAAATCATTCAACAATGTGTGATGGAAGAAGAGATGAGAAGCATTCTACAACACTGTCATTCTCGTGAAGTTGGTGGGCATTTTGGCGCAACCAAAACTACAGCAAAAGTGCTTCAAATAGGTTTCTATTAGTCTACCTTTTTTAAAGATGCTTATGCTTTTGTTGCTACTTGTGACCAGTGTTAAAGAACTAGTAACATTTTTGAAATACAAGTTATGCAACCCAAAAGGAGTGGTGAATTGGTATTTCAAAACTTATCCTAATCAAACCAAACAACAATCCAATCTAATGCCTTATAAAATTCGAAAACAATAAATTCAATGAAAGTACAATAATAAATTAGTAGGGAAAGATAAAGCAAAGTCAAGGATTTTTACATGATTCTGCAATCCCCACCTATGTCCACGCTTGCAAGCAACCCAAGCTTGAGGATTTCACTATCAAAGGCTTCAAATGCTTACAACTGACTTTCAAGGTGTCAATGATCCTTTACAACAAAGAGATTATCTCCAAATCTCTTCACTCGAGTGTCTCACACACTTAAACACTCACAAATTTGGTTAGAAAATAAAAATTACAACAAAAACTCTCTTAAAGAGCATATATACAAATTGAAGAACAAATATGATTTAATGTATAATGATTTACGAAATGAGAGCTCAATATATGTTGTGTGCTTTTTTTCTTTTGCTTGTAAGAGCGCTTGAAAATGAATTTGATTTGAGTTTATATAGTTTGAACCCCTAAACTAGCCGTTATGTGTTCTTTGATGATACTCGGCTTCCTGCTTTCAGATCGGGTTTGCCGCTTTTATGTTACTGTTGCAGCAAAAATTTGAATTTTAAAACATTTGGTATGCCGCATTTGAAATCCGGATAGCCGTTTTCATTCCCATACGCTACTGCCAAAAATTCGGTCTTTCGCTTGTCAAATCTGGTTAGCCGCTTGCTATAGTAACTACTACAGTGAATTATTTTTAAAATTAAAATTTGACCTTAAAACTTTATATAACTATACTATGACCCAAAGTGTTATGAAAAATTTCAAATAGGTCTAATTTCAGAATTTCTAAATAATACTTTGTTAATCTTAAAAGTTTCTAAAATTATGATATGACCCAAGATATGTGAAATTATAGAATGGCCCAAAATGTTTAAATATTTTCAATTAGGTTTAAATCCGAAATTCAAAATAATATTTATTAAAATAAAAGATGGCAAAATCCTTTCACTTTATTCCACATCTTGAAAAACACTTTAATAACATAAAAATCGTTTTCTTATTATAAAAGCACAATGTGTCAATATTTATTTATCCAAAACATGTATTGTTATTATCAAAATCAACATTTATAGTTTTATAGGCCAACAATCTCCTCTTTTTTGATGATGACAAAACACATTATAAAAAAACACATTTGATTTAGTTATGAAGAGTTCCCCTTAATCAATACAAGACTAAAAACTAATTTGAAAATTCTTAAAAGACTCCCTCTGCATAAATGCATATGAAAATGTTTCACAACAATCATATCTACCACATCTCCCCCTTCATCATAAAAAAGAGTAAAAACTCCCCCTATTAATCATCAAAATCTCAAGGCAAGCATATTAGTTCAAAGTTATCCAAAATAGAAGTAAAGAGCATAACAATCAACCATATCAAATCTATATCATCCAAAACAGATATATAATCCAACATAACAATCATCCATAAAATCTACATGAAAGTAAACGAAGAGAAAGCAACAAATGAAATGTTGGTGTGTCTAAATATAAGTATAAGAGAATACTGAGGTGGTGAGGATGATGGTGATGGAGGTGGATACGGATATAGAATGCCGAAGTGCTCAAAGAGGAGGCACTGTCCATGAATGAGCTGTTGATGCTGTTGTGAAAGGCACTGGTACTCTGCAAGTATGTGCTGTTCAAAGTCGGTCTGCCGTACGGAAAGGGTTCGTACCTCATCCATAAGCTGCTTAAGAATAACCTCTTCAAAGGCTAGAGGCTCTGGAGGTGATAAAGTGGATATAGAGGCATCAAGAACAGAGGCAGACACCGGAGGGTCTCGGTGTCTACACTAGCCTCGAAATGGAAGTGAGAAATCAGGAAGTTGATCAGTAGAAACCACAACATTGAGTGGCCGATCATCACTCAGAGCAAGAAAAGTGAACTTGTTGTCAGTTAATTTTACCCAAGTTCTATTTTTCCACTCAAATCCTAAGGCATATACAGCTTCATCCCCGATACTCTTAGAAGGTTTACATGATGGTTCATTAATCGAAACCTTAAAGTATTTAAGGATCCTAGTGATAAAATGGCCATACAAAAGGGAATGGGTAATCAAGTTAGGAATGGAAAGCATAGTTCGGATAATGGTATACCCTAAATTACCCGGACGACATATAAGGATGCAATCAATTAAAGCAACATCCATATAGGAAACCTCATCCAAATGCCTTGATCTAGGAAGTACAATGCACTGAATAAAACGTAGCAAAATTCGAGATTGGAGATAAAGGCATTGAGTGCAAAAATGAATGGTTCATTTTTCAACAGAAAGGTTATTACGCCGACATATATTTCTAACGACATCAACATAAACATAACTACCAAGTTTGAGAGATTTTCTAGGCGAGAAAATTTCTAAGCCATAATTGTAGGTTTCTAGAATATAATTTAACTTTGTAACATCAAAATCAATCCACACTCCTCTAACATGGGTGATTACTCAATTCTTTTTCTCCTTGGAAATGTCCATATTCGAGTAAAACACTTTCACCAAGTTGGGATACACATTCTCCTCAATCATAAGTGCATTAATCCAACTAACTTCTTCCAACAATTGATACAAATTTCTATGACTAATATTGAGAATATGAAGCTAATTCGGTAAAACAAAAAATGTAAAGAGTACCTCACGAGTCATGAAGCTTTGGTGAAATCGTTTGACTAAATGCTTATTCTAAAAATGTGTGGACTCAAAGTTGGATTGTTTGGAGGTGCCCCCACTTGTCGTGACAGTTTGGTTTGTTGAACCGATTATTTGCCTTTTCCTCAAACCGGCTGTTGAGTGTTAGAAAATGCATATTTATAAAGGAGAAAATTATCATTTTACATTTCAATTCTTACTAACAATCCTTACTTTTATGTGTTTAAGTTTCTTGCAATTCAATTATGTGTGTTTTATTTTAATTAAGTATTTTATGTATTTTAAGGGCTTCATAGTCATTTCACAATAAACGAGAGATCAAATGGCAAAACCATCATTTTTGAACTCAAGACAGTCAAAAACCTTAGGAGGAGCATAAAAGGAAAAATGGCATTGTTCACATGTACGGGTACTGTCTACATTACTGTTTATGGCACTGTTCATATAGACGGATCGATGACGTGGCATTGACCGATGATGTGGCATTGACTGATGAGGTGTCATAATCCTGTTGGACTAAAATTCTTATATACTAGTTGATGGTGTCATGGCAGCATATTAGTAGATCAAAAACTGTATGTACAGTACATGCAACACATGGGATTATTACTATGCAAACCGCGTTACTGTGCAAACCGTGTCACTGTTTAAACCGTGGTTAAACCGTGTTACTGTTTACGCGTCTGCTGACTGTACTATTGACTGATGACGTGGCGTAATCCTGAGCGTCCAAACTGTTTTTAATCTGATGCCCATGATTTACTCGATGTATCTATAAAAAGGGAGCCTCCCTCCTAATTTGACACCTCTGAATCCATTTTTGGGATCCATTTTCTATAATTCTCTCTCTATCTTGTATTTTCTACGTATTTTAATAAATTTTCATTTTGCCCCTAGTTCAACTATGAGTGGCTAATTTCTTTCAAGCTTGGGTTGAAGGTGAAGTCTTAACATGTGTCATGAGCTTGATTTGGTAAATTTATTTTCTCTTCCCCTCTAATTTTTGTGGATGTTTTGACTTTTCGTTGACAAATAATAATAATCTTGTCTAGTACTGCCCTGGTTTTACCGGCTCCCTAGTATAAGGTTATTATTTGGCACGATAAGCCCTTAGCACCATATTTATTAGAGCTTGGTTCATGAGGTATGGATTTCCCCCTCATGATTTAATTGGTATTAATAAAGAATATTTAGTCCATGATGCATGTTGATACAGATCCAGATATCCAAGTACGTCATTTCAATAGAATTCTCTTCAATTTACTCTTGTCATTTCAATTCCAATTTTAAAATTTATTCTCACCATTTTAATTTAAGTTTTAGTATATTCTAAATCATTTTCCACCACAAATCCAACCACCCATTTGCAAAATTAATTCTATATATAGTTAAAATCCACCTTCTTGTGGGATCGACACTCGTCACCATTAATCTATACTACAATAGATTCGTGCGCTTGCGAGTTCAATAAAATTTGCACAACACCGGCCGCGAGCTTGACATTATGATTTTAAGTAATTTGAAGTAAAATGAGGCAATGAAAAGGGTGATGATGAGGATTGAAAGAGATTTTGAGGTGCAATTTCTGTTCAAAAACGACTTAAGAGGAAAAACTCTAGAGAGAGAAAATTCATTGGAAACCCTAAGTTTGATTTCGGATCTAGTGAGTTTGATGTGGAAAATGGTTTTGAAAGATTATTTTGGCCACAAGAATGGATGGGAAATAAGATTTATGAATCAATTTAAATCGAAAACGAGTGGAAATGATGGATTTTGGAGTGAAAAAAAATGAAGGAAGAAACGATTTTTAGAAAGAGAATGGTATTCGATTTGCTGAAAGAGTGAAGAAGAAGAACGACTTTTATATTCCCAAATCCGGTTATCCGGATAGCACTCACCGGCTATCCAGTTGTTGGACAGTGAGTTAGTTACACGAATCTGGATTTTCAGATAGAGGAATCGGCTATCCAGTTTTGAGGCAGAAAAGGGGTTTACAAATTCGGCTTTCCAGATTAGATAACCAGTTATCCTATTGTGATGTTGTGACTTCAAAAACCAAAATCAATTTTCTGAATTCCCTTACCGGTTGACTGGATATTTTCCAAAAAATTTTCAAAAGTAATTCTGCTTATCGGTTTGACAAACTGACTATATAATTTTTCGGCAGAAATAAGTTTTCCAAATCCAGCTTTCTGGATTTCATAATCGGATGCCCATTTTCTGTCTAGAAATAAAACTTTCTTAACTGGTTTACTGATTTTCCAATCCGATTATCCGGAACTTAACCTGAAAGCAACCAAAGCCAATCCGGCTTACCGGTTTTCAAAATTCGGTTATCTGAATTTGATCCGGAGAACAATCATTAAGAAAAATGGTTTTTCGGTTGATAGAAGCGATATACCGGTTAATCTTTGGAACTCATTTTGACTCTTGTTGAATTTTAGTACGTTCTTAGACTTGTATTATACACACCAATTTATTTTTGGCTTAAAAATTGATCAATTTTAAATCATTTTGTGATTAAAAACTTTTCAATAAGCTATTTAAAATTAAATGAAGCATAAATGCATATAAGAACAAACACATCAGCTTAATCAACAATTTATAATTCAAAATGCAACTCATAATTCCAGGCTAATGTCTTATCTTTATAAAATGCTCTTCACTAAGAGATTTTGTAAAGATATCCGCAAGTTGATTTTCAGTGGAAACAAATTTAATCACAATATCTCCTTTTTGAACATGATCTCTAAGAAAATGATGTCTAATTTCAATATACTTAGTCCTAGAATGTTGAATGAGATTATTGGATAGATTAATAGCACTAGTATTGTCACACAAGATAGGTATTTGATCGAGTTTAATATAGTAGTCTCTAAGGGTTTGTTCCATCCAAAAAATTTGTGCACAATAACTACCTGCGGCAATATATTCTGCCTCGGTGGTTGAAAATACAACCGAGTTTTGTTTCTTACTACACCAAGAGACAAGTGAATAACCTAGGAAGTGACATGTTCTACTAGTACATTTTCTATCAACCTTATATCCGGCAAAGTTGACATCCGAATAACAAGTTAAGTAAATATGAGTTCCCCTAGGATACCAAAGGCCAAGATTAATAGTGCCAATCAAATATAAAAAAACTGTTTAACAGCCAGCATGTATGACTCTTTAGGACAAGATTGACATCTAGCACGCAACCATACTCTAAACATAATATCATGTCTACTAGCAGTAAAGTAGAGTAAGGATCCGATCATACCTCGATAAGTCTTGATGTCAACTTCCTTACCATTCTCATCTTTGTCCAGATTGTTGCTAGCACTCATTGAGTGCATTTTGTCGTTCCATTATCATAGCCAAATCTTTTGAGTAGATCTTTTATGTTCTTGGATTGATTTATGAAAATTCCTTTTTCGTTTTGTTTGATTTGGAGTCTAAGGAAGTACTTCAACTCTCCCATCATACTCATCTCAAATTTTTTACTCATACACGATGAAAATTCTTTAAACAACAATTCACTAGTAGAACCAAAGCTAATGTTATCAACATAAATTTGAACAATAAGTATATCTTGGTTCTTATGCTTAACAAAGAGAGTTGTGTCCGCTTTTCCCATCGAAAAATCATTATCTAACAAGAAGTTTTTAAGTCTATCATACCATGCTCTAGGTGCTTGTTTTAATCCATATAATGCCTTAAATCACTTATACACATGATTTGAAAATTTTTCATTTTCAAAACCAGGAGGTTGTTTCACATAAACTTCCTCCATAATATAACCATTTAAGAAAACACTCTTGACATCCATTTGATATAAAATAAAATCTTTATGACATGCAAAAGCTAAGAGCATTATAATGGATTCTAGTCTAGCTATAGGTGCAAATGTTTCATCAAAATCAATTTCCTCTTCTTGGTTGTAACCTTGAGCCGCTAGTCTAGCTTTATTCCTTACAACCACACCGGATTCATTAATTTTATTTGTAAATACCCATTTAGTATCTATAATAGATTGATGTTCCAGTTTAGGAACTAATTCCCATACATTATTTCTCTCAAATTGATTCAACTCTCTGTGCATTGCCATAATTCAAGATTCATCATTTTCTGCATCCGTAAATGATTTTGGTTCAATTTAAGAAATGAATGCAGCATGCTCACATGTGTTCCTAAGTGATGATCTAGTGGTTACACCTCATGACGGATCTCCTAAAATTACATCCTTAGGCTGAGCAGAAACATACCTCTATTCTTTGAAGAGTGATTGAGACGTACCTTTATTTTGCTTCGCATTCGCCTCTTCATGTTACTACTCTTGGTTTTCTACATTCTTTTGGCTATCCTTTGATGAATCTTCTTGTCTCTTTTCATTTACATCATCATCCACAACAACTTTCTCTTTAGAAGAAGGGTTAGATTAATCAAATGTAATATGCATAGACTCTTCTACAACAAAAGTTCTTTTATTATACACTCCATAAGCTTTGCTTGAATTTGAATAACAAAAAAAAATACCAACATTAGATTTTTGGATCAAATTTACCAAAATTATTTTTTGTGTTAAAAATAAAACATTTGCATCCAAAAACTTTGAAATAACTAATGTTGGGTTTTCTATCTTTCCAAAGCTCATAGGGAGTTTTATTTAGATGAGGTCTAATCAACACTTGATTTAAAACATAACAAGCGGTGTTGACGGGTTTGACCTAAAAATATTTTGGTAAAGTATTTTCATTCAACATGGTTGATAACTCTAGGAAATGAGAGTTATTACATCAATTCTAAATTTGAATTAGGATCACTTAGAGAACAAATAAGGTGTTTTTATTACATTTTGGTTACATTTTACATAAACATTCATTTTAATTCGTCTTAATACGTTTTACTTAAATCAAAGTAATTTGTGCTAAAAATAGGTGCATAATTGTAGGTTCTTAGAAAGTCTTAATTCATGAGGGGATGTTGAGACATTAGAGGAGTAAAAGGAAGAAAGAGGATGGCCACAAAAGGAGAAAAGCTTAATCAGGAATGATGCAGTGCTGTTGCAGATGTTAGAGCAGCTCGTGCTATAGCAATCTGGGAGCAATATGGGAGAAAACTTAGGCATGGGTCAGCACATGCTTCATAATTTAATGCATGCACGCTCATGGCTTTTGTTTACCATAATTTTCAATATAAAAGGGAGGCGTGCACCGCATAGAGAGGCAGCAAGGGAATTATCATTAGAACAATTATAAGGAAAAGAACAAGGAGATCAGAATTGAAGAAGTGTTGTTTCGGTAATGTTGGAGAATCGTACAGAATTATTTGTCTTTCATCGTGCTCAAACTTATATTTCTCTTATTCCTTTAACTGTTTTGATGTATTCCTTGATCAACATATTTATGTTTATTTTTCTTCTTCAGAATATGAACTAAATATACTCGTAGTTGAGTGACAAACAATCCAACGGGTTCTTGATTATTTTTATATGTTGTTATAGCAATGTTGTAACATTATACTCTAGTAGTTTTATGAATATAACTGTTATTTCGGTTGACAACCCATCTAATAATTTTAGTTAAGATAGAGCAACAAAAGGGCATGTCTTAGTGGATATTATTAAAGTATTACTTGATCTTAATCGAGTTTCCTAAATTAAATTAATTTGAATCCCATAAGGGCAATACTTGAAGTTAAGATTTGTGACACGCTGGACATAGGTGTTCACCTTTCAGGGCGGAAAGACAAAAGACCATAATGACATACTATAAGTAGATTAGCAACTGGTCATTATTAATAGATTTAAGGGTATGAGACTTCCAATATGCAACAGCTGAGGATACAAATAAACTCTACCCAGTCCTGCAGCACTAGTCGTAACAATTGGAACTAACTTGATGAAAAATAGTCAACCCCAAAGGATAGTTTAATCATTCAACTACCATAATCTCAATTGAATCTTGGAAACGCTTAACCTAGTTATTTCATTCCAGTATTATTTTATTTAATTCTTATCTTAATCATTAATTACGATAGACAGTACTTGACAATTACTTGCTTCGGTTGTAAGTTGAGTTGCGCTATTGGGAATGTTTTAGCAGTTCGAGTAACATCAATCCCTATGGAGATGATCTTGAATAGTTATCACTTTACTACTTGTTGTGTATCCTTGCACATTGGCATTGATAGTAATTGCTTATAAAAAGAATCAACAAGTTTTTAGCACCGTTGTCGAGGATTGATTGTTTATTTTTGAAGTGTGAAGTAAATCTTGATAGCGCCAAATTTGATTTGATTTATTCTATTTGTTGGCAAGTCGGTACATGCATGTGCAAAGACGGGTCTGTGATATTTCAATTCGAATTTGAGATTAAAAGGATTGTTAGGAGATTGCGACGGGAACAAAGGAATTCAAAAACTGCTTCAAGCATTAATAATTTGCCGGATGCGGGAAATCTGAATCCTCACGGGCCCTTACAACTAGTCAACATTGAAGAAGAGCGGAATGAACATGCTAATGAGAGACAACCACGCAATAACAATATTATTTACATGGCTAATGACAGAGACAAAGCTATAAGAGATTATGTTGTGTTAACTCCCCAAGTTGTGCACTTTGGCATTATCAGACTTGAAGTAAATGCTGCAAATTTTGAGTTGAAGTTAGTGATATTTCAAATGTTGCAAATAGTTGGTCAATTCAATGGATTGCCAAATGAAGATCCTCATCTCCATTTTAAATTGTTCTTGGAAGTAAGTGATACTTTTAAGATTGCTGGAGCAACACAAGATGCTTTAAGGCTAAGGCTCGTTCCTTATTCTTTAAGAGATCGAGCAAGAGCATGGTTAAATTCGTTACCATCTGATTCCACCACTACATGGAACGAGTTAACTAATAAATTCCTAATGAAATATTTTCTACCAACAAAAAATGCAAAGTTGCGGAGTGAGATTACTTCCTTCCATCAACTTGTACGAGGCTTGGGAAAGATTCAAAGAATCGCTCAGAAGGTGTCCTCATCATCTTATTTCTTGTTGTATTCAATCGGAAACTTTTTACAATGGGTTGAATCCAAGTACAAGGTTAATGGTGGATGCTTCAGGAAATAGAGCCCTGTTATCCAAATCTTACACTGAAGCTTATGAAATTCTAGAGAGAATTACCAATAATAATTATCAGTGCCCTTCAGCCAGGCAACCAGTAATAAGAGGATCAGCAGGGGAATATAACATAGATGCAATTACAGCCTTATCAGCCAAGTAACCTCATTGACTAACATTGTAAAAGCTATGACATCTGCTCCAGCAACACTAAAGCAAGTTGCTGAACTTTCTTGTGTATACTGTGGTGAAGAACATGACTTTGATAATTGTCCTAAGAATCTAGCTTCAATAAACTATGTGGGTAATTTCAATCGACAACCTCAAAATAACCCATACTCTAATACTTACAACCCTAGCTGGAAATAACACCTAAATTTCTCATGGAGCAGTCAGAATTAAAATGCTCCAGTATTAAATGGACAAAATAGAAACACACAACCACCTGGTTTTCATCAGCAAAGTCAGAGGCAGAAGCATATTAGTCAAGATCCAATCACTTCACTAGAAGCACTGATTAAGGAGTATATTGCAAAGAATGAAGCAATTGTGCAAAGTAAAGTTGTATCATTGAGAAACCTGGAAAACCAAATGGGCCAACTGGCCACAGCAATGAGTAGTAGAACTCAAGAAATCTTACCACAGAAGAACCTAAGAGAGAGAGCAAAGAACACTGCAAAGTAATTAATTTGAGATCTGGAAAGAATGTTGATATCCTAGTTGATGTGACAAAAAGTGGGATGGAATGCAATTCAGCACAAAAGCCACCTCAAAAGGAAAGTATATTACAACAAGCCATCCATGAAGACAATTGTTACATGAGCCAAGCTACTACAACTGCAGAAGAAATTCAACCAGAACATGCTAAAAAAGAAATTGCAACACCAATAGCCACAACCAGCATCAAACCAACTAAACAGGTTTTGATACCTCTTGAAGCTACTAAACCATCTAGACATCCACCACCTTTCCTACAAAGGTTCCAAAAGCAAAAGCAAGACAACCAGTTCAGTAAATTCTAGGAAATGTTGAAGCAATTACACATAAATATACTTTTCGTGGAAGCTTTGGAGCAAATGCCAAATTACGTGAAATTTCTAAAAGATATCTTGGCACGAAAAAGAAGGCTGGGAGAGTTTGAAACTGTTACTTTGACACAGGAAAGTAGTCATATACTTCAAAATAAGATTCCAGCAAAAGTGAAAGATCTAGGGAGTTTTACAATACCCTGCTTTATAAGAACTAAATATGTTGGTAGAACACTTTGTAACATGGGAGCTAGCATTAATTTGATGTCATTGTCCATATTTAAGTAGCTTGGAATAGGGGAATGCAGACCAACAACAGTCACTCTATAATTGGCTGACAGATCTCATGTATACCCTGAAGGAAAAATAGAGAATGTATTGGTGAAGGTTGACAAATTCATCTTTCTAGTGGATTTCATTGTATTGGATTGTGAAGCTGATAAAGAGGTGCCCATTATACTTTAAAGACCTTTTCTAATAACTAGAAAGACTCTGATAAATGTGCAGAAATGAGAGCTCACCATGAGAGTGAATGATCAGCAAGTCATATTTAATGTCCAAGAGGCTATGAGGAACCCTGATGAAGTAGAAGACTACAATTTCCTAAGTATAGTGGATTTTGTTGCAGCAGACGGAATGAACAGATGCTACAGTGAGGCATTTAACAAAGTCACTAAATTTGATGATATAGAAGAGGAAGATGTTGTAGTAATTCAGATAGATTGGATGGAAGAAAAGCAAACTGATAGGCATAAAAAGTTTATTGAACATCTGAATCTTTCAGACAGGGAAGTAAAAATAACTTTACCATCTATTGAATCACCTTCTAGTCTAAATTAAAATTGTTACCTTCACATTTGAAGTATGCTTATCTTGGTCAAAATAACACACTCCCTGTAATCATCTCTTCTACTTTGGATGTAGGTTAAGAACATAGTCTAGTAAATTTGCTTGGAAACTGTAGAAGAGTAATTAAATGGACCATGGCAGACATAAAGGGGATAAGCCCATCAAATTACATGCATAAAATCTTGTTAGAAGATTGCTCCAGTAATTCAGTGGAGCACCAGAAAAAGTTGAACCCTATTATAAAAGAAGTGGTGAAGAAGAAAATCATCAAATAGTTGGATGCTGGAATCATATACCCAATATCAGACAGTTCATGGGTAAACCCAGTTCAATGTCCCAAAGAAAGGAGGGATAATAATAATAGCTAATGATAAGAATGAGCTTATCCCTACAAGGACAGTGAATGGATGGGAGCATGTATGGATTACAGGAAGCTCAACAAAACCACAAGAAAAGCCCATTTCCCACTTCCATTCATAGATCAGATGTTGGATAGACTTGCTGGAAAACAGTACTATTGTTTCTTAGATGGGTATTCAGGCTACAACCATATTGCTATATCTCCAGAAGATCAAGAGAAGACTATATTTACTTGTCCTTATGGAATATTTACCTTCAAAAGAATCCCCTTTGGGTTATGTAATGCTCTAGCAACTTTTCAAAGATGCATGATGTCTATATTTTCTGATATGGTAGAGCAGACTTTAGAAGTTTTCATCGATGAGTTCTCAGCTTTTAGAGAAACATACAATGATGGTTTACACAATCTGGAATTCTTAAAAGATGTGAGATGACCAACTTAGTACTCAATTGGGAAAAATGTCATTTCATGGTATAAAAAGGAATAGTGTTGGGTCACAAGGTATCTAAGATGGCATCGAGGTAGACAAAGCCAAGATAGAGGTAATAGATAAATTGTCACCTCCAACTTTAGTAAAGGGTATTAGGAGTTTTTTGGGCCATGCTGGATTCTACAGAAGATTTATAAAGAATATTTCCAAGGTAGCTAAACCATTATGCTCATTACTGGAGCATGACAAGCCCTTTCAATTTGACAAAGAGTGTCATCAAGCATTTGGAGAATTAACGAAAGCTCTGATCACTGCTCCAGTAATCGTATCTCTAGACTGGACTTTACTATTTAAATTAAAGTGTGATGCTAGTGACCATTTTGTGGGAGCAGTATTAGGGCAAAGAAGGGATAAGGTTTTCCACTCCATATACTATGTAAGCAAAACTCTTACTCAAAACTCAAATCAATTGCACCACTACAAAGAAAGAATTGCTAGCAGTAGTATTTGCTTTTGACAAATTCGGTGCCTACTTAGTGGGCACTAGAGTGACTGTATATATAGACCATGAAGCCATCAAATACTTAATTTCAAAGAAAGATGCCAGGCCAAGATTAATCAGATGAATCTTATTGCTACAAGAATTTGATCTGTAAATTAAAAATAGAAAGGGGACTGAGAATCAAGTAGTAGACCACTTGTCAAGGCTGGAAGCAGACAAAAGCACATTGACAAGGAAAGACATCACTGACACTTTTCCTGATGAACAACAGTTGGTGGTACAAGAAGCATAAAAGCTTCAGCAGTCAGAATATCCCTAGTATGTAGACTTTGCTAGCTATTTAGTAAGTGGGTTGCTAACACCTAAGATGAAGTTCTAAGAGAAAAAAAAAATTCTTCATGATGTTAGAAGTTATCAGTAGGATGACCCACATTTATATAATCTGTGCTCAGATCAAGTAATACGAAGATGTGCTGCAGAAGGAGCGAATGCCCACATACTGGAGTCATGTCATGCTGCAGCATATAGAGGACATTTTAGTGGTCACAGAAAAACTGCTAAAGTTCTGCAATCAGGTTATTACTGAGTCACTATTTTTAAAGATGCTTATGAATTTGTTAATTGTTGTGACAGGTGTCAAAGGACAGGGAACATAACTAGAAGATATGAAATGCCATTGACTAACATCTTGGAAGTGGAAGTTTTTTATGTATAGGGAATAGATTTCATGGGACCTTTTCTCTTATTCTTTGGGAATTTGTATATCCTTGTTCAGTGGATTATGTCTCCAAGTGGGTAGAGGCTGCAGCATTGCCTACCAATGATGCTAAAATAGTGGTGGTTTTCCTTCAAAAAAATACTTTTTTCCAGATTTGGCACTCCTAGAGCAATTATTAGTGACGAGGGTATATATTTTTACAATAAAGTATTTGCTTCAGCAATGGTAAAATATGGAGTCAGATACAAAGTAGCCACATCATATCACCCATAATCCAATGGTTAGGCTGAAGTGTCCAACAAAGAATTAAAAAGATCTTAGAGAAAATAGTGAACCCAACGAGAAAGGGTTGTTCTTTACACTTGCATGACTCTCTATGGGCCTACAGGACAACATATAAAACTTCACTTGGCATGTAACCTTACTGAATTGTTTATGGAAAGGCCTGTCATTTGCCACTAGAGCTAGAGCATAAAGCACACTAGGCATTGAAGAAATTAAATTAGGATATTCATGCTGTAGCAGAGCAAATAAAGCTTCAGCTTTGTGAGCTTGATGAATTACGACTATTTTCATATGAAAATGCAAGAATCTATATAGAGAGGACAAAACAATGGCACGACAAGCATATTCAGCATAGGCAATTCAACCCTGCTCAATTAGTGTTGCTCCTCAATACAAGATTAAAATTATTTCCAGGAAGCTCAAGTCACGATGGTCTGGCCCGTTTAAGCTGTTACAATTTTATCCTCATGAAGCTGTTGATCTTCTAGATGAATAAACAGGTCAAGAATTCAAAGTTGATGAACACAAGGTTAAGCATTACTTACATCCAGTAGCAGATTGTTAAAAGGAGGTGTTACTCCTTATAGAACCCATCTATTGAATAATGAAAAAAGGTTGGGCTGAAGGACCTTAAATCAAGCGCTCAATGGGGGGCAACCCATTGCGAAAACAGCCACTTAATACCAACTTTGATGTCCTTTGGTTTTGTTGACAAGCTCTCCCTCTTTACCATTTTAATTAATTTTGTTCTTCCATTCTAGCTATTAAAATTTATCTTTTAAAAAAATGAAAAAACATTATTGCATTCTTTACTTTTGCTATCATTTGATTTATTTAATTTTAATTTTAGAATTAATTTTAGTGTATGGGAAGTATATGTGACAATTAAATTCTATATTGACAAGTGAGGTTGTATGATGGCAGAGTGCAGAGGTGAGCCACGTGTTAGAGGCTTTCGCATCGAATATGTAATCGTTGCTGGAGTAAGCGAATGGTTGTTGCAGCAACCAATTTTACCATTATAGTAAATTAAAAGATGGAGCCTCTCACTTACCGTTGGAGATAAACCATGACTGATGGAAACATGGATATGGATAGAAATTGTGAATAAATCTCTGGAATTAATGCCTTAATTTTACTAGCCGATGTTTTTGGGATGCATATTCAATTTAAAATATTTTCTTCCCTCGTTTATCTCTAGTTACGTTATTTATCTTCAATTAAAGTCCACTATAAAAAGGAGTCACTGTGCTTAGTGCTCTACGACACTATTCCTCATCTCCTTCAAAAGTACAACTCTCCTAAGTCTTACCTTCTTCTTCTCATTTTACTCTCAAGAACATTAGCTTCCATTTGTTATTGCTATAGCAATGCCGAGGTATAAAAAAACAGCTAGCTGCCTCAAAAATCCATCACGCTTCCAGAGATACCACACCGATGAAAAATATGAGGAATTCATAGAGCCGCGTAAGATTTTGGAAGAAAAATGGTTTCAATTTCCAAAACCACTCACTCGAATTGTGTAAACTATTCACAATGCTACAACAAAGCGAGGAAGGTTAGAATTTTCCAACCACCCTCGTGATCCTGTGCTTGAAGTAGTCAAAGGGTTTTATTCCAATTTGGTAAGCCCCGATCAGCACAACATTTGGGTAAGAAACACACTTGTTCCATTAGACTCCCGCGTTATAAATGCTTTCTATAATTTACCTGCTAAACTTAATTATGAGTATGCCAAGTTGCGTGATAAATTGAACCCAAAAAATTGGAGCACTATTTTCATAACTCTTACAATAGAAGGGGCATTATGGGCTAAGAAGGAAAGGTGTGTAGTTAAAATGATAGATTTAGAACCTATTGCTAAGGTGTGGGTGAAATTTCTGAAATCTAAGCTTATGCCCACCACTCACACTACTGCGATTTCTCAAGAGAGGTTGGTCTTGTTATATGTTATTATTTAAGGACTTCCCATAGATGTGGGTAGCATCATCGCCAAGGAAATTCGAGATTGTACGGTTAAAACTCACCAAACTGCTGCCTTGCTATTTCTTTCACGCATCACCAGCATTTGTATAGTTTCCGGTATTTGTCTTGATGCAAGGGATGACCATGTCAAGAATGATGGTGCCTTTACGGCATGTACTATTGAGAGAGTTGCTGGTGAGAGTACTGGAACAACCACTGAACCAACTGTTGTAAAAGTAGCATGACGAGCTATTGGCTTAGAACAGACCATCCAGGCACTCAGCACCAATATCACTCAATGTGTGAAGTTCAACAGAGGGAAAACAATTGGTTTTAGAGTTATCTACAGCACCTGGACAAACAACTACACCAATTTGCTCTGTACATGAAATGCACTCATCGGGACTTTCCTGATTCACTGCTCCAGCAGTACAATTTTGACACCAACACCACATGTGTTCTAGTAGAAGCCAGTGAAAATGCCACTACTATAATGAACCAGCAAAAGAAGCTGCAACTGAACCACAAGCAGAGGTCGAATCAGAAGATACTGAACCATCTGACCCTCCTGAGGACGAAGGTGACAAGTCTGAGACTGATAGCTCACCATTAGAGGCAGGGGACAATTTTATAAAAAAAAAGTAAGGAACCAACCATCCCAACACAGCCTAAAACCAGAAAAAAGTACATTATTCAAGAAAAGGAGGAGGAAGATCTTGAAGAGAAACCGTCTATTCCAGTCCTTGTAGGCAAAGGAAAGGACAAGGGTAAAGCAAAAATAGTAACACCTCCAGCCTCTGATGATGAAATGGAGCAAGTTGATGCCAAGTTAGCTGCTGCAGCAGCCAGAGTTATGCCTACATCTGAACAAGCCAAGCAATTACTTGTGATCATTGCGGCCATTACTGCTAAGGGTCAAGCAGCTGATGTATCAACTCCAATTCCTCTACAATAAACTCCTAGCTAGTCTGTCTGCACTAATCCGTGACAATCCAATAAAAAAAAAGGCAGTACGTCTAAAGGCACTGCCACAGCAACCTTAGCCACAACCCCTCTCGCTAGCCCCATGACGAAAAGGACAAAGACATTGCCAGCTACTTCCCCACAAGCTTCACCAATGGATAAGTTGTGCAGTGCATACAAGAAGCGCCGATAGCACATCTTGTCATGTGTTGTACTCCCCACCATAGGGGATTATTCTTTCTTTACTAGTTCTTTTCTTATAAAAAAATTTTTTTTTTTCACTTCTGTTTGTCAATTTGTGTGCTATTTTCTAAGGTCCTCCATATCTCTGTCAATTTGTGTGTCTTTGTTCTGTATGCTTGTGAGGACACAACAACTCTCAATTTTGGGAGGGGATTGTGGTTCCAAATGCATGTGTTTATATTTTTGTTGTGCAAAGCTCTGTTATCTAATATTTGTGTATGGATTTGAAAACCTAATGAAGATAAATTGAGTGTTATTTAGTATTTATGAGAATGCCAAGTAGAAATAGTTATAGATGAAAGTGAAATTATGTCCATACACTTAAACTTTGGTTTAATTGTATAAGATTGCTAGAGCGAAGCCTAAGGAATAGAAAAGATCTTAAGTTTGGAGGGAGAAGCAAGTTGATTGACTATGATATTTATGAAAGAAAAGCTGCTCCAATGACTTAAGTTGCTGAGTAACCAGATATAAGTATGTACCCCAAATGCAGAATTGTGTTAAAGGTAGCGAGAGTTATAAACAATGTTGTAGCGAATAACGCTAATAAAAAAAAGTCCTCTTTCTAAGGCATTGAGTAGCCTGGTCTGTTCATAAGCCCCATATTTAGCTCTGAGTAAAAGATATCTCTAGATAAGAGTATACTGCAAATATTACTGCAGCAACTCTGATCTGGGCATGGTTTGAGTAATTAGGTATCATCATTACAAGTGATTGACATTCAAATAAAAATAAATGTTGCAGTGAGGACAGTGAGGAGGTTGATTACTCCCCAGTTTATCAATGTTAAAACCATCACAGTTTGAGTATGTGAAAGGATGCTACCCCATTTATGAATGAAGTGTTATCACTGCTGAAATTCATGCAATTCCTTGGTGATGTTATAGTATATCTGGAATTCAATCAAATAAAGCACACACACACTATGGACAGAAAGAAGCTTAAGTCTAGAACTTATTTCCTATGGTCATTATGTATGATTGGGATTGTGATCTGAAGATGGAAGAATCCTTGTAAATTTGATAAAAGAGCTAAAGTTGTGTGCATGATTACTTGCGGAAAGTGTTAGTATATATCATTACTTGAAGGCAAGTAATGGTTTAACTTTGGGGGTGTGATAACTCTAGGAAATGAGAGTTATTACATCAATTCTAGACTTGAATCAAGATCACTTAGAGAACAAATAAGGTATTTTTATTACATTTTGTATAAACATTTATTTTAGTTGAGTCTTAATAAGTATTTCTTAAATCAAAGTAATTTGTGCTAAAAGCAGGCGCATAATTGTAGGTTCTTAGAAAGTCTCAATTCATGAGGGGATGTTAAGACATTAGAGGAGAAAGAGGTGGAAAGAGGATGGCCACAAAAGGAGAAAAGCTCAATCGGGAATGATGTGTTGATGTTGCGGATGTTAGAGAAGCTCGTGCTATAGCGATTTGGGAGTAATGCGGGAGAAAACTTAAGCGTGGGTCAAAGCATGTTTCCTAATTTAACGCATGCACACTCATGGGCTTTCGTTTACCCTAATTTGTAATATAAAATGGAGGCGTGCACCATATAAAAAGGCAGCAACGGAATTATCATTAGAATAATTGCAAGGAAAAGAAGAAGGAGATCATAATCGAAGAAGTGTTGTTTCGGCAACATTGGAGAATCGTGCAAAATTATTTGTCTTTCATCGTGCTTAACTTATATTTCTCTTCTTCTTTTAATTATTTTGATGTATTCCTTGATCAACATATTTATGTTTATTTTTCTCCTTCAGAATATGAACTAAACATACTCGTAGTTGAGTGAAACAATCCAATAGGTTCTTGACTGTTCTTATATGTTGTTATGGCATTGTTGTAGTATTATAATATAATAGTTTCAGTTAAGATAGAGTAGCAAAAGGGCATGTCTTAGCGGATATTATTAGAGTATTACTTGATCTTAAATTGATTTTCCTGGATTAAGTTAACTTGATTCTCATAAGGACAATACTTGAAGTTAAGATTTGTGACACGCTAGATATAAATGTTCACCTTGTAGGGTGGAAAAGACTAAAGACCAGGAAAAGACTAAAGACCATAATACCATACCATAAGTAGATTAGCAATTGGTCATTGTTAATAGATTTAAGGGTATGAGACTTCCAATATGCGGCAGCTAAGGATGCAGATAAACTCTGTCCAGTACTGCAGTACTAGTCGTAACAACTGGAACTAACTTGATAAAAAACAATTAACCCCAAAGGAGAGTTTGATCATTCAACTACCATAATCTCAATTGAATTTTAGACACACTTAACCTAGTTATTTCATTACGGTATTGTTTTATTTAATTCTTATCTCAATCATTGATTACGATAGACAATACTTGACAATTGCTTGCTTCGGTTGTAAGTTGAGTTGTGCCATTGTGAGTGCTTTAGCATTTCGAGTAACATCAATCCCTGTGGAGACGATCTTGAATAGTTATCACTTTATTACTTGTTATGTATACTTGCACATTGGCATTGATAGTAATTGCTTATAAAAAGAATCAACAATGGTCCTAACTATTTCTTGAATAGACTTATTCATTCTTTCAACAACTTCATTTTATTGTGGAGTCCTAGTGATGAGTATTGATGCTTAATGCCAAAATCATTACAAAAATTCTCAAATGCATGATTTTCAAATTCTCCACCATGGTCACTTCTAACACAAGTAATAGAATAACCTTTTTCATTTTGAACATTTTTATAGAAAATTTTAAATGTATCAAAAGAATCATTCTTATTAGTTAAGAATAATACTCATGTACATCTAGAGTAATCATCCACAATCACAAATGCATAATATGCATAAATCATAGGTATAGAGAATGATATTGACATCACACTCAAGAAATATATGAGAAGGTGAGTGATAAGTCTAAATTTGGAACGCCACAAAAGTGTAAATTCTTGATAAGTTTACTAGTTCTTAAAAGAACCAAAGAAAGAATAATCTTTCAAATTCAAATAAAATTAATCTCTTAATTGTCATACATAGCAAGGTTACTGAGTTTAAATAGGCTAAAAGAAACCCAAAATACTAAAAATACAAATGGAAGCATTGGAACAACCTTCCATGGTTTGTCAAAGGGTACTTTAAAATTCTTCACCAACCTACCATTATTAATGTTATCATTGAAAAACATAATGTCAGGCCACCATCATCAATGGTAGGCTTACCTAACACATTGATAAACTTGACACAAAACAAAAAAATGAAGTTGAATAAGCAAAAGAGTCATTTGAATTCCCAAGCCTAAACAAGCTATAATAAATTGATCATAGCATCTTCTAGATAACTCCAAATCTAGATCTATAAAATGCATTGGAAAGCTAACTTAATTATTGTTCCAATGTTATATAGCTTGCACATTAACTCTGTCTCAACAATACCAAATTTATTCTAAATTTTCCCTTTCTACATTTGATCCAAATTCTGTATTTGGCTGCCCAATAGCTTGAACAATGCTCACAATACCTTGTCTTCTCTCCAAGCCCAATTCATTATATCTTGCATCTTGAATTGCATTTTCAATCCATATCTTCTCAATTAATCCATTTAATGCAGCTTGCATCTTTTTTGCTCTATCTCTTGTAATTGGGCCTCTATGAATTTGCAAAGGATCACTTGAAGCTTTATTGATATTCCCTTGATGGTTCTCCTCATTCCCCCTCTCTTCAAAAGGATTCATCCTTGAATCTTCACCTACATCGAAAGGAGAAAGATTAGAACATTAAAAGTATCACTTACATTGTACTCACTAGGAAGATCCAATTTGTAGCATTGTCATTGATCCGTGCAATCACTTCAAATGGACCATCTCCCCTTAGAAGCAACTTGGAACGCCTTTGTGCTAGGAACCTCTCCTTTCTCATATGCACCCACACCCAATCTCCAGGCTGAAAAACTACTTACTTATGTCCTTTGTTGGCTTCAGTAGCATATTGTTCAGTTTTCTTTTCTATGTGTTGTCGTGTTCTCTCATGTAATTGCTTGACAAATTTAGCTTTCTTTTTACCATCCATACTAGCACCCTCATCAATAGGTAAGGTAATAAATCTAAACGAGTTAATGGATTAAAACCATATACAATCTCAAACGGTGAAAATTTAGTAGTTCGATGGATAGTTCTATTGTAAGCAAATTCAAAATGTGGCAAACATTCTTCCCAAGTTTTCAAGTTCTTTTAAATAATGGCACGCAACAACGTAGACAAAGTTCTATTTACAACCTTAGTTTGTCCATCAGTTTGTGGATGACAAGTAGTAGAAGACAAAAGTTTAGTACCCAACTTAACCCACAAAGTTTTCCAAAGGTGGCTCAAGAACTTAGCGTCTCGATCTAAAACTATGCTTCTTGGTACTCCATGCAATCTAGCTATTTCCTTGAAAAATAAATTAGCTATGTTTGTTGCATCATCAATTTTGTGACTGGAATAAAATGTGCCATCTTTGAAAACCTATCAACAACAACAAAAACAGAATCTTTTCCACTTTTTGACCTAGGTAAACTCAAAATAAAGTCAATAGCAATATCAACTCAAGGTTCACTAGGTATGGGTAGAGGGTTATATAATCGATGGGGTAAAACTCTAGACTTAGCATGTTTACAAGTGATACACTTATCATATATTCTTTCAACATCACGTTTCATATGAGGCCCAAAGAAGTGTTCTTTTAAAACGTTTAAAGTCTTTGCAATGCCAAAATGTCCCACTAAACCACCCCCATGAGCTTCAAGCAAAGAACTATGAGGCACACACAATATATTTTCCCTAAATAAAAACCCATCATGCCTATAGAACTTACCAAATGCAACTTTCTCACAAGCATTAAACACATTAGCAAATCAGGATCAATAACATATAATTCTTTAATGTACTCAAATCCTAAAAACTTTGCATTTAATGTAGAGATAAGTGCAATCCTTCTATATAATGCATCAGCCACTACATTCTCCTCACCTTGTTTATATTTGATCACATAAGGAAATGGCTCAATAAATTCAACCCATTTGGCATGTCTCTTATGTAACTTACCTTGCCCTTTTAAATGCTTCAAGGACTCGTGATCAGTGTGTATAATAAACTCTTTAGGTAGAAGATAGTGTTGTCAAGTTTCTAATGTTTTCACCAATGCATACATCTCCTTGTCATATGTAGGCTAATTTAGGGTTGCTCCACTCAATTTCTCACTAAAATAAGCAATTGGACGCCCTTCTTGCATCAAAACGGCTCCAATACCTATACCTGAAGCATCACACTCAATTTCAAAAGTTTTAGCAAAATCGGGTAAAGCGAGTAATGATGCAGAAACCAATTTCTCCTTAATGAGATTAAATGCTCTTTCTTATTCACTACCCGACTTAAATCCCACATGTTTCTTCACAATTTCAGTTAATGGTGTAGCAAGGGTGCTAAAATCTTTCATAAATCTTCTATAAAAAAAATAGCCAAACCATGAAAACTTATTACCTCACTTACACTTTTAGGTGTAGGCCACTCTTTAATAGCATTTACCTTCTCTTCATCAACCTCAATTCCTTTAGCACTTACAACATAACCAAGAAAAACAATATGATTTGTACAAAAAGAACACTTCTTCAAATTAGCATATAACGTTTCCTTCTTGAAAACAGTCAATAGACTTTACAAATGTTCAATGTTTTCATCTAAGCCTTTTCTATAGATCAAAATATCATCAAAATAGAGAACTACGAATTTACCAATAAAAGCATGCAAAACATGGTTCGTTAACCTCATAAAAGTGCTAGGTGCATTAGATAACCCAAATGGCATTACTACCACTCATATAAACCATATTTTATTTTAAAGGCAGTTTTCCACTCATCTCCCTCTCTAATCCTAATCTGATGATATCCACTTTTAAGATCAATTTTACTAAATACACAAGAACCATGCAATTTATCAATGCTAGGAATAGGATGTCGATACTTTACAGTGATTTTATTAATTGCACAACAGCCAATGCACATTCTCCATGTGCCATCTTTTTTAGGCACTAGTAAAACTAGTATCGCACATGGACTCATGCTCTCCCTCACAAGTCCATTTGCCAAGAGTTCTTTAACTTGCCTTTAAAGCTCCTTTGTCTCCTCGGGGTTACTTCTATATGTGGGTCTATTAGGAATGGTAGCTCTAAGGATTAAGTCTATTTGATGCTCAATTCCCCTAATAGGTGGCAAACTGTTAGGGACTTCATTTGGAAACACATCATCAAAGTCCTACAAAAGAGTCGCAATAGCACTAGGCAAAGAAAAAATAAGATCATTAGCGTGTAAACAAGCCTCTTTGCACAAAAGTACAACAATAGGCTGTTTTGAAAAGAAAGCCCTCTTAGCCTCACTTTCTTTTACAAACAAGTTCACTTGTTGCCTCTCTTTTCTCTCAACAATATTTTTTTCTATCTTTTCACTTGTTTTTCTCTCAATCTCTCTTTCTTTTGTACTCTCATTTTCTTTTTTTGTATCACTCTCTTTTTGTATTGACATTTAATCCTCATGCACTTGCTTTGGTGTTAATGGTGCAAGAGTGAATGCTTTTTATTCATTATAAAATAATATCTATTTAAGTAACCATCATGTGTCACACGCCTATCATATTGCCAAGGTCACCCCGAAAGAATATGTCCAGCATGCATGGGTACTACATCACATAGAACTTCATCCTTGTATCTCCTAATAAAGAATGAGACCAGCACTTGTTTATTTACTTTAACTTCCCCACAATCATTCAGCCATTGTAGCTTATATGGCGTAGGATGTTTCAAAGTTTTCAAATTCAATTTTTCAACTGAACTAGTGCTAGCCAAATTAGTACAACTTCCACCATCAATTATCATACTATATATGTAACGCAACAAATTTCCATTATGGAAATTGGGCTTCCATTGATAATTATGGGTGGCTATAACCCTTATTAAGAAAGGGATAGTAATAATAAAATAGAGGTTATTTATGAGATAGTTTTGAAAAATGGTTATTTTTCCTTATTAAATAGGGTTTCTTTAGATTCCCTATAAATGTTTCTTTAAATTCCCTTGAAATACTTCTTTAGATTCCCTATAAATACATACTTTTCCCCATAAATACATACTTTTCCCCTTCCATAACCCTAAATTCGTGACTTTTATTCTTCTTCTCTGCTGCTCTCTACGCTCCCACTCAAATCTTAGGATTTAAACTTTTGTTTAGGAGAGAATTAAAGAGATGAGTAAGTTATTCTCCCTGCTCTCAACAGATTTTTAATCACTCTATCTAGGGTTTATATTGACGATTCTAAATGGTTATAGATCATAATGCAAGATTTAGAATATATTTAGGCATTGTTTAGGGTTTTGATTTATTATGAGTTAAAATTCTGAGAATCAGACCTGTACGGGTATGAATTAGAAAATCAGATTCTTAGAATAAGTTATTAATTGTCATATCTTGTATTGTTTAAGGAATTGAAGGCGATTGAGGCTCTTAGAAGCTTAGAGGTGTGTTAATTCAAAATTCATTTGTCGAGGTAAGTAACTTCAATCCTAGTATACTAGATATGTATGAGTATTTTGATATTATTATTATAAGTATAAACGTTTTTATACTACTTAAAGGATTAATTGATTTTGATAATAAAATTAGTTTTATGTAAATGTTCTAAAAGCTAAATTCTTTTTAACAAAATATTTTATAAATGTTTCTGAATACGTAAGTTATTTTGTTACATGCCTACTTTTATTATTTTATCTTAAAATATTATGCAAGCCTAAATTATTGTTATGGACATTTATGAAACTGATAAGAATGTTTTATGCCTATGCATAGTTTAATTATTTATGATTGTATGGGGGCCACCTCTTGAAGACCAAATCGTCGCAAAGTGCCACGTATAAGTCATTATGTTTTGGCTCACTGTCTGTAGCCATTTTGATTATGATTTTAATCGTATAATACGATATATGTATGTTCTGGACCAATACTGGGTTTCTATTTTGAGTGTGGACACGATATTCTGATTATGTTTCTGGCCGGGTCACCGGGACTATAGGTGACACTATGTGACATGAGCTAACCTTTTTGTTTTCTGTATACACATTATATGATTTACTTCATAAGTAAATATGCTTTTGGATATTCTGAATTATTAAAAATTTATGTTATGTTATCATGGTATATTATTTTATGAAATTTATGGGTTACAATTATGTTTTAAACAAAATAAGGTTTGCAATATTTTAGTATCGATAAGCATAGTGTGTTCGGAATGGTTTTACTTACCGAGTTGACGGCTCACCCCTCGTCATTACTTTTTGCAGATTAACTTTCTTTTGAGAGGTGTCCTTAGCTTTGGAGTTAGTAATTTTTCCGTTTCTGTTTTCCATTTGAATAAGAGGAGGAATAGACTTGTGTTTCTATTTAATTTTTCTATTATGAACTTGGAATTTGGAGTTTGAGACTTTTGTTATTATTTTTAAGTCCCCGAGAGAGATTATTTTGTATTAGACGTTTGGATATATGGTTTTATTTGATTAAGAATTGGAGGTATTTCAGTTTGAAACTTTTGAGTAAAGATTATGATTTATGAGTAACCTCCTTCTTCACATGCGCTGCACGTGTTAGATTTGAGGTGTGACAATATACCTTATCTTTGATGTGGTATTTAGTATAAAAGATATTATCATGTTGTATCTCTATATCTCTTTTTACTTGCACATTGAGAGCACGCCTAACAACCATCAATTTACAATCAACAGGATAATCTACACCATCATTAGCATCCTCCAAAGGTGGCATAGGATCATCATCTGATTCACTCTCGGTTTCAACATCTCCATCATCCCTCAAGATCATTACTCTCTTATTTGAGCATTGAGAAGCAATATGACCTGTCTCTAAACATTTAAAACACTTAATATCTCTATTTCTAGAGTGTTGGGAATCAGATTTAACTTTGCTTTGGTTGCCTCCCTCTTTATGATCCTTGAATGGCACAATCTTAGGCTTTGTAATAGCCTTTTCATCTTTGCTCTATTTTGACTTCCATGAGGAAGATGAACCCAAATTAGTTCTAGTGGAACCTTTCTTTTTCAATTGTCGTTCCAATTTCATGGCCATGAGAACCATGTCTTCAACCTCAACATAGTGCTGCAAGTCAACCACATTAGCAATATTTTGATTTAAACCATGTAAAAATATTGCCATAGTGGCCTTTCGTTCTTCTTTAATGTTGGCTCGAATCATGATGATTTCCATCTTCTTGTGGTAATCTTCACTACTTCTGGAACCTTGTGTAAGACTTTGAAGCCTTTGGTGCAACTCCCTATAATAATGACTAGGAACAAATCTCCTTATGATGGCCTTCATCACCTCCTAAGTGTTTATAGGCCTTTCACGATTTCTTTTCCTACTCAAAACAAGTTGATCCGACCAAATAACACCATAATTAGTAAATTCAACAGCAGCTAGTTTTACCTTTTTCTCCTCAGAGTAGTTGTGGTAATCAAATACTAGCTTCACCTTTTTTTCCACTCTAAATAAACTTTTAGATCATTTTTACCTTGAAAAGAAGGAATTTTTAGTTTGATACTCCCTAAATCATTATTTATACGTCTTGCCCTTCTATCATCTCTTCCACGCATGTCAACAGTGGCTTAGTCATCAAAATTATCTAAGTCATCAACATCTTCTTCTCCCATGGCAGCACGCCCTTGATTACCTTTTACATTAGGAGCTATTGGTTGGTGATCCCTTTGTAGATTGGCTATGACAATGTCCTGCCTCTCCATTTGTCATGGATCTCTCCAAACATCATATTCATGCGCTTAAATTATTGTTGCATGGCCTTGAGCATAATTGATTGGTCTATGGCTTCTTGATCTTTTGACATATTTGCGATCTGAAACGAATGTTTGCAAAAAGACCTCACAACACTCCCTCACGTGTTTCACTCAATTTGATGTCACTTAACTCTCGTGTTTAACACATAAATTGGCTTTTTCCCTCTAACAATCTCACAAACTTTTGCCTTTTACCACACTTAATTCTCTTTCAGTTCTTTATTAAACTAAATAAACACAATCAAGAAAACAACCCAAGTGGCACACCAAATATGACAATCCAGCATATTAACAAAGAAAAGAAATTAAGAGAACACAAAGAAAGAAAGGAAATTGAAGAAAGGAAAGCAAGCAAGTGAAGCAACACAATTGATATTGTGTGTAAACAATGTCAAGGAAAATGAATAACTAAAATTCAATTTGATGGAAGTAGAAATACTTGAATCCTTTTGTAATTTTTTTGTACTTTTTTTCCTCTTTTCTTTTATAATCAAAATAAATAAGACATTCAAACCTAATTAGAAACTAGCTCTGATGCCAAATGATACGAAATCCCACAATAAAACTTTGAAACTCACACTTAAATTGTAGTTTCAACTTCCCAAGAAAGTTTTAAACAGATTTATGACAAACAAAACCTTGACCTAATGCTTAAGGAAAGCATCAACCAAAGGTATAGATAATGATATTGATGCCACACCTTAGAAATAGATGAAAAAGTGAGTGATAAGTCTAAATTTGGAACGCCACAAGAATGCAAATTCTTGATAAGTTCATTAGTTCTCAAAAGAACCAAAGAAAGAATAATATTTCAAATTCAAATAACATTAATCTCTTAATTGTCATACATAGCAAGGTTGATGAGTTTAAATAGCATAAAGAAACCCAAGATCCTAAAAATACAAATGGAAACATTGGAACAACCCTCCAAGTATAGGTTGTCAAAGAGTTCTTTAAAAGCCTTCACCAACCCACCATTATTAATGTTAGCATTGACAAACATAATGCCAGCCCACCATCATCAATGGTAGACTTACCTAACATATTGATAAACTTGACACAAAACAAATAAATGAAGTTGAATAATGAAAGGAGTTGTTTGAATTTCCAAGCTTGAACAAGCTGTAATAAATTGATCATAATGTCTTCTAGAGAACTCCAAAATTAGCTCTGTAAAGTGCATTGAAAAGCTAACTTAATTATCTTTCCAATGGTATGTAGGTTACACATTAATTCTTTCTCAATAAATGCCAGATTTATTTCAAATTGTTCCTTTTTGCATTTGATCCAAATTGTGTATTTGGCTGCCCAATAGCTTGAATAATGCCCACAATGCCTTGTCTTCTCTCCAATCCCAATTCATGATGTCTTGCATCTTGAATTATATTTTCAATCCATGTTTTCTCAATTAATCCATTTAATGCAGTTTGCATCTTTTTGCTCTAGCTCTTGTAATTGGGCCTTCATGAATGTGCAAAGGATCATTTGAAGCTTTAATGGTATTCCCTTAATGGTTCTCATCAAAATCCATACTTGCATGACCTACTCTTCTATGCCATAACCAACCATCATCATGCAATGCAGAGAAACATTTATCATTTATAGATGCACAATCTATATTAATGGTATAGACATTAATACATCTATTTTCTACAAACAAAACCTTGCCATCACATGCATTCTTAAAAACACATTTTGATTCATCAAAGATAACTCTTTATCCTTTATCACATAATTGACTAATATTAAGGAAGTTGTGTTTACGTTTTCGACTAAACACGCATTTTCAATAAGAGTAAAGGATACATTACCGACATTGCCAATACCAATGCTTTTTCCTTTTGAATTATCTCCAAACGATACATCTCCACCATTTTTAATCTTGGTAAAATTTGAAAACTAAGAATAATTCCCTATCATGTGTCTTGAATAACCACTATACAAGTACCACTTATTCTTCTTCTTCTTCAAGCCCTATAGAGAAAGTCTCAAGTTTTATTACCCAAACCTTTTTGGGTTCTTGAGAGTTAGCAATGGTTCCTTTTGGAACAAAAACACATTTCATACCATAATATGCATTTCTCTTCACATTTATTTTTCATATGACCATCTTGATTACAATAATGACATACAACTTGATTGTTAATAGATGTATTCTTCACAAAGTAGTTCTTATAATACTTTTGATTCAAAGTTAGGTTTATAGCCAAGTCCTCCTTTATCAAACACACATTTTTGTAAATTAAGCAAATTATCCAATATCTTTTGCCCACTTGTAAATCTTAAAACAATCTCATTTAATTTATTGTTATTCTTCTTAAGCATTTCATTTTCATTTTCAAGTTATCTATGTGTGATTCTAGATGCTCATGTGAAGTACTAGGTTTTTCATTTGATAATGCAACTTTGTCATGCAATGCTTTATCTCTAATTCTAGGCATGTAATCTTTGCACTTAGAGATTCATTTTCATCTTTGAGCTCAAACATTTTCTTTTTAAGACATACATTCTTTTTACCAATTTTTATCCATTCATCATGCAATTCTTTGAAAGCATAATGTAACTCATCATATGTAGGAAGATCATTTACCTCATCAAGTTCATCACATAATTTTTCCCCAAAAGCTGTGAGAGCTAAATTTTTCATCTCTTGCTGCTCTTTACCATCGCTTGTTTCCTCATCATTATCATCCCATGTGGCCACCATAGTAAGTAATTGTCTCTTTCTTCTCCTTTTTATTTTCGAAGTTTCTGAATTTTCCCTGTTCATTATTCATCTTGTAAAACTTTCTAAATCTTCTAGCCAATATAGCCAACTCCTCATCATCAAGCTTACTTTCTTCATCACTCTCATGTTTCGAGGCTTTGAGAGCAATACTTTTCTTTTTTTCCTCATGTCTTTTTTCTACTGCCAAATCTTCTTTATATGAAATGAGAGAACCAATTAAATTATCAATAGGTAAGATATTTAAATCTTTGGTTTCCTTAATGGCATTCCTTTTTGTCTCAATTCCTTAGGTAGCGACCTAATGAATTTTTTAACTTTCTCGCTATTTGAAAAGGTCTTTCCTAGGACTCCTTGAGTGTTAACATAAATATTTCTTTAATATTGATTTTGATGATAACAAACTTCATTAAGATTGATTTAAAAGCTTAAATTATTCTTTCATATAGTTTTCATACTATAAAGGCTTTATATTCAATAAAAAGTAACTTTTTTATCTTCATGTTAATTATTTAAATTCAAAACGTTTCAAGAACTTCGAAATTAGAAAATATTGCTTAAAATTCTGAAAATGGAGTTATTTGACAAGTATTATAAAGTTTTGGGTTATAATATAATTCTATAAAATTTTGGTGCCAAATTATAAATTTGTAAAATAGTTCACTGTAGCAAACGGCGAACCGACATCTTAATAACGACTAGCTGACATCGAATAGAATTGAAGAGTAGCCTATGGACACTAATGGAGATCCGACATCTTGAAAACGACGATCCGATAATTTAAATATTCATCCCAGCGGTCATATTGACCAGTCAAAACGACGATCCGACATCTAGTTAACGCCAATCCGACAGTGAGCAGAAAGTCAATAATGACTAGTTTTCAGCTCCAACTATAAATAAGCTCAATCAAATTCAAACTTCAATGATTCAAACATCTTTATGCAAATTATTAAACATACAACTTTCATTGAGCCTTAAATTCTTATATTCATTTCATTTACTCACACTTTAGATTTTCATTTGTAATTAAACACATTGTGAAAAAGAGAGATTTATTTTTGTAATATTTTTGAAAACCAAATTAAGAGGTTGTAAGTGTTGGGATACACTTGGGATAAGAGATTTGGGATATTCTCTTTGTAAGAGCGGTTAAAGCCTTGGAGGCTTGCTTAGTAAAATCCTTAAGCCCGGTGAGCTAGGAGGCGTGGACGTAGGCACGGTTAACTGAACCATGTAAAAATCACATGTTTAATTTCTCTTCCCTTACTCTTTTACTATCTTGCTTAATTAATTTTTTTATTTCATTAAGGCAATAGATTAAATTATTGTGTGGTTTAACCCAATTCACCCCCCTCTTGAGTTGCATAGGTAGTATTTCATTTGGTATCAGAGTTTTGTTCTCATGTTAGGGCTTAATCGTCTAAAGTAAAAGATCCTTGGCAACCCAAAATGACTTTACCATTAGAGAAGGTTAATCCACAACTAGGCCACCATTCCTTGACCGTAATGACTACCCATATAAGAAAAATAGAATGAGAATTTATTTACAAGCCTTAGATTACGAAATTTGGGAAGTTATTTGTGATGGCCTATTCATGCCTATGATTAAAAATGAAGTAGGAGATGATATTCCTAAATCATCAAGTCAATGGAGTGAGATAGAAAAGAAAACAAAATGTCTTTAAACTCCAAGTCAATGAATGATTTATTTTGTACTCTAGATAAGAAAGAATTTCATAGAGTATCTAGTTGTGAGAGTGTTCAAGAAATATGGAATAAACTTGAAGTTGTCTATAAAAGGACAAATCAAGTTAAAGAGTCTAAAATTAATAGATACACTTGTCCATACGAATTATTCCAAATGGAACAAAATGAAATTGTGTATTCTATGTATACACGATTCACGAACATAGTAAACACCCTAAGAGCCCTAGAAAAGATATAAGAGAATTATAATTGAGGAAGTCAAAGATTTAAACTCCTTACCTATTAATGATTTAATTGGCTCTCTTATCTCTTATAAAGAGACTTGGCAACGGAAAAAGGAAATGAGGAGAAAAAGAAAAGTATTACTCTCAAAGCCTCAAACTATGAGAGTGATGGGGAAAGTGAACCGGATGATGAGGAGTTGGCTATGTTAGCAAGGATGTTCAAAAAAAATTTCAAGAAAACTGATAAGCGAAGAAAATTTAGAAACCTCAAAAACTAAAAGGAGAAAAAAGAGGTAATCATATGATATGAATGTAAAAAGGCCGGCCATATAAGATCGGAATGCCCTCTTCTCAACAAACTCAAGTAGAAAGCCATGGTTACTACTTGGGATGATAGCGATGAAGATTCAAGTGATGAAGAAGAATCGCAAGAAGAATCGCAAGAAGAATCAAACCTAGCACTTATGACAGTAGGAGATGATGGTGATTTCAATGAGGTAAGTGATCCTACCTATGATGAATTGTATGATACTTTTAAAGAATTACCGATGAGTTGATGAAAATTGGTAAAAAGAATGCATGCCTTAAAAAGAAAATGCTAGAACTTACAAATGAAAAGGATGCCCTCGAAAAATGCAATAATAAGAAGATAAAAATTAGAATTGAGAATAAAATGTTGCATGATAATATTGCATCTCCTAAAGGCAAACAAAGTACTTCACATGAGCATGAAAAATCACATGTAGATGAAGTGATGAAAGAGAATGAAGTGCTAAAAAGAAGAATAATGAACTAAATGAAATTGTGCTAAAATTTACAAATGGGCAAAAGATGTTGGATAACTTGCTTAATTCCCAAAAATGTGTATTTGATAAAGGAGGACTTGACTATAAGCCTAATTTGAAACAAAAGTATTATAAAAACTATTTTTTTGAAGAGTACATCTATTAACAATCAAGTTGTATTTGTAATCAAGATGGTCATATGAAAAATAGATGTCTAGTGAAAAGAAATGTATATTATGGTGGAAAATGTATTTGGATTCCAAAAAGAATCATTGCTAACATTCAAGGACCCAAAAAGTTTTGGGTACTTAAGACTTGAGATTTTCTCCACATGGCTTGAAGAAGAAGAAAAATAAATGGTACTTGAATAGTGGTTGTTCAAGGTATATAACACTATGCATAGTTTTCAAGTTTCACCAAAATCGAAAATGGTGGAGATATTTGTTTTGGAGACAATTTAAAGGGAAAGATTCTCAGAATTGGAAATGTCAGTAAAAGTTCGTCAACCCTAATTGAGAATGTATGTTTAGTTGAAAAATTAAAACACAACTTGATTAGTATTAGTCAATTGTGTGACAAAGGTTATAAAGTTACTTTTGATAAATCTAGATGTATTTTTGAGAATGCATGTGATATCAAGATTTTATTTATTGGAAATAGATGTGGTAATGTTTATACCATTGACATAGAATGTGCATCTACTAATGATAAATGTTTTTTGACATTGCATGATCATGGTTGGTTATGGCATAGAAGACTAGGACATGCAAGCATGGATTTAATTTCAAAGATTTCCAAAAATGATTTAGTTAAAGGTCTTCCAAAAATCGATTTTCAAAAAGATAAAAATTGTAAGCATATCAATTTGGTAAACAAATCAAAACCTTTTTTTAAAAGAAAAAATCATATTTCTACTTCAAAAATGCTTCAATTACTTCATATAAATTTATTTGGACCATCAAGGTATGCTAGCTTGAGTGGAAAATATTACGCTTTTGTAATTGTTCATGATTTTTCAAGATACACATGGGTATTATTCTTAGCTAATAAGGATGATGCTCTTGATGCTTTTAAAGTGCTTTATAAGAAAATTCAAAATGAAAAAGGGTATGGTATTGCATACATTAGAAGTGATCATGGAGGAGAGTTTGAAAACTATGCATTTGAAACCTTTTACACTAATCTATGCATTGTGCATCAATTTTCATCACCTAGAACTCAACATCAAAATGGAGTTGTTGAGAGAAAGAATAGATCCATTCAAGAAATTGCTAGGACCATGTTAAATAAAAATTCTTTGCCTAAGTATTTTTGGACTGAGACCGTTAACACCACCTGTTATGTTTTAAATCGTGTGTTGATTAGATCTTGTCTTAATAAAACTCCATTTGAGCTTTGGAAAGATCGAAAACCCAACATTAGTTATTTTAAAGTGTTTGGATGCAAATGTTTTATTTTGAACACAAAAGATAATCTTGGCAAATTTGATTCAAAATCTGATGTTGGCATTTTTCTTGGATATTCAAACTCATGCAAAGCTTATAGAGTTTATAACAAAATAACTATAGTTGTAGAAGAATCTATGCATGTTACGTTTGATGAATCTAACCCCTTATCTATGCAGAAAGTTATTGTTGATAGTAATGCAGATGAAGAATTACAAAAAGAATCATCAAAAGATAACTAAAAGGATGCAGCTCATGGGAAACAAGATAAGCAGCATGAAAAAACAAATGTAGAGCAAAATAAAGGTACTTCTTAATCACTCCCCAAGAGGTGGAGGTATGTTTCTTCTCATCCTACGGACTTGATTTTAGGAAACCCCTCAAGTAAACAACTAGATCATCATTTAGAAATATTTGTGAGCATACTGCATTCATATCTCAAATTGAACCAAAATCCTTTATGGATGTGGAAAATGATAAATCTTGCATTATGACAATGCAAGATGAGTTAAATCAATTTGAGAGAAACAGTGTGTGGGAATTAGTTCCTACACCATAACATCAATCCATTATAGACACTAAATAGGTATTTAGAAATAAAATGGATAAATCTGGTGTGGTTGTAAGGAATAAAGCTAGACTAGTAGCTCAAGGTTACAACCAAGAAGAGGGAATTGATTTTAATGAAACATTTGCACCCGTAGCTAGACTAGAATCCATTAGGATACTATTAGCATTTGCATGTCATAAAGATTTTATTTTATTTCAAATGGATGTCAAAATTGCATTCTTAAATGGACATATTATGGAGGAAGTTTATGTGAAACAACCCTCTCGTTTTGAAAATGAAAAATTTCCAAATCATGTTTATAAGTTTTCAAAAGTGTTATATAAATTAAAGAAAGCACATAGAGCATGGTATGCTAGGCTTAAGAATTTCTTATTGGATAACGGTTTTTCAAATTTATGTTGATGATATTATTTTTGTTCTACTAATGAATTGTTGTATAAAGAATTTTCATCTTTTATGAGTAAAGAATTTGAAATGAGTATGATGGGAGAGTTGAAGTACTTTCTTAGGCTGTAAATAAAACAAAATGAAGAAGGAATTTTCATAAATCAAGCCAAGTATGTGAAAGACCTACTCAAACAATTTGGCACTGATGATTCAAGACCAAAAGCACTCCAATGAGCACAACAACTAAGCTTGACAAAGATGAAAAAGACAAAGAAGTAGATATCAAAATGTATCGAGGTATGATCAGATCTTTACTTTACTTAACCGCAAGTAAACCCAATATCATGTTTAATGTATATTTGTGTACAAGATTTCAATCATGTCCTAAGAAATCTTATTGATTTGCTGCAAAAAGAATTTTTCGTTATTTAAGTGGAACCATAGATCTTGGCCTTTGGTATCCTAAAGAAACTCATATAGATTTAACATGTTATTAAGATGCGAATTTTGCTGGATACAAAGTTGATAGGAAAAGCACTAGTGGAACTTGCCATTACTAGGCCATTCACTTGTTTCATGGTTTAGTAAGAAACAAAATTATGTTGCACTCTCAACCACCGAGGCTGAATATATCGCCGCCAGGAGTTGTTGTGCACGAGTACTTTGGATGAACCAAACACTTAGTGATTATGGCATAAATCTTGAACAAATTCCCATTGAGTGTGATAATACTAGTGCCATAAATCTTTCAAAGAATCCCACTCAGCACTCTAAAACCAAGCATATAAAAATTAAACATCATTTCTTGAGAGATCATGTTCAAAAGGGAGATATTGCATTAGAGTTTATTTCTATGAAAAAGCTTGGCGATATTTTTACAAAACCTCTTTGCGAAAAACAACTTTAAAAAATTTAGCATGAACTTGGGATGATGAAATTTTCACATTAACATCTCTATTCATGTTATTGAGACTATTAAAATTGATTGATTTATGATTTAACGATTTAATATCTATAGAATGCTTAATCATGACATACAAGTTGAATGTGTGTATTGTTGAATATGTGTATAAATTAATTGCTGAAATACATATATGTTCATGAATTATGCATTAGACTGGCCCTTAAAATGTTTTTAGATCAATAAAATGATCTTGGAATATATTATTTGTTGGCCAAATATCAATATACATGTACGAAATCATAAGTTGTAGAAAACAGATTATCGTTATCACTATAAATGGCTAACCATTTTGGGGAAAAAACGTTGGCCAGCTTTCTTGACACTGTCAATCTGCCGATATCTCAGATAATGACTTGCCATTTGAAAGAAAAATTCTAACAAGCTCTTTGAATGCTATCGACTCATCGATAGTTCACTAATGGCTCGCCGTTTGCAAGAAAAATTTTAGGAAGCTCCCTAGACATTGTCGGTTCACCAATATCTCTATAACGGCTTTTCGTTATCCTGCGATAAGTGCATATTGGCCCATCTTCTTCCTTATTTCGTTTTACCCTTAACTATTTTTCTCTCTCAATCTGTGACTGTACCTGTGTCTTTATCTCAAATCCATCATTTTTCTTGTCATTTTTCACCAAATTGAAGCATTACAAACCATTCATATCTTCTTTAGAACCTTTATAACCGATTAAAACTTGTTTTTGATTAAAAAATTTTAAAATCCTAAAACTAAAACCCTAGAACCAACTTCATTGTTCTTGCCATTTTCAACCAAAATTTTGTCCATTTTCGGTCAAATCTCAACTTCCAATCACACTCTAGACTCTCTAATCTCTTTTCTGCCAATTTCTTTTCTCCCAAAACTATCAATAGTTGTAAGACCACCATCATAGAGGTGTGCCCGAACCAAGCACACTGCCCCGCATAATTCTAGTCCCTCAGGCCTCCCTCTCAGGACTTCAAGAGTCTTTATTTTCCTAATGCTCACTTTGCTCAACGATTTCATGAAAAATTCATGGGAAAATAGGTAACTCCCTCTTTTTTTCTTGACATTGAAGAGTTTTCAGATATTACAATTTTTGGTCACAATATTACTCACATGCTTAGTCATTGGAATGAGGCTTTAAGTATAGAAGAGAATGTTTATGAAAACCTTGTACGAGTATTTTACTCTAATATGGAACTCTCCAATTGCATAGGTATAGAAGATGAGTGTTGTTATGCATAACTTTAGTAGAATTAGAATGAAAAAGAAAATTATAACAATTGTTCTTCCCAGAAAGTTCAAATTATTACTTTCTTAGGAGGAGTTTGTATTGAGTTTGATGAGGTAGACTTATGTAGTATACTTGGGATTCAATAAGGAGGTTTCGACATTTACGTAACTAGGAAAGAGCTTGATTTTAATGATTTCCGTTATGTGGATGGCGTACAAAATATTTTTAGGTGTCGGGATCTTTCCGATGACCTCTGCTCTTTGTCCTTTACGTCTCAACATCTTCCATTCTAGGTTCGCATACTTCATTACATAATGCAGCACATCATTACTACTAGACAAGGTCATAGTGATGAAATAACTCGACTTGAGGTTGGGTTATTAGATTTCCTTATCCGTGGACGACATGTGAGCCTATTTTACACTATTCTACGTCATATGTTATCGACACCTACTGTGACCAATCAGTCTCTTCCTTATGGTAGCACCCTTGTTAGGATTTTGAGGTATTTTCATGTACCTCTTAGAGAGATTATTTCTACGATCGGATTTTTTAAGAAACGTGGGAAGTGGGTGAAGGCACAATCCTCTAAGAATGAAGACACTTTGGTTGCTCCAAAGGATGATCAAATGCTCAATGACATTTATTCTGAGGGTGAGTTACTTGACTTTCGCCTTGAAGCTAAACCTCATGCCTCTCGCCGAGCAGCAGTAGCCCCTCTTAGGATGAGGAGCCAGTCGAGCCAGCTATGCCTCCTGCAACATCTTTAGCTTCTGATGCTCTCACCAGCAACTCCTTGACAAAGTGAATGCACTTTCCCAGCAGCAACAGTTGCTCCAATCTCGATTTGAGTCTTTTCAGCAGCAGTTTTTAGACCAGCAGATGGAGCTACTTGCTGGACAACAATGTATCCTTAGTCATCTTAGTTATGATCTCGACAATTCCTCTTCACAGCCCCCATCTTAGTTTTCTGCACCTATGCATTTCACACAAACATTACTCATCTCATGTAGTTGTTATGATACTATTTGGTTTTTTTTATTGTGCTTGTGATGTGTTTATGATAATTTTGTTGGATACGTGGACTTTGTTTATGATTGAGTTGATTTTGATGACATGTTTGGATGTTGCTTATGATAATTTTGAAATTTTTGGTATAGAGGTTAGTTGCAAAATTGGAGTTTATGTGGGAGTGTTTTGTTACTACTTTGTTTTTGAGGATATGCTCATTTTTAAAGAGAGATTCTGTCGAAAGTGTTTTTCTGACATGAGTAATCTCTAAACTTCTCTTTTTTAATCTTTCTGCGCTTATTTCTTTTTTATGATAAAGGGGGAGATAATTTATATATAATATGTTGAATAATTTTCTTTTTATTATTTTTTTGTGTGGTTAAAAATTGATGGGCACATATTTAAGGGGAGCTAAATTTTACAAATATTTTTACTTGGCGGGAGCCCATAGTTAGAGGGAGCAAAATTGCACAAGCATTTTCTTGAAAAGTTTGTCATCATCGAAGAGGGGGAGATTGTTAACATAAATATTTCTTTAACATTGATTTTGATGATAACAAACTAGATTAAGATCGATTTAAAAGCTCAAATTATTCTTTCACATAGTTTTCATACTACAAAGGCTTTATATTCAATAAAATATAACTTTATGACCTTCCTGTTAATGTTTTAAATTGAAAAAGTTTTGAGAACTTTGAAATTAGCAAATATTGCTTAAAATTCTGGAAATGGACTTATTTGACAAGTTTTATAAAGTTTTTGATCGTCGTATAATTCTATAAAGTTTTGGGGCCAAACTATAAATTTAAAAAATAGTTCATTGTAGCAGTCATTGTAGCAAACGGCTAACCGACATTTTGATAATGGCTAGCCGACATCGACCATATTTAAAGAGTAGCCTCTGAACACTAACGGCGATTCGACATCTTAAAAACGACGATCTGACAGTTTGAAAATTTTGCCCAACGGTCATATTGATTAGTCAAAACAATAATCCAATATCTAGTTAACGGCAATCCGACAGTGAGTAGAAAGTCAATAACGGCTAGTTTTCAACTCCAACTATAAATAAGCTCAATCAAATTCAAAATTCAACGATTCCAACAATTATCTTTGAGCAAATTATTGAGCATACAACTTTCATTGAGCTCCAAATTCTTGTATTCATTTCACTTACTCACACTTTAGATTTTCATTTGTAATCAAACATATTGTGTGAGAGAGATTACTTTTTTTTAATATTTTTGAAAATCAAATTGAGAGTTTGTAAGTGTTGGGATACACTTGGAATAAGAGATTAGGGATAATCTCTTTGTGAAAAGGTTTATTGACATCCTAGAAGTTAATTGTAAGAGCGGTTGAAGCCTTGGAGGCTTTCTTTGTGGAATCCTCAAGCCCGGTGAGCTTAGAGGCGTGGACGCAGGCACGGTTAGCTGAATCACGTAAAAATCACGTGTTTGATTTCTCTTCCCTTACTCTTTTATTATCTTGCTTGATTAAATTTATTATTTTTTAATTTCATTAAGGCAATAGATTAAATTGTTATGTGGTTTGCTTAGCTTAATTTTTAATAACCCAATTTAGCCCCTCTTAGGTTGCTTAGATAGTATTACATAGATTGTTCACCATGTCTGTAAATCTAGTATACATAGAATACACATTCTTATTTGTTCTATTTGGAACAATTCATATTGTTAAGTGTACCTACTAATTTTAGACTCTTTCACTTGATTCGTGCCTTCATAAAAAACTTCAAGTTTGTGCCAAATTTCAGTAACACTTTCACAACTACATACTCTATGAAACTTTTTCTTATCTAGTGCACAAAATAAGACGTTCATAGGTTTGGAATTTAGAGAAGCGTTTCTCTTTTCCAATTCGTCCCATTCCCCCGAAGGTTTGGCAATATCTTCCCTGACTTCATTTTTAGTCAGAGGCATAAAAAGACCATCGTTAACGATTTCCTAAATTTCGTAATCTAAAGATTGCGAGTAAATTCTCATCTTAGTTTTCCAATACGGGTAATCGTTTCTATCAAAATATGGTGGTCTAGTGGTAGATTGTCCTTTCCTAAATGTGGAATCATTTTGAGTTGTCATTTATCTTTAACTTTAGACGGTTAAGTCTAAATAAGAGCATCTCGCTCTGATACTAAATGAAATACAAGTTATGCAACCCAAGAGGAGGAGTGAATTAGTATTTTAATACTTATCTTAATCAAACAAAACACCAATCCAATCTAATGCCTTAATAACCTTAATAAAATTTGAAAACAATAAATTCATTGAAAGGACAATAATAAATGAGTAGGGAAAGAGAAAACAAACTCAAGGATCTTTACGTGGTTCGACAATCCTCGCCTACATCCACACTTCCAAGCAACCCAAACTTGAGGATTTCACTATCAAAGCCTTATAAGGTTTCAAATGCTTACAATTGACTTCCAAGGTGTCAATGAACCTTTACAACAAAGAGATTATCTCCAAATCTCTGCACACGAGTGTCTCACACACTTAAACACTCATAAATTGAAAGAACAAAAATGATTCAATATATAATGATTTGCGAAATAAAAGCTCAATATATGTTGTGTACTTTTTGTTTTTGCTTGTAAGAGAGCTTGAAAATGAATTTGATTTGAGTTTACATAGTTTGAGCCTCAAAACTAGTCATTGTGTATTTTCTTATAATAACCGGTTTGCCGCTTTCGGAATCAGGTTAGCCGCTTTTATGTTATCGTTATAACAAAAATTTGAATTTTAGAACATCCAGTATGTCGTTTTTGAAATTTAGATAGTCGCTTTCATTCCAGCAAGCTACTGCCCAAACTCCAGTCTTCCGCTTGTCAAATTCGATTAGCCGCTTGCTACAATAACTGCTATGGTGAAATATTTTCTAAAATTATAGTTGGGCCCTAAAACTTTATATAATTATACTATGACCCAAAATGTTATAAAAATTTTCAAATAGGTCCAATTTCAGATTTTGTAAATAATACTTTGTTAATCCCAAAATTTTTTGAAATTATGATATGGCGCAAAATATGTGAAATTATAGAATAGCCTAAAATATTTAAATATTTTCAATTAGGTCTAAATCCGAAATTCAAAATAATATTTATTAAAATCTAAGATGGCAAAATCCTTTCACTTTATTACATATCTTGAAAAACACTCTAATAACATAAGAATAATTTTCTTATTATAAAAGAACAATGTGTAAATATTTATTTATCCAAAATATGTGGTTTGTTATCAACAAAATCAATATTTATAACCCTACAGGTTAACAATTTCAAAGAAGAATGAAATACCACTATCTAATATTCTTAAAGTATAATTATTTGATGTCTGAGGAATTGACTTCATTGGTCCATTTCCATCTTCCTTCAAGAATAAATATATTATGGTAGCTATTGATTATGTTTCTAAGTGGGTTGAAATTATTGATTTGCCTTCTAATGGTGCTCAGGTTCTTGTGAATTTTTTGAAGAAATCTATTTTCACATGATTTGGCACTCTAAGAGCAATTATAAGTCATGGTGGAAACATTTTTTCAATGAAGATTATGAATTTTGACATGCAAGCAGCAGGAGAAAAGAGATTGTTGCAACTTAATGAAATGGATGAATTTCGCAATGAAGCTTATGAGAATACTTGAATCTATAAAGCCCACACTAAACATTTGCATGAAAAACATACACTCATACGTGAATTTTAGGTTAGTCAAAAGGTTTTATTATGTAATTCTCAACTTCGACTCTTCCCAGGCAAGTTGCGATCCTATTGGTCTGGTTCTTTTACAATAACACAAGTCTTTCAGTCTGGCATGAAAGAAGTTTCACATTATACAAAGGGCACATTCAGGTTAATGGTTATCGATTAAAGCCCTATCTAGATGATGCATTTGATAAGCAAAAGATAGCTATTGAGTTGTCTAGTCCTGAATGACGACCAAAAACAATCAAGCTAATAACTATAAATTAAGTGCTTCTTGGGAGGCAATCCAAGCTTCATAAACTTTATTATTGTCATATTTATGTTTCATTATTTCTTTCGTCTTTTCTTTTACTTAGTTTATTTGTTTTATCTTGGTTTTTGCACAAGTTTTGGGGTCAATGAACATAAACGTTTCACATGCCTTTTCAACGACTCGACTGCAAGGTTAAATACTCAAGTGCAAAACCGGGGCAGTTTCTTTTCTTTTTCTTGTTCTTTACATTGAAGATGATGCTTATTTTAAGTTTGGGGGTGGGAATATTTGCTTTCATTTTTTTAAAAAGGATAAAAAGATTAAAAAGGAGATAAAAAAAAAGTGATGCCTATGATGAGTTTATAGTTGAAAATGAATATGGTTATTAGAAATGGATGAATATTGTTTTAATTTATACTTGATTCTTGTGTTAATTTTGTCTTGATTGCGATTCTTTAAATATCTTGCGCACTTATATTGAAAACTTATTTGATTTTTTTTTGGGAAATAATGTCAATTTAAACACCAAATGAATCAATGATTTACCAGAATTTTGCTAATTTCTTTCATAATTTTGACTTGAGATTTGAGATTGATACAGTCTAAGTTGAGAATTTTATATTGAGTAAATGACTATTTACCTTGATTCTACATTTTTTAAGTTTACCCATGCACCATAGTCAAAAATAGCTATCTATAACCCTTAAGAGTGAAGTTATCCTTGATTATTTTTGGCCTATGTACCACCAATATCTAGAGGATAATCTATCATGAGAAGTAGGCTACCTTAAGGGGTAGAGTGAAAGCTCCTGACTATGGATATATTTTAAAAAAAAGCATGTGCTTCAAGAAAAATCAAATGAAAATGAAAATTTATGCTTGTGGAATTAAAAAAAAAAAGATCAAGATGATGAGATTAGCTTGACCTATTCTGTTTATTATTCAATACAAGGGCTGTTGATATTGAAAATTTTGAGAATGAGTTTTGATTGAATTGATTAACACACAACATAAGGATCCAATGTGAGATGAGGCTGACTATTGAATTAAAGTTAGAACTCTGCCAATATTTTAAATTTTCTTTTAGCTATATACTTTATGCAATCTTTGAGGCATTTTTTATGATGTTTGTGGCTATGATTGTTGTGCAAATTTTATTGAGCTCACAAGTGCACGAATCTATTGTAGAATAGATCAATAGTGACGAGTGTCAATCCCACGAGGAGATGATTTTAATTGTGTGCAGAATTAATTTTTCTAAATGGGTGGTTGAAATTATGATAAAGATGATTTGGAATATCCTAAAATTTAAATTGAAATAGCATAATTAAATTAAAGTGGAAACTATAATAATTGAAGCACTTGGATATCTGGATCCGCATCAACATGTACCATATGCTAAATATTCCTTATTAGTGCCAATTAAATTATGAGGGAGGAATTCACACCTTATGAACCACACTCTAATCAATATGGTGCTAAGGGCTTATCGTGCCAAATAATAATAACCTTGTACTAGGGAGCCGGTGAAATTAGGGCAGTATCTAGACAAGATTATTATTATTTGTCAACGAAAAAGTCAAAACATCCACAATGATTATTGGGGAAGAGAAAGTAAATTTGCCAAATAAAGCCCATGGCACATGTTGAGAATTTACCTTCAACCCAAGTTTGAAAGAAAATTAACTACTCATAATTGAACTAAGGGTAAAATGGAAATTTATCAAAATACGTAGAAAATACAAGATGGAAAAGGAATTACAGAAAATGGAGTCCAAAAAAATTACAGAAAATGGAGCCCAAAAATAGATCCAGGGATGCCAAATGAGGGAGGAAGCCCCCTTTTTATAGATACGTTGAGTAAATCATAGCCATCAGATTAAAAACATTTCAGACACTCAGGATTGTGCCACATCATCTGTCAATAGTATGCGATTTAACCACGCAGTTTGACCATGTGGTTTGAATCGTAACATGGTTTGACCATGCGGCTTGAATAGTGACTCGGTTTGAACAGTGATGCGGTTTGGTTGAAAATAATCTTGTGTATATGCATGTACCGTACACACGATTTTTGGTCCACTAACATGCTGCCATGTCACCGATCAACAGTACATAAGAATTTTATTCCAACAGGATTGTGACACCTCATCAGTCAATGCCACATCATCGATCCGTCTATGTGAACAGTGTCGTGAACAGTAATGTAGACAGTATCGTACATGTGAACAATGTCATTTTTCATTTTATGCTCCTCCTAAGGTTTTTTACTATCCTGAGTTCAAAAGTGATGTTTGTTTTGTTGTCTGGACTCTCATTCATTGTAAAATGACCATGATACTCCTACAATACATAAAATACTTAATTAAAATAAAACACATAATTAAATTACAAGAGACTAAAATACATAAAAATAAAAGTGTTAGTAAGACTTGAAATGTAAAATGATGATTTTCTCCTTTATGAGTATAAGATTGTCATGTTATATTATAATTCGGTGTCCGAGGTCGATCCATAAAGAAAGAATTTAATTTGATTATTTAAGTTTAAAAAATGAAAATAAAATTAAAAAATATGAAATATAATTTAAGAAAAACTATGAAATTAAATTAGTTAATGTTATGAATCCACTCCTAGTAATAAATACAATTTAACAAATTCTATTTATTTTATTTTATTTCCCAAAAGATTAATTATGTAAATTAAAATAACTTCCCCATTAAGTTTATTATGGATTAAGGGCTTAATGTGCCAAAACTCAACTTATCTACAATAAGTCAAAATACTGTGTTACCATATTTTATGCTAAGATATTAAGAATTCATTATGCCAAACTGTCATTTTTGTCTACAATAAACCAAAATTTTAAAATATAAAATATGGATAAAATTAAATAGAAAATAATTCAATTTGTACAATTAAAAATAGAATTTGATTGAATCATATTTTTCTACTAAGAGTTTCACGTCACCGTAACTACTAATATTTAGGTAAACATATTTGAAATAAAGGAAATTATTAAAATTGAAAAACACATAATTAAAAAGATGGTATTTGAAAATTGAAATAAAACTCCTTTATTTATTGAAGATATATTATAAAGAGAGATGAGAAGAAAAATTTGAAGGGAAAGAAGAAAATAGAAGGTATGGAGAGGTGTGTCCCCCCTCTCTCTATTTGTACTAATACATGGTTAATCCACACACACAAATATATAAAACTAATTACATCTTAGCCTTACATTTGTCTCACTAATAAAACATAAACTTAACTTAATCGACGAAAGCATATACAACACATTTCACTAACAATTACTATACCTAATATGATAAAAACTTATAACTTCACAATTACCATATTTACCATGGTAAAAACTTAAAAATTTACAACAAAAGTCTCGGATCCTTCTCGACAATGACATAAATTCTCAGACTTTCAGAATCCAAATTTGACATAGTACATTTGTTTGAAGTCTCAAATTGCATGAAATTATTTTTTTTTCTTAATAAACACACAAAATACATAAAATCAAATACTTAGAAAATTAATTAGAAATTCACAATATGTTACAAAATTAAAAATATAAATTACATTAATAGCACAAAATAACATTTTTACCCCTTAATAAACATACAATTTTAACACTAATCAATAATTGCAAAACATTTGATTTATGAAAAATGATGATTTATTAAACAAAATCTTAAGTTTCTCAAATGATAAACCATGCATATATTAACTTTACCAGCTTTACAAGAATTGTTGCAATAATGACTCTGTTGAGCTCTAAACTTCATTCTTGATTGAGTTGTTGTCCGTTGAATGTCTTGAACTTGATTTCACTTTATTCACTTGCATAAATATTATCCTTCAAGAAATAGTGAAAATGTGAAATAAAAGATTTATCAAATCACTTAAGACACATGTTTGTTATCATCAAAATTACATTATATGTAGCCCTTTAGGCTAACAATATACTCCAAAGTACTTTTGAAGGGGACAATACAGTAAAATATTCTAAACTTCAAAAACTTACATCTGATTTTGAAAACTTGAAAATGTGTGAACATGAAACCATATCTAAATTTAGTTTTAGAATCCTTGTTATGGTTAATAATCTTTTTGCTCTTGGAAAACCTATTTCTGAGGAAGAAATTTATAGAAAAATCTTAAGATCTACCCATCCCAAATATCATCCTAAAGCTTTGGCCATTGAAGAATATGTTAATATGTTTACCCCGGCTAGGGGTTCACTTATATGAAAATTGATGGTTTATGAGACTAACTACATGAATTTGAATTCCAAGGAAGAAAAAGTTATTATTTTACAAGCCAAAACACAGGCTCCTGTTGCCAAACCAAGTGAGGATGATGATCCATGTGTGTACGTTGATAATTCTCTTGCACTCACTGCAAAGAATTAGCTTTCACAGTCTTGCAGACTGCCTATTGAAAGTTCTAAAATCAGTTGATCCCGCGCCTGCTAAAGAGTACTTCTTAGTTAAGGATCTGTACCACGTTCCCCTTTCATTTCCTTCACTTTCTTAATGTGATGTACCAAAAAACCCGCGGTTCCTAATATCCCGGTTCTACTTGACTAAGCCCCGTGCTCGTCTAAGGAGGGAGTTTGCTTTACCCAACTCCCTTTTTAATAACAAGACAGACAAGAAGATATTGAAAACGAATTTAATATGTGTACGTTGATAATTCTCTTGTACTCCTTTCAAAGAATTTCAAGAAGATATTGAAAAAGAAGAACTTCAACAAGCCAAAGAAAACTTTTACATCAGTGGCTCCAACGACTCAAGAAGGTTCTTCTCACCCTAATTCTAAATGTAACGCCACAAATTTCCATTATGGAAATTGGGCTTTCATTGATAATTATGGGTGGCTATAACTCTTATTAAGAAAGGGATAGTAATAATAAAATAGAGGTTATTTATGAGATAGTTTTTAAAAGTGGTTATTTTTCCTTATTAAATAGGGTTTCTTTAGATTCCCTAGAAATTTTTTTTTAATTCCCTAGAAATACTTCTTTAGATTCCCTATAAATACATATTTTTCCCCTTCCGTAACCCTAAATTCATGACTTTTATTCTTCTTTTCTACTGCTCTTCACGCTCCTACACAAATCTTAGGATTCAAACTTTTGTTTAGGAGAGAATCAAAGTGACGGGTAAGTTATTCTCCTTGTTCTCAATAGATTTTTAATCACTCTGTCTAGGGTTTATATTGGCACAATTCTGGATGGTTATAGCTCATAATGCAAGATTAAGAGTTAAAATTCTGAGAATCAGACCTGTACAAGTATGAATTAAAAAACCGGATTCCTAGAATAAGTTATTAATTGTCATATCTTGTATTTGTTTAAGGTATTGAATGTGATTGAGGCTCTTAGAAGCTTGGAGGAGTGTTAACTCTAATTCATTTGTCGAGGTAAGTAACTTCATTCCTAGTATACTGGATATGTATAAGTATTTTGATATTATTATTATAAGTATAAAATGTTTTTATACTACTTAATGGATTAATTGATTTTGATAATAAAATTAGTTTTATGTAAATTTTTTAAAGCTAAATTCTTTTTAACAAAGTATTTTATAAATGTTTTTGAATATGTAAGTTATTTTGTTACATGCCCATTTTTATGATTTTATCTTAAAATATTAAGCAAGCCTACATTATTGTTATGGACATTTATGAAACTAATAAGAATTTTTTATGCCTATGTATGGTTTAATTATTTATGATTGTACGGGGGCCACCTCTTGGGACTATATGGGAGCCACCTCTTGAAGGCCAAAGCGTCGCAAAGTGCCACATATAGTGCAAAGTGCCACGTATAAGTCATTATGTTTTGGCTCATTGTCCGTAGTCATTCTGATTATGATTCTAATCGTATAATACGATATATGTTTGTTCTGGACTAGTACTGGGTTTTTGTTTTGAGTGTGCACATGATATTATGATTATGTTTCTGGCCGGGTCACCGGGACTATAGGTGACACTATGTGACATGAGCTAACCTTTTTGTTTTGTTGTATACGCATTATATGATTTGCTTCGTAAGTAAATATGCTTTTGGATATTCTGAATTATTAAGAATTTATGTTATGTTATCGTGATATATCATTTTATGAAATTTATATATTATGATATATGTTTTAAACAAAATAAGGCTTGCAATATTTTAGTATCGATAAGCATAGTGCGTTAGGAATGGTTTTACTTACTGAGTTGACGACTCAACCCTCGTCATTACTTTTTGCAAATTAGGTTCCTTTTGAGAGGTGCACTTAGCTTTGGAGTTAGTAATTTTTCCGTTTCTGTTTGCCATTTGAATAAGAGGACGAATAAACTCATATTACTACTTAGTTATTATGAACTTGTAATTTGGAGTTTGAGACTTTTGTTATTATTTTTAAGTCCTCGGGAGAGATTATTTGTATTAGACGTTTGGATATGTGGTTTTATTTGATTAAGAATTGGAGGCATTTCAGTTTGAAATTTATGAGTAAAGATTATGATTTATGAGTAACCTCCTTCTTCACGTGCTCCGCACGTGTTAGATTTGGGGTGTTACACTAAATTGTTTAATCTTAACAAGCTTGAGGGTATTCAATGCAGATAATGTGGAGGCATAGGACGTAGACACACAATGTGCTAACACTTTTATGAAAAAGAAAGCAATGCAATCTACTTCGAGTGATGATGATTCTAATGATAGCATTGATGAAGAAGACCTTGTTGGCGGACTTGTTGTCTATAATGATGTGTCAAGATATACTAATTGTAGTAAATATGAATCAAACATCATAGATGCATCCATTATGTAAAGCCTCACACTTGGCTCCTTACAAGGAAGACACTAATTCCCATCTTGACACAAATGTATAGGTGACACTATGTGACATGAGCTAACCTTTTTGTTTTGTTGTATACGCATTATATGATTTGCTTCGTAAGTAAATATGCTTTTGGATATTCTGAATTATTAAGAATTTATGTTATGTTATCGTGATATATCATTTTATGAAATTTATATATTATGATATATGTTTTAAACAAAATAAGGCTTGCAATATTTTAGTATCGATAAGCATAGTGCGTTAGGAATGGTTTTACTTACTGAGTTGACGACTCAACCCTCGTCATTACTTTTTGCAAATTAGGTTCCTTTTGAGAGGTGCACTTAGCTTTGGAGTTAGTAATTTTTCCGTTTCTGTTTGCCATTTGAATAAGAGGACGAATAAACTCATATTACTACTTAGTTATTATGAACTTGTAATTTGGAGTTTGAGACTTTTGTTATTATTTTTAAGTCCTCGGGAGAGATTATTTGTATTAGACGTTTGGATATGTGGTTTTATTTGATTAAGAATTGGAGGCATTTCAGTTTGAAATTTATGAGTAAAGATTATGATTTATGAGTAACCTCCTTCTTCACGTGCTCCGCACGTGTTAGATTTGGGGTGTTACACTAAATTGTTTAATCTTAACAAGCTTGAGGGTATTCAATGCAGATAATGTGGAGGCATAGGACGTAGACACACAATGTGCTAACACTTTTATGAAAAAGAAAGCAATGCAATCTACTTCGAGTGATGATGATTCTAATGATAGCATTGATGAAGAAGACCTTGTTGGCGGACTTGTTGTCTATAATGATGTGTCAAGATATACTAATTGTAGTAAATATGAATCAAACATCATAGATGCATCCATTATGTAAAGCCTCACACTTGGCTCCTTACAAGGAAGACACTAATTCCCATCTTGACACAAATGTATAACATGTTAACAAGAATAATAATTCAAATAGCAACATTAGTGACATTGATATAAATGACAAGAAATCTTTTCAAGAAAGCTACAAGATGGTGTTTTCTAAATAAGCAGAAGTCTATAATGAGAATGTCACCTTGATGACTTAAGTATCCAATCTTTTGGATGATAAGGCGAAACTTGAGAGTGAGGTAATTCATTACAAGTGTTTACTTGCTAAAAAATATGATCAATTATTTGTATTGACCACAAAATTATAGAACACTAAAAAGTCACTCAAAATGTTGAACTTTGGAACTCAAAGGTTAGATCATATCTCGTCAATTGGCATATCCAGCTCAAATCATCATGGTCTTGGATATTAAGATGGTAAAGACTCAAATTCTCAAAGTGTGTTTAATCTTCTCAGCTTACAGCTTCTCCACCAATAATTAAAGTTCCATATCTTTAAAAAAGTAAAGTTGTTGCACATTCTTCACTAGTTCATCAAAATAAGAAAAACAAGTTTATTCCTACTTGTCATTTTTGCCATGTTAAAGGACATATAAGACCTAATTGCTTCAAGCTCATAAAATACATGAAAAATGCTATGTTCTTTAATTACTCTTATGGAAAACCCAGGATGACACCTAGACTTAATTTTGAGACAATTGAAAATAACCTAGAACTACTTGGATAACAAAGATTGGTGATAAAGCTTATGTTTCCTTTATTTCCTTGAGAACTTGCATTACTAATATTTGGCACGTTGATAGTGGTTATTCTAGACAGATAACAGGTGATAGAAGTGTCTTAATCAATTATCAAAAAGTTGATCGAGAAAATATTACTTTTGCTGATGGCGTGAAAAGTCGAGTACTTGGAAAGAAAACACTGAATGTGGAAGATTTTTCAAAACTTGACAATGTTCTGTATGTGGAGGATCTCAAAGAAAATTTACTAAGCATTAGTCAAATTTACGATCAAAACATGTTTGTCAATTTTGACAGGAACAAATATCGCATTCTCGATGTTGATGGAAATGTATTTTGGAAGGACATCAATCATCTGGTCATTATTATAAATTGACTAGTTCAATTATTTGCCATAAGACTACGCTTACTAACACTAATTCAAGTCTTGCATGATATTGTGATGCAAATTGGGCTGACAATGCCGATGATAGAAAAAGCACCACTAGAGGAAGTTTTTATCTTGGAAATAACTTAGTGTCGTGGCATAATAAGAAACAAAATCCAATTTCTCTCTCCACGGCTGAAGCTGAATATATTGCAGCTGGAAGTTGTTGCACCCAATTGCTCTGGATGAAACAAATGGTTGCATATTATAGTATGGTTCAGGATACTTTGACTAAGTTTTGTGATAACACGAGGGCTATCAATATTTCTAAAAATCATGTTCAACATTCTAGGACTAAGCATATTGATATTTGTCATCACTTCATTAGAGATTTAATTGAGAGTAAGACCATGTCCTTAGAATACATTGATATAGAAAAATAGCTTGTAAATATCTTCATAAAAGCTTTAGACTCCAAACGATTTAATTCTTTAAGGAAAGCTTTAGGTGTGTCTTCCATGTAAGTCAAAATGTTTTTTGCATTAAGATTTAAATCATGCATTTGTGCATTAGATAAAGGACATGCATTTATGAGTTTCATGTTTTGTTTTAATTGATAAGCATTAATTAATAATCAACAAGCAGTTTTTCATGTTGTTAAAGATTTGAAAGCCTTGAATAAGTGTTGGTTAAAGTTATTTAACCTTTCTTCAAAAGCACATGAATGACAATTCAATTTTTACTTTGACTCAAGGTTTTGATATTGACATGGTCTTTGTTGAGAATATTTAACTTGAGTTATGATTGTTTTCTTTGATTCTTATTTTGTCATAAGAGCTCGATATATAGAGACACTATGGTCAGAAATGACTACCTATAACTCTTAAGAGTGAAGTTATCCTTGAGTAATTTGAGTCTGCGTATCACAAATACGAAGAGGAGGAACTACCATGAGAAGAAGGCTACCTTAAGGGGTAGAGTGAAAGCTCCTGACCGTATATTTAAAAAAAAAAGAGGCATGCTATAAAAAAAAATCTGCTACAATTGCAATGGTAAACAATTGGAGATCAAGATGATAAAGTTACCTTGACCAACTATATGTTTTATATTTAAGACTTTTATTGTGAAAATTGATGAATTTTTTGGAAAAATTTTAGATTGAGTTGTTTGCACACACAGACAACCTTAAATTTCTCTAATCTTAGTTATTTGAGGAAATTAGATTCTTGATTTCATGGACTAATGCTTGTTGTGAAAAATTTCCAGACATATTTTTCTTTTTCTTGTTCAATTTCATTATTAATGTATTTTTTAAGTAAAATTTAAAAAAAAAATGATGCATGTGCATTCTCATCTTCTAATATGATGATGTGCTTTTAGATTTTAAGAGTTACATATTTTTAAGATAAAGTCAAATTTTTGTTTTCTAAGTGCATTGACAAACTTTTACCCGTCACAACTGAGCATGTTGCGTTCGTTTGGTCATAACATTGTCTATAGAACTTCAATTCCATTTTGTAAAATCTTGTGAAAATTTGATTCAATAAGCTTTCCAATGGCATATAGATCGCATTTTGATTCTATTTCATTTGTTCTTAGTTGAATATTGAAGTTCTCTGCTCTGCATTGTGTGTTTGCTACTTAAAATATCATGCATAGCACTTCGTTTTTGTCATTTTCCTTTATGTTTCTAACTTATTTGCATTGGATTATGTTTATTTATTCCTCTTCTACAAAATTTATGTTTATTGGTGCTCCAGATTCTTCCATTTTGCAATCTTTTGGCACAAGAGTGGAGTAATTGTTCATTCCAAGTCTTCAATTACTCAGTGTAATGAGTTAGGGGGAGTAGTATTTTCAATTCTAGTGGAAGTTTTTAATTTTTATTCAAGAAGTTTTACATTTTCATATTTCTAGTTCTTAGGGGGAGTTTATCTTTTTATTGCTCTTGATTTTCTGCTTAATGTTGTCTTTCTATTTTTTTATCAATAAAATTAGCATTTTATTTAATTCTTGCCTTGGTTTATTCACATGAACTAACATGCTAATTGCCAATTATTTTGGTTAGTTCCTTATTGTTGTTTATGCTTGTTTCATATTCATGTTTTAGCACCAAGTTTCATAGAAGGCTTGTGTTGGATTGCTCTTGCCACAAGAATGCCAACAAGGGAGATTGTTAAGTCCATTATTTATAAAGTTTCCATCTTATGACAAGTCTAGTTAAATTTAAATATTATTTATTGTATATATTGTAATAGGTATTAATTTATTAATTTCCTAATTTACTTAGATGTCTAATTTAGCAAGTCAATTAATGATGAGATTTTATAATTGGCTCATTAAATCTACTTAGAGCAAGAAGTTAGTTCAAACGGGAAGTTCAATAAATGCTCTAGATATTTCTTGGGAGACAAGTAAGGTAAAAAGATCATATTTATTCCTATTCAGATTCATAGGAATGATAAGAGGAAAGAAACTCTTATTTCGAAAGAATCTAAGTCTTTTAAGACTTGCTATTTTTGTGAAAGCCTAATGCCTATATAAAGAGGTATTTTACAATTGAAGGCTCATAACATAGAGCATAAAGAAGAAAAGCAAAATTTGGCCTTCTCACTAGAGAATCTGGATTTGGCGCATAATGTTGTGCTGATTTATTTTCTTATCTTTTTTTCATCTTTGTAGAGAGTCGATGTGGATCTTATATCATTAGACATTGAAGAATAGTTATTGATCACTTTGCGAAATGCCTTGAGGGTTATAGATCAAGAAAAGTAGCAATTATTCAAGAGAAGCAGATTCAGTTTAAGGTTTAGTAAACTGTATGGTGATAAACTGTAAGTGAGAGTCTTAAATTTGATAAATCTATAAGTTGTATATTTCTTCAAACAGCTCAAACAATTTCATTGATCAAATCTCTCAATTCACACTTGTCACAACGTTAACATGAAAAGTGACAAACATGGTGTAACATAACTCAAAGTCAAAGATAGTCATCAAGTTATCTATTTGTAAGAGACACAAAATACCTCAAAATTTTTTCTTTTTTTATTAAGACTCCTCACCACAAAACTTATTCTAAAAAATTGCCCTCAATATTTTGTAATCTAAAGATATGCATGCAAAAAGGCAAAAAAATTAAAGAAAACATAATAAAGAATAAGTTGGAGAGATCACACCCGAACTGGTTACAGAAACTTAAAAGAAGATCATAAAGAAGAAGAAAATGTTAATTTTTTTATAACAAAACTGTAAGACTAAGAAAATACATTTCTAAAATCACTAAACTCCATATTCAGCTATCTTCAACTCAAATTTATCTAAAGTTAATCTTTACAATAATAATTAGTAAAAACATCACCAGGACTAAGACATTCCTTAATTGTCAATTGTCCTTCCTCCCAACTTAAAAAGACAATGTCCTTAATATCTTTAAGGAAAGAAGTAGAGCTTTGAAGGCATTACCTGACCGCTGCTTGAAAATATTTATAAGCAGAAAATTAAATCTAATTTACACTTGTTATGAGGGTTATTGCTACCATCATTAATTGAACAATCCAACTCCAAAGGTCATGTGATCTAGCCCTGGTTTGTAAGCTTGCAAAAGATCAAGCAACTCATTAATAGTAATATGATAGGTTTTAATGAATGTTCAAATGGGGTCAAGATACAAATGTAATTAGTGTCTCTAGAGTTACAAGGTCTCCTGGCAAGAAAATAAAAGCATCAACATGATTTAACATTTCAGATACTCTCTTTAACATAGTTGAGACAACTAACTCGTCTCTAGTTGGTAGGCTAGGCAAGCTTCCTAGAGGTTTTAAGACTTTTGGAATGATGCCTAATGCTTGGCTTTCTTTAATAAAAATAGCTTCTAAGACAAACTTTGATAACTCTCGATCACCTTCTCCATAAATAAGGTGTGGTTTTTTCTATAATATAACCCAACCAAATCTATGGCTCCTTGAATGAGCTCCTTGTATTTCCTGTAGCGAAACTGAGAAAGTATATAAATGTTCTTAAATTGTCTACTCAAAGTTGCTACTATAGGAACAATCTTCAAAAATAATTTATGAATGTTTGAAAAAGAAGCTTGTATTTAAAGATCTTGCTGAAAGACACCATCATATGCATAAGGATATAGGGTGGTGTGTTTGTCAAATGATGCGTGATGCTTTAACTCATAATTTAAAATCAAACAATAAAATAAAAAAGCAAACAATGATAAGATCACCCCATCAAAAGAAATAATGTAAAAGGTAAAAAATATTAAAATAAGATGATGTTTACTGGTACTTCTGATTGTGACTCACATCTTCCTCTGGTTTTACATCCAGTAATAGCTTGAACACCCTTATGGGTCGAAGAGAGACTTCCCATCGAGTTTTCTTATAAACAGGCAAACAGAGTCTTTTGAAGTCAAATTCCCAAGACTAAACTATGCATTGTTTTGGAATAGTTTCCATAAATTATGAATTTCACGTTGTGCATATTCATTTGAATATGTCTCAAGAGATCGTAAGATATCATTTAGCAATTCTTTACTCAAGCTATCTTTAATGAATTTGATTGTATCTTCATAATTTTTAGAAACTATTCCTAAAGTTTTTCAATGTGGTTGATTACAATCAAGTTATACACAGTTAGGATATTTAAAGTCAAGTCAATTAGCTCTCCTTCTTTTAATAAATGTGCTTTTACCAAAATCTGACTTATAAGAAACAAATGGATTAGAAAACTTACCTGCCAACTGGACCTTTGCTTCAATTAACCAAACAATGTCAGAAGAAATGTAATTACTCACAACGAGCTTTGTAAATCTTCTTAAAGGCATTTTGAGGGAGAAAAGGAATACACTTCTTTATTTTACATTGTATTTTTCCATGCTTGATTTTATGGTTTTAGTTATTATGGGAAACTAAAGATATCGACTTAGGAAGTTGTGGAGTATTGTTATCTGCCAATTTATATGGGAGAATGAATTAAAAGGCACCAAACAAATGAATCAATTTTGCAAAATCAAGTCAAACGTGAAGGCAAACAAAATAACAAAATAAAAACACACATTATGAAAAAATGGATATAATCAAATACTTCACTCACCTTCGTCCTTTTATTGAGTTAAACTCAAGTTTCAATTGAAAATCATATATACCACCCTCTATTTTATTTATCTTTCCAGATCCTCAGCATGGAACACTAATGTTGGTGGTTGTAAATCCTCAACAGGATGTGATCACACATCAAAATTATCCAAGATGTTTGAAGAAGAGCTTTTTTATCCAGGTACTCATGACATATATTATAAATGATGAAATGAAACAAACTTATCAAACAACCACACGTAAGCAAGAAACATCTTAATGCTTATCATCCAAGATATAGAAAGAAAATCAAATAATTCATATGGTAAAGTAACAATAAAAAAAGTTAAAAAAACCCATTAAAAGCAAAAAATACCTAATCAAGATTTGATAGGTCACTCATATTTATTTCAATGTCCTCTTCACGTGCTTAGTATCTAGATTTGGTTGTAATCTTTGACCGGTAACTTTAAATGTGACATCTTTCCTTGCATTCTGAAATTTTACAATCCTATATGGTTATACATTTTTTGGAACAAATAAGCCATTCCACTTTGACTTTAATTTCTCTAAAAACAAATGAAAATGATAATTATAAAGCAACAATTTTTTTTACTAATCTCAAATGTTTTTCAAAAAATTCTTTTATCATAAAAACTTTGGTTTTTGCCTTAGTAATTCTTGAATTCTCATATTCATCGTTCTTTAACTCCTTAAGTTCATTAAGTTGTAATTTACGCACATTACCAGTATTATCAATATTTGAATTAAAAGCTTTAATAGTCTAAAATGATTGATGCTCAAGTTCAATTGGTAAGTGGCAAGGTTTACCATAAGACATCTTAAATGTAGTACGGTAGACTCAAAGTACATCAGTCAGTTGACGAGACCAATCTTTGTGGCATGGGTTAACCTTCTTTACTAAAATTATTTTATCTCCCAATTTATTAATTCAACTTAATAACTTGTTTAGGGATGATATGGGATAGCATTTTCATGTGTAATTATATATTTCTTCATTAAAGATTCAAATGACTTGATACACAAATGCTTTCCTCCATCATTGAAAATCTACTCAAAGGACTTCTTTTAAAAATGAAATGCTTATAAGAAATTGCTTCAATCCGTTTGAAACATAATTAACAGCAACCAAAATATATACAAATCCAAATGATGATGAAAAGGGGCCCATAAAATCAATTCCCTAATAATCAAATATTTCAATAACAATTCCCCAATAATCAAGTATTTCAATGACAAGGATGAGGTATAAAGGTATCGTGTTTCACTTTGAGATAGACCTTAACATTTGACAATTTTTATACATTTTACAAAATGCAAGCTAATCTTTAAATAATGTAGACTAATAAAATCTACACTGTAATATTTTTACAGCTCTCTTCTTTGAAGAAAAATGGCCGCCACATATTTTAGAAAGACAAAATTGAATGACACTATTTTCTTCATCATTCAGTATGCATCTCTAAAAATTTTTATCTAAACAATACTTGAACAAGTATTCCTAACTTATCTTTAGAGTTCCAATCAGATAACCTTTCACCTGTTGCAAGATAATTAATAATGTTAGCATACTAAGGCATATTGTGTGTGGAAAACAAAATTTATTAGAAAAGAATCATCGATGGGTGTTGTCTCAATGGGAGACTCATTGTTAAGGATTGAAAAATAGTCTACAATAACATTTTTGGCACTCTTTTTATCCTTAATTGTTAGGTTGAATTCTTATAGAAGTAAAATATATCATATTAATCTTGGCTTGGCATCCTGTTTAGACATTAAATATCTAACAGTAATATGATCAACATAAATAATAGTGAATTGATCAACTCATTTATAAATAAGTTGAATCCAAATCAGTGGAATTTTGACTCAATTCATTTACAATTTGAATATAATACAATTCGATTGTTTGTTTTCCCACCCCCATTTTGAAGTTAAATTGAGATCTTCTTGAGGGAATATATACACAAGGGTGCACCAGTTCTAGTTGCGTTCATATAGTCTCTCAAAGTTCTTGGTTAATTCTGATCACGTTTATTATGTCGAGAGTGGTTGTCACTAAAATGTAAGTTATGCAACTCAAAAGGGGGGTGAATTGGAATTTTAAAACTTATACAAAACAATTCGCACAATAATTTAATCTATTGCCTTAATCAAATAAAAAACAATAAATTCAATAAAACATAATAATAAAAGAGTGAGGGAAGAGAGAGCAAACAAAATAATTTTTATGTAGTTTGGTAATCCCCACCTACATCCATGCCTCAAAGCCAACCAAGATCGAGAATTTCACTATCCAAGCCTTCTAAGGCTTCAAGTTCTATACAATTGACTTCTGAGGTGTCAATAAACCTTTCCAACCAAGAGATTATCTCTCAATCTCTTCGCTCAAGTATTTCTCACACTTATAAACTCACAAATTTGATAAAAAAATAAAGATTACGACAATGAAACTCTCTTTAAGAGTAAATGTACAATTGTTAGCCCAATGAAAAATTATTGTATGATGATTTTTGAATTTAGAAGCTCAAAATATGTTGTTTAAACTTGTTTGTGCTTGCAACAGTCTTAAATTTGAAAGGGGAGTTGAGTTTTTATAATTAGAGCTTAAAAATTAGCCGTTATAAGTAAATTCCAGTGAGTAAGCAGTTAGCTGCTTAATTTATCCGACTCCCTACTTTAGAACAGTAAAGTTACCATTAAATTTAAATTCTACAACAGTAACATTGTTCATAAAATTACATTTTTGCCTAAACCTTTTTATAATTATACTATAGCCCCAAATGTCATAAAACTTTGCAAACAAGTCCAATTTCAGAATTTTTAAATAAGAATAGTTATTCCCAAAATTTTATAAAATTGTGATATAGCCCAATGAATGATAATATTTTTCAAAATAGTCATTTTCGTAATTTAACATAATACTTGTAAACTTCAAAGATTTTAAAACTTTTTCAATTTAGTCCAAAATTTGAAAATGTGAAGTTTTCCTCTTGCGGATAACCGCTAACTGTCTGTCCCCTTAGGATAGTTAAACTCAGGCTCTCGCACTTTTATAAATTATAATATGGCCCAAAAGTTTTAAATATTTATAAATAAGTCCAACTCCAAACTTCAAAACATTACTTATTAAAATCAAAGATTGTAAAACTTTTTTATTTAAGTCCACATCTTAAAAACAACTAATTTCATAAAATACTTGGCTTATACTTGTTAAACCTTTGGTTTATGAAAAGTGATGATTTATTAAATAAAATCTTGAGCTTCTTAAATATTAAACTATACATGTATTAAATCATCCGGCTTTACAAGAATTGTCGTGATAATGAGTTCGTTGAGCTCCAAACTTTATTCTTGATCACATCATTTTCCGTTGAGTGTCTTGAACTTGATTTCACATGATTTACTTCATCATAAATATTATCCTTCAAGAACTATTGAAATGTGAAATACAATATTTATCAAATCACTTAAGGCACATGTTTGTTATCATCAAAATTATAATATGTGTAGCCCTTCAGGCAAACAATCTCCTCCTTTTTAATGATGACAAACATCTCACGTAATTTGGCATTTATACTCTCCCCCTTAGTACATGGCATACATGACTTAACAAATAAATCAAAATTAAGAACAAAACTCCCCCTGAATATATGGTCTATAACAATTTGTAAACTCCTCCCTTTTAATGTTTCAAAATCATACACAAAGATTTCAAGATCAAATATGTATTACTAGTCTCCAAATTCAAAATACATGACTTCTCCCCCTTCATTATCAAAGTTATTATAAATCGATGCTCATACTAAAAATAACATCTGAATGATCAATCAAGAAACATATAAAAATTAAGCATGCAATTAATCTAAAGAGTTATAATATTCAAGAATCCAGAAATCATCAACCAAACATAAAAGATCCAAATACCAAATAATAAGCATCCTTATTCCACAATTAAAGTAACAATGCATGTAAAGATGTAGTGCAGAATGACAAATTACTAAAATTACAACAAACCACTATGAAGAAGGTGGATGTGATGAAGAGGATGGTGGTGGAAACCCAAGAGCAGCAAAAAGTTGATGTTGGCCATGAAGAAGTTGCTGCTGTGGAGTAAAGAGGCAATATTGTTGATCACATAAGCGTTGCTGCTGCTCAAAAAGGCATTGTTGCTCCAAAATGGACATGAATTTAAAATACCTCAAACAGGGACTGAAGTTAGCTCTGCTGTTTAGAAAGAGAATGTATTTCAATCAATAGCTGTTGCATTGGATCATCAGTGCCGGCTGTGTAGAATGGGAATGACCCTCGGAAGATAGAAGATGTGAGCGTTGTGGGCCACTAAGATCAGGGAGCTTCTCTGGTGGAAGAACATTGTTAAAGAAACGATGATATGTAGGAGCGAGTTCAGTAACCTTGGTTTTATATCTCTGGTCTTTATACTAATGATCTTCCACCCATATAAAGCCTAAATTGGCTATAGCTTCGTCTTCTAATTCCTTATTATTTAACCTCAGGATTTAAAAAGGTTGGTTCGGTTATGGATGCCCGAAAATGTTTGAGAATGTGGGTAATAATACTTTTATAAAGGAGGGATCTCTTGGCTACACATGGAGTGCTAAGCATATGTCGAAGTATAATATAACCAATATTAAACACTCTATCCTCTAGAATGCAATCCAAAATGGCCACATCTAAACAGTTAACTTCATCCCCATGTCCATACTTAGAAGTAATAATGTGGTCAAGAACATAATCAAGGATTTTAAGTTGAAGGGGCAAGGCTTAAGATTTCAAGGAAGATTTACAAAAATTAGAGGACAAATCAGAACGTCTACAAATTTTCCGAATTGTATCCTTAAGTGAAAACCACGGATAAACTATTTTGCTTCTAGCTGAATAAAGTTCTTTTGGGGTTCTAAGAATGTTATTTAAAACTGCAACATCAAATTCAATACGAATTTTCCCAACACTTGTAACAATTGTATTTCAAAATTCTAAAGAAATAACCATATTTGAATAAAACACCTTAACTAAATTTTCATAATAACATTCCTTAATAACTAAAATATTTTTCCAGCCCATAGCAATAAGAAAATCACTAAGAGATTTGTCACAAATTTCTAAATTCTCCAAATTACAAAGATTGACAAAATAAAGAGTAATAACCGACCTCGATATAAAGTTATCATGAAACTGTTTCTGAAAAGGTGGTTACAGAAAATGGGTCAATCTGAACTCTGGATTATTGCCATAATCTTCCTCGCGCTTCTTTGGCACATATTTGCCCTTGGATTTTTCACCACCCACCACTATTGAAAACAAGAATAAGCTTAAATACCCAATTTCGGATTTCTAAGATTTTGAGTGAAATGGATGTGTTTGAACCAATAAAATCGATGCTTGCATGACCTAGTCTTCTATGCCATAACCGACCGTCATCATACAATGTGGAGAAACATTTATCATGAGTAGATGCACATTTTATATCAATGGTATAAGCATTACCACATCTATTTCCAACAAATAAAATCTTTCCATCACATGCATTCTCAATAACACATCTAGATTTACCAAAAATAGCTTTATAACATTTGTCACACAATTGACTAATTTTAATTAAGTTGTATTTCAAATTTTCAACCAAACATGCATTTTCAATTAGGGTTAAGGAAACTTTATCAACATTACCAATTTCGAGAATCATTTCCTTTGAATTGTCTCCAAAGGAAACATCTCTAGTTTTTTCGATTTTGGTGAAACTTGAAAACCAAGAGTAATTCCCTGTCATGTGTCTTGAACATCCACTATCCAAGAACCACTTATTTTTCCTTTTCTTTAATCCCTACAAAAAAAGTTTTTAAGTTTTAGGTATCCAAAATTTCTTAGGTCCTTAAATGTTAGCAATGGTTTCTTTTAGAACCCAAATACATTTGACACCATAACATGCATTTATTTTCACTGGACATCTATTTTTCATGAGTCATCTTGATTACAATAATGACATACAACTTAATTTTTAATGGAGGTACTCTTCACAAAGTAATTCTTATAATACTTTTGTTTCAAATTTGACTTATAACCAATACTCCCTTTGTCAAGCACACGTTTTTATAAATTAAGCAAGTTATCTGACATCTTTTGTCCATTTGTGAATTTTAGCACAATTTCATTCAGCTCATTATTCTTCTTCTTAAGAACTTCATTCTCTTTTATCAATTCATCAACATGTGATTTTTCATGCTCCTATGTGTTAGCCTAAAAGGCTACATATGATGTACTTTTGATGATAACAAACATGTGTATTAAATGAATTAATAAATATTGTATTTCATATTTTGACTAATTTTTGAAGGATAATATTTATGCAAGTGAATCAAGTGAAATTAAGTTCAAAACACTCAATAGACAACAGCAAAATCAAGAATAAAGTTTAGAGTTCACCGCATAAATTATTGCGACAAATTATTGTAAAGCTGGTATGAAGTAATTGATGCATGATTTAGCATTTGAGAAGCTCAAAAGATTAATTCAATTAATTATTTTTTATAAACTAAAAATGCTATATTTTTATAAGGTAGAGTATTTTCTGGATTTGAGTAATTTAGACTTAAATGAAAAGTTTTGCAATCTTTGATTTAATAAGTATTATTTTGAATTTCAGAGTTGGACCTTTTTGCAAACATTTGAAATGTTTTGGGCCATATTATAATTTAAGAATTTTTGGACTAAATTGAAAAGTTTTGAGAACTTTGAAAAATATGGATATTATGTAAACATTTAAAAAAATTACCTCTTTGAAAGTAATAATATATTTGGGGTCATATCATAATTTCAAAAAATTTAAAATGTCAATCGTTATTTAGAAATTCTAAAATTGGACCTATTTCTAAAGTTTTGTAACATTTTAGGCTATAGTATAATTATAAAAAGTTGTGGGCCAAATATAATTTCAATGAACATTATTAATGTAGTAAAATTCAAAAATAGCGGTAATATCACTGTTACAAGCGGCTAGCCAAGTAAATCAAGTGGCTAACCACTTGGTTGCTGAAGTTTGCCTACAACGATTAGTTTTCGGGTTTTAACTATAAAAATTCAACTCCTACTTCATTTTAAGAACTCTAGCAAGCATAAACAAGTGAAAATAACGTACTTTGAGCTTCCAATTTACAAATCATCATAGAATAAATCTTCATTGAGTTATTATTTGCATATCCACTCTTGAAAGGAGTTTCACTCTTGTAATTTTCATTTCTCATCAAATTGTGAGTGTACAAGTGTGAAAAACACTTGGGGTGAAGAGACTGGGGAGATAATCTCTTGATTGTAAAGGTGCATTTACACCTTAGAAGTCAATTGTAAATATTTAAAACCTTGGGAGACTTGGATAGTGAAATCCTCAAGCTGGGTGAACTTGGAGGCGTGGACGTAGGTAGGAATTGCTGAATCACGTAAAAATTCTTGTGTTTATTTTCTCTTCCCTTACTCTTTTAATATTGTGCTTGATTGAATTTATTATTTTCAATTCTATTAAGACGTTAGATTTAATTGTTGTACAAATTGTTTAGCATAAGTTTTAAAAACCCAATTCACCCCCCTCTTGGGTTGCATAACTTGCATTTCAATATGAAGTACTTTGTTTACCTTTAGAAGATACAATCCTATCATGCAACATTTTATTATCTAATTATAATTATTTTATCTTCTCATTTAATGAATCACTACATTTTTGCAGGGAATCCTTTTCATTGTAAGTTCTTGCATTTTCTTTTTAAGGCATGCATTCCTTTTACCAACTCGTATCCAATCATCATGCAATTCTTTAAAAGCATCATACAACTCATCAACTCATCATAACTAGAAAGGTCATTTACCTCATCAAGTTCATCACCATCTCTTATTGTCGTAAGTGCTAGGTTTGACACTTCTTGCGAATCTTCTTCATCATTTGATTCTTCATCGCTATCGTCCCAAGTAGTCACCATGGCTTTCTTCTTGAGTTTGTTGAGAAGTGGACACCTTGAGCTTATATGGCCAGACTTCTTGCATTTATAACATATGATTACTTCATTCTTCTCTTTTTGGTTCTTGAGGTTTCTAAATTTTCTTTGCGTACTGGTTTTCTTAAAAAATTTTTTGAACTTCCTCACTAGCATAACCATATCCCCATCATCCAGCTCACTTTTCCCATCACTCTCATATTTTGAGGCTTTAAGAGCAATACTTTTCTTCTCTCCTCATTGTCTTTTTTTGTTGTCAAGTCATCCTCATAAGAAATAAGAGAGCCAATTAAATTATTAATAGGTAAGGTATTTAAATCTTTCGCTTTATCAATTGCAGTCCTCTTAGGTCTTCATTCCTTTGGTGGTAAACTAATGATTTTCTTAACATTCTCGCTATTCGAGGAGGTCCTTCTTAGGACTCCTAAAATGTTCACTATGTCTGTAAATCTTGTATACATAGAATACACACTTTCATTATGTTCCATTTGGAACAACTCATATTGTCTAGTGTATATACTGATTTTAGATTCTTATCCTAGTTTTCCAATATGGATAGTCATTACTGTCAAAAAATAGTAGTCTAGTTGTGGATTGTTCTTCCTTAAAGATTGAGTCATTTTGGGTTGTCATGGATCTTTTACTCTAGACAGTTAAGTCTTAATAAGAGAACCAAACTCTGTTACCAAATGAAATGCAAGTTATGCAATCCAAGAAGGAGGGTGAATTAAGATATTAAAACTTATGCAAAACAATTTGCACAACGATTTAATCGATTGCCTTAATCAATAAAAAACAATAAAGCACAATAATAAAAGACTAAAGGAAGAGAGAGCAAACACAATAATTTTTACGTGGTTCGACAATCCCTGCTTACGTCCACGCCTTCAAGCCAACCAAGCTCGAGGATTTCACTATCCAAGCCTCCCAAGGCTTCACGTTCTTTACAATTGATTTCCAAGGTGTCAATAAACTTTTACGACTAAGAGATTATCTCTCAATCCCTTCACTCAATTGTTTCTCACATTTATACACTTACAAATTTGATGAAAAAATTAAGATTACAACAATGAAACTCTCTTTAAGAGTGGATATACAATTGATAGCTCAATGAAGATTTAAACTATGATGATTTTTGAATTTGGAAGCTCAAAATATTTTGTTTAAATTTGTTTGTGCTTCCAAAAGTCTTAAAATTGAAGTTGGAGTTGAGTTTTTATAATTAAAGCTCAAAAACTAACTGTTATAAGCAAATTCTAGTGAGCATACGACTAACAGCTTAAATTATCTGGCTTCCCGCTTCATAACAGTAAAGTTACAATTAAATTTGATTTTTGCTATTGTAACACTGTTCATAAATTTATATTTCTCTCAAAACATTTTGTAATTATACTATAGCCCAAAACGTCATATAACTTTTCCAACATGTCCAATTTCAAAATTTCTAAATAATACTTGTTATTCTCAAAAGTTTATGAAATCTTGATATGGCCCAATACATGATATTATTTTTCAAAATATTCCTTTTCAAAATTTAACATAATACTTGTAAACTTAGTATAGTTACACTCAGGCCCTCAACCTTTCATAAATTATAGTTTGGACCAAAAGGTTTTAAATATTTGCAAATAAGTCCAACTCTAGAATTCAAAACAATACTTATTAAAATCAAAGATTGTAAAACATTTTTATTTAAGTCTATATCTTGAAAAACAACTAATTTCATAAAATACTTGGCTCATAATCGTTAAACATTTGGTTTGTGGAAAGTGATGATTTATTAAACAAAATCTTGGGTTTCTCAAATACTAAATTATATATTTATTAAATCATACCGGCTTTACAAGAATTATCATAATAATGAGTCCATTGAGCTCCAAACTTTATTCTTGATCGCGCCATTGTCTATTGAGTGTCTTGGACTTGATTTCACGTGATTCACTTCATCATAAATATTATCCTACAAGAACTAGTGACATGTGAAATACAATATTTATCAAATCACTTAAGACATTTTTTTATCATCAAAATTACAATATGTGTAACCCTTTAGGCTAACAATCACTTTAATCAATTTGAGGATTAAATTGGTCTAAAAGGGTTTCTTCTTGGATCTCTTATATGATTGGTTGGTGGTGATTGAGATCTACGAATTAACTTATCACTTGAAGTTTGGGACCAACGTCTCATGCAATTTTGATGATGTGGGTGTGTGAAATTAGATGATACGTAACAAATAAGCAACATATGAAACAAAAATGAAAGTTACACAAATTGAAAAAATAAAAAACAAACTGAAAAATTAAATAAACAAGAAATATAAATATACGAGAATAAAAAAATACAAACAAAAAACAAATAAACTGAAAATTAATTAACTAAAATTAAAGTAGCTAAAGACACGGTTAAACCAGCCATTTAAATAAAGTAATTAAACATTAAAAAAGATATCACAAACGTATTATAAAACCATCCATATAAACAATTAATTAAACTAAACATATTAATAGAGTAATTATATACTAACAAAAATTAAATAACAATTTAGGCAGTTGAATCAGCCATATAAATTGACAAAATAAAATAAATGCCAAAAAAGAAAATTGCTAAAAGAACGAAGATTAAGTTACAGAAATTTAAAGAAAAATAGGAATACTTACATTGAGATGCGGACTCTCTTAATTATGCCTTTGTTATAATTTTCAAAGTCCAACAAAGATGGTGTTGGTTAATTACTATTATCAAATGAGCTTTATGATGAAATGGTTAATTATTGTAGGATCAAATTTGCAACTATAAGATTTAGTGTTGGTGAGTTCTAAATCAAGTGTTGTTCGTTCCAATGAATTTTCTGTTGACTTTGATGATGTAGATGATATGAGTGATTTTGATGCATATGCAACCCAAAATTGTCAACCTATTAGTTTGAAATCCGATTTCGGGAGGTATTTGGAGGATCCTTTAATTAAAAGAACTTTGGACTTTGATGCTTTACAATGGTGGAAGATGAAGAAAAGGCAAATATCTTATTGGGAAATTATCACTTATATATTGTTAATTTACTCCGTTATCAAATATACTATTATACTTTTAGGTTGTATCAATCATTCACCTTAAGTTGACAAACTATTTATATTGTACATTAAATCGTTAGTTGCCGTTTAAATGTGATGATATCAGATGAGTAATATGATCTTTTCAAATAAGGATATATAAGTGATAATATGACAAATTAAGGGTATACAAGTGATAATTTTTCTTTGCCTTAATCCAAGTTTTGAGGGCAAAATCATCAATTGGTACAATTCCATTAACTTTCAAACAACAGCTAGCAGTTTAGTGGATAACAAACATATTTTGTTAAATTAGGATAGATTATTTATACAAAATGAAAGTATTATAGTATGTTTGATAAAAGTGTGTCTTAAGGTATACGAGTGATAATTTTCCTTATCTTATTTTGGTTGAGATGGCCAAAGATTTTTAGTCATTTCAGTGATAATTGTTGCTTCGAAGTCCGTTTTTTATACAAAAAGGAGAACTTTGAGTCGGCATCGTAGCAAAGTACATTTGAAGACATTAGAAGCAATCATGTGCTCTCATAATTGGTTATGAGCTACTAGCAGTTAGAGGTATAAAAATATTCTTTACAAAATCCATTACCAACGGTTTTTGCCTTACTATTGATTTAGAACTTTTTTCTATTAGGTGGTGTTCCTAAAGAGCAACATTTTACTGGAGAGGAATTAAAGGATGAGGAAGAAGATGGCCTGTAAATACTAGATTAGTTTGTTGTTGATAGTATTTTTGGTTTATTATGAAGTTGTGCTGCTAGTGTTTCGTCTATTAGAGTATTATTCTTTTATGTATTGAACAATCCTCTTTAATTCAAGCTTTTTAATTTTTATTTTTTTGCTTTTAGCTTTATTAATAATTTATTTAAAAAATACCCATTCAAGTTTGGGTAGGCGTTTAGAAGGCGTAATCCCGTTACCAATAACATAGGCTTGTCCGGCTCAAGCTGCAATTTACCTTCCAAAATGCTAATAGTTCTATGCTTACAAATATATGATAGGGCCCGTGGAGAAAATGGCTAATCTTCCAATTAAAGGCTTCGGCCTCCTCAAGTATGCATACTAAGCCTATTTAATTATAGTTGTTCAGCAGTTATGGCTAATATGTTTGGTAAATACTTGTAATTATAGTTTAGAACTAAAACTAAATTTTATCCCACAATTGTTTGATGCAAATTAAAATCTATATCATCCATATTATTTTATTAAAATAATTAATTTCAAAAGTTATTTTTGATTAGCACTATCAATTTTAATTTCACTACAACTCTGATTTAAAGTCCACAACATCATAATGCCAATTTAATGAGCCTAAGCATGCAGTTTTAAATTTAGTGATTATGTTGGCAAAAAAAAGTTCAAATTTATTAATTGATGCTTAATTTTGATAGTTTTGTAGAGTCTTTCGGTGATGATTGTGAGCTACATGGGGAAGATAAGGTTTTCTGTAGTAGGGGAAGATGTCTTTATAGATTCCCACAAATTGAGGTCATGCATTCAAAAAGCAATTGAGATGATACTCAATGCAACGCGCAGAGCGAGCACAAATTTTCTCAATGGTCACGAATCATTTCCTTATAATTGAGTTACCTATTTATATTATATAGCTTATATATAATATTTTTTGATACATTCTCTAAATATTATGCTATTATCTTTTGGGACGACATTTTTATGACTCTAATTTGTAATTGTTTTATTTGGGTGTTGTACATTGGTAATACATTTGTGTTCCATATTCAAATTATTTTGATATAATTGTACACAACCATTTTAGAGTGTGTGTGTCTACAACACACGAGCACGCGCATGCACACACACACACACACACATATATATAGGGAGAGAGAGAGAGAGCTAACTTTTCTTGATTATGTTAGAGAAATACATTGATTTCCTACTAAAGATCTGAAAAAGATGACTGTAATCTTTTTGTTAGGAAATATGTCTATTTTTCTAATAAGCATTTGTAGATCCTATATTAGGATAACTCCTACCCTGTTATTATTTAGTAGTTTTCTTATTGAAGAAGATTTTTATTTAAGGAAAAAGTAATTTCCCCTTTAGGACTTCACTTATTCAAAGAGAAATACAACTAGTATAAGAAAATGAATACTTCTCCCATAAGAAATAATCACTATATATATAAGGAAGTTGAGTACACTTTTTTGCACAACATAACAACTAATTTCTCTGCAAGTAAATAATTTTTAATATGAGCGAAACGGTAGATCTATTGAGAGATTATGTGATACTGGATTTTTGGATGTGAGAAAAATATTAGAGTGATTGTAATAATTTTTCACTTAGTGGATTTCTCTCTCTTCATCCATCACAACAGCGGTTTTTATTTGGTGTAAGAGCTTTTCAAGTAAATTCTTGTCTTGTGTGGCTGATTTTAATCTCCATCTATTTTTTATTTATTATTTTTTTGATATTTTTGCTTGCAGGATACTGGGTGCGATTAAGATTCCGTATCAGGTGATATCAGAGCTAGACCCTAATAGCTAAAATGTGATGGTAGAACAACTCAACTATATCAGATGAAAGAATTGAGTTCCAACATTGGTTTCGTTCAAGAGAAGACTTTTAAATTGTATCCTACATTGGCTAATAAAGGAGAGTTACTTGGCTATATAAGTAGGATAGGTCACTCCACATATTAGGGTAGTCTTTTAGGTTAGATACCTAGAAATTTTAGCCAAGCCCCCCAACACGTGCTATCAGAGCTAAAGCTTCAACGTAGGGTAAATAAATAAGCAATGAGGTTCTCAGAACTTGTGAAGGTAGTAATAAAAAAGTTTGATGGAACGGTTAATTTTGGGTTGTGGCAAGATCAAGTCAAGAATTTATTGATTCAATCTAGCTTACATAAGGAAAGGAAAGGTAATGTAAACCATAGTAGAAAGTCTTAGAGTGTGTGGACAATCAAGGCACCTTAAAGAAGATTGTCAAAACAGAGCAAATTCAACAAATAACTCTAAATGAGTAGATTGAGATACTGATAATGTCAGCTAGCGGTGTGTATTTTCTCTCTATGAGAGACTATTTTATCTTTTTTTAGCATGCCATGGAAGAGGACGTGTTACCACTAGTAAGTCCACAACATTTTCTAAACTTGCTCCATTTTGACTGTCTTCTTTAAGGTGCCTTGATTATCCACACACCTCTAAGAGTTTCTACCACGGTTTACATTGCCTTTGCTTTCCTTGAGTAAAAGCTAGATTGAATCCATATGTCTTTGACTTGAACTTTACACAAGCAAAAATTGATTCTTCCGTCAAACCTTTTTATTCCTACTTTCACAAGTTTTGAAAACCCCAATGCTAACATATTTGCTCTGCATTGTAGCCTTAGCTTTGATACCACTTTTTAGGGGGTTTTGCCTAGGATTTCTAGGTTATATCATGGCTATTTTATTAGTTTTTTTTTCTTTTGTTGACAATGAATAATGATATAAATTTTGTATCTTCACTCTAAAAATCTATTGTTACGTAAAAGAGAATATAAATATTTGAGTGAGAAAAAAAAATGAACGGATGACAGGATGAGGAAAAAAAGGGTAACATTTTAAATTTCATGATGAAATAATGAAAAATTGGCATCTAATTTTTTTTTTTGTGTGGATTCAAATAACACAACTTTTATTAACTATAGAATGTAACTAGAGTCAAATTATTATTTCACATTTGAAAAATGTTATGATTGGAGAAAGTCTGCAATACATTGGAGATAGTATAACCAACTAGTTACGAGCATAATGCCTTCACTTTATTATAAATTTTTTCCAATGACTGATTTGTTCTTCTTTAAAAAAAAAGTTTGTAGTTTAGTGTTGAGAATTTGTTTGTGTTTTTGTTTTTAGAAAACTTTTGCAATAAATTTAAAGAATTGATATCTATGGTTATACATCTATATGAGATTATTATAAAAAATAGTTAAACGATGAATTGAATCGTACTTCTGTTTATAGTTATTCAAGTTTCAAATGTTCTCTACACACTCAAATTAATATAAAGGTGCTTTCTACCTTATTCCACTATGTAGCCGTTCTTGTGATGGAAAACAAGTTTTTAGCAGCCATCAATTTGGCTAGGCTTGGAACCTTTTATAGTTGGTCTTAAAGTATAACATAAGACTCTTGAACTCCCAGCAAGTGAGAATTAATATAACTCTTTCACTTCCTTCCATAAAAGAAATAAAATTAATAATCTTTATCACTTTTATTATAAAAGCGGTAAATAAACTCTACCACTATCCTTTAGAATAAGTAAGTGGATCATTAATATGAGTTTATATATTTATTTAGAGTTACATTATTGGCACCCCTCCAACTCTCATGAAACCCTTTTTTCATTTGTATTTACTTTATTTTCAAAAATGTCCTTTTTTTCCCAAACACACTCTTTTAATTTTTCATTTAATTTTTTATTATTAAAACTCAAAGCAATATTGTGATATGTTTCTTTTTTGCATTCTTATATTACATGCAAATTAAAAAGATTTTTGAATAATGATTTTTTTTAATATTAATCATTGGCTTAAATTACCCATATTTTGAATTATATTTTGAAAGTAATGTTAAGTACAAAAAAGTTTAATCAATAAAAAACAGGAAAAGAACAATAGATTATTCTAAATTTGTGCAAATTATTTTAGTTGAATAGGAAGTAATAGGTAAAACATAAAAAAAGAAAAAGAAAAAGAAAAATGATTGATTATAAATATAAGTAATTTTTTTAAAAAAAAATCCATGTGTGTTTAATTCTTATTTTTCCTTAACTATAATTTTTATTTGAAGTGAGGTTTATAAGGATAATAAAGAGGTGCCAACAACTTCACTCATTTATTTATTTAAACAGATGATTTATCATTTGGAGCACATAAATGAAAATGCTTATATTCTCCCACTTTATCTACATGTTAAAAGAAAAATAAATTCATACCTCAATATAACCATTGAACTGTATAAATTACTCATATGGTAGTTGGACTTTGTCAGCTAAATAGAAAATAAGATTTTAATAGAAAATCTCAATACATGAGTCATGACGGTCATGAATCTATAAAAGAAAAAATATTTCCTTCCATATATTACTAGTCCAAAATTTTCAATGTAGGTATATAATTACACTATGAATAAAATACCACGAATCAATTAGGGTCCAACTTAGTTAGTCCTAATGGATACTCAAAAATCTTTAAATGCAAAAATAACATAACTTTACACTTTATTGTAATTACAAAATCAACATAGAAAGCTTATAATAAAGCTGAAAACAAACTCAAATTCAGCCCATAACACTCTATGATCCACATGACTGTTATACACTCTGGCTAGCCTTAATTTATGCGATCTATAAGCTATGTTTCTGTATATGAACAATCCTAGCCTCAATATATATTAATGGTTTTCATATCGATAAATAATTTTAAACCATTGATAAAAATTTTTAACCAAAATGCTTGCATTATTCTTTCGTAACATGTAACAATTTATGCTTCGTAATGGATAAATGTTCACTTTAATCGTAACAATCTTAACTTTATTGTTAATTAAAAATCATCTTATACAGAATTAGAACTTCATAGCTCCCATTAACCTTAAGGTTTATATTTTAAGCAACAATTTTCTCGATTAATCAAATGAGATTAACATTGTGAAATATTATAAACTACTAATGAAAGACTTATATTTTGTCTTTCTTTATAATTTACAAATGAAATTTAGGTGATGGCCAATACCTAATGAGAAGTCACAAATTATTTTTCCTTAATCTTTATGAAACTTTTATCCTTGAGTAATAGAATTAACATTACTTTTTTTTTTCCTACATGAGATTTAAGCTCAATAGATTGAATTCACATACTGCTTAAATTCATCTTGGTCATGTGGAGTACTTGATTTTGCAAGAATAAATTATTCATCCACATGAAATGCCATATATCCAAATCATGCATTCAATTAGGGAAATACATATGCATTTCATGCTATGTAATCGAAAACCTAAATTTTAAAGTTAACAATGTTAATTTAACAATAAATTCAAACCTTCCTTCGGTAAAGGTCGTAAAAATACATTGAATTTACTACATCTTTATTCACATATTAGACATATATGGGCCTTTAATAATAAGACTAGCAAATAAAGAAATGAAATTAGAAAATTCCATACCTGCGGGCCTAGGAAAATTCTTATAAATCGATACCCAATTTACTGTCTTATTCCAATTAAATTATTACAATAGTTATCTCTTTGTAGGCCCACTAATTATTTAATGAATAATTAAAAACAATTGATGCCATATATCTTTCTATTCATCTTTGCATGATATTATATATTTCATCAAGCATATATCGTCATATCTTGAGATGTTATGGCTATTTTCAAGATACAATAATACTTAAAACTTCAATGGTATAAAAAAATAATTTAATAGGAAAGAAATTGCTGTCGAAATATACACCTTTTAGAGCAATTAAAACATTAAGAGCAAGACTATATGAATTAATTTTATACAGAAGTAAAGTGCCCTGTTCATTAGGGTTTATCAAAATCTTGTGTCAAAAAACATCAATAGGTTCAATGGCAAATTGGTCTTGTTGGTATTTTTAATTTCTTGGATGATCAAGTAGATGTCATTTTCTGATTACGAAGGATCAGAAACCTTGGGATAAGTAATAACTAGGATTAAATTCGAGATAGGATTGAAAATTGATTTTGAGAGAGATTGAAATTTTATTTAATGAGTCATAAAGACATTATGTTAGTTTAATTAAAAATTAATAATCATAATAAGTAAAGTTAATATTGCCAAATAATTTAGAAACAATGAACTTTGTACAAAATTAAAATAATATTAAAGTTAAAGTAAATTTTTAGTTCTTTTATCTTATAAGATAGAATAGTTAATTTAAACATGTGTTAAATAAAAAAAATCTCAGTCAAAAAAATAAATTGAGATAGATTTACTTAATTAATTCTCCAAAATTCTTCTTTGTTTGAGTTTTTTTTTAAAAAAATAATGTGAACTTTTTGTAACTATTTTTTGCAAGTGTGGTTAGTTTGCAAAATTATAGGGTGGAAATAAATTAAGATAAAAAGGAGATTGCCTATTTCCGCTCTACTAAAATTTATATATACTATTTACTTCAACTATTGTCATAATACCCAAAAATCTCATTGGCACCAAAATTTTATGATATTACTCTTGTTTTCAAATTCAAAATTCAATTTATTTAAATTTATTGTAAATTAAATAAATCATGTAAATTAAATTGAAATAAAAAATTAAATAATGAGAATAAGAAATAAAGGTTTTGGGTGTGAAAAAAATATTTTTTTAATTTTTATTATTTATGAAAATTTTTCTGATAATAAATATATATTATGTATTTCCAAGATCAAATGTTAAGCAAATGACTTATTTACCTTTCTTTCTTTAAATGTTTTATGCCATGGAGATTATTAGATATTACGAAAATAACATGTTTAAGTGGTATATTTTGATTTTAATAGAGAAAACTAGTAAATTCCCTTTTACCATAGTAATTCCTAAAAAAGAATAAATAAAATAAAATAAAAGGAATACTCTTAGAATATACACTAAAAATCTTCTAAACCACTGAAAAGAGAGTTTGAGGTCTGTAGAACAATGCAAATTTACTTTGACCATAAGGATAGGTTGCTGCAAAAATGCAAAATAAAGAATTGTAGAGCTTGATAATCATAACATTACTCATAACCAATTATGAACTTCTAGGTTTATCAAGGTTTGTTCTCAAGACAAAAGCTAATAATGTTTAGCTATTTTGATTCTTGAATATTTGGTTGGATCAGCCAAAACACTTTATTTTAGCAAGAACACTTTACTATATACGTGCACCCCTTTATTAATTGGTTAATTTTTATTATCAACACTAATTGTGCTTTACTAATATTAAAAAGAAAAAAAAAAGGCAAAAGCTTCTAGATCAGGATGACAGGATCCGTATTCCATTGCTTTATTCTGCTGGAATGAACTACGCCGCCGTATGACCCGGTGTGGGAACACCTTTTTGTGAACAACAATAATTCAACAAAAGTGATCGCCTAATCTTTTACTTCATTAATGTTTCAACTAGCGGCGATTCAAAAGCGGCATTTATTTTGGAACATTTAATTCTATACCAATAATCACATGTTCACATTATTGACCCCGTTGATCTATATATATATGACACAATAATACCAACAATGTTGGTCCTACTGCAAGTTACTTGACTTATTAATTACCATTGAGGTACGCAACTTATGACAATTGACCTGCTATCTTTTTCTTATCCTTTTCCTGTCCTGTAGCAGTTGTACAGATCACTCATGTGGATTGTGGACGAGGCTAAATTGCGGCTTCTGCAAGTAACAACTTTGGCAAGGTAAGGTTGCAGGACCTTGCATCAACAGCTTTTTCTCTCATCCAACGCGCGTGTAAGTTTTTTATTTGATATGTTACAAACAGAATCTGTAAGATAACAAGGTCCCAATCATGTCTAACCAATCAAGAGTGATAAATCATTATTTTCCTTTTTTTCTTTAAAAAAATGACGAACAATGTTAAATTTTAGTGCACTGAGATGTAATCAAACGATATATGTGGGAAATATATTTTTAAATACTCGGAATCAATTTCAACTAGATTGATGCAATTGATAAAAGCAATATAGAATATTCAAGAGTAAGGGGCTAGTACATATTAGGGATGGCAATGGTGAAGGGAGGGGAGGAGACTAATCTCTTTGTATCCATCTTGGATATTTTACATATGTCCCTATCCCCTTTCCGTCCCCGTCAGAATTATTTGAGATAATTTCTATCACCTCTCCGAATAATAACAGGGGATCCCCGAGGGTCCCCGATTCTCGAATAATTAATACATTTTTTATTTTTGATTTTGAGTTAATCATATTAAAATAAAAAATTCAAATAAAAGTAAAGTTCGAAATATATCTTACATTAATATCCATTACAAAAGTCACATACATTAAATTAGTAAGTAACGTAGCATGCAAGGGATACAAACTTCTTTTACAAACTATCATGAACAAATTAATAGTCTAATACAAAATTGTTACAAATAAAATCGAATTTGGATTTAAAATTAACTTTTTCAATGGTGGCGTGGACACTTTATAAATGTGGACTATTCCCTTTACAATACAATAGTGAAATCGGAGCAAATTAAGAGCAAATATTAGATTAAATTAGATTAGATATTAAAATTGTGATTCATTGTGGATAATTATAACATCTAAAAATAAATAAAAATAGATTTAAGTTTAAAATATTTAAAGAATATTAAAAATAAAAAAATTGGGCTAATATAATCTACTCGGTCTTTTTAATGTTCTAAATAAAAATTTAGGACTTTAATTAGTTAATTAGGCCTAAAAGTTTAATAATATAAATATTTTGATATTTTTTTATTTTTACCAATATTTATAATTTTATAATCTAAAATTTATTATTTATTTACTAGTAATTTAAAAAAATTAAAATTAAATTAAAAGTTAAAAATTAAAATGGGGAATGGGTAGGGGATGGAGATTCCACCTCTTGCCCGTCCTCTCCCCGAATAAGAAATTGTGTAAAACAATTTCTCATCCCTTCCCCGAATAAGAAATTGGGTATAAAATTATCCACATACCCTCCCCGAACTGAGAAAATCCCCAAGGGTATCCGTCCCCGTGGGGATTTTTGCCATCCCTAGTACATATATGCCAATTGGCACAATTCATTGTCTCAAAGTCTTCGAGTCCGAGAGATTGTTGGGACTATTTTTCCTCCAATTTAATTTAGTAATAAGTTTCTTCAGTATTAATCTCAGGAGTAATTCTACACACTTTAGAATTTTATTCTAAAATTATATCCTAAGTGATATGACAATCATTCATTGATTGGTGAAATAATGTAACTAATTCACTTAAAATTTATAAAAATGCCATCAGCTATTTAATAAATAATAAATCATATGTCATATTGTTTGAAATGAAATTTAGGATAAAATTTTAGAATGTCTAACATTACTTTTGCTTTCAGTAGAGTAGATATTTTCTCGGTATTAAAAGAGGGTAAAAGTTTGAGTTATGTGATATTAGGCTTGTCAAAGCTAGTCCAAGTAATATCAGTCGAATTTTAATTATTTCTAAACTAGCCCATAAAAAAAAGGGGGTAAGTATACGTGCGTGCGTGTGTGTGTGTGTGTGTGTGTGTGTGTACGGGCACAAGATTAATACTAGAGATCCCAATATTTGATTACTAATTTGAGTCTTAATTAATGTGACATTTATCAATTGAATGATAGAATAGAGTAATAAATAATTTTATATCCATCATCCAATAGATGTATGACTAAAATTAAGACTTAAATATTGAAATCTCCATATCTATTGCGTGTATATGTATCAAGTAAAAGTTAAAATATTCGAACATTTGCTATGGATCTAACTGTAAATATAAATAGAATTTTAATCCTAATATATCAGGGAAAAAAAAAGGCAAGGATATATATCAAGTTGGAATATTCTGGCATGTGCTTTGGAGAGGCACGCCAAACGTGATGTCCTAATGTCAAAGAGCTCTATCCACAGGTGGATGTTATCAGCACTTCATAACTCTATGATACAACCTAACAAGGCCTTGGCCACTACACATGATAAATAGGAATTTGAATTTCGAATTTGCAAGGTCTAGGTGCCATATTTTCAAAGGCACCAAATTATGTCATGTCTCCATCCTTTTAAAGAAAAAAAATTATTTGGGAAAAATAACATCCAATCTATTTTGAGGGAATAATATGTAAAATAAAATTTCTCAATAACCTATGAAAATGACAAGAGGGGGAAAACTCATTCTAAATCCAAATTCCATGGCCTTAGGAAATTACACCCAAAGCCATAAGAGTAGGGAAACACGTTGATGCAGAATAAGTAAATTTGTTTCTCTACAATCAAATTCACATCTATGTGTACAATAATGGCCAGAGACACGTGTTGTTAAGAAAAGAGATGAAGGCAAAATCATAAATCCATATAACTCATGAAAAATGACCACCTCTATGAAAAAGGGGTCTCTTGGCCTTAGAAGAGCATTGTTCATTCTAGAGAGAGAAAACCTACTTTTTTCTACTTTCTTCTTTCTTCAATCAAAATTAAACACTAACTTGAGCATCATAATGCCCTTTTTAAGTACGCAACCTATTGGATTCAAGGCCACCTGATCGATTACAAGTTCTTTACAAACTAGAAATACGTGTGAAGGCAAAAATCTAGAACCTTCATAGGCATAGTTTGTAGGGAACGTTCTGAAATTTTTTTCTCTCACTAAAACTCATGCAACCAACACTCTACCATCACCTTTTTTAGACTAGATTTGGATGTGTATAGTTTGTGAGATCCAAACCTCAAACATGATTACAGAGGCAATAAAGCTAAAAGCCCAAGCTCAAAAATGGAGGTCTTCCCTTCATGTGAGTTGTTGGAAATAAAGAGTAAAGAAAATTAAAAATCCATTTGGTCAACATTAGACTTTGACCAAATAGTAGGCAAACAAGATGGTCAAAATAGTTATTAAAACTAAAACTAATTTATTTTTATTTTATTTTATTTTTAATTATGCTAATACCTTGACAGCTGTTCTGGCTTATTTACATTTCTTCCATTTTATTTATTTCCTAGTATTTCTTTATTTTTCCATGAGTGAGGCTAAGTAAATATAAGAGGGAATATATAAAGGTTATTAAGCCGATATGGATTAAATAACTCTATGTTCTAATGTAACAACTATGATTCTACATCTAACATGTTAACACATTTTGTTTTTAATTTTTATTATGTCATTTCTGATTTTACTTGAATTATCCACGAGTGAGGCAATCGAAAACCCAAATATTCACCTCCTGATGGGGAATATACAAAAAGGTATTATGCCAACGTGGATTAATCTAAATTTTTTAAATATTATTGAACTAACAATTTTTTTTACGAATCTAACCTTTACATTTCTGCATTTACTCTTTATTTTTTGTAAATTTTGTAATGTTAGATGTTGATTATCTGATGAATGGAAACTACTCATTCCCCTTTATTTATTTATTTATCTATCTTGTTAAATATATTGTTGTTTCGCCTTCTCCATAACGAGAAAAGAGACTAAGCAAAAGGTTTTTTAAGCCTAGATCATATACCGATACAATAATTTTGGAGAACTCGAAAATGTTTTAACACAATTCTCTCCAAACAATCAAAAAGTCGGGGAGATGAAAAATGTTCAAATGTACAACCAACTAAAAGATTTTGCCTCTCTAAAGTTCCCTATGTAAACTTTAGCCATTTTTAAATACTGTTCAAAATAAACAGAATGAGAGGCTAATAGAGGGAACACATACTTAAATGCACAAAAAAAAAGTAGTCGGTGGTTAGGCTTATCCAAAATAAATTTCCTGCAGTTTTCTCAAGTGAAATACCTATTGAAAAATATTCAGAACATGATATTTTAGAGACATTTATTGAGGAATGAAATGTGCAAACCAGTGATGTCTTAACACAAGTTCTCTAGATAAATAGAGGAGATAAAGAAGGTAAACCAAAAATTGAAGGGGAAATTGCTTGCCCTTGAGCAACAATCAAAAGAGTAGCTATAGAAAACCAAGCAGTTGCTATCCAGGTACAATTAGCTGATTTAGATTTGGGAATTATTCTGGATTATTCCTTATTAGAATGGAAAGAACAAGTGGAAAGACAAATTGGCCCACTAAAATAAAGTTCAGAACGCATGCGAACAAACACAAGAAGGCATATAAGGACTGATAATAATAGAGAACAAAGGTTTTAAGATCGCCTACATAAGGGAATTCAAAAGATCTTAAGGAGACTCTTGAAAAAAAATCCAGGTGGCTTCCACAGAAAATGATGCCATGATAGCTGCCCTAGGGAAAAAGCTAAATTCCATTTGAATGACATTCCATATTAATAAAAATGCTTATTTAGGTTGATAGCATGGAGACGAAGAACATTACATTTTAGCTATAACGACAATATGAATGATGTCAACTCTTGGAAATATTGATCCAATTGATAATGTACAGCTCATGTACTCGAATGATTGATCATAAAATTTAAAAACTATTTCATATTCTCAAAGGACTTATGCATTGCACTAATGAGCATTCGCATGCATAAACATTAATATCGTGTATCTCATGAGAATCCATATTATCATTGTTTCATGAGTGTTTATGGTCGTCTTATACATTGTCATATATGTTTCCAAAAATCTAAAAATCCATTTTAGAACTAACCAAATTACCTATGAAAAAATTTCAATCCTGCTGGAACTTCAATTCATAGGAAAAATTCTAAGAACATGAAATATTCCCTCTAATGTCGATGATAAAGTAGACTTCCCCTCGAACTTCGGTTTAAGAGAAAATTTCTAAGAACAATAAATATTTCTTCTTATATTGAGGGTAAAGTAGATTTCCCTTAGAACTTCATTTCATGGGAAAAGTACTAAAAACAATTAATATCCATCCTTATTTTGAGGGAAAAATAGATTTCCCACTAGAACTTTATTTCGAGGAAAAAGTTATAACAACAATTAATATCCTCTCTTGTGCCAAGGGTAAATTATATTTGCTACAAGAACTTTAGTTTAAGGAAAAAGTTCTAAGAACAATTAATATCCCCTCTTTATGTTGAGAGTAAATTAAATTTCCCACTAGAACTTCAATTCAAGGGAAACATTTTAAGAATAATTAATATTCCTTGTTATGCCAATGGTAAATTAGATTTTCCCGTAGAACCTCATTCAAGGTAAAAGTTCAAAGAACAGGAAATATTCCATGTACATTTACCCCTTGAACCTTAGATCAAAGGAAAAAGTTCCAAAAATAAGGAATATTCCCTCTTGTGTTGTGGATAAAGTAGATTTTCCCTAAAACTTTAGCTCAAAGAAAGGTTTCTAGAACAATAAATATTCTTTCCTATATTAAGGGAAAATTAGATTTCCTCATAGAGCATTAATTCTAAAGAAAAATCTACGTCCTTCTTGTATTAAGGGCAAAGTTGACTTCTACCTGTTGTAGTCAACAAATTGTTGGTGCAAATTTGTTGAAGTCAACAAATTGTTAGTGCACCAACAATTTGTTGATTTTGTAGAGTTGAAAAGAAAGAATGGGGAATAGGGGATAGATTTGAAAAATAATAATAATTAAAAATTATATTTTTAATTATTTTATTCTTAGCATAGTAATTCACTTCTCCTATAAATAGCTAAGGATTTCACTCATTTGAAATCATCCCAAAATTTGTTAAACTTATAAGTTTCTAAGCTTTTGAGAGTGAGCAATTGGAGAGTGTGTGTGAGAGTACTGGGTATATTTGGGTTATGGAAAATTGAGATTTCTTTACTCAAATTTGTACTCAAATAATTGTTAATAATATAATTATTTTTCTCTTGCTCTCGTGGACGTAGGCATATTATCGAACCACGTAAATTTTGTGACCTTTATTTTTATGTGATTATTCGGTGCGCTTGATTCCGCATTCTGCGCACAACAAGTGGTATCAGAGCCGACGATTCGTACCTGGGGGATACGGTACTGTTCACATATACGAATTGTTTACATATATGTTACTATTCACGTATACGGTACTGTTCACATATAGTACTATTCACAAATACGGTGGAGACGGCCATTTATACTTGGGAGACAGTCTATTGTAAGTAGTGTGTATTTTTGTATGTCTAGGAAAGTTCTGTCAACAAAGGCGGTAAGAGTCTAAGGATTTTGGTTTTTAATTGAGACCGAATTCCCGTCTAGTCTCTTGGGAACTTTCCTGGTGCATTTATTCACGCAAAATTAACATCATAGAGATTGTTTTTCAAGTGGAAATAATTTGCTGTAAAAATGGTAGAAGGTGAAATTTTCAGAATTGGGGAGAGATCTACCGAGACTATTTTAGGAGATACTATAGGTGGTAGGCGAGATTTGTCAAATCGCTATTCAGCACTTGTTATAGGAGGCCAGAAGGTCGATGTTGAAAAGTTTGATGGGAAAATCAACTTCGGCATGTTGAGGTGCAAAGTTATGGATGCCCTTATTCAAATCGATCTCGATGTTGTTCTGAAAAATAAAAGACACTTGTATGATGAAGAAATTTGGGATCGTATGAACGAGAAAGTTTGTGGTCAGATCAGATCTTGTTTGACTAGGGATGTGAAATACTTGGTGAAAGATGAGGAGTGTGCGATGATTTTGTGGCGTACATTGGAGGAGTACCTAGTAAAAAGTCTTGAAAATCACCTTCATGCAATGTGCCAAGTATATGGTTTTCGAATGAAGCATTGGGTGTCAATGCACGATCATGTCTCAAGATTTGAAAAGTTACTTGCTGATTTGAAAAATCTTGATGAAGATATTAAGGATGAAGTCAAGGATATAATTCTGTTACACTCACTACCAAAGGAATATAGCTATTTTGTGATTACTTTGATATATGGGAAGAGTGTGATCGTCTTCAAAGATGTTTGCACAGCATTAACAAGCTTGGAGATTCGGAATAATGATAAAAATTCTGAACGAGCATCGTCTGAAGCTTTGGTGAATAGAGATTGGGCGATGGAGAAATAAAAGGAGCGTGGTGGAAAGAATTCTCGATCCAAATCGAGAAGCAGAAATATAGCTCGATACGAGTTTGCCTTTTGTCATGAAAAGGGCCATTGGAGGAAAGATCCAAAGGCTCAAAAGAGAGATGGGAAGAAACCAGCAGCAGCAAATATAACACGGAAAGATGAAGACTCTGATTATTCATTAAGTATTACTCCTGCAGTATACGTGGCTAGTTTGAGCGAGTGGATACCTGATACTGGAGCAACCTATCATTTGTGTCATACTAAGGAATGGTTTACGGATTTTCGTAATCTGGAATCCGATGCAGTTGTGATGGGGAATGATCAACCTTGTCGCACAATTGGGATAGGAACAATTCGGCTCAAAATGTTTGATGGAATGGTCAAAGAACTCAAAGAGGTTAGATTTGTTCCAGCTTTAAAGAAAAATCTAATTTCTGTGGGTGCTTTGGAAGCTAAAGGTTACAAGATTACCATTGAAGATGGTATAATGAAGTTTACACATGGGGCTATGGTGATTCTACAAGGGGTTCGGCATCACAATCTGTACTACTTGAAGGGAGGTACAACTGATGAAGCAAATGTTGTTGAGGCGCACAATGGCACCACCAAGCTATGGCATGTACGACTGGGACATGCTGGAGAGAAGTCTTTGCAAACTCTAATGAGGCATGGACTCTTAAAAGGTACCAAAACTTGTAAATTAAATTTCTATGAACATTGTGTAGTAGGCAAGAAAACAAGAGTCAAGTTTGGTACAGCTAATCACGATACTCGTGAGATCCTTGAATATGTTCACAGTGATGTATGTGGACCAACCAAGACTACATCAATTAGTGGAAGCCATTATTTTGTTACATTTGTTGATGATTTATCTAGACGTGTGTGGGTGTACACCATGCGAGCAAAGGATGAGGTTCTAGAGATTTTTATGAAATGGAAGAAATTGGTAGAGACTCAAACTGGCAGAAAGATCAAAGTATTACGATCTGATAATGGGGGTGAATATACTTCTGATCCATTCTTGCAAGTATGCTAGAACGAGGATATTAAAAGACATTTCACGGTGAGACATACTCTGCAACAGAACGGTGTGGCTGAGCGTATGAATCGTACTTTACTGGAGAAGGTACAGTGTATGTTATCTAATGTTGGTTTAGATAAAAAATTTTGGGCTGAAGCTGTGAGCTACGCAAGTCACTTGGTAAACCGGTTGCCTTCTGCTGTAATTGGAGGTAAAACTCTTATGGAAATGTGGTCTGTAAAGCATGCACAAGACTATGATTCCCTTTGTGTATTCGGGTGTCCAGCTTATTATCATGTCAAAGATGGTAAACTAGATCCTCGTGTTAGAAAAGCTATCTTTGTGGGATTCAAAGGTGGAGTAAAGGGCTTCAAGCTTTGGAATCTCGAAAATGAAAAGTTTGTGTATAGTAGAGATGTCACATTTGATGAAACTTCAATGATAAAAACTTCAAGTTCTCAACAGGTGGAGAACAAGACCAAAGAGGTATTGTAGCGGGTGGAGTCTGATGCAACTCCATATATACCAGTTAGTTCTACATCGAAAAAGGGTTCAACTATGGAAATGAAACATAGAGTTGAAGAAGAGATTGTTTCTTCTAATGTCCCATAATAAAGAAACAATTGATGATGTAGATAGTGATGATTTTATAGCAACAAGGAGGCCAAGAAGAGAAATAAAAAAACCCGGATGGCTTACTAAAGATATAGTGGTAGCCTATGCACTTCCAGTTATTGATGATGACATCCCCAACACTTTCGGTAAAGCATTACGCAACAGTGAAAGTAATCAGTGGAAGTTAGCCATGGAGGAAGAGATGAAATCTCTCTATCAAAACCAAACTTAGGAACTTGTAAAGTTACCAAAGGGGAAAATGGCTATTGGCAATAAATGGTTCTACACTAAAAAGCAAGGATCTCCGAATTAAACAACTCTTTGATACAAGGCAACTCTCGTGACAAAAGGTTTTGCTCAAAAGGAAGGTATTGACTACAATGAAGTTTCCTCTCCAGTTGTAAAACATACTTCCATTCGTATCCTACTTGTCTTAGTTGCAGAATATGAGTTAGAGTTGGTTCAATTAGATGTTAAGACGGCGTTCTTACATGGAGATTTGGAGGAGGAAATCTATATGATTCAGCCTTGTGGTTTCAGAGTTGCTGAAAAGGAGAATCATGTGGGTAGGTTGATTAAATCTTTGTACGGACTGAAGCAATCGCCAAGGTAGTGGTACAAAAGATTTGATCAATTTATACAAGGGCAGAAATTCACCAGAAGTGAACATGATCATTACGTTTACTTTAGAAAACTACCAAATGGAGCTTTTATCTATTTGTTACTCTATGTCGATGATATGCTTATAGCTTCAAAGAATAGAGATGAAATCGAAAGATTAAAGAAGCAGCTGGCTTCTGAGTTCAAGATGAAAGACTTAGGTGATGCACAGAGAATACTTGAGATGGAGATTCGTAGAGACAAGAAGAATGGGAGCATATGTCTGACTCAAAAGTCTTATTTGAAGAAAGTGCTAGAAAGATTCGATATGGATGACAAAACTAAACCGGTATGTACACCTCTAGCTCCTCATTTCAAATTAAGCTCTTCTTCATGTCCTAGATCTCAAGAGGAGCACGATTACATGGTTCGTGTTCCATATGCTAGTGTTGTGGGTAGTCTTATGTATGCTGTGGTATGCACAAGGCCTGATATATCTCAAGCAGTGAGCATGGTTAGTAGATATATGCACAATCCGGGTAAAAATCAATGGCTTGCGGCAAAGTGGATTCTCCGATATTTGTATGGGACAGTTGATGTTGGGTTATTGTTCAAGAAGAATTGTGGTAAAAAATGTGTTGGGTATTGTGATTCTGATTTCGCTAGAGACCTTGACAAGCGAAGATCAACAACGGGCTATGTATTCACATTGGGTGGAGGTCCAGTTAGCTGGAAGTCGATTCTACAATCGACAATTACTCTGTCCACTACGGAAGCAGAGTATATGGCAGCAACTGAAGCTGTAAAGGAAGCTATCTGGTTGAAAGGCTTGTTGGGTGACTTGGGAGTAATCCAGAAGAACATTGCAGTCTTTTGTGATAACCAAAGTGCGATATTTCTCGCAAAGAATCAAACATATAACTCTCAGACGAAGCACATAGACGTGAAATATCATAATGTGAGGGAAATTATTGAGGGTGGTGATGTGTTATTGAAGAAGATCGATACCAAAGATAATCCATCAGATATATTGACGAAGATAGTTTTTGGAGTTAAGTTTCAATATTGCTTGAAACTAATTCAAATCCTTCAATTGTGTTAAGTTATATCCTTCGGGAATTATGAACTATGGTTGGCTTGATCCCAAATTTTGGGTACGTAGGCAGTCACAGAGATGCAGCCACTTTGGGGATGATGACTCATTGGTAGTCAGCTCAAATTTGAAAAATTTTCGCCGAGGTGGAAATTTGTTATAGTCAACAAATTGTTGCTGCAAATTTGTTGAAGTAAGCAAATTGTTGGTGCACCAACAATTTGTTGATTTTGTAGAGCCGAAAAGAAAGAATAGGGAATAGGGACCAACAATTTGTTGACTTTGTAGAGCCGAAAAGAAAGAATAGGGAATAGGGGATGGATTTGAAAAATAATAATAATAAAAAATTATATTTTTAATTATTTTATTTTTAGCATAGTAATTCACTTCTCCTATAAAATAGCTAAGGATTTCATTCATTTGAAATCATTCCAAAATTTGTTAAGCTTATAAGTTTCTAAACTTTTGAGAGTGAGCAATCGGAGAGTGTGTGTGAGAGTACTGAGTGTATTTTGGTTCTAGAAAAATGAGATTTCTTTACTTAAATTTGTACTCAAATAAACTTTAATAATACAATTATTTTTCTCTTGCTCCCGTGGACATAGACATATTGTCGAACCACATAAATTTTGTGTCCTTTATTTTTCTGTGATTATTCGGTGCGCTTGATTTCGCATTCCGCGCACAACACTACCGAGTACTATATTTCAGAGGAAAAGTTTAGTGAAATAGTTCACTTTTCTTTGCTCCAAAAAGGAGGAAAAATTTTCATAATAAAATTCCTCTTGAATAACTCTCTTTTTCTTATGCTAACAAAAGGAAAAATTTTCTTAGGCCAACAAAAAGGAAAAACTACACTGGGCCAACAAGGAGGAAAAGTTCCTTAGTAATTTTCATTTAGAAAAGTTCACTTTTCCTTATGCTAATGAGAAAAAACTTCCTTAGGCCAATAGGGAGGAAAATTTTTCTTGTAATATTTCTCTAGAAAAGTTCACTTATCCCTATGCTAATAAGGGAAAAAAAAAATACTAGGCCAACAAATAAGAAAAACTTCCCTAGGCCAACGAGGAGAAAAAATTTTCTATCAATATTCCTCCAGAAAAGCTCACTTTTTCCTATGCAAATAACGATGAAAAGTTCCACAATAAAATTCTCTGGAACTGTTTATTTTTCCTTACACTGATAAGGAAAAATTCCTTAACAATACTCTTTCCGGGAATTGTTTACTTTTCCTTATGCTACTGAGGAAAAAAGAATTTCCTAGGCCAACAAGGAGGAAAATTTTTTTCAAATGTGCACAACCTCAAAGTTTAAGAATGGATTTGCCTAGAATTGAAAAAGATATGAGGAAACAAAACCTACCTCCAAAACTAAAAGAAAAAATGAGAATAATAGATATTCGGAATCAGAATCTACATTAATTAACTTACCCATGATCTTCAAGGCAACAAACATCTAGAACTCTAAAGCCATTCAAGGAAAGCCAAGAAAAGGCCAACACCCAACAAGGCAAACAAATGCCAAAGAGAAATAAAGGCTAAGGGAAAACTAAGGCAAACAAAAGGTAAGGCCACAAGAGCAAACCAAGCCAAGAAAAGGCCAATACATAGCAAGACAAATGAAGGTTAAAGAAAAACCTAGGCAAACAAAAGCTAAGGCTACAAAAGCAAAGCAGGTCAAGAAAACTCCAACGCCCAGTAAGGCAAACAAAGGTTAAAAAAGAATCTAAGCAAACAAAAGTCCAGACAAAAAGAGCATGCCAAGACATAAAGAAAAAGCCAATGCCCAATAAGACAAATAAAGGTTGAAGAAAAATCTAGATAAACAAAAGCCAAGGGAAGAAGAGCACGCCAAGCAAAGAAAAAGCCAATGCCCAACATGCAAACAAAGGCAAAAGAGAACCAAAACAAATAAAAGCTAAGGCCACAATAGCAAGACAAGCCAAACACCAATGCCCAACAAGGAAAATAAAGACTAAGTAAAAAAAAAGGTTAAGAGAAAATTAAGGCAAACAAAAGCTAAGGTCACTAGAGCAAGCCAAGCCAAAAGCCAATACTTAACAAAACAAACAAAAGGCTAAGAAAAAGTAAAGGCTAAGGGAAGATCGAGGCAAGCAAAAGCCAAAGCCACAAAAGCAAGCCATGACCAAAAACATTACAAACTCCAACACCCAATAAAGCAATTAATAACTAAGAAAAAAAGCCAAGGCCACAAAAGCAAGCTAAGCCAAGAACAGCCAATGCCAACAAAAGCAAGTAAAAATTAATGAAAAACTTAGGTAAACAAAAGCCAAGGCTACAAAAGTAAACCAATAAGTAGAAAGAGAAAAAATTTTCCTAGGCCAACAAAAAAGAAAACCCTCTAAAATGAGAAAGGCGTAAAAAATAATAAATTCAACATGGGTGATATGAGATGATTTTATTCTAAATAAATCATGTAATTTATTTTGTTAAATCAAATCCATAACTTATTGGTTGCTACGGAAACGAATCGTCACAAATCTACAAAAACAAAGAATAAGCTCCCTCAAATCTCCAAAAGTCAAGAACTAGCACGAGCAGATTGCAACGAATATGTTAATTCAACCGAGCTTTATGCCAGACTCTTGACACAAGAAACAAAAGAAACCAAGAAATCAAGACACACAGAATGAAAGATACAAGTTGAGAAGAATCAAGAAACACATCCACAAGACAAGATTATAACGTGGTTCAGCTCCACAAAGAAGCTTACATCCACGGATGCAATGCACCAACAAGGGCAGAGAATTTATTCAATCACGAATGGTTCACTTACAAAGCAAAACTCTCTTTGTTACAGAATGCACAACACTCAAAGCTTAACCTTTCTCTCTGTAATGCAACTGTATGAGTTTCTCTCATTTTTGTAATCGATCTAAAACCAGCTCAAGAATAGAATATTTATACACTTATCTACTTCTCATGTGTGTCTCCAATTTGCAAGCAATAAGTCTGTTATTTAGCTAACTAACTAACTCTACCGTTTTTTTTGGATTCCACTTAAGCCAGCTCACTTGCCACCTCATGACTTTATAACGAATTAAAACTAACTCAGCTTCACAAATCTCCACCTTAGTTCTAATTTTGTTATTTATCCCCCTTCACTGTAACACAGTATCAGCAAGCTTGTTTTCACAAGCTAACACACCCAATCAGATTTAGCAAGTCCCTGAACCGGATTGATGTCAAAGGCTTGGTTAACATGTCAGCTGGATTTACTTCAGACGGCACCTTAACCACATTTACTACTCCTTTACTGATTTCATCCTTTATAAAGTGCATCCTAACATCAATATGTTTAGTTCTCTCATGGTATTTAGCATTTTTACTTAGCTGAATAGCACTCAAGCTATCACAACTGTTGTACAAATTATATTGAACTCGCAAGCGCACGAATCTATTGTAGTGTAGATCAATGGTGACGAATGTCGATCCCACGAGGAGGTTGATTTTAATTATATATAGAATTAATTTAGTGAATGGGTGATTGGGTTTAAAGTGGAAAATGATTTGGATTATGCTAAAACTTAAATTAAAATAACAAGAATAAATTATGAAATTGGAAATAAAATGGAAGGAATAAATTGAAGTGTAAATCTATTAAATGACGTACTTGGGTATCTGGATCCGTATCAACATGCATCATGGGTTAAATATTCCATATTAATACCAATTAAATCATGAGAGGGGAATCCACACCTCATGAACCACGCTCTAATAAATATGGTGCTAAGGGCTTATCGTGCCAAATAATAATAATCTTATACTAGGGTGCCGGTGAAACCAGGGCAGTACTAGACAAGATTAGTATTATTTATCGACGAGAAGTCAAAACATCCACAAAAACTAGAGGGGAAGAGAAAATAAATTTACCAAATCAAGCCCATGACACATGTTGAGACTTCACCTCCAACCCAAGCTTGAAAGAAAATTAGCCACTCATAGTTGAACTAAGGGCAAAATGGGAATTTATTAAAATACGTAGAAACTACAAGATAGAGAGAGAATTACAGAAAATGAATCCCAAAAATAGATTCAGAGATGCCAAATTAGGGGGGGAGGCCCCCTTTTTATAGTTACATCAAGTAAATCATGGCCATCGGATTAAAAACAGTTTGGACGCTCAGGATTTCGCCACGTCATCAGCCACTATTTGCACAGTACAGTCAATAGCCACTATTTGCATAGTAACGCCAACAGTACCCGTACATGTGAATACTACCGTATATGTGAACAGTGTCATTTTTCCTTTTATACTCCTCCTAAGGTTTTCGACCATCCTGAGTTCAAAAACGATGTCTGTTTTGCCATTTGATCTCTTGTTTATTATGAAATGACTATAATACCCCTAAAATACATAAAATACTTAATTAAAATAAAACACACATAATTAAAGTATAAGAAACTTAAACACATAAATGTAACGGTTGTTAGCAATACTTGATATGTAAAATAACGATTTTCTCCTTTATAAATATGCACTTTCTAACACTCAACACACCCCCCAACCAGCTTATTGCTAGTCCCTAGCAAATAAAGCGAAAACAAAAATTTAAAAATGATTTTTTTTAAACCTCTTTTTATTCAATCAGATTAATGATAACAATCAAATAAAAGTATAAGCATTATCTCAAGTCTAAAGAAACATCACACCCACATCAACCATCCACATGAATTAGCCTAGTAGACTATCGTAGCTACCTTCAAGAATGACATGTCAAACCCCAAAATCTCACTGGATGTAGTGATACTCTCACAAAGAAATTAAACCCAAAAAATAGTCACTCCAATGAATGGTAATTGAGAGAAAATAATAAAGAAGTGATCTCTCATGCTCTCACTAAAAATAAATATGCCCTTAGATTAGAAATAATACGATCTCCAGTCAAATAAAAATGCTAGTCAACCCATTTTATTTATTATTATTTTTTTTTATGCATCACCACATCTTTTTAGCCCATTTAACTAGCTTCTACTTTAGACTATAGTTCCCTAAAATCAAGAAGGACTTTTATTAGGATGTAACGTAGGCTAGGGACATGGCTAACAAAGATGGGAAATAGGAAAAACAAAATGTATGTTTGAGAAAAAATACAGAGATTTTTTTTTGAAAGTGACAAGGTGGATTTCATCTATTATTTTTTTTTTGCTTTGAAACAACAATTTTTTTGAAGCAATAATTTTTTTTTTAGACTAGGCATAACTTCACTATACAAAATAGTTATTTACATTTTTCTCAAACATAAATAGGTGATGGATCTTGTAAGACATTGGGTAATACTCCAAATCGGAGTGGGTTAAGATAATAAGTTTACAAAGAAATTTTTTTTTTAAAAGGCTCAAAAGGGCTAACTATGGATATTCATAAAAGGGATGACTAAAAAGGCTCAAACGGATCAAAGACGGCCTTTCCATAATTTTTTAGGACTCTAAATAATCTTCCATATCTACTAATTAAATGGGCTTCCAAATGTAGTAACACACATTTTTTTTTCATTTTTTTATTTTATTTATTTTTTTTAGGGTTAACTCCAAAGAAATCTAGAGATCGTGTACACAATAATAAACTGCTAAGCTATATAAAGAATGGGCAAAAGGGTTACTCTCCAAGAGAAAATGATAGGCTCAAAAACTCACTTGGTATTTATTATGACATGTTCATTCCTTCAAGCAACTCATATTTGTCTCCGACATCAACATGTTGGGTAGCAAACATAGTGTAACATCACTTGAGACTAAAGATAATACAAATACTAAAATTTGAAGTCATCATATCATCCAATGTCAAAACAAATCAAAATTTTTTTTTGTTTAACATCAGTCTACCCCCCAACCTATTCTAAACGTGAAAGGAAAATATACATGCAGAAAAAATGATGCAGAAAAACTAATTAGAAAATGATAGAAAATGAATTTTTTTTTAATTTAAGAAGATGCGTTTCTAGAGGTACTACACTTTATATTCAGCCATCTTTGACTAAAAAATTTTTGTTTGAAAATGTATATTTATAAAGGAGAAATAAAAAAAATGAACATCATAACATAAAAAGAAAAAGAAAATATATGAAAATTTTTTTAAATTTTTTTTTGTATTTTTTTTTAAAGATAAAGATGCGTTTCTAGAGTTATTACACTCCATATTCAGCCATCTTCAACACAACAAATTAGCAACAGTTAGTTTCTACAACAAAAATTAGTAAAAACTTAACCAATATTCCACAATTGTCCACTATTCCCTCCCCCCAACCAGAACGAAACATTGTCCTCAATGTTTTAAAGGAAAGAAGTAGAGTTTAGAAGACATCACCTGGGTGGTGCAATACAGAAGAAAATATTTACAGGCGGAGAGTTAAATCTAATTTGTACTTCTTACTGCGGCTACTGTTACCGTCATCATTTGAACGCTCCAACACAAAGCTCCAGGGGTCTGGCTCCGGTTTATAAGCTTGTAACATATCAAGTATCTCATTAGCAGTGTGAGCACAAATAAAAAGTTTTTTCGCACTGGAAGGAATAAAGTAGTTTTTTATTGCATGGTTAAGAAATGCGAAAAAGCCATCATAAAAATTATTGACATTTAACAAACCAATGAGTTTCTGGTGAATGTGCAGATGGGCCCAAGATGCTAGTGTGATAAGTGCCTCTAGTGTTGCAAGATCTCCTGGAAGGAAAATAAAAGCATCAGCATGATCGAGCATTTCAATTATCCGTTCTTGCATACCTGAGACGACTAACTCTTCTCCGGTCAATGAGTCAGACACACTGCCCAAAGGTTTTAGGACTCTTGGGATGATGCCTAACACTTGGCTGCCTCTGACAAAAGCAGCTTCTGAGACCAATTTTGATAACCCTCGGTTACCTCCACCATACACTAAGTGTAATTTTCTCTCTGCTATGTTTCGACCAAGATCTATGGCTACATCAACGAACTCTTTATGTTTGCCATAAGTAAATCCAGAAAGTACACAAATGTTCTTGAATTGTCTATTGGGAGTAGCTGCCATTGGAATATTTCTCAAAAACAATTTGTGAGTGCTTAACAAAAAGTCATATTTAAGAATCTTGGTGACAATGGATCACAACTGTGTAGGAGGTGGCATGTCAGTGTCAAATAATGCGTAAAACACATGGCTCGATAGTCAAAAAACAAACAGTAAGAAAATTATTAAAGACAATAATGCACTGATAAAACAACAGTGAAATAAAATAAAATAACAGTAAAGTAAAAGGATATTTACAGGTAGTTGCGACTGTGGCTCACATCTTCCTCTGGTTTTACGTCCAGAAACGGCTTGAACGCCCTCTATGGGTCGAGGATAGGCTTCCCATCCAATTTTCTTATAAACTGGCAAACAGGGTCTTTTATAGTCAGATTCCCGAGACTATATCGTGCATGTTCTTTCTAGAATAATGGCCATAACTGGAGAATCGCTCCTTGCACATATCCACTGAGATGCGTTTCAAGAGACAAAAGGATATCATCCAATGACTCCTTATTTAAGCCATCCCTAATGAATTGAATTTTATCTTCCCTGTTATCAGATACCATTCCTAAAGAACATCGGTTTTTATTGCAATTCATTCTGGCACACTTATGACAAGCAACAGAAATTCTTCGAGCTCGTCGTTTTCTTGCACAGTTTCCTTTCCCACAACCAGGCATGTATGCAATAAATTTTGGAGGTAACTCACCTGCTAATCGTACTTTTGCTTCAATTAACCAACGGATGTCAGCAGGTATGTTATTCCTCATGAGCAGTCGCATGCGTTCGGACCGAGTTTTGTAGATCGTAAGGAGGGCATTTTGAGGGAGTGAAGGGAATCGCTTGTGAAGTTTCGCTAGAATCTCGGTTCTGTCCATTCTTTCACCTCAGAATATCAGTTATTATGGGAAACTGAAGTAACCGACTTAATTGTCACGGAGTACCGTTATCCGCCACTTCACCGGGATAACAAACTAAAGCACACAAATAGAAAAACAAATTAAAACACACAAAGAAAATCAAAATCATCCTCTTATTGAATTTACCTCAAGCTCCAACTGGATTTCGTAAACAATTTTCTCAATGTCTCTGAGTTGACGTTCTAAACCCTCAACATAGGCTACTAACTCTGGTGGTTGTAGAGCCCAAATGCGATGTGTTTTACAAGATTGAATCTCTCTTTTAAGATGAGTTTTGACACGTTGAAGTGGTTTAAGAATGTTCAGGAAGAACGGTCTAAGTAAAAGACTCATGATTAATAATGATAAGAGAAAACTTAATGATAAAACAAACACACTTATGCAAAAATAAATTCAAGTAGCAAAAGAATAAAAATAAAGAAAGAAAGAAAAATCAAACCACCGAAAAGAAAAAATCAATTCAAATTTGGTGGGTCACTCAAATTTATTTCGGTGTCTTCTCCATGTGGTTGGTACTCTAGATATGGCTTTAATCTTTGACCATTAACTTTAAATGTGACACCGTTCTTTGGGTCTTTAATTCCAATTGCCCCATGTGGAAAAACAGTATGAACAATAAATGGACCAGACCAACGAGAGCGTAACTTACCTGGGAATAGGTGCAAGCGAGAGTTAAATAAAAGCACTTTCTGACCTGGAGTGAAAGCTTTTCTCATAATATGCTTATCATGGAAGACTTTTATTCGTTGCTTGTAAATTTTGGCATTTTCGTACGCGTCATTACGAATTTCTTCAAGTTCTGCCAATTGTAATCTTCTTTCTGAGCTGGCTTGATGCATGTCAAAATTAAATTTCTTGATAGCCCAATATGCACGATGCTCGAGTTCCACAGGTAGGTGGCAAGCATTTCCATACACTAGCCTATAGGGTGACATCCCAATCGGTGTCTTGAAAGCCGTTCGATATGCCCATAATGCATCATCAAGTCTTAATGACCAATCTTTTCTGTCCGGCCTCACCGTTTTTTCTAATATGTGCTTTATTTCTTGATTGGAGATCTCTACTTGGCCACTAGTTTGCGGATGATATGGGGTCGCCACTTTATGCGTGATTGAATACTTCGTCAAAAGAGCTTTGAATGCTTTATTACAAAAGTGGGCACCACCATCACTGATTATTGCTCGAGGGAATCCAAAGCGAGAAACAATGTTGCTTTTCAAAAATCCTATCACCACCTTGTGATCGTTAGTTCTACATGGAATTGCCTCTACCCATTTTGATACGTAGTCAATAGCAACTAGTATAAATTGATGGCCAAAAGAAGGGGGAAAGGGTCCCATGAAGTCGATACCCCATACGTCAAAAATCTCAACCACTAAAATTAGATTTAGTGGCATCATGTTCCTTCGCGTAATGCTCCCCATTCGTTGACACCTATCACATGAAGAACAAAACGTGTAAGCATCTCGAAATATAATAGGCCAATAGAAACCATATTGTAAAACTTTAGTCGTTGTTTTCTTAGCACTGAAGTGGCCTCCACAAGCTTGTTCATGGCAGAATGAAAGGATATTCTGAATTTCATTTTCTGGGACACATTGTCTGACAATTTGGTCTACACAATATTTGAACAAATATGGGTCATCCCAAAAGAAATTCTTTATTTCTGCAAAGAATTTGGCCTTGTCTTGCTTAGTCCAATGCTCTGGAAGTTTGCTTGTAACAAGATAATTAACTATATCAGCATACCAAGGTAAAACTTCCACACTCATTAATTGTTCATCTGGAAAGGACTCATTCAATGTTAGTGGCTCTGTAATTGTGTCAAAATAAAGACGAGAGAGATGGTCCGCCACAACATTTTCTTTGCCTTTCTTATCTTTGAATTCCAAGTCAAATTCCTGCAAAAGTAACACCCAACGAATTAGTCTAGCTTTTGCATCTTTCTTCGTGAGAAGATATTTCAGAGCAGCATGATCTGTGAACACAATTATTTTACAACCAATGAGATAAGATCAAAATTTTTCCAATGCAAACACTACTGCTAGCATTTCTTTTTCAGTGGTTGAATAGTTCAACTGTGCATCATTCAATGTCATACTAGCATAATAAATAACATGGGGAATTCGATCAACTCTTTGTCCTAATACTGCTCCTACTGCATAATCAGATGCATCACACATGAGCTCAAATGGTAAGCTCCAGTTTGGGGGCTGAATGATGGGTGATGTTGTCAACAATTGCTTTAATTTTTCAAAAGCCACAAGACATGAATCATTAAAGATAAAAGGTGCATCCTTAGCAAGTAAATTGCATAAGGGTCTAGAAACTTTGCTAAAATCTTTAATGAAACATCTATAAAAACCAGCATGCCCAAGGAAAGATCTTACTTCTCTGACTGTTTTGGGTGGAGGAAGATTAGAAATGAGATCCACCTTGGCTTTGTCAACCTCAATACCTTTGTTCGAAATGATATAACCGAGAACAATACCTTGTGTTACCATGAAATGTCACTTTTCCCAATTTAAGACCAAGTTCTTTTCGATACATCTCTGCAGAACTAGTGTTAGATGACGTAAACATTGATCAAATGAATCACCAAAGACAGAAAAGTCATCCATAAAGACCTCAAGGAATCGTTCAACCATATCAGAAAAAATGCTTAACATGCATCGTTGAAATGTAGCAGGTGCATTACATAATCCAAATGGCATTCTCCTATATGCAAAAGTGCCAAAAGGGTAAGTGAAAGTGGTCTTCTCTTGATCTTTTGGTGCTATGGGAATCTGATTATATCCTGAGTAGCCATCTAGAAAGCAATAAAATTCGTGACCTGCGAACCTATCAAGCATTTGATCGATGAATGGTAAAGGAAAATGGTCTTTACGTGTGACAGAATTCAACTTTCTATAATCAATGCATACGCGCCATCCTGTAGTTACTCTAGTGGGTGTCAATTCATTATCTGCATTCGCAACTACAGTGACTCCTGACTTTTTGGGGACAACTTGAATAGGACTGACCCATGAACTATCAGAAATTGGGTAAATGATACTTGCGTCTAATAGCTTAAGGACTTCTGTTCTAACAACTTCTTTCATATTAGGATTCAACCGACGTTGCATTTCCCTAGTAGATTTAGCATTTTCATCAAGGTGAATGTAATGCATGCAGTCTACTGGATTTATACCTTTTATGTCTGCTATGGTCCATCCTAATGTTCCTTTGTGCTCTTTTAAAACATCCAACAACTTACCTTTTTGTTCATCATTGAGAGATGATGAGATAATTACCGGCAGAGTACTTTCTTCCCCCAAGAATGCATATTCCAAAGTGTTGGGCAATGGTTTGAGCTCCAGTTTCGGTGGTGATTCTGATGATGGAATGAGTTTCTTCTCTGATGGCGCTAGTTGTTCAACTCTTGGCTTCCATTTATTAGTGTCCATGGATGGTGCTGAGTCAAGTAGGGCGTTGACCTCATCGACCGATCTGTCAATATCAAAATTCAAACCAAAGTGAGTTAAACATGTTTGTAAAGGATCATCACTAAGGTTTGAAACAAAAGTATCATCAACTAGTGCTTCAATTAAATCCACATCAACAATTCCATCATCTGTGTTGTGAGGTTGTTTGGCAATGTTAAAGATATTCAGTTCCATAGTCATATTGCCGAAGGACAACTGCATATTTCCAGTCCTGCATTGAATATGAGCATCCGCAGTTGCCAAGAAAGGTCGGCCTAGGATAATAGGGATGTGCTTCCTTGAATCCTGTATTGGTTGAGTGTTAATTACAATGAAATCAACAGGAAAATAAAACTTGTCTACCTGGATAAGCACGTCCTCCACAATACCACAAGGTATTTTTGTAGACCGATCTGCAAGTTGTAACACCACTGGAGTTGGGTGTAATTCTCCCAATCCAAGTTTCACAAAAACAGAGTAAGGCAATAGATTTACACTAGCTCCTAAATCCAACAAAGCATTCTCAATTGTGTGGTTCCCTATGCTACATGAGATAGTGGGAGAACCTGGATCTTTGCATTTTAAAGGAATTTTATGTTGGAGTATAGAACTAACATTTTCAGTTAAAAATGCCTTCTTTTGAACATGCATATTTCTCTTTTTAGTACAAAGATCTTTAAGAAACTTGGCATAAGATGGAACTTGTTTAATAGCATCAAGTAAAGAGATGTTGACACTTACCTGTTTGAAGATTTCGAGAATCTCACCTGTGGATTTTCCCTTCTTTCCTTTCGCTAACCTCTGAGGAAATGGAGCTTTTGGAACATATTCTCGTGGGTTGGTGTCTTCTTTTTCCTCCGGTGATGAGTCCTCAATGTTCATAGGTACAATTTGATTGTCTTTCGTTACTGGCATCTCCACTTTGTTGTCGACTTCTTTTCCTTTTCGCAAGGTCATGACAGCTTTGACCTCTCCATGCTGCTATGGTGAACTGGTACTTGCTTCATGCACTCCTTTAGGGTTAGGCACTGGTTGACTTGGAAATTTACCTTTCTCAACGGTCATTGCCAAGGTCTGAACTGAAGAAGCAAGTTATCCCACCATCTTCTCAAGGCTTGAAATTGATTGAGCTTGTGAGTTGAAACCCGCTCTCAATTCATTGCGTAGTCCATCAATGGTGCGGTTTTGTTGCTCAATCATGGAGTGAGTAACATTCTTGAAATTCTAAAATGCATCCTCCCATGGTCTGGGTTGATAGTAGTTCTGGTTCTGATTGAATGGTCTGAATGGGGGATGAGAGGCTTGAGGATTTTGAGCAATTGGTTGCATTGGTGGAGCTGGAACTGCTGGTCCATTTTGTTGGAATCCTTGAGACCATGAAAAATTGGGGTGGTCTCTCGATCCAGGGTTATAAGTGTTGGAGTATGGGTTGTAATTTGATGGTTTTCTCATTACTCCTATGGCATTGGCTTGATCTGGATATGAGCCAAGGTCATGTGGCTCTGTTGATTTAGCAGTCGATAATGATGCTATTTGTCGAGCAAGACCTTCAACCATCTCCTTGACTTCTTTGATTCCTGAAGTTGACTCGCCAATTTGAACCTCATTTACTCCCTTAATCCTTCTGGTGTTCCTGAGTGATCGACTCCGTTGTTGGGAATTATCTGCTTGTCGTTGGAAGAATTCCCAAATCTCTGATGCACTTTTTGACATTAGCTCTCCTCCACTTGTTGCCATTAGCCATTCTTGCATATTCGACAATAATCCCTCCAAGAAGTATTGGCATTGGTGCCATTTCTCATACCTATGATGTGGACACTTCAAGAGTAGCCCATTGAATCGCTCCCATGTTTCGAAAAACTGCTCGTCATCTCTCTGGGTAAACTCCGAGATTTCCCTGCGAATAGCATTAGTTTTATGAACTGGGAAATATTTATTCAAAAATATTGTAACCATTTGTTCCCATGATGAAATGCTATTAGCAGGCAATGTATTAAGCCATGAACGAGCTCTATCCTTCAAAGAAAATGGGAATAATCTGAGTTTTACATCATCATCTAAAAAATTTTCATATTTAAATTTTGACAAATAGTATGAAAATCATTCAGATGATTATATGGGTCCTCATTTTCTAAACCATAGAATGTGGGGAGACAATTTAGTACACTAGGTTTTAATTCAAAACTCCTCGCAGCTACATTTGGGTACCGTATGCATGATGTGCTCAAATTAGCTAAGGGACTAAAGTAGTCCTTAAATGGCCTCTCCTGTGGTGCTTGTAAATCCATTTTGTTTTTAACGATTTTGTGTGTGTGAAGTGTTTTCTCTAATTCAAGGTCTATAGGTTCAAGATTGGGTAATAATGACCTACGACCATGCATGCAAAATAAATAAAATTACAATCAAGATGGGAACAAAACAAATTAAAATAAAGAAGAGGGAGAAATTACGATACTAACCTTATTGCGCTATTACAACCTTACTATAAAAACACAAAAATAAATTCGTGAAATAAACTAACTAAAGATAAATAAATAAATAAGATAAATAAAAATTACAAAGAAGAAATAAAAAATAACTTGAAAATTAAATTACAAAATTTAAAGAAGAGAAAAAGAAATACTAACCTCTAAATGTAGATTGACTTTTTTTTTCTTTTTGCCTTTTTTTAAAAAAAATCAAAAAAATAATTAAATGGAAATATTCACAAAAATTAATTCTATGAATTAAAATTACTTACCTCCCCGGCAACGGCGCCAAAAACTTGTTGTGCAAATTTTATTGAACTCGCAAGCGCACGAATCTATTGTAGTGTAGATCAATGGTGACGAGTGTCGATCCCACGAGGAGGTGGATTTTAATTATATATAGAATTAATTTAGTGAATGGGTGATTGGATTTAAAGTGGAAAATGATTTGGATTATGCTAAAACTTAAATTAAAATAACAAGAATAAATTCTGAAATTGGAAATAAAATGGCAGGAATAAATTGAAGTGTAAATCTATTAAATGACGCACTTGGGTATCTGGATCCGTATCAACATGCATCATGGGCTAAATATTCCATATTAATACCAATTAAATCATGAGAGGGGAATTCACACCTCATGAACCACGCTCTAATAAATATGGTGCTAAGGGCTTATCGTGCCAAATAATAATAATCTTATACTAGGGTGCCGGTGAAACCAGGGCAGTACTAGACAAGATTAGTATTATTTGTCGACGAGAAGTCAAAACATCCACAAAAACTAGAGGGGAAGAGAAAATAAATTTACCAAATCAAGCCCATGACACATGTTGAGACTTCACCTTCAACCCAAGCTTGAAAGAAAATTAGCCACTTATAGTTGAACTAAGGGCAAAATGGGAATTTATTAAAATACGTAGAAACTACAAGATAGAGAGAGAATTACAGAAAATGAATCCCAAAAATAGATTCAGAGATGCCAAATTAGGGGGGGAGGCCCCCTTTTTATAGTTACATCGAGTAAATCATGGCCATCGGATTAAAAACAGTTTGGACGCTCAGGATTTCGCCACGTCATCAGCCACTATTTACACAGTACAGTCAACAGCCACTATTTGCACAGTACAGTCAACAGCCACTATTTGCATAGTAACGCCAATAGTACCCGTACATGTGAATAGTACCGTATATGTGAACAGTGTCATTTTTCCTTTTATACTCCTCCTAAGGTTTTCGACCATCTTGAGTTCAAAAACAATGTCCGTTTTGCCATTTGATCTCTTGTTTATGATGAAATGACTATAATGCCCCTAAAATACATAAAATACTTAATTAAAATAAAACACACATAATTAAAGTATAAGAAACTTAAACACATAAAAGTAACGGTTGTTAGCAATACTTGATATGTAAAATAACGATTTTCTCCTTTATAAATATGCACTTTCTAACACTCAACAACAGCCGACTACCACAACTTCTTGTTTAAACCCCAATTCTGAGACCAGTCCTCTCAGCCATATTGCCTCTTTGACAGCTTCTATAAGTGTAATATATTCAGCTTCTGTTGTTGACAGAGCAACCATTGATTGCAGGGAAGACTTCCAACTTATAGCACCTCCACATATAGTAAACACAAAACCAGTGATGGACCTTCTATCTTTATATGCTGCATAATCTTAGTCTACAAATCCAGCAACTTCTGGTGATGCTCCATTTGTTTTTCCAAACATGATGGCAGTGACAGCAGTCCCTCTAAGATACCTTAGTATCCATTTCACTGCATTCTAGTGATCCTTACCTGGATTTCCCATAAACCTGCTGATGACTCCAACTCAATGAGCCAAGTCAGGTCTGGTGCACACCATGGCATACATTATGCTGCCAACTGCACTGGAGTAAGGTATCTCTTTCATGTAATCAAGTTCATCTTCAGTTACAGGTTCCAGTGACTTAGACAACTGGAAGTGAGCTGACATAGGTGTTGCAACAGGCTTTGAACCTTCCATTTTAAACCTGATTAACACCTTCTTCACAAAATCCTCTTTGGACAGATACAACACTTTGGACTTCCTATCTCTAATTATCTGCATACCTAGGATTTTTACAGCTACACCCAAATCCCTCATTTCAAATTCTGTGCTGAGCTCCACCTTAAGCTTATTCACTTCTTCCTTTTGTTTACAAATAAGCATGTCATCCACATACAGAAGTAGATAGATGCCACCACCATTTGACAGGAATTTATAATACATACAATTATCAAATGTGCTTCTGCAGTACCCATTGCTTATCATGAACTCATCAAACTTCATATACCATTGCCTCGGAGACTGCTTGAGGCCATACAGACTCCTCTTAAATAAGCACACTTTGCCCTCTGAACCTTTATCAATGAACCCCTCTGGCTGTTGCATGAAAATTTCTTCCTCAAGACTGTCATGTAAGAAGGCAGTTTTAACATCCATTTGTTCCAGCTCCAGGTCATGATATGTAGAGAGGACCAACAATAATTTAATTGAGTTGTATTTAACAACAGGTGAGAACCCTTCATTGAAGTCTATTCCCTCTCTTTAAGTGAATCCCTTTGCCACAAGTTTGGCTTTATTTCTTAGTGGTTCATTCTCAGAAGCTCTAGCCTTGATTTTGAAAATCCACTTGCTTCCAACTAGTTTCTTATTATGTGGTCTGTCCACTAGGATCCACGTGTTATTCTTCTTTAAAGAGCCTATCTCCTCCTGCATTGCAGCATACCATTTCAGCCTATCCTTGCTTCTCATAGCTTCCTTATAGCTGAAAGGTTCTCCACCATTTACTTCATCAACTACTGTCAGTGCATAGGAAATGAGGTCAGCTATGCCATACTTCTTTGGCATCTTGATAGCTCTCCTCTCTCTGTCCCTAGCAAGCTGATATGTTTCCAGTTCTGATGGTTTTTTTCCTTCCTTGGTTTGTTCTGATGGTAATTCAGCAGGCTTATTACTGTCAGAGTGCTTTATCATCTGGTCAGCACTTTCATCTTCCTCTGTTTCAGCAGCTTCAATATCAGTTTCTACCTTTGACTGAAGCATTTGTTCTTCATCAAAGGTAACATCCCTACTGATTAATATCCTTGATGGTTTGCCATTGAGAGTCCATATCTTATATCCTTTAATGCCTTCAAGGTAGCCTAAGAAATACCCTTTAACAGCCCTTGGTTCCAGCTTGCCTTGTTTTATGTGTGCATAAGCTGTGCACCCAAAGATCCTCAGATTACTTAAATCTGGTGGCTTCCCAAACCAGAGCTCCTGTGGTGTCTTGAAGCCAAGTGCTGCGGAAGGGCTTCTATTTATCAGGTAGGCTACTGTTGTAGCTGCTTCTGCCCATAAACCTTGGGAGAGATTTGCATTCAGCAGCATGCATCTTACCCTCTCTATTATGGTTCTATTCATCCTTTCTGCCAGCCCATTTTGCTGTAGAGTGTAGGTGACAGTTCTATGCTTTGCAATGCCCTTGTATTTGCAGAAATCTTCAAACTCCTTATTGCAATATTCCAGCCCATTGTCTGTTCTAAGCCTCTTTACTTTATTGTCAGTTTGGTTTTCAATGAGAGTGATCCACTCTTTGAACTTCTCTAGTGCTTCACTCTTGTGTTTCAACACATAGATCCAAACCTTCTTAGAGTAGTCATCTATGAAGGTTACAAAGTACCTAGCTCTACCTAAAGATGGTGCTTGTAATGGTCCCCAAAAGTCTGAATGAATGTAGTCTAGGGTCTGTTTGGTTTCTTTCTTCCCTGAACTGAACTTCAGTCTTATGGCCTTCCCAAACACACATTTCTCACATAACTTTAAGGTAGTAACTTTGTCATTACCAAGTAACCTTTGACTGCTTAATTCCTTAAGCTCTTTTTCACTGATATGAGCCAATCTCATGTGCTAGAGCTTGGTCTTATCTCTGGTCACACTTGCTGAGATTCCTTGTTCAGGTGTGGAACCAACTAGTACATAGAGCCCATTCTTCCTGACCCCCTTTATTACATTTTTGCCCTGATCAAGGACCTAAATCTCTCCATTTTCAGCTTTGATTGTACACCCTTTCTAGTCAAGCATTCCTAGAGATATCAAGTTCCTTTTTAACTCAAGGACATATCTTACTTAGTGGAGATCTCCAATGTTACCATCATGCAATTTCAAGCTAATGGTTCTTATTCCAACTACTTTGCAAGCTAAGTTATTTCCCAACAAAACCTTTCCACCATTTACACTTTCAAAGGTCTTAAAGAAACTCTTATTTGGGCACATATGGAATGAACAGCTAGAGTCCAGAATCCACTCGCCAGTTGGGTGTCTTTCTACAGCCACCAAGACATTTGCTTCATCATAGTCACCTTCATCTTCGAATGCAACAATAGCCTTTCCATTTGATTGCTTTTGCAATTCTTCTAATTTCTTTTTCTCGAAGCAATCCTTAATGTAGTGCCCTTCCTTTTAACAGAAGTAACACTTCCTCTTTTTTTTCTTCTGTTCAGCTTTGTCTTTCTGGTTATTGTTCTTCTTCTGCTTGTTGTTTTTCTTTTCTGGTTTTCCTTTTGCAATAAGACCTTATGTATTGCCTTGTTCTTTCAGTTCTGCCATTTTCTTCAAATCCTTAGACTTTAGAGCATCCTTGACATCCTTTAGTGAGAGGGTTTGTCTGCTATAGAGGAGAGTGTCAACAAAATGTTCATAAGATTCTAGAAGAGAACTTAATAAGATGAGTGCTCTGTCTTCATCTCTAAGAATTATGTTGACATTTTCTAAATCAAGAATGAGTTTATTGAACTCATCCACATGATCTTTCATGGCTACTCCATCCTTCATCAAAAATGTGTATAATCTCCTCTTCATGTACAGCCTCTTTGCTAAAGATTTCTTTAGAAACATTTCTTCCAACTTGGCCCACAACCCAGATGCTGATCTTTCTTTTGATACCTCTCTCAAGACTTCATCAGAGAGATGCAAGATGATTGTGCTATGAGCTTTGTTGTTGATGATTCTTTGATATACTCCAAAGCTTGAAGAACCTTCTGTCTTTTCTTTCTTGGACATTTGATCTTCTCCATCATCAAGGGCACTGTCAAGTCCTTATTGAATCAGAATTGCTCTCAACTTCAAATTCCAGAGATAGAAATTATTATCTCCATTGAATTTTTTAAGATCCACTCTGGTGCTTGCCATCTTTAAGTCTGATCCCAAACAACTCCTTGCTCTGAAACCAGTTTGTTAATTCAGCCGAGCTTTATGCCAGACTCTTGACACAAGAAACAAAAGAAACCAAGAAACCAAGACACAGAGAATGAAAGATACAAATTGAGAAGAATCAAGAAACACATCCACAAGACAAGATTATAACATGGTTCAGCTCCACAAAGAAGCTTACATCCACGGATGCAATGCACCAGCAAGGGCAGAGAATTTATTCAATCACGAATGGTTCACTTACAAAGCAAAACTCTCTTTGTTACAGAATGCACAACACTCAAAGCTTAACCTTTCTCTCTTAATGCAACTGTATAAGTTTCTCTCGTTTTTGTAATCGATCTAAAACCAGCTCAAGAACAGAATATATATACACTTATCTACTTCTCACATATGTCTCCAAATTGCAAGCAATCAGTCTGTTATTTAACTAACTAACTAACTCTGCCTTTTTTTCTGGATTCCACTTAAGCCAGCTCATTTGCCACCTCATGACTTTATACCGAATTAAAACTAACTCAGCTTCACATAATAGGAATTGATTGCTAGGAACTGGAACCCGCATGAGCAAATCTCCTTCACAAGCGGATCGTCACGAGTTTATGTCGTTGATGATCGAAGGACAATCACGTATTTGGAAAATTCTCTCAATTCATGAAGAAAGAACCCACTACCTTTTTCCCTTTTCTCTCACTCTCTTTTGATGTTTCTCTGATTCTTATGATTATTATTTTACATATTATCACTTACCCACATAGTGTTTATATAGTATAATAAGTGTAGTTTAATTCAAATTAACTTTCTAGAGTTATTTGATAAGGTACATCTTATGTGATTACAATTAAGATAAAATACTAATTTTATCTTATAAGAATCCTAGACAAACTCTAAGTTTATCTTATCACTTACGTTAAATTAATCTATCTCATCATGGGTGTTAAATCTAACACTCCCACTCACACTGATGGGATGATTGAGTAATCAGAGCAACGAGAGTAGGGTTTGGGCATAAAGCCACAACTGCAGTATCATACGAGCAAATGCAACATGTGACCCATGAACAACATAAACTGGAGCTTAGAGAGCAAAAGAACTCAATTGTACTTTTTGCAAGAGATTTAAATAACTTGTTCATTATATTTCCTGGATTTCATTATCCTTTACATCTGTACAAACATATTTAATTGCTCAGCAAAAATTATGTTGAACGCTGTGCATTCTATGTATTCACAATTGTATTAATCTCTATATAGATTTTACAACTAGCCGAACGGTGAATACATAAGTCAGATGTAAAGAGAATAAATCTTCACACTCTACTCATACCTTTTAGTTCTAGGTTGGCTGCTTTCTTAGACATTTTTCATATACCGAATAACATCATAGTTATAAAAAAAATGCTAAAATAATTATCACCAATCTTTTCCTTTAAGATATAGTCAGTGTTAACTAAGGAAACTGGTAAGGTCTTTTTCATACCTCGAAGGAACTTACGCAATGAGGGATCAGAGATTTATTCACTCATTTTCCTTTTAGTCACGAAAGCATGCATGGTATAAATCACGTGTTATAGTGAATTCTCTTTGTGTAAGAGCATATGTCTAGCTATTCACTGTACAAATCTTAAACCAATCGCTTATTCGAGTGACCAATTTGAGTGTCAATAAGCTTGCCTTTATAAGGCACCAAATGAACTCATATCTAGCTTAATCAGGTTCTTCATCTTAACGCAGTCAAGGCGACATTTTCAAGATATAAGCTCAATGAGAATGTATCTAGTATTTTTTCTTAATCTTGTGACCACGTGTGTAAAAATGCCGGTCATAACCTGAGGACATATATTTTAATAATTATACATGTGTAATCATGCCAATCAGTATCTTATGGGAATAAATTAAAATAATTTTATTGCATAAAGAGTTTATTAAGTATAACTTTTGTAATATGCGCAATCCTAATAATCGCGTATGTTCAATCAAAACATCTTGTGTCATGGCTTTAGTGAATGGATCTGCAACCACGAAGTGTGTAAATATATGTTGCATCTCAACACTTCCGTTTTCGCCATAATATCTCTCAGAAAATTGTACTTTGTCTCTATGTGTTTAGACTTGTTGTGGTATTTTGCATCCTTGGTAAATGATATAGCTATTTGGTTATCGTAATATATGGTTACCAGCCGACGAAGACCAGTAACAATCTCGAGATCATTTAGGAAGCATCTAAGCCAAACAACCTCTTGTATTGCGACTGAACATGCTACATATTTCGCTTCCATAGTCAACAGAGTCGGGCATGTTTGCTTCATGCTACTCCATGAGATCGAACCGCAACTAAGGAGAAATACGCATCCTGAAGTTTTCAAGCCAAATTTGCATCCTTAGCTAGAAACGTCAAAGCATTAGAGTAAAAAAAGAATGATCATGTAAAGTATGTTTATAATATTTCATGTTATTTTTGTGATTCTACTGACCATTCTATGCAAGACTGTCCAACTTTCCCAGCTCTCAGAGAAATTTTGCATGAACAAGTAAATGTCGTTGATAATTTCAAAAGGTCAAATTCCAATCCATACTCCCAAACTCACAGCTCTGGTTGGAGAAACCACCCAAATTTCAGTTGGAGAAATGACAATCATGCATAACCTTCACAACTAGTTCCTTCACGTCAAAATTTCCAAAACCCCCAGAGTTACCCACCATATGTCCCACTACCAAGAAAAACTCTGGAAGACACATTACATTCATTTATTGAAAAATAAGAGTCGATCAATAACCAAACAAACCTTAACCAATTTGACAGAAACTATCTCCAAACTTACATCTGCTCTCATCATGCATGAAAAAGGAAAGTTTCATACTCAACCTGAACCAAACCCCAAGAGTCAACAACATTCTCAAATGGGAAATTCAAGAAACTAAAATATAAGTCAAGTCAAGTCAAATCGGTTATAACTCTTCGTGGTGGTAAAGTTGTCGAAAAACACATTTTGGACCCTCGTGAAACTAGTGAAGATTTAATTTTAGAAAATAGAGAAGAGTCTGTCAAACCTTTAACCCATGAAGAAATAACCATCTCTCTTTATGTACCCCCATTCCTTAAAAAATCAAACCACAATCTAGAATTTTATGAAGTTTTTAAACAAGTGAAGGTCAATATTTCTCTGCTAGTTGTCCAACTATTTCTTTCATTATTGGGGATCATAAAATTGAACATACTCTACTTGATCTTGGTGCCAGTGTTAATTTGCTTTTGTACTCAGTGTACTAGCAACTCAATCTTGGTGAGGTAAAACCAATGTCTATCACTCTTTTACTTGCTGATAGATCAATTAAGGTTCCAAAAGGAATATTTGAAGATATATTAGTCTGAGTCGATAAATTCATATACCCTATGGATTTTATTGTTTTGGTAACTGAACCAATTGCTAATGAATGCAAACAAATTCCTATTATATTGGGTCGACCATTTTTAGCTATTGATAATACTTTGATTAATTGCAGGAATGGAGTAATGAATTTATCTTTCGACAACATGACATTGGAACTCAATGTGTTCAACATGTGTAAAAAACCTCACCACCGCAAAAATGATGATAATGAGAATGAGGATATTGATCTCATCGAGCCAATCATTGAAGAACATATTCAGGATGAGAATTTTACTAACTTTATGGAAATTTATTTTGCTGGTTCTTTTGAATCAATCAAAGAATTAAATTGTAATATTGCTAACATATGCTCTACACTTGATTCTATGCAGGTAACTACAAGTATCGATGACCAATCAAACTTTGAAGATACGGTACAACCTGAATAACCAAACGAAGAGATCAATATGAAGAATTGAAGTATGCCTATCTTCCCAACTCTCCCATAATTAAGAAGGTAAGTTATTGTCTATACTAAAAGGCATAAAACTGCATTTAGTTGGACTTTAAAAGACATAAAAGGCATTCATCTTTTAATTTGCACACACTGAATATATTTAGAGGAAAATGACAAAACAACTTGCCAACCACAAAGAAAACTAAACCCTCATATGAAAGAAGTGATAAAGAATGAGGTCTTTAAACTACTAGATGTTGGAATTATCTATCTTATCTCTGATAGTAAATGGGTAAGTCCAACACAAGTAGTACCAAAGAAATCTGGAATAACAGTTGTAAGAAATGAAAAAGGTGAACCAATCCCAACATGGATTCCATCTAGCTGGTGTATGCGTATTGTTTACAGAAAATTAAATGATGACACTAGAAAATATCATTTTCTCCTACCATTCCTAGACCAAATTCTTGAGAGAGTAGCTGGACATCCCTATTATTTCTTTCTTGATAGCTACTCTGGCTATTATCAAATCCGTATAGCCTAAAAAGACTAGGAAACGACCACATTCACAGGCCCATTTGAAACATTTGCATTTACGAGAATGCCTTTTGGACTTTGTAATGCTCCTGCAATATTTCAAAGATACATGCTAAACATTTTTAGTGACATGGTTAAAAATTGTCTAGAGGTTTTCATGAATGATTTAACTGTATTTGGTAATTCTTTTAATACATGTCTTGATAATCTACAAAGAGTTTTGAAAAGGTGCAAAAAAGAGGACTAGTTTTAAATTGGAAAAAATGCTATTTCATGACCACTGCTAGAATTGTCTTGGGCCATGTTGTGTCTTCAAAAGGAATTGAGGTTGACAAAGCCAAAGTTGAAGTCATTTCAAAATTACCCTCATCAAAGACAATTAGAAAAGTCCGTTCTATTTTAGGACATGCAGGATTTTATAGGAGGTTTATAAAAAACTTTAGTGCCATATCTAGACCACTTTGTAACCTCATAATAAAAGACACACCTTTTGAATAGACTAAAGATTGTCAACAAGCTTTTAAACAAATAACTACTCTTTTGACAACAGACCCAATAATGCAACCCCTTAATTGGTCTTTGCCTTTTGAGTTAATGTGTGATGCTAGTGATTATGCCGTTGGCGCTGCTCTAGGACTTTAAATAGTGTGCGGATGAATTACACCATAATTGAAAAAGAACTACTTATTGCAATATTTTTACTGGATAAATTTCGTTCGTATTTAATTGGTTCATCTACTATTGTTTATTCTGATCATGCTGATATGAGATATTTAATGTCGAAACAAGATGCTAATCCAAGGTTAATACAATGAATTTTGCTACTTCAAGAATTTAAGTTTACAATCAAGGACAAAAAGGGCGCTGAAAATGTTGTTGCATATCAACCTTCAAGACTTACCAATGAGTCTTCAATTGAAACAACACCCATTAATGATTCTTTCTCTGATGAATTATTATTTTCTACAAACAAAATGCCTTGGTATGCTAATATTGTTAATTATCTTGCAATAGGTGAAATGCCATGTGACTAGAGTTCCTAAGACAAGAAGAAATTTTTAACAAAAGTGAAAAGCTTTTACTAGGATGATCTATACTTGTTCAAGTGCTGCTCTAATCAAATTTTTCGAAGATGCATACCAGACGATGAGGTAAGTAGGGTCATTCAATTTTTTCACTCTGAAGCAAGCGGTGGTCACTTTTCTTCAAAAACGACAGCTGCAAAAATATTACAGTCTGGATTTTATTGGCCTACATTTTCAAAGATCCACATGCACTCTGCAAAGTGTGTAAGAATTATCAAATTGTATAGTCTATTTCAAAGTGAAACATGATACCTTTAAATCTCATCCTTGTCATTGAAATATTTGTTTTTTGGGGAATTGGTTTTATGGGCCATTCTCCATCATCATTTGGATTTGTATACATTTTGGTTGTTGTTGATTACGTTTCAAAATGGATCCAAACGATTCCTTATCAGCACAAGACCACAAGATTGTGATCTGCTTTTTAAAAGAAACTCTTTTGAGCAGATTTGGAATGCCTCGAGTTATTATCAGTGATGGAGGTAAGCATTTTTGTAATAAGTCATTTGAGTCCTTAATGAATAAATATGAAATTATGCACAAAGTTGCTACCCCTTATCACCCTCAAATAAATGGTTAAGTTGAATTAGCAAATAGGGAGATAAAATAAATTTTAGAAAAGACAGTTAATTCAAACCATAAAGATTGCTCTCTTCAACTAACTGATGCACTTTGGGCATATCGTACTGCTTTTAAAACATCTTTAGGAATGTCATCCTATCGGAGTGTTTATGGAAAATTTTGCCACTTATCAGTTGAACTTGAACATAAATAATTTTAGGCCATTAAAGCTTTTAATTCAAATCTTGATGATGTCAGGAATGTGCGAAAATTGCAATTCAATGAACTTGAGGAATTAAGGAATGAGGCACATGAGAATTCCAGAATTATTAAGGTAAGAACCAAATTTTTTTATGATAAAAGAATTTTTCGAAAAACATTTGAAATTGGTCAAAAAATGTTGCTTTATAATTCTCATCTTCATTTGTTTCCAAGGAAGTTAAAGTAAAAATGGAGTGGTCCATTTGTTGTAAAAAAATGTGTATCCATATGGAGCCGTAGAAATTAAGAATCCAAAGGATGGTGTCACATTTAAAGTTAATGGTCAAAGATTGAAACCACATCTGGAATACCAACCACGTGAAGTAGACACCGAAATCAATTTGAGCGACCCACCAAATCTTGATTAAACCTTTTTATTTTAACTTTTTGTGAATTTATTTTACTGTTACTTTATCGTTTGAATTGTTTATTTTTTTCTTTTCCCTATATCTTGAATAAAGTGCATTACGTTATCTCTTGTTCAAGTGTGTTGTTTGACAATTATGCTCTAGCTCACCAAATTTTTATACTTGTCATGAGTACTTCCATGAGAAGTATGTTTCTCAAACATCTTACAAAACTTTCACATGTAAAATTTCACCTGAGGAAATTGCTCCGATTTTGTAAAGCACATCCTATTTGGGATCTACAACCACCAGACGTAGTATCCCACGTTAAAGATCTAGAAAGACAATTCAAAGAAATAAAAGATAGTATTTATTAATTACATTGGAACTAGAAGTAAGTTAAATAAAAAGACGATGGTGAGTTATATTCCTTGTGCGTTTTTTTTTTTATTTTGTTGTTCTTCTTCACTTTTGATTTGATTTTGCAGATTTGATTCGTTTTGTGTTTATTCACTCTCCTGTATAAATGGTAGATAATGGTACTCCATGACTTTTTAAGTTGGTATTTTCAGTTTCCCACAATAACTGAAACATCGAAGTCAAGCATGGAAGAAATACAACATAATTTGCATCAACATTTTCCTTCTCTCCCTCAAAATGCTTTTAAGAAGATCTACAAAGCTCATTGTGAACGACTGTGTTTGTCAATGATCAATGGGATTCCTACTAACATTCACTGGTTAATTGAAGCAAAGGTCTAATTGGTAGGTAAGTTTTCTGATCCATTTGTTTCCTACATGCCTGGTTTTTGTAAAAGTACATTTGATAAGAAAAGAATAGCTAAGCAACCTGGCTCTAAATATCCTAACTGTATAAGACTTGCTTACAACAAACCATGTTATAAAACTTTAGGATTGGTTTCTGTAAATTATGAAGATAAAATTAAATTCATTAAAGATGGCATGAGTAAAGAATTGTTAGATGATATCTTACGATTTCTTGAGATGCATCCGAGCGGATATGTTCAACGTGAATTTTATAATTTATGAAAGTTGTTCCAAAATGAAAGTGCATAGTTTAGTGTTGGGAATCTGACTCTAAAAGACCATGTTTGCCAATTTATAAGAAAACTAGATATGAAGCCTATCCTTGACCCATAGAAGGCGTTCAAGCCGTTACTGGACGTAAAAGCAAAAGAAGATGTGAGCCACAATCACAACTACCAGTAAATATGTTTTTATTTTATCTTTTGCATTATTATTACTATTTTTGTCTTTTGTGTGATTTTATATCTAATCACTATTTGCTTTTTCTTTTGACAGTTTGCCTTTGAATTATTGAGTCAAAAGCTTTACGTGTCATTTGACAAATACATAACCTCATTTACAGATGTGTGCCATTGTGCATGTTACCAAAATCCTTAAATAGAAGCTCCTTTTCAAGCACTCAAAAATTGTTTCTTTTTGGAATTGTTCTAATGGCAGCAACTTCAAGCAGACAACTCAAGAACATTTGTGTGCTTTCTGGATTTCGCTATAGAAAGTATAAGGAGTTTGTTCAGGCAACCATAGATCTTGGTTATGCTATAGCATAGTGAAAACTACATCTTATATATGGAGGAGGTGATCGAGGGCTATCAAAGATTGTCTCTAAAGTTGCTTTTGTTCGAGGAAGCCAAGTGCTAGGCATTATCCCAAAAGTCTTAAAACATTTAGGATGTCTACCAGACCCACCAACTAGAGAAGAGTTAGTTATTTCAGTTATACAAGAAATAATATCTGAAATGTTAAATCATGCTAACACTTTCATTTTCTTGCCAGGAGATCTTGCAACTTTAAAGACATTAATTACATTTGCTTTTTGGGCCCATTTGAATATTCATAAAAAACACATCAATTTGTTAAATGTTAATAATTTTTTTGATGACTTAATAATATTTCTTAATTGTGCAATTAAAAATTATTTCATTCTACCCTCAGCGAAAAAACTCTTTATTTGTGCTCCTACTGCTAACGAGTTACTTGATCTTTTCAAGCTTATAAACCAGAGTCAGATCCCATGATTTTGGTGTTAGATTGGGGAACTGATGATGATTGCAGTAACTCTCGTAAAAAGTGTAAATTAGATTTAACTCTCCGTTTGTAAATATTTTCCAGTAGTGGCCAAATGATGTCTTTTAAACTCTGCTCCTTTCTTTGAGCATTGAGGAAAATGTCTCCTTCAAGTTGGGGGGAGCGAATAGTTGACAATTGTTGAATGTCTCAGTCCTGATGATGTTTTTACTAATTTTTGTAATAAAGACTAACTTTAGATAAAAATTTAAGTCGAAAATAGCAGAGTATAGAATGTAGTGTCTCTAGAAACTCTTTTTTTTTTTTAATTTTACTATTTTGAGTATTATTCACACTTTTTCACATACATAGTCAATAATTAAATGATATAATAATTAACTAGTAAAAGTGAGGCAAAATATAAAAATGAGAGAGTATTGAAATTATAGTTCTAAGAGTGGATCCTGTAACCTTAGCATATTTTTTAAATTGTTTTCTAGTAATTTCTTTTCCCGCAATTAATTTTCTTTGTTTGACAAATTGACAATGACTCACCGGGTTATATTATAATTAGACAGTCTTATACTTGAAAATAATAACACTTTTTGAGTCGTGTCAGGGTTTCAATTTTTTCATTCTTCAAGAGCATATTACATCAAACAATGTTCCAGATATACTCCTTGTATGTTCACGTGATTATGTTCCGAATTTCATGCTTTAACATTATGTATTTTATAATATACCATTAATGTGTGATTTTTTCAAATTTTCATGGAAAAACATGGCATATTAGCATACATATTGCACCCAAGATCAAGACATAAACTACACAGCCTTTGATACTAATGATGATTTTCTAAATAAATCATGCAGTTTATTTTGTTCAACCAAATCCATACCTTATGGGTTGATGCGGAAACGAATCCTCACGAATTTGTAAGAACAAAGAATAAGCTCCCTCAAATATCCAAAATTCAAGAACTAGCATGAACAGATCACAGTGAACAAAAATTGATTGCTAGGAACTAAAACCTTCACGAGCAAATCTCCTTCACGAATGGATCGTCACAAGTTTATGTGAACCAACAAAAAATAGAGATTTTTCAACGGGCCGGAGTTGTCGTTTTCAGTCATTTTCTTTTTTCAAACTGTCCTACTTCGGCTCGAAATAATTGATTCATGGGCTTACTTTTATTTATTGCATGTTAAGTCTTGCGCCCAACAAATTAATACCATATGATCTACCGAAATAGTAGGTTCAGATATGAGTTATGCGGACATCTGCCTTTCTACAAAAAGAAAGAAAATGATAAAACTAAATTGAAAGGATGAAACCATTTTAGAAAAAAGAAAAAATATGAAAGGAAGAATGAAATTTACAAAAAAAGTATTATCCTCTCCTTCGATTGCCATTGTTTGATTGTGCAACCAAACTTTTACATTTTATTTATTTGTTTATTTTAATAAGAGATCTGTAAGAACATGAACATAAACAAAATCAACATTAATCGAGGTCATTAATGCGATTCAAAGAAAAAATTGCCACAAATAGATGATTTTCAAATATATAATTATTAGCTAGGCATGGTTCTTCTAGCCCGTCACAAATCCGCAACTACCTAGTGGATAATATTTTTTTGTTCAATTTTTTTTTTCTGTCTCCCCATACATAAAATCATAAATATACATTTCGTCCAAGTTGTCGCTTAATTAATTATTGATTTTCACTAGGTTTAATTTAGCTTTAAACATTTGTAAAATTTAAGAAATTCTAAAATACATCAGAGATATTACGACTAACTAATACATGTATGATATGTTTAATTGAATTTAATATAACCACTATTTTCATGGTAGCTTTTTCGAATTAAATGCAACCATGTCATAACATCATTTACTTATTGTATAATTGACGCGGTGCCCCCCATGAATTATATAATTTCTTGCAAAACTAAAACAACTATTAAGGTGAAAATTATATTAGTATGCGAGTCCATTTTTATATTGAACTATATCTATATATAGATCCCTCATTTTCATGTGAAATTAAAAGACGAGAAGAAAAACTTCGAAAATTAAAAGACAAATTATACTATATTGGCTATGTTAATTTATATAATTTGATCCTTGTTTTATTACAATGGCAGTAAAAGTTATTCAATACACACACAACCACTATTTTCTTTCGTCATAATTAATTTTATTATGTCAATAACATTTAGCTGGCGGTTATATATATAAATGTACGATAATGTATTAGTTGCAGCATTATTGGAAATTCCAGGAAACACAACCGAAATGGAGCTCAAGGAAGCAGAGGAAACGGAGCCTGTGAGCCCTAGTGGTCAGTACTTGAACAGCTCAGCACTTTCGCTTTCTGTTCTTGGCGTCCTGGAATCCGAAATTCCAATTGACGATTCTCAATGTTTTTCATTACTAAAAGATATTTTTCTCCCCATCAACCCACGATTCTCCTCTATCATGGTAATATTAAACTTTCATTAGATTTTAATTACTATTGCTGAATTATCACATATGAACCAGAAATTATATTACAACAGGTTGTGGACGAAAATGGAGAAAAGCAATGGAAGAGAGTTGAGGTGAAGCTCAGACATCACGTGAAAGTTCCCATTTTCCCCTCAGGATTGTCACCAGAAGCGTATGATAAGTACTTCGATGACTATTTTTCAGAAATTGGAATGGAACTGTTTCCGCAAAGCCAGCCTTTATGGGAAGTTCATATAATCAAATACCCTACAAGCCATGCAGCTGGTTTCTTGATATTCAAGCTTCATCATTCGCTCGGTGATGGATTTTCTCTAATGGGAGCTCTTCTTTCATGTCTGCAAAGAGCTGATGATCCTTCTGTTCCATTGACGTTTCCTTCAGTCAATCGTTTCCCCTCGAATAAGAAAGATGGGAATAATAGTAACATTTTCAGTAATATATATAAAACTTTCTGTGTGGTTTCTGAAACTGTATCAGATTTCTGTTGGAGCTTTGTGAAGAGTGCATGGCTTCAAGATGATCGAACCCCAATATATTCCGGGGATGATGGAATCGAGTTCCGGCCGGTCAGCGTAGCAACAACTGCCTTTTCTCTTGATCAAATCAAACAAATTAAGACCAAAGTTGATGCGGTATAGTTAATGATTTACTTTGATCACTTCTAATCTTTACGGACTATATTTATTAACTTTTTTATAGATAGAGGAACGGTACCTTCTAAAAATAAAGTTGTTTTAGAATTCTCAGAAACATCTTTTTACAGGCTATATAATGATAAATTATTTCAATAATAATCTTAAAATTTGAATTTTATTTTTGTAGCCACATCTTTAATCGGTGAATTTCACCTAGGAAAAAAACCTGTGACCGAAAGCATATTATGTGCTATTTTTTTTTTAATTATAGAACTAAATCAATATTTCCTCTCACTTCATAATCATGTGGGGCTTGTTTATTAACGCATCTAGACTTATTTATGCGTCGCTAGTCAATATCTTCATAACAGCTAAATGATTTTGATTTCGATCGTGTTCCCATTCTTGCCACGTTTTCTTGATAATTAAATTGAGCTGTCACATAAAATACTTGTCCATTATGAAAATATACCAAAGTTAACATCAAATCCTGAATTTAGATAACTCAAAAGACATAGTGGGTGGTCTATGACATAAGAGGGAATGCGTCTAAATCAATTAATTTTCATCCATTTAATTCATCTGAATCTGCTAAAAAATTTATAGGGTCGGCTGTCCTTTGAATTTATCACTCCATATGATATGAACACACGTACTTTTGAATTTTACAAATCAATTTATTTTCTAGCTATTTTATTATCATTAACGAGTTCAATTAATTTTTCTTGATTACAGACTGTTAATGATGTAATTGCCGGAATAATCTTCTTGGGGACTCGGTTATACATGCAAGAAATGAGGCAGGGCTCAGGCGAAGCAAATTCTACAACATTGGTGTTGCTCAACACAAGGGCTTTTCGAAGCTACGAATCAGTGAAGGATATGGTTAAACCTGATGCTAAATCACCATGGGGCAATTACTTTGCTTTCCTACATGTATCAATACCTAAGTTAGCTGATGATTGGTCTTCAAATCCGCTCGATTTCGTCGTGAAAGCACGACAAATCATGAATGTCAAGAAAAACTCTTTAGGCGCTTACCTAACTGGCAGACTTCTGGAGATTGTGAGAAAATTTAGAGGACCTGAAGTACGTAATATAAAAAAATATCAATTGTTTTAGCCTGTGGCCCGTGAGAGACATATTATTTAATGCCATAATAACAAAAATATATCAATTAGAGGAATTCTTTATAATTAATAATTTGCATTTCAGGCAGCAGCAAGATATATCCGTAGCACGCTGAAGAATTCGAGTATGACGATTACCAACGTGATAGGGCCGGTCGAGAAAATGGCTTTGAATAATCATCCTTGTAAAGGCTTATATTTCGTGGTGGCCGGTGCACCTCAGGTATGCATAAAGGTAAAATTTGTTAATTTCTCTGCAAAACGTAGTTCAAATGTGAGAACTTATGCTTAATTCTGATCATTTTACAGAGTCTTTCAGTGACCATTGTGAGCTACATGGGAAAGCTAAGGATTGCCGTTGTAGGAGAAGATGGCTTCATAGATTCCCACAAGCTGAAGTCAAGCATTGAAAATGCCTTTGAGATGATGCTCAATGGTACATCATGAACAAATTTTCCGAATGGTCACGCACCATTTGCCTCATTATTAATCAAGTTTACATTTGCCAAAAATTCTATAATTATGTATTTAATAGAAAGGGATTATATCGGGTCAAATATGGGCACATATTGTTTAGACTCGAACTAGATACACATCTAAAAAATTAAGATTAGTAAATGCAAAATAACCGCTGTAAATTTCTTTCTCTAGCTGTTGCCTTTATTTTTTTTAGTTTCGCACATTAGGCTAAGGGGTTACAATTTTTCTTTTTTTCTTTTCTTTAGTGTGATATATCAAGAGATAATATTGGTAAAGTGAACCAACTGATGATCATCATCCTTTAACGTGAAAGTAAAACTTCCCTTTACTTAGAAGTAAACCTTTTCATTAAGAGCATACATTTGAATTAGGCTTTAATTATTATTATGTTCAATATATATATGTAGTTATAAATCATATTATATTCTTATCTGATAACAATTAATTAACACATTACATTTAATTGTGAATAGACAACTCATATCAAGAGAGAATCTGATACCTATACTAAGCTAGCAACAACAAAATATGCACCCATAACTATTCATTTACAATTGCATGTTGAAATTAATTAGTATACGAGCTAACTGCATATCCCTTTATCATGATTTTCCCTTTCCCAAAGTGTCCATACGATTGAGACATTGAGCTTGAGCTGGCATATATCGTTGTTATTCACCATTAACATACACAAATGTTTCTCTCTTGCCAATTTAGAAATTAATGATACATCAACCTCCAACAAACTCCAACTTTTTAAATTTACTTTTCTTCGGACTCGTCTCGAAAACTCCTCTCTTTCAGATAGCAGCTACTGCAACTTCAATCCTACTTCACCGTTCAAGTGGATCCCTTCAAGTTCCACGTTTTTGATTTTTTTTCTCCACTCAAATCTAAATAAAGAGGCGGTGAGTTATGATATTCTTGTTGCTTTTGTTTTTATTTTTATTTTGCGTGATAATATCGATATTTGTCCTAGATCTGAAGTCTCTATGCTTCAGATCGATAGAGAAACTATGTATAGGTAGCATATCAAGCCGCTGCGAAAATTCTATTACTCTATTAGTTAATTGGTAGTGAAAGTTGATATGAGTGAGTTGAGAAATATCCTTAGTAAATTCGATTTCAAACTATATTACGTGAACAAAGAGTGAGCTTTCAACCGATACTAAAACTTTAGCACTTCACTGTGAAAATAATAATAATAATAAGAAGATACCGGTGAGAGAGTGGTGGTATTCCTTACCTTCTTCTTCCCCCACCCCCCTCGTTTAATTATACCCCAATCATTTAGTAAATGAACGTTATTTATCATCAAATTAATCATTAATGTAACTTGTCTTTATAATCTCTTTACCATGTTTATGAATCCAATTTTAAACCTAATATTGATAATTTGCGGCTGTTTTGGTTTCTATGATTTGAACTATTTACTTAATTTATTTATCTTTAAAAATTTATTAAATGTAATTTTTTCATAGGTAAAATAGTAATTAAAACAAACTGGACAGTCACTTCATTTTCTGTGTGAATTTAATTTGCTTTAAAAGGGAATTCGAGCACGAGAGCTTATGGTCAAACCCACTAAAACAATTAGCAAAGACCTCAGTAAATATAGAAAATTATATAATATAGTGTACAATTGGGCTTACATTTGGACCTAACACTCGGGCTTCCTATCTCCGTCTTGTGGGACAAGCTGCCTTGACTGATGCAACTCGAATTAAATTCGACCATGCCATTTTCGTCGAAGTGAGCCAACTTGATGGCAACGTCTTCCTAATTTCCAACTCTTAAAATAATGATTTCTCTTAATTGATGGAGCACAAATGACAATGAGAGATGAGAATGATCTGTTTATTTGCGTATTATTATGACTTATTTTCTTCGTTGTGAATACAAGTAAAGTTTTTTTTTTTTTTTAAGAATGAATACAAGTAAAGTTGCTTCTATATAGTTATTTTTTTTCGTAGAGGTATCGATAGAAATACTACTTTATCTTACCTCAACTTTACGTAAGAGTTACTAAAATTTAACAAAATAATGAAGTTGTCCTAAATTTTAAATTAATAATAAATTTTCTCCAAAAATTTGTCTTGGTGGAGTTGAAGCGGAGTTCATTGGTGGCTAAATACACTTTTTTTTAAGGGATATTATCATTTGTCCACCTAAGTTTTTTGACTTATTAAGCCAATACTAAAATTTGGTGAAAACACTAAATGTTGATGTTGTTATCATTTTACCACTATATTTAACGAAATATAAGTTGAAAGTCAATTTTGCCCCTAGAGCATAAAAGACGATGTTTTTATTTAAAGAAGAAAGAAATTACTAAAAAGAGAAATTTATCATTTGTCCACCAGATTTTTTTTTTTAACATATCAATTCAGTACTAAGATTTTCTAAAAACTACATTTTACAACTAAATATAACTAAGAATTTAACCTACAGTGTAAAAGACACTTTTGCCATTTGAAAAGAAAGAAATTGTAAAAAAGAAATTACCCTAGAAAAGTTGACGTTATATTAAAAAAATGATTATACTTTTTTATTATATAAATATGTTGTTGTGCATTCAAACCAAACACTTTGGTTTTCATAATATCATTCAACATTAGCATCCCCAAGCCATTTTAAACACTACAATAACAAGCCAAATACTCCAAATTTAACATTTCATCATTCAATAATTATGTTAACATTTTGGGTTCAATGTGAAATTCCTTAAATGCCCTTATGGCGTGAACAAAATTTTAATTGTGTTAATATTTTGGTGGTAAAGTGATAACACTTAAATATTAGGCAATTAAATGTAGGTTTCAAGAAATCTTAGCATTACATTGAAATGTCAGAAAACTTCTTGTGGATATATGATAATATGTCTTACACAATTGAATGGTACGTTTTAACATTAACGTGAAACTCCTATATTAATGTTTTGGTGGTAAAATGATAACAGTGTAAAATTTGGTGATAAGATACAGTTTTCACCAAATTTTGATATTGACTTGATATGTTAAAAAAACTTTGGTAGATAAATGATAATATTCCCTTTTGTTCTTTTGTTTTTGAAAGCAATGCTACTTGTAAGTGAAATACTAACTAGGCAACGCAAGAAATGGGTGAATTGGGTTCTTAAAACTTAAGTTAAACAAAACACACAACAATTCAATCTATTCCCTTAGTAAAATAAAAAATAATAAATTTAATAAAGTACAATAATAAAAGAGTAAGGGAAAAGAGAGTAAACACAATAATTTTTACATGGTTAAGCAATCTCCGCCTACGTTCACGCCTCAAAGCTCACCGGGCTTGAGGATTTCACTATTTAAGCCTCCCAAGACTTCAAGTTCTTTACAATTGACTTGTAAGGTGTCGATAGACCTTTACAATAAGAGATTATCCTCAATCTCTTAACCTAAGTGTATCCTAATACTTACAACCTCTCAACTTGATTTTATAAAAATAGTTACAAATAAATTTCTCTTACACAATGTGTTTGATTACAAACGAAAGCCCAATGTGTGTGAATGAATGAATACACAAAGTTTATACTCAGATTGCAAAGGGATGCTCAATGATAACAATGGTTGTATCTATCAAAATGAATTTGATTTGAGCCGTTTTATAGTTGAAGAAGAAAACTAGCCATCATTAACTTTCTGGTGATAACCAGGTTGCTGCTTTATGAATTTGACCTGCCGCTTTATGTTACCATTATATTAAAAGATTTGAAATTTTGCATATCCAGTTTGCCGCTTTCTGAATCTAGTTAGCCGCTTTTATTCTGGAGAGTTTACGTCCACAACTGGTTTGCTGCCTTTTGAATTTGGCTAGTCGCTTGCTACAGTGAACCAATTATTTTCTAAAAATATAGTTTTGCCCCGATACTTTCTAAAATTTTATTATGGCCCAAATATTTATAAAAATTTGCAAATATGTCCATTTTTCAGAATTTCAAATAAGTACTTGTTAAAAGTTCTCAAAACTTTTCAATTTAAATCATAAACTTGAAAACAACTAATTAAATAAAATTATTTTCTTATTATAAAAACATAATGTGTAATCCTTTGTTTATCCAAAATATGTGGTTTGTTATTATCAAAATCAACATTTTATAGCCATATAGGCTAATAGTAAGGATGAGAAAGATGTTGGGGTGAAGTTAAGATTGGGCTAACTCCGGTTGTAGAATAGGTAATTTTTTTAAAAAATTAGTTAATTATAGATTTGCCTTTATTAATACTTATAGAAAAAAATAAACGTATTAATTACAATCAATTTGTATTTCCCTAAATAACAAAACTTACAAATGTACCCAGCTAGATTCAAAATCTAAGTTCCCTAAAACTCCACTATTCGAGTCATCAAGCGACTGCCTCATGAGTAATGCGCAACTGCAACCGGACGGCTCGCATTCACATGCTCAGTTTGTCATTGCACTTGAAGTCTTGAATGCCCAATCTTTGTCTCTTGATGTACCACCAGGTACGAGTCATTTTGTACCTTAAATTTTATTGTATAGAATATAATATGAAAAATGATAATGATGGCATACAAAGTGGAAGACTAGAAGCTGTTGAATCAGATTTTTGAAATTGTAAAATAATAGTTTGCAAATTAATAGAATATTGACACTTAAAATGTTATTACTCCCAAGTATAAGAGTGTCTAGTTATAATATAACCCGGTGAGACCGGGGTCGAACCACAAGAAATTTAAGATCTAGTAGTCAATTTATTAAACTAAGAAAATTTAATACGGGAAAAGAAATTAATCTGAATCAATCTAAAAATATGCTAAGGTTACGAGATCCGCTCTCAAATTTCAAATTATGGTTATAACACTCTCTCAAATTTTATATTTTACATTTCTTTTACTAGTTAATTATTATGCTATTTAATTTTAACTAACCATTAGTGTGATAAATATGGGACTAAGTACTTAATGTGCCACAACTATATTGAAGTGTCAACATTATGTCAAAATACCATATAAATTTGAAGATATTTATATTTATAAATTAAAATGACATAAAAGAAACCAGTAAGGAAGAAAATTATAAATAAATAGAATAAACTTTAAGACTCACTTCAGAAAGCAATTAACTCAGTAATTTGAATTTTTAAGCTTCACATTTCACCTCAGCTTAGAAAATTTAGCCACTCATATTGGAAAACAAAACATTCTTTTTATTTAACAATTTTTTTAAACCTATTACATGATGATTGATTACACGAGAAAATAAGAAAAAAGAAATAAGGAATTCTTCAGCTTTCTCCTCCATCTCTCCGCTTCAGCTCCCTTGGTCCACTCCCTTTCTTAGGCTTTATAAGGCAACAAATGCCTCCACCTTCATTCCTTTTATTCTTATTTAATTTATTATTATATTATTATTTTTTATAATTAAAGGGATGAGCAAGTGGATGGTAGCAGCCACTTGCTCATCTTGATAAGTGGGTCACGCACACTTTTCAATTATTTATTTATTTTATATTTTAAATATTTATTAATTACATCTACTCAATGATGCATTTCAAATTCTAATTGTATTTTTATTCTCGAAAAATATTTACAGAATAAAAATTAACATATTGTGAATTAATTTAACATAAAATATTATTTGGGGAGCATTCATATAATTTTTTAGCATATTAATCGACACTTTAAATGAAAAACTAATAATTTTATTTTTATCACATGTACATTTTTAAGTGTTAATCACACCCCCCAACCAATTTATTGCTAGACCTCAGTAATTTAAGCAATAAAAATTCAGCAAAATTTCAAAACCAAATTGAAATACTTTTTTAAAACAATTGTGTTTACTTCTTTCATTGGATTAATGACAATAATCAAATAAAAATATAAGCATTATCTTCAATGTAAATAAAATCACAACCACACAAATTAGTTAAGTAAAATCATGTAAAATAAGAATGATACATCAAACCCCAAAACTCTCACGGTTATGAGTAACTTTCTTAAAAGAAAATAAACCTTAGAAAAACTGTCACTTTAAGAAGTGATAGATTGATAGAATAGTAAATATCACACGTTCTCACCAAAATGAAAGAATAATGCCTACAGCTTAGAAATAAAACCATCTCAACTCAAGGGAATTATTAGCCAAACTAATTTATTTCAATTTTTATGCATCACCATATCTTTGAGTCCATATTACTAACTTTTACTCCATACTATAAGTGTCTAAAATCAAGGACTTTCATTAGAACGTAACGTAGGCCAAGGTCATGGCTAACAAAGAAAGGGTAATAGAGAAAAAAATATATATATTTGAAAAATATGAGACTTTTTGGAAATACAAGGTGCTTTTCGCTCGGAAAGTTTTTTCTTTTTCTGTTTTTTCTTTTATTTATTTATTTATATATATATGTTGGTTATTTCTAATAAGCAATTACTACCAATGCCAATGTACAAATATACACAACAAGTAATAAAATGATAAGTATTCAAGATCGTCTCCACATGAATTGATGCTACTCAAAGTGTTGAAGCAATCACAATATTGCAAATCAACTTAGGACCGAAACAAATAATTGTAAAGTGATTTCTAAAGTAATTGAGGGCATTGAAAGAATTAAATAAAATAATACCGTAATGAAATAAACTAAGTTAAATGTATCTAAGATTCAATTGGGATTACAGTAGTTGAATTATCAAACTCTCCTTATGGGGTGACTGTTGTTTATCAAATTAGCATCAGCTGTTATAGCAGCTGCTGCAGTACTCGGCAGAATAAATCCGCATCCTCAGCTATTGTACATTGGAAGTCTCATACCTCTAAATCTATTAACAATGACCAGTTGCTGATATATTTATGGTACAACATTATAACTTTTAACTCTCCACCCTACAAGGTGATCACCTATGTCTAGTGTGTCATAAATCTTAACTTCAAGTATTACCTTTATGAGATTCAAGATAACCTAATCCAGGAAACTCAATGTAAGATTAAGTAGTACCCTAATAATATCCACTAAGACATGCCTTTTTGCTGCTCTATCTTAACTAAAACTATTAAATGGGTGGTCAACCGAAATAACAGTTATATTCATGTAAAACTACTAGAGTAAAATGCCATAGCAGTACCATAACAACATATAGGAAACGTCAAGAACCCATTGGATTATTTGTCACTCACCTACAAGTAACTTTGGTTCATAATATGTAAAGAAAAATAAACATAAATATAGTTATCTCGGAATACATCAAAACAATTAAAGGAAGAAGATAAATATAAGTTGAGCACGATGAAAGACAAATCCAAATAATTCTGCACGATTCTCCAATGTTACCGAAACAACACCCTTTAATTTAGATCTTCTTCTTCTTTCTTTTCTAATTATTCTAATGTAATTCCTTTGCCGCCTTTCTATGTAGCGCATGCCTCCCTTTTATATTGCAAATTAGGGTAAACAAAAACCAACGAGCGTGCATTCAAAAAATTAGGAAACATGCGATAATCCGTACCTAAGTTTTCTCCCCCACTGCTTCCAGATTGCTATAGCACGAGTTGCTCTAACATCTGCAACAACACTGCAGTATTCTCGATTGTGCTTTTCTTCTTTTGAAGTCATCTTCTTTCCTCCTCTTACTCATCTAATGTCTCAGTATCCCCTCATGAATTAAGACTTTTATGAGAACCTACAATTATGCAACTGATTTTAGCATAAATTACTTTGATTCAAGCAAAACTTATTAAGACTCAACTAAAATGAATGTTTATGCAAAATGTAACCAAAATGTAGTAAAAACACCTTATTTGTTCTCTAAGTGGTATCGATTCAAGTTTAGAATTTATGTAATAACTCTCATTTTCTAGAGTTATCATACCCTTAAACTTAAACCATTACTTGCCCTTGAGTAATGACACATACTAACACTTCCCGCAAATAATCATACACATAACTTTAGCTTTTTTTATCAAATTTGCAAGGATTCTTCCACCTTCAGATCACAATCTTAATCATACAAAATGACGTCGTAAATCAGTTCTAGACTTAATCTTATTTCTATCCAGAGTGTATGTGTGCTTCCTTTGATTTAATTCCAGATATGTTGTATCATTACCAAAGGACTGCATGAATTTCAGTAGTGATAAGACTTCATTCATAAGTAGCATAAATTTCACATACTCAAACTGTGGTTATTTTTTAACATTTATAAACTAGGGAGTAATCAACCTCTTCACTATAACATTTATTTTTCATGTGAATGTCAATCACTTGTAATGATGACACCCAATTACTCAAACCATGCCCAGATCAGAGTTGCTGCAGCAATATTCGCAGTATAATCTTATATAGAGATATCTTTTACTCAAGGCTGAACATGGGGCTCATGAACAGACCTGGCTACTCAATGCCTTAGTTAGAGGATTTTTTTTTTTTTTGCTGCAACATTGCTCATAACTCTCGCTACCTTTAACACAATTCTGCATATGGGGTACATACTCAGATTTGGTTACTCAGCAACTTCAGCCATTAGAGTAAATTTTATTTTATAAATATCACAGTCAATCAACTTGCTTCTTTTTCCAAACTTGAGACATTTTCTATTCTTTTGGCTTTGCTCCAACAGTATCATACAATTCAACCAAAGTCTAAGTGCTGGGATAGAATTTCACTTCTATCTATAACTATCTTTACTTGGCATTCTCATAAATACTGAATAACACTCAATTTATCTTCATTAGGTTTTCAAATCCATACACAAATATTAGATAACGGAGCTTCACACAACACAAACACAAACCAAACATAAACACATGCATTCGGAAACACAACCCCCTTAAACTTGAGAGTTGCTATGTCCTTAGAAGAATACATAAAAAAGGCATACGAACGTACAATGATATGGAAGACCTTAGAAAATACAACAAAAATTGACAAATAGATTTTTTTTTTGGTTTTTTTATAAGAAATGAACCAGTAAGGAAAGAGTACTCCCCTGTGGTGGGAACTTTAGCACATGACGGGATGCTATCAACACTTCTTGAATGCACTGCGCAGTTTATCCTTTGGTGAAGCTTGTAGGGCAGTAATTGACAAATGTCTTTGTCTTTTTCGTCGCGGGGCTGGTGAGAGGAGTTGTGGCTGGGGTTGCTGTAGTAGTACCTTTAGACATACTACCTTTGCGTTTACTAGATTGTCTCAGACTGGTGTGAATTGGCTGGCTAGGAGTTTGTTGTGGAGGAATTTGAGCTAATGCATCAGCTGCCTGGCCCTCAACTGTGATGGTCGCAATGACTGCAAGTAGTTGCTTGGCTTGCTCATGTGTAGGCATAGCTCTAGCTGCTGCAGCAGCCAGCTCAGTATCGACTTGCTCTATTTCATCTTCAGAGGCTAGAGGTGTTGCCAATTTTGCTTTATCCTTGTCTTTTCTCTTGCCCGTAATGACTGGAATAGACGACTCCTCTTCAAGGTCTTCATCCTCCTCTTCTTGAATAATGTGCTTTTTCTTGGTTTTGGGTTGGGTTGGGATGGTTGGTTCCTCACGTTCTTTCTCTGAATTATCCTCTGCCTCTGTGGGTGAGCTATTAGTCTCAGACTTGTCACCTTCTTCCTCAGGTGGGTCAAATGGTTCAGTATCTTCTGATTCTATCTCTGCTTGTGGTTCGGTTGCAGCTTCATCTGCTGGTTCATCTATGGTAGTGGCTTATTCACTGGCTTCTGCTGGAGCATCTATGGTATTGGTGTCAAAATTGTACTGCTGGAGCAGTGAATCAGGGAAGTTCCAGTGAGTGCATTTAATGTACAGAGCAAATTGGTGTAATTGATTGCCCAAGTGTTGTAGATAACTCTAAAACCGATCGTTTTCCCTTCCTAAGCTTCCACACATTGAGTTATACTTGAGCTGAGTGCTTGGATGGTTTGTTCTAAGCCAATAGCTGGTTCAGTGGTTGTTCCAGCACTCTTACCAGCAACTCTCTCAATAGTACGTGCCGTAAAGGCACCATTATTCTTGACGTGGTCATCTCTGACATCAAGACGAACACCGAAAACTACAAAAATGTTGGTTATGAGTTAAGGAAATAGCAAAGTAACAATCAGGTGAGTCTTGACTGCACAATCCCATTTTTCCTTTGTAATGATGCTATCCACATCTATGAGAAGCCCTCGAACAATGGCATATAACAAGACCAACCTCTCTTGTGAAACTGTAGTAGTGTGAGTGGTAGGCATAAGCCTAGATTTCAAAAAATTTTCCCACACCTTAGCAATAGGTTTCAAATCTATCGTATTAACTATACGCCTTTCCTCGTTAGCCCATGATGCCCCTTCTATTGTAAGAGTTGAGAGGATTGTATTCCACTTTGTCGGGGTCAATCTCTCATGAAATTTAGCATACTCACAATTAATTTCAGGAGGTAAATTATAAAAAATATTTATAACGCAGGAGTTTAAGGGAACAAGTGTGTTTCTTACCCAGATGTTGTGCTGATCAAGGCTTACCAAATTGGCATAAAATTCTTTGACTACAGGTAGTAGAGGATCTCGAGGTGGTTTCAAAACTCCAACCATCCTCGCTTTGCTGCAGTATTATGAATTCTTTGCACAATTCCAGTGAGTTGTTCTGGAAATTTAAACCCTTTTTCTTCTAGAATCTTACGCGGCTCTATGAATTCCTCATATTTTTCTTCGGCGTGATAACTCTGAAAGTGTAACGGATCTTTGAGACAGCTGGTTGGTTTCTTATATCTCGGCATTGCTGTAGAAATCACGAATTTAGGCTTAATGATCCTAAGAGTAGAAAGAGAAGAAGAGTTTAAGAAGTATGAGAGTTGTACTTGCGAAGGAGATGAGGAATAGTGTCGTATAACACTAAGTACAGTGACTCCTTTTTATAGTCAACATTAATTTAAGATAATTACGGTAACCAAAGATAAATGGGGGAATAAAATATTTTGAAATTAATGCGCATATCCCAAAAATATCGGTTAGTAAAATTAAGGCATTAATTTCGGAGATTTATTCGTAATTTCCTTCCACATTCATGTCTCTATCTATCATGATTTATCTCCAACGATAAGTGATAGGCTCCATCTTTTAACTTAATGTAACAGTAAAATTTTCTGCTGCAGCAGCCATTCGCTTACTCTAGCAACGGTACATACTCCACACTAAAGCTTCTAACACATAGCTCACCTTTGCACTTTGCACCATACAACCTCACTTGTCAATATGGAATTTAATTTTCACATATACTTCATATAAACTAAAATTAATTCTAAAATTAAAATTAAATAGATCAAATGATAGCAAAAGTAAAGAATGCAATAATATGAAAAGATAAATTTGAATGGCCAGAATAAAAGAACAAAATTAAATAAAATGGTAAGGAGGGAGCTTGTCAATGAAACCACAGGAGGTCAAAATTGGTTTGAAGTGGCTATCTCTAAAATGGGTTTCCTCCCATGGAGCGCTTGATTTAAGGTCCTTCATCCTGACCTTTGTTCATTGTTCAATAACTGGGTTCTTTAAGGAATAACACCTCCTTTCCACAATCTGCTGCTAGATGTATGTAGTGCTTAACCCTATGTCCATTAGCTTTGAATTCTTTACCTATTTGTTCATCTAGAAGATCCACCACTCCATGAGGATAAAATTTTAACAACTTAAACGGGCCAGACCATCATGACTTGAGCTTTCCCGGAATAACCTTAGTCTTGTATTATGGAGCAACACCAATTGACCAGAGTTGAATTACCTGTGCTGAATATGCTTGTCGTGCCAGTGTTTTGTCTTCTCTTTATAGATTCTTGCATTCTCATATGAAAATAGTCATAATTCATCAAGCTCACAAAGTTGGAGCTTCATGTGCTCTGCTGCAGCATGTATATCCCAATTTAATTTCTTCAGTGCCCAGTGTGCTTTATGCTCTAGCTCCAGTGGCAAATGACAAGCCTTTCCATAAATAATTCGGTAAGGGGACATGCCGAGTGGAGTTTTGTATGCTGTTCTGTATGCCCAGAGATGAGTCATGTAAGTGTAAAGACCAATCCTTCCTTATTGGGTTCACCATCTTTTCTAAGATCTTTTAAATTTCTCTGTTGGACAGTTCAGCCTAACCATTGGATTGTGGGTGATATGTTGTGCCTACCTTGTGTCTGACTCCATATTTTACCATTGTTGCAGTAAAGACTTTGTTGCAAAAATATGTACCATTGTTACTAATTATTGTTCTAGGAGTGCCAAATCTGGAAAAAATACTTTTTTGAAGAAAAGCCACCATTGTTTTAGCATCATTGGTAGGTAATACTGTAGGTTCTACCCACTTGGAGACATAATCCACAGCAACAATGATATATAAGTTCCTAAAGAATGGTGGGAAAGGTCTCATAAAGTCTATTCCCTAGACATAAAAAACTTCCACTTCTAGAATGTTGGTCAATGACATTTCATGTCTTTCAGTTATGTTCCCTGCCCTTTGGCACCTGTCACTTCATTTTACAAATTCATAAGAATCTTTAAAAATAGTAAGCCAGTAATAAACTGATTACAGAACTTTAGTAGTTGTTCTATGACCACCAAAATGTCCCCCATATGCTGCAGCATGTCATGACTCTAGGATGTGGTGTATTTCTCATTCGGAAGCACATCTTCATATTACTTAGTCTAAGCATAATGTATAAATGTGGATTATCCCATTGATAACTCCTAACATTGTTAAGAAAATATAACTACTAGAGCAGTGATCAAAGCTTTCTTTAATTCTCCAAATGCTTGAAGGCAATCTTGCCAAAGTGTAAATGGTTTTCATACTCCAGCAATGAGTATAGTGGTTTAGCTACTTTAGAAATATCCTTAATGAATCTCCTGTAGAATCCAGGATAACCCAAAAAACTTCTAATACCCTTTACTGATGTTGGAGATGGCAGTTTATCTATGACCTCTATCTTGGCTTTGTCTACCTCAATGCCATTCTTGGATACCTTGTGTCCCAATACTATTCTTTCTTGCACCATGAAATGACACTTTTCCTAATTAAGTACTAAGTTGGTCATCTCACATCTTTTAAGAACTTCCTCTAAGTTGTGTAAACAATCATTATATGTTTCTCCAAAAACTGAGGAGTCATCCATGAAAACTTGTAAAGTCTGCTCTACCATATAAGAAAATATAGACATCATGAATCTCTGAAAGGTTACTGGAGCATTGCATAACCCATAGGGCATTCTTCTGAAGGCAAATGTTCCATAAGGACAGGAAAATATAGTCTTCTCCTAATCTTCTAGAGCTATAGCTATCTGGTTGTAGCCTAAATACCCATCTAAGAAATAATAGTACTGTTTTCCAGCAAGTCTGTCCAACATCTGATCTATAAATGGAAGTGGAAAGTGGCCTCTATCTAGTCATTGTCCTTGTAGGAATAAGTTCATTATTCTCATTAGCTATGACTATTATCCTTTATTCTTTGGAACACATTGAACTAGGCTCACCCATGAACTGTCTGATATTGGGTATATGATTCCAGCATCCAATCATTTGATGATTTCCTTCTTCACCATTTTTTTCATAATAGGGTTTAACCTTCTCTGGTGCTCTACTGAATTGCTGGAGCAATCTTCTAACAGGATTTTATGCATGCATATTGATGGGCTTATCCCCTTTATATCTGCCATGGTCCATCTAATTGCTCTTCTGTATTTTCTAAGAAAATCCACTAGGCTTTGTTCTTGACCTGTATCCAAAGTAGAAGAAATGATTACATATAGTGTGTTATTTTGACAAAGATAAGCATACTTTAAATATGAAGGCAACAATTTTAATTCAAGATTAGGAGGTGATTCAATAGATGGCAAAGTTATTTTTACTTCCTTGTCTGAAAGATTCAGGTGTGCAATAAACCTGTTGTGCCTATCAGATTGCTGTTTGTCCATCCAATCTATCTGAATTGCTGCAACATCTTCCTCTTCGACATCCTCAAAGGTGGTGACTTTGTCAATTGCATTATTGCAGCATCTGTCCATTCTGTCTGCTACAACAAAATCCACTACACTTAGGAAATTGCAGTCTTCTACTTCATAAGGGTTCCTCATAGTCTCTAGTACATTAAATGTAACTTGCTAATCATTCGCTCTCATGGTGAGCTCTCATTTCTGCATATCTATCAAAGTCTTTCCAGTTACTAGAAAAGGTCTTCCAAGTATAATTGATACCTTTTTATCAACTTCAAAGTCCAGTACAATAAAATCCACTGGCAAGATGAATTTATCAACCTTCACGAGTGCATCATCTATTTTTCCTTCAGGGTGTGTATGAGATCTGTCAGCTAATTGAAGAGTGACTATTATTGGTCTGCATTCCCCTACTCCAAGCTGCTTAAATACAGATAATGGCATCAAATTAATACTATCTCCCAAGTCACAAAGTGCTCTGCCAGCATACCTAGTTCCTATAGAGCAGGGTGTTGTAAAACTTCCTGGATCTTTCACTTTTGTAGGAATCTTGCTTTGGAGCATATGAATATTTTCATGTGTTAAAGAAACAATTTTAAACTCTCACAGTCTTCTTTTTCGTGCTAAGATATCTTTTAGAAATTTCACATAATTTGGCATTTGTTCCAAAGCTTCCACAAAAGGTATATTTATGTGTAATTGCTTAAGCACTTCTAAGAATTTATTGAATTGCTTGTCTTGTTTTTGTTTCTGGAACCTTTGTGGGAAAGGTGGCGGATTTATAAATTGTTGAGTAACTTCAGGAGGTATCAAACTTTATTTGTTTGGTTTGGTGCAGGTTGTGGCTACTAGTGTTGTAACTTCTTTTTCAGCATGCTCTAGTTGAATTTCCTCTGTAGTTACTGTAGCTTTGCTCATGTAGCCAGTGTTTTGATGGAGTGCTTATTGTAACATGCTTTCATTTTGAGGTGGTTTTTATGCAGAGTTGAATTTCATCTCATTTTTGGCCACATTAACTGGGATATCAACATTCTTTCTAGATCTCAAATTAATTACCTTGCAATGTTCTTTGTTCTCTCTCCTAGGGTCTTCTGTGTTGTCAGGTAGGCTTCCTTGAGTTCTGTTGCTCATTGCTGTGACTAGTTGTCCCATTTAGTTTTCCAGGTTTCTCAAGGATACTGCTTGACTCGGCACAATTGTTTCATTTTTTGCAATGTATTCCTTAATCAGTGCTTCCAGCGAAATGATTGGATCTTGACTGATTTGCTTTTGCCCTTGACTTTGCTGATGAAAAACAGGTGGTTGTATGTTTCTATTTTGTCCATTTAATGCTGGCGCATGTCGATTCTGACTGCTCCATAAGAAATTTAGGTGTTGTTTCTAGCTAGGGTTGTAAGTATTAGAATACGGGTTGTCCTGAGGTTGTCGATTGAAATTACCCACATAATTGATTGAATCTAGATTTCCAGGACAATTATCAAAGTCATGTTTTTCACCACAATATACGCAAGAAAGTTCAGCAACTTGCTTTACTATTGCTAGAGCAGATGCCATGGCTTTTACTATGTTAGTCAATGAGGTTACTTGTGCTGATAAGGCTGTAATTGCATCTATGCTATGTACCCCTACTGATCCTCTTGGGGATGGTTGCTTGGCTGAAGGCCACTAATAATTATTATTGGCAATTCTCTCTAGAATTTCATAAGCTTCATTGTAAGATTTGGATAACAGGGCCCCATTTGCTGAAGCATCCACCATTAACCTTGTACTCAAATTTAACCTATTGTAAAAAGTTTCCAATTGAATGCAACAAGGAATGCCATGATGAGGACACCTTTTGAGCAATTCTTTGAATCTTTTCTAAGTCTTATACAAACTCTCATCTTCAAGTTGATGGAATGAAGTAATCTCATTCCGCAACTTTACATTTTTTATAGGTGGGAAATATTTCATAGAAATTTATCAGCTAATTCATTCCATCTGGTAATGGAATCAGATGGTAACGAATTTAACCATACTCTTTCTCGATCTCTTAAGGAGTAAGGAAAGAGCCTCAGTCTTAAGGCATCTCGTGTTGCTCCAGCAATCTTGAAAGCATCACTTACTTCCAAGAATAATTTAAGATGGAGATGAGGATCTTCATTTGGCAATCCATTGAATTGACCAATTGTTTGCAACATTTGAAACATCACTGGCTTCAACTCAAAATTTGCAGCTTCTACTTTAGGTCTGATGATGCCAAGGTGAACAACTTGAGGAGTTAACATAGCATAATCTCTTATAGCCCTGTCTCTATCGTTAGCCATGTTATTAATATTGTTATTGCCTGGTTGTCTCCCGTTAGCATGTTCATTCTACTCTTCTTAAATGTTGATTGGTTGTAAGGGTCCATGAGGATTCAAATTTCCCGCATCCTGCAAATTATTCTTGCTTGAAGCAATTTTTGAATTCCTTTGTTCTCTTCATAATCTCTTGACAGTCCTTTCAATTTCAGGATCGAATTGGAATACCTTAGATCTGTCTTTGCGCACACATGTACCGATATGCCAATAAATAGAATAAATCAAATCAAATTTGGCGCTATCAAGATTTACTTTACACTTCAAAAATAAATATTCAATCTCGAGCAACGGCGCAAAAAACTTGTTGGTTATTTTTAATAAGCAATTACTACCAATGCCAATATGAAAGTATACACAACAAGTAATAAAGTGATAAGTATTCAAGATCGTCTCCACAAGGATTGATGCTACTCAAAGTGTTAAAGCAATCACAATAGTACAAATCAACTTAGGACCGAAGCAAATAATTGTAAAGTAATTTCTAAAGTAATTGAGGGTTGTGAAAGAATTAAATAAAATAATATTGTAACGAAATAAACTAAGTTAAATGTATCTAAGATTCAATTGAGATTATAGTAGTTGAATAATCAAACTCTCCTTATAGGGTGACTGGTGTTAATCAAATTAGCATCAGTTGTTATAGCAGCTGCTGCAGCACTGGCCAGAATAAATCCGCATCCTCAGCTATCGCCTATTGGAAGTCTCATACTTCTAAATCTATTAACAATGACCAGTTGCTGATATATTTATGGTACGACATTATAATTTTTAATCTCTCTACCCTACAAGGTGATCACCTATGTTTACTGTGTCATAAATCTTAACTTCACGTATTGCCCTTATGGAATTCAAGATAACCTAATCCAGGAAACTCAATGTAAGATCAAGTGTTACTCTAATAATATCCGCTAAGACATGCCTTTTTACTACTATATCTTAACTGAAACTATTAAATGGGTGGTCAACCGAAATAACAGTTATATTCATGCAAAACTACTAGAGTAAAATGCCATAGCAGTACCATAACAACATATAGGAACAGTCAAGAACCCATTAGATTATTTGTCACTCAACTACAAGTAAGTTTAGTTCATAATATGAACGAGAAAAATAAACATAAATATAGTAATCTCAGAATACATCAAAAAAATTAAAGAAAGAAGATAAATATAAGTTGAGCACAATGAAAGACAAATCCAACTAATTCTACACGGTTCTCCAATGTTGCTGAAACAACACCCTTCAGTTCAGATTTTCTTCTTTTTTCCTTTGTAATTATTCTAATGATAATTCCCTTGCCGCCTTTCTATATGGTGCATGCCTCCCTTTTATATTGCAAATTAAGGTAAAAAAAAGCCCACAAGCATGCATGCGTTAAATTAGGAAACATGCGCTGACCCGCACTTAAGTTTTCTCCCGCACTGCTTCTAGATTGCTACAGGGTGAGTTGCTCTAATATCCGCAACAGCACTGCATTATTCTCGATTGTGCTTTTCTTCTTTTGAAGCCATCTTCTTTCCTCCTCTTGTTCATCTAATGTCTCAACATCCCCTCATGAATTAAGACTTTTCTGAGAAGCTATAATTATGCACCTATTTTTAGCACAAATTACTTTGATTCAAGCAAAACTTATTAAGACTCAACTAAAATGAATGTTTATGCAAAATGTAGTAAAAACGCCTTATTTGTTCTCTAAGTGGTCTCGATTCAAGTCTAGAATTGATGTAATAACTCTCATTTCCTAGAGTTATCAATATACATATCTTGTTTTTCCATATCACCATTATCAGGAATACATAACCGTCCTTATTTTCAAACATAATTGGGGTGGTGGAAAACATAAAACATAAGATGGTACTCCACATTGAAGTGGGACAAGATGATAGGTTACCAAAGAAAAAGTTATATATATATATATATATATATATATATATTCAAAGGGGTTAACTATGATTACTTTATAATAGGGTTAGCCAGAAAGGCTTAAACGGATCACATATGGCCTTCTATCATCTTTAAGGCTCCAAATAATCTTTCATATCCACTAGTTCAATGGACTTTCATATGCGGCTGCAAATCTTTTTTTTCAACTTTGAGGAAAAAATAGAGATCTTGTATAATAAATTGTGGAGCTAGAAAACAAGGTTACTCTCCAATGATAATAAGCTCAAAAACTCACTTGGAATTATTATAAAATGTACATACCTCCAAATGGCTTAATTAGTTTCGCTCATCAAATTTCTCAATTTACATTTCAAAATGCAAAAGGAAAAATATTGTTTAACATAACTGAAGGCCAAAGATGATACAAATACCAAAATTTGGAAATCATCATATTATCCAATGTTAAAAGATAATACAAAAAAAGGAAAACTTTTTTTTTGTAGTTTTGTAATTTTTTTAGTTTAAAGAAAACACTAAAAAAACTTGGGATTGATTACAGAAACTTAAAAGAAATGATTAAGAGATAAAGAGAAAAAGAAAAAGAAAGTTAGAAAATAATTTTTTTAGAAACAAAACTCTAAAATTAAAAAGATGCGTTTCTCGAGACACTACATCTATATTCTACCATTTTCAACTCAAATTTTTATCCAAAGTTAGTTTTTACAATAAAAATTAGTAAAATCATCACCAGGATCGAAACATTCAACAATTATCAACTATTCCCTCGTCCCAACCTAAAATAGACATTGTCCTCAATGTCTTAGAAGAAAATAGTAGAGTTTAGAAGACATCACCTGGCCACTGCTAGAAAATAGTTACAAACAATGAGTTAAATCTAATTTACACTTTTTTCAAGGGTTACTAGCATCATTATCAGTTGCCCAATCCAACATAAAGTCATGAGATTTGGCTCTGGTTTTTTAGCTTGCAAAAGATCAAGTAACTCATTAGTAGTAGGAGCAAAAATAAAGAGTTTTTTCACTGAGAGTCGAATGAAAGAATTTTTAATTTTATGATTAAGAGATGTTATTAAGCCATCATAAAAGTTATTAACATTTAATAAACCAATGGATTCTTTTATGGATATTCAAATGGGCCCAAGAAGCAAATGTGATTACCACCTTTAAAGTTACAAGATCTCCTAGCAAGAAATGAAAGAATCAGTGTGATTTAACATTTTGGATATTCTTTCTTACATACTTGAGACAACTAACTCTTTTCCAATTGGTGGGTTAGGAAGACATCCTAAAGTTTTTAAGGCTTTTGGAATAATGCATAGCAATTGGCTTCCTCGAACAAAAATAACTTTTAAGATAAGCTTTGATAACCCTCGGTCACCTCCTTCATATACAAGATGTAGTTTTCTCTCTGCTATAGTATGATCAATATCTATGCCTACTTGAACGAACTCCTTATACTTTCCATAACAAAATTTAGAAAACACACAAATATTCTTAAGTTGTCTATTTGAAGTTACTGCCATTGGACAATTCTTAAAAAAAATAATTTGTGAGTGCTAAAAAAGAAGCACCTATTTAAAGATCTAGGTAACAGACACAATGATACACAACTGCTTCATTCTTCACAATATATTCTTTAAGCAAATGTTCAAGAGAACTTAGTTGATCGTTGTAGGTGGTTCTTTGTCCTTAATTTTGCTGATGAAATCCTAGTGGCTGTGCGGTCTGTTATGTCCACTATATGTTACAACATGTTAATTCTGGTTACTTTATGAGAAGTTTGGGTACTGCTTCCATCTGAGATTATAGGCGTTTGAGTATGGATTACTCTAATTTTGTCTATTATAATTGCCCACATAATTGACTGAAGCTGGATTCCCAAGACAATTATTAAATAAGTGTCCCTCTCCACAATAAACACAAGAAATCTCAACAACTTTTTGCACAGTTGTTGAAGCATTGGTCATGGCTTTTACCATGTTTGTTAGTGAAGTAACTTGGGCTGATAATGTTGTAAATGCATCTACATTATGGACTCCTACTGCTCACCTTATTACATCTTGTCTAGTTGATGGCCATTGATAATTGTTGTTCGCAATTCTCTCCAAAATTTCATAAGCTTCATTGTAAGATTTAGACAACAAAGCCCCATTTGTTGAAACATCAACCATAAATCTACTACTTGGGTTCAACCAATTGTAGAAAGTTTCCATCTGTATGCAATAAGGAATACCATGATGAAGACATCTTCTGAGTAACTCTTTAAATCTTTTCCATGCATCATATAAGCTTTCATCTTCAAGTTGATGGAATGATGTGATTTCATTCCTCAACTTTGCATTCTTAGTAGGTGAGAAATATTTCATCAAAAATTTATCAGTCAAATCATTCCATGTGGTAATGGATTCTGGTGGTAGGGAGTTCAACCATGCTCACGCTCGATCTCGTAATGAATATGGAAAAATTTTGAGTCTCAATGCATTTTGTGATTCTCCAGCAATTTTAAAGGCATCACTTACCTCCAAGATTTGTTTGAGGTGAAGATAAGGGTCTTCCGAAGACAACCCATTAAATTGCCCCACTGTTTGCAAATTTGAAACATCACTAGTTTGGGTTCGAAATTAGCAGCTTGCACTTTAGGTCTGACAATTCTATGATGCATAACTTAAGGAGTCAACATGGTATAGTCTCTTATGGCTCTATCTCTATCGTCTGCCATGTATATGATGTTGTTGTTTCCTAGTTTTCCCTGATCATTTTGTCCATTCTAACCTTCTCGACCATTGATTGGTTGTATTTCTCCAAGAGGGTTCAAGTTTTCCAGATCATCTATGTCATCCATTGCTACAATAGTTTTTGAATGTTTGTGCTCTCTTCTTAATTTCTTTGCGGTTCTTTCAATTTTTAGATCAAATTGAAACTCAACAGGTTTATACTTGCGCATGCAAGAAGCTTCTGTCAACAAAATAAATTAAAACAAAATCAAGGTTAACACCGTTAAGTCTAATTATGACAAATCACAATAAATAATCAATCCCCACCAACGCGGCTAAAAACTTATTGGTATAAATTCAAATGATATTGGTGTCAATGTGCAAGTGTACACAACAAGTAATATAATGATAAGCATTCAACATCGTCTCCACAGGGATTGATGTAACTGAAATTACTACAACAATCTTAACAGTGCAGATTGCCTTAAATGAAAATAGATTAACAATTAAACTAATAACCTACTTAACAAAATGCAATAAATAAATATGCAGAAGAGCAAACTTTAGCATCACACACATAAGGATAAAATCAACAGGAATGAAGTAATTGAGTGATTAAACTCTCTTAATGGTTTTGACTATTACTTCTAATCCTAAGTTCAGTTGCTGCGGCATTTGCTATAGTATTGGGTAGAATCCTTATGTATCTTCAGCTATCGCATGTTGTATGTCGTTCTACAGTATAAAAGGGGTTCATTTTCTCATTATAATAAGAATATGCAAAGTTGGGGCTGCCTGAGGAACCCAATTCAACACATTGATAAACTAATGAATGCCCAATCTTCATAACAAGTCTTAGAAAATAGGCTACTGATTGAAGACCTTAATTATTAATGTTAGATGGTTAGCAAAGCAAGCTTATACTTTTAGAGGTCATGATGAATCAATTAATTCAAAAAAATTAGGAAAATTTCACACAGCTAATAAAGCATTCAGTTGAGTATAGTTCTAGAAAATGCTCCATCATATGCTAAGTACATATCGTTCGATATTCAAAAGAAGCTTTTAAATATTCTTGCAAACAAAGTGCAAAACAAGATACATAAGGAACTGAGAGAGAGTAAGTTTTGTATTCTAGTAGATGCAACACTTGATAAATATGATAAACAACAAATGGTTATCATTTTAAAGTATGTCAATTGTGTTGTGTATATTCAAGAACCTTTTTCTAAAGTTGCCAATCTCATGGAAACTATAATAGTAACATTGAAAAAAAAAGAAATATGTAATATCCTTGCGCGAAGTGATCATTTGGTTGAAGATATCCTTATGCATATTATATCCATTATATTGCATATCAACTACAACTTGCTTGAGTTGCAGTATCTATTGTTGTGCCAAATGTAGAGCTTTTCTTTCGAACATTTAGTTCAATTGTAAATGTTCTGACTTTATCTGCTAAACATCTTTCTAAGCGAAAATCTATTTAGGAAGATGAAATCATAGATTTGATAGCTTTAGGAGAAGTTCAAAGCTGTATTGGAAGATGAAATAATAGATTTGAGCTTAAATCTATTAAACTTCATCTGTTAAACATCTTTCTGAGTTTAAATCTATTTAGGAAGATGAAATCATAGATTTGATAGCTTCAGGAGAAGTTCAAAGTGGTACATGAGCCAATCAAATTCATACTTTACAATAACCTAGAGCTGCTAAGTGGAGCTCCCATTTTTGTTCTCTCAACAGGTTGCTTAATTAGTTCAGTGTTGTTTATAAAGTCCTTAGGAAGTTGGTAGAGTGTAGACCTAACAATGACATATGTGGAGAGGCTATAAGTGCCTATGAATCAATGACATCTTTAAAATTTGTGTTCATTTTGCATTTATTAAATAAAGCTTTGGAAGTGAGTAATTTACTTTGTCAAACATTACAAGTGAAATCAAAAGACATTTTAAATACTATGCACTTACTCTCAACTACAAAAAAGCAAAACAATTATTCAAATGTTGCGAGACAATGGTTGGGAAAATTTTATTGAGAATGTAATTTTATTTTGTGAAAAGAATGAGATAGATGTGCCTGATATGAGAGCTTAGCATATAAAAGGCACATGATGTTCTTGTCAATAGAATGATTATATTACAATTGAGCATTATTATCATTATGATGTATTTAATGCTATAACAAATTTTCAGTTGATGGAGTTGAATAATAGATTCAGTGAATAGACATTGGAACACCTCACTCTTAGTTCAGCTTTAGATCTTATTGATGTATTTAAGTCGTTTAAAATTGAAGATATTTGCAGTCCTACTGAAAGATTTTATCCTTAAGATTTCACTAAGATTGAGCTACAGGCTTTAAAAAGACAATTAGAATGCTTTGAGATTGATGTAAATTCTCTTCGAGAGCTTCAAAATATTACCCATGAAACTGATTAAGACAGCACATCGAAAAAATATGTAGAATGTGTTTCTTGTAGATTGAATGATTATTTACATTGAAAAAGAAATTACATACAATATCGACTCAGATGTGATAATAGATGAGTTTTCTTTTTTGAAGAATCATTGGACACAACTTCGTTTATAGTGTTTTTCTTATTTACACTGTATTTTTACAGTTTTATTGTTAGTTTTTTTTGCTTATGTAATCTACTAAATAATTTCGTTTGTATAAAATAAATTTTTTGAGAAGTAAATTTAATTTTAAAAAATGTAGCCCACTCCAAAAAAAATATAGTGCTAGCTTTGACACCGTAAACAAGCCAGGCTCAGATTTTGGGATATGAGCCCAATGCTTAATTTTTAAAAAAGAAATTACTTAATTTATACACTTTTTATGTGTAATTATAATAAGCCAATTATCTTACCGTAATTAATGTAATATGAGTGGATATGGTAATTCTAAAATTTTACATGTTTCCACTATTTGTATCAATAAATAAATATGTATGTATATTGGAATCATACCAATATCTTTGAAGATTTGTTAATATGGTTTCACTTATAATATTATTTGTTTTCATCAATAATTTAACATAAATTCCATAAAGAAAAGGTTTCACACAATCAAAAAATTTATTTTCATTAATAACTATATTGAATAGAGCAGAACCTCAATAAATTAAAAACTATAAGACCATGAAAATTTTATTAAATTACCAAATATTAATATATCCATAAATTCGTAATTATTAAGTCATTGATAAATTAATTTTTTATTAATTTATAGAAATAATATCATGCTTGTAATAGGCATTTTGTAAGGTATATATATGCAGTATAATTAGATAATGTAGTGATTATGTCAAGGTATATAATACAATTTTAATTTGATCTTAATTGAGAGAATCAGTCACTTGAATACTTTGGCCGGATCATGATTACATGATAACCCATCATAGAAGAGTTTTTGAAGATAGTATATTAGGTCGATCTCTCTTTTTTACATCTTTGAACATATCACATAGAACACAACCATGATCTCATCGAAAAGATGTAAAAAAACTAAGAATGACCAATGAATGCATAAAGCATTATGATAGTATAAGTGCACGACAAAGAAAATCATAGATATATTATACGTATTTAGTTTCAAATTAATTAGTTAATTTTTAAATTATGTATTGATTGGGTCTTATAAAAATATAAGATTTTTTTTTAAATTTATTATCTATTAAATTTGACAAATTATTATTTTACCATATTGTCCCCAAGTCAAGATTGACAGAAAGTATTATTTAATTGAGATTATAAATTTATCGAAGGTGAATTTAACAAGGCTTTAAACTGCAAAGTATGTTGTGGAATAATAATGCAAAATTATTCCGTGAAGTCCACGAGTTGAGAGAAGCTGTGGCAGAATTAAAATCTAGTCAGAGTAACCTGAAATTGCACATTATTTTGTGTGTAAAGGCAACCATGGCAATAGATGCCTATATCTAGTGAGGTTGCGAGAGATGTATGAAGTGTACAAGGGACATTTTGGAGTGCAAATGTTGGTCAAGAACAAGGACCGAGTACTGACACTGAAAAATGCTTCATATGCCAATGATATCACACTACACAAGAATGTCCTGTGAGAGAAACCTTTCAAGGGTTGCTTGCAATTGAGTTGATGGGATGTCTTAAACGAGAAAATGTCACAAAATATGTATGTAAAGCACAAGATTAAAGAGTGTGATTTTATTTTTGGCAAAATCGTGAGAACTAAATGTTTATTTAAGCTCAAGTTATTAAATGTTATATTTAATATCAAAAATTTTATCTTTGTTAATTTCTAACATTGTGATTAACTCTTGAAGCTATACTCAGCTAATTATTTTTATTGAAATAGGAAATACGCCATGAGAATGATAGATAATTTTTCTATAGATTGTCATATACGTGGGGGTATTTTGTTAATACAAAGCTGTTAATTGCAATAGTGATGTTTATCGGTTTTTTGTGTTTGAGAACACAAAAAAAGATAATAAATTAAGAAATGCATTTTTGAATAAATCCGAAATTGATTTAACCGCTTTTTTCTTCTTTTCTATTTGAGCTTCTAATTATCTTTAATGATACCTTCATGTGCTCATCTACGTAAGGTTAAATCTAGATGGCATAAAAAGACTAGAATTAAAGTGTTTTAGACTCTATTGACAGTAGATCCCTTCAAAACTTTAGAAGCTATTGGTTCATGAAATGCACTTTGTTGAAGATTTCCTTAATGGTGAATTAAATCCATACATGGGGCAGCGGATTTTCAAGGAAAAGATAAATCTCAAGTGTCGTGCGGCACGCCTAGCTACTGTGTGATATGGATGTTCCATTTACCCTTTTGCCATGAAGATTTCATTGTAATTATGTTGGATACATTCCATAAATAGACCAAATTACAAGCAAATTGCACTAGTTAGGTCCCCAAGAAAGAGTGGGTTGGTTTGAAATGGTCCAACTTAAAACGTTGAGTCCTTAGGTAATATGTACCTTTGTTAGAGTAAAATTCTTAAAAACTCTTGTGTAACTCAGTAGATGTTCACAGCTAGAATGAACGTATCCATGAGAACTCAAATGTTTTAAGGAAAGATTCCATTGTGGAATACATCATCGTTTAGATGAATGCAAGAATAGTTCAAAGGCATAGCATTTATTGGTTAGCCAATAAAGTAAATATATTTCCACAAGGGAAGGTTGAAAGGTTAAGACTACCTATCCTATGTAGGTTTTGATCCACTGATTTTTGTCGAAGTTAACATGTTTTGGTAAAAAAATATTTTGGTTTTCTATTTACTACCAATTTTCATTCATATGGGGGATTATTGGAAACATAGCGCACAAACGATTATTTTGAGGCATGATTTTAAGTGGAACCCACTTGGTGTGAATATAAGGTCAATGTTGTTTGGATACTCCTCTATGACTACTTAAAAATAGTATATTTATATGCTTAAAATAATACTTGGGTGAATAGCTCAAAGTGCACCCATGGAGTTGGAAAATTTATAGAAAAATTCATTTATCCCACATGACAAAGAGAGCTTAGGTATGCAAGGTTTATATATAATACTTATGTGTACATAGATGAGAATATATGCATAGAGACTCTATTTTGTGCACGCTTGTGCAACGGGTACAAATCCTAATTCGATTAGCTTGACTCATGTGACCCACATATTGTGTATGCAAATGTCAGCCTAAATCATGCCAGATCCGCCTTAGCCACTTTTTTTAATTTTCTAATAATATTTTTACAAATGTATTAATGTATGCATGTATGTATGTGCATAATCAGATAAATTTATTTCTAGTTATGTGGTACATATATTATATTTATTGCACTTAGATATTATTATCTTTACTTTTTTGACTTTGAAAACCTTTAAATTTATTTAAATACAATTTTAATGTGTAACTAGCCACGTCCACCCTAAAGATGGACTCGGGCCAAACCCATTGCCATCTCTAGCTATTTGTTTATATAATTCTTTGAATTATATGGGTGATGCCACGAAGCTATGTCAAAGAATAGAGTTGAATAAAATAAGAAAATTTACATAACCAGCCCAAAACTTTTGATTATTCAAAATTGGCTCTTTTATGTTTTTTATCATAACTAACCAAATGCAAGTTTTTGGACCAATATACCCTCAGCACTATCAACAAATCACCAAATTAGTCAAACAATTTAGTTATCTATGATTGAAGAGAGGAACATCAATTGGAAAGCAAGAAGTTAGGATTAGCATTTGTTTTTATGCAATTTGGGTTTTTTTACAGGGCCAAAAGTTTAGAGGTGGGCTAAACTAAACTGCGCTTTTTGAAAAATATTTAGTTAATTATAAATTTCCCTTTATTAAAACTTATAGGAAAAAATAAAAATAAACCTAATAATTATAGTTAATTTCTATTCCTCAAATCACAAAACTCACTCAAGTACCCAATTGTTCAAATCATCAAGAGGCTATCTCATGAGTGATTCCCAACAGTTGTCGCATAGCCCGCACTCACATGCTCAGTCTCTCGTCGTATTTGAAGTCCCGAATGCCCAATCTACATCTCTTGACGCATTGCATGGTGTGAGTCATTTTTTACTTTAATTTTTTTATATAGAATAAAATATCATAAATGAAAAGATGGCACATAAAGTGGAAATATGGAAGTTGCTAATGTTGGGGAAAAATCAGGTTTTTAAATTTTTATAAAACCTATTAAGGACTGCTCTCATATAATATATAAGAACACGTAATCTAGAAATCGTACCTTGAAAATCCGAGTTGGCTTTTTCCGCTGAAGTGATTTAGGCTCCTGGATCACGATCTGCCACCACCACTCCTGTTGGATCACGATCCGTCACCACCACGCTAGTTAGATGACGAACTATCTCCAATGATCTTCCAGGTTATGACTCAGGTTCGATCTGCACTTGACGTGTGGGCGCCTTTATCACTACCAAAGCAACTAGCACGAGAAAATTTTTCTCTCAATAATGGAGAGAAAAATCTTATTCTTAGATTTGTGCAAAGTGGCTTCTGATTTTTCTGTTGAGAAAATAAGCCTTTTATATCTCCCTTTTAGTGAAACCCTAGGCTCCAAATTAAACTTACGTTATTTACTTTTCCAATAGGGGACCCACCTTGTAAAATAACATAAGGCCCCTCATACAAAAGCTAATTAAATGGAGCCTCTCACTAAATGATATATTTGGGCTTTTAACCCAAATTGCTAGTTATCTTGCTTATTAGTCCAATAGTGGTGCAGTCAATTAAATGAGCTAACCCGGGGATCATTTGGGAACATACAACAGTGGCTACAATAATTAGGTATGTAATTAAACTAGCCCAATTATTTAATTCCAAATCTACTCCACTAAAAGATTGGAACTGACTTCCATAATTATATGCTCGAATAATAATTCGTCCCAAGCCACATTGATTTCTTTACTGCACAATCCTTTGTACCACATCGTTAATTAAATTGATATCTCAATTGTCCAATCAATTTAATAACATCTTATTCCTTGATCCTTACTGGTTTTCTCTAATGATCATTTTTAACATACTAAATATGTTGACACACTCTGGCCAGAGAATTCTATGATCAAGTACCGAAAACCTATCAAGAGATGTGTTGTACAAATTCTATATTGTTAATCTATAACTCCAATATTCATAATTGCTCCCACCAAGATACCGGGTAATCTCGACCACAAGAATGTGTCGTGCCCATTGGTAACTCAAATGGAATAAGAATCACAATCATGAAATCATAATTAACTCAAGATTAAGATTACAGTAAAATCAATGCCTATGAGATTTAATAAGTCTGACAGTTATTACAAAGTTAATTAAATCTCATATGTGATCCAGTTCAATGTAGTCGTACTACATCAATAAATTCATACATGATTAAGACAAATCATTCAATGAATTTATTACAGTTTATACCTAAATAAAGTGCCCAACTTTATTTATCAACTGCGAACTAAATTTATTTAATTCATAAGATAACTTGTATTTATGTCTTCTGTGAATCCACATGGTGATCACATAAATACATATAATATGATTAAATGGACTTTAACACAAATATAAATGCAATTAAGATATTTGAATAAAATACCTCATTAATTTTATTAATCAGAAAAATTGTTTATTACAGTTAAATAAACACATATGCTTTTAAAGAGCATAATTTCCCAACAGCTAATTCATCTTCTTGAAATTATAAAATAATAGATTAGTAAATTACTAGAATTTGATAATAGATTAATAGAATATTATAGATGATAACGATGGCATACAAAAAATGAGTGAATCGACTAGTGAAAAATTTGATTATTAAATACTGACGTTTTTTAAATTAGTTTTAGCTTAAATTTTAGTCAAAATTTTTAATAAAATAATTAATAATTCTCTAATGTATTATTATTACAGATTCAATATTAAACAAGCCAAGAGAAACTATACTTTCTTTCTTTAAAAGAGTAGGTGACAATCAATCATCCACCAAGTCTTTATCTCCATCTCAAGTTAATGCGCCAAATTCCAATGAGCAACATACTTTTAAGTCTCAAAGGGTTGAAGTTGAAGAAACTAAAAATACTTATCTAAAACATAATCCTGGATTACGTCATCAAATAAGGACATATGCAGTGAATCGACGTGATGATATTTGAAGAAAGTACATCAAAATAGGACCATGTCAGCCTACACTACAAGATTATCCACTAACTAATGAAGGCATACACAAACATAGATTCTGCCATCATTGGCTTAAAAAATTCCCATGGCTAAAGTATTTTGAGGTAAAAGATAGTGCATTTCGTTATGCTTTCTTTTTGATAAAATTCCATTAAACAATGCAAAATTTGTAACTGAAGGGTTTTGAAGTTGGAAGATAGCCAACAATGGGAAAACAAAATCCTTTTTGCAGCTTGAAGTGGTCTAATTTCTCATCATAATAAGAATATGCAGAGTTTGGTTGCCTAAGGCACCCAATTCAACACATTGATAGACTAATGAACGCCAAATCTTTACAATAAGTTTCAAAGAATAGTTACTCGGTGGAGCTTTCATTTCCATTCTATCAACCAGTTGCTTATTTTTTTCGATATTATTCCTAAAGTTCTTAGGAAGTTGGTAGAGTGTAGGCTTAACAATCGCATACATAGGGAGGCTAAAGGTGCATATGAATCAATGACATCTTCTAAATTGTGTTCATTTTGCATTTATTAAATAACGTTCTAGGGTTGATTTACTTTGCCAAGCATTACAAGTAAATCTCATGACATTTTAAATGTTATGCACTTAGCCTCAAATACAAAAAAGGAACATTATCATTCGCATACCCTTAGTTTAATTTATTATCAAAAATACTACAACAACTTGAGGGTGTATCAATCGTCCACTATAAGTTGACAAAATGCATATGCCATCCATTAAACCTTACTTGCCATTTAATATGATGACGTTAGAGGGATAATTTAGTCTTTTCATATGATACAAGTAATAATTTAAGAATATATAAGTGATAATAAGAGAATTTAATGTTATAAAAGTGACAATTTTTCTTTACTTTAATTTAAGTTTCAAGGGTAAAATTATCAATTCGCTATAATTTTGTTAACTTTTAAATGACAGCTAACGATTTAGTGATTAGTAGATATGTAGATAGCTTTTGTCAGTTTAGGATGGACGATTGATACACCTTTAAAGTGTTACAATATTTTTGATAACATAGCAAATATAGGGTATGTAAAAAAAAAAAAACCCTTCTTCAAAGATATTTGCAGTTTTACTGAAAGATTTATCCGCAAGACTTCACTAAGATTGAGCTACAGGCTTTGAGAAGACAATTAGCAAGCTTTGAGACTGATATACAATCTCTTCAAGAGTTTCAAAAAATTACTTTTCTTTCTGAATTGTGTTAAAGATTAATTGACATATAAAAGTCATAGATTTACTTCTTGTTTGATAGATTAACTCATTTACTGTTAACACATCCTATTTTAACAGCAATAATAGAGAGAGCATTTTCTACCATGAAACTGATTAAAATAGCACATATAAAAAGGGAGAATGAGTTTCTTTCATATTGTATGGCTATTTACATTGAAAGAGAAATCACCAAAAATATTGACTTAGATGCGATAATAGATGAGTTTTCTTTTTTGAAGAATCGCAGGACACAACTTCGTCGATAGTGTTTTTCTTACTTACATTGTATTTTCATGGTTTTATTGTTAGCTTTTTGTTTATGTGGTGTACTTAATAGTTTCATTTGTATAAAATAAAATTTTTAGAAGTAAATTAATTTGAGAAAAATGTAGCGTATCCCAAAAAATGGTGTTACCTTTGCCATTGTTTTTGATGTATTAAGTTGTTTTTATGTTCAAAATTCATGTAGGTTTGCTGAAAATATTTTTTTTCCATTATAAAATGATATAGGCCCATATATTTCTTAGCTTAAATTGGTAGGTAAAAAAAAATTAAAAAAAAATCAAACTTTCAATTAAAATGATGTTGAAGATAAAACCTATAAAACGTACGACTGACAGTTATTGCAAATTCTTTACTAAGGTCTTTACTTTAGTTTGTGCTTTGAAGTTTGTACAATAGGTACTCGTCCCTAAAGTTTTTTGTGCGAGAGGTACCTATCACGCACAATGATAGCATTTGTATAATTGCTTCTAAAATCACATGTCCTGCAATTATTATTTTTTTTACGAAAAATAACTACAATAAAATTATCTTTTTCATTATTACGTTAAATGTGGCTTAAAATTAATTACTAACCTATAAATGTTATAACTAGTTTCCGTACGTGAACCATATGGAAAAATTCAACACTAAAGTGACAAATGCCAACAAATTCATATATCAATATTCAAATAGTACAATGGTCTCAATGGTTTATGTTGTGCAAATTTTATTGAACTCGCAAGTGCACGAATCTATTATAGAATAGATCAATGGTGACGAGTGTCGATCCCATGAATAGGTGGATTTTAATTGTGTGTAGAATTAATTTTCTATGAGAGTAGTTGGATTTATAGTAAAGATGATTTGGAATATCTTAAAATTTAAATTGAAATGGCAGAATTAAACTAAAGTGGAAACTATAACAATTGAAGCGCTTGGGTATCTAGATCCGCATCAACATGCACCATGGGCTAAATATTCCTTATTAGTGCCAATTAAATTATGAAAGGGGGAATCCACACCTCATGAACTACACTCTAATCAATATGGTGCTAAGGGCTTATCGTGCCAAATAATAATAACATTGTACTAGGGACCCAGTGAAACTAGGGCTGTATCTAGACAAGATTATTACTATTTGTCAACGAAAAGTCAAAAAATCCACAAAACTTAAAGGGAAAGAGAAATTAAATTTACCAAACAAAGCCCATGGCACATGTTGAGACTTCACTTTCAACCCAACCTTGAAAGAAAATTAGCAACTTATAATTGTAGGGAAAAATAGAAATTTAGTAAAATATGTAAAAAATACAAGATGGGGAAAAAATTAGAGAAAATGGAGCCCAAAAATGAATTCAGTGATGCCAAATTAGGGGGGAGAGACCCCTTTTTTTTATGGATACTGTTGTGCAAATTTTATTGAACTCGCAAGCGCACGAATCTATTGTAGTGTAGATCTATGGTGACGAGTGTCGATCCCACGAGGAGGTGGATTTTAATTATTTATAGAATTAATTCTGTAAATAGATGGTTGGATTTATGGTGGAAATGATTTGAAATATGCTAAAACTTAAATTAAAATGGCAAGATTAAATTCTGAAATTGGAAATAAAATGGCAGAAATAAATTGAAGTGTAAATCTATTAAATGACGTACTTGGGTATCTGGATCCGTATCAACATGCATCATGGGCTAAATATTCCATATTAATACCAATTAAATCATGAGAGGGGAATCCACACCTCATGAACCACGCTCTAATAAATATGGTGCTAAGGGCTTATCGTGCCAAATAATAATAATCTTATACTAGGGAGCCGGTGAAACCAGGGCAGTACTAGACAAGATTAGTATTATTTGTCGACGAGAAGTCAAAACATCCACAAAAACTAGAGGGGAAGAGAAAATAAATTTACCAAATCAAGCCCATGACACATGTTGAGACTTCACCTTCAACCCAAGCTTGAAAGAAAATTAGCCACTCATAGTTGAACTAGGGGCAAAATGGGAATTTATTAAAATACGAAGAAAATACAAGATAGAGAGAGAATTACAGAAAATGAATCCCAAAAATGGATTCAGAGGTGCCAAATTAGGGGGAGGAGGCCCCCTTTTTATAGTTACATCGAATAAATCATGGCCATCGGATTAAAAACAGTTTGGATGCTCAGGATTTCGCCACGTCATCAGCGACTATTTGCACAGTACAGTCAACCGCCACTATTTGCACAGTACAGTCAACCGCCACTATTTGCACAGTACAGTCAACAGTACCCGTATATGTGAATAGTACCGTACATGTGAACAGTATCGTACGTGTGAACAATGTCATTTTTCCTTTTATACTCCTCCTAAGGTTTTCGACCGTCCTGAGTTTAAAAATGATGTCCGTTTTACCATTTGATCTCTCGTTTATTGTGAAATGACTATGATGCCCCTAAAATACATCAAATACTTGATTAAAATAAAACACACATAATTAAAGTACAAGAAATTTAAACACATAAAAGTAACGGATGTTAGCAATACTTGATATATAAAATAACGATTTCTCCTTTATAAATATGCACTTTCTAACACTCAACACACCCCCCAACCAGCTTATTGCTAGTCCCTAGCAAATAAAGGGAAAACAAAAATTCAAAAAATAATTTTTTTTTAAACCTCTTTTTATTCAATCAGATTAATGATAACAATCAAATAAAAGTATAAGCATTATCTCAAGTTTAAAGAAACATCACACCCACATCAACCATCCACATGAATCAGCCCAGTAGACTTTGTTGTAGCTACCTTTAAGAATGACATGTTAAACCCCAAAATCTCACTGGAAGTAGTGACACTCTCACAAAGAAATTAAACCCAATTAAAAATAGTCACTCCAATGAATGGTAATTGAGAGAAAATAATAAGAAGTGGTCTCACATGCTCTCACCAAAAAGAAATATGCCCTTAACTTAGAAATAATACGATCTCCAGTCAAATAAAAATGCTAGTCAACCCATTTTATTTATTATTATTATTTTTTTTTTATGCATCACTACATCTTTTTAGCCCATATAACTAGCTTCTACTTCAGATTATAGTTCCCTAAAATCAAGAAGGACTTTTATTAGGACGTAACGTAGGCTAGGGACATAGTTAACAAAGAAGGGAAATAAGGAAGACAAAATGTATGTTTGAGAAAAATGCATAGAAATTTTTTTTTTCTTTTTGAAAGTTGCAAGGTGGATTTCACCTATTGTTGTTTTTTTTTTTGAAGCAACAATTTTTGTTTCTTTCTTTCTTTTTTTCTTTTTTTTTTTTGAACTAGGCATAACCTTATTATACAAAATATTTATTTACAGTTTTCTCAAACATAAAAAGGTGATGGATCTTGTAAGATATTGGGTAATACTCCAAATCGGAGTGGGTCAAGATAATAAGTTGAGAAAGAAAAGTTTTTTTTTTTTAAAGGCTCAAAAGGGCTAACTATGGATATTCATACAAGGGATGGCTACAAAGGCTCAAACGGATCAAAGAGGGCCTTTCCATCATCTTTTAGGACTCTAAATAATCTTCCATATCTACTAATTAAATGGGCTTCCAAATGTAACAACACACTCTTTTTTTTTTAATTTTTTTTTTAGGGTTAACTCAAAAGCAATCTAGAGATCGTGTACAATAATAAACTGCTAAGCTATATAAAGAATAGGCAAAAGGGTTACTCTCCAAGAAAAATAATAGGCTCAAAAACTCACTTGGTATTGATTATGACATGTTCATTCCTTCAAGTAACTCATTTTTGTCTCCGACATCAACATGTAGAGTAGCAAACATAGTGTAACATCACTTAAAGATAATACAAATACTAAAATTTGAAATCATTATGTTATCCAATGTTAAAACAAATTAATTTTTTTTTTAAACAACACCCTACCCCCCAACCTATTCTAAACGTAAAAAGAAAATATGCATGCAGAAATGTGAAAATGATGCAGAAAAATTAATTAGAAAATGATAGAAAACGAATTTTTTTTTTTTAGGAAGATGCGTTTCTAGAGGCACTACACTCTATATTCAGCCATCTTTGACTTAAAAAAAATTTTTGTTGGAAAATGTATATTTATAAAGGAGAAATTAAAAAGAAAAAGAAAAATGAACATCAAAACATAATAAAGAAAAAGAAAATATATGAAATTTTTTTTAAATTTTTTTATTTTTTTATTTTCAAACAATGAAGATGCGTTTCTAGAGTCACTACACTCCATATTCAGCCATCTTCAACACAAAAAGTTAGCAACAGTTAGTTTCTACAACAAAAAATTAGTAAAAACTTAACCAAGATTCCACAATTATCCATTATTCCCTCCCCCCAACCAGAACGAAACATTGTCCTCAATGTTTTAAAGAAAAGAAGCAGAGTTTAGAAGACATCACCTGGTTGGTGCAACACAGAAGAAAATATTTACAGGCGAAGAGTTAAATCTAATTTGTACTTCTTACTGCGGCTATTGTTACCATCATCATTGGAACGCTCCAACACAAAGCTCCAGGGGTCTGGCTCTGGTTTATAAGCTTGTAACATGTCAAGTAGCTCATTAGCAGTGTGAGCACAAATAAAAAATTTTTTCGCACTGGAAGGAATAAAGTAGTTTTTTATTGCATGGTTAAGAAATGCGATAAAGCCATCATAAAAATTATTGACATTTAACAAACCGATGGGTTTCTGGTGAATGTGCAGTTGGGCCCAAGATGCTAGTGTGATAAGTGCCTCTAGTGTTGCAAGATCTCCTGGCAGGAAAATGAAAGCATCAGCATGATCAAGCATTTCAGTTATCCGTTCTTGCATACCTGAGACGACTAATTCTTCTCCAGTCGTGGAGTCAGACACACTGCCCAAAGGTTTTAGGACTCTAGGGATGATGCCTAATACTTGGCTTCCTCTGACAAGAGCAGCTTCTGAGACCAATTTTGATAATCCTCGGTTACCTCCTCCATACACTAAGTGTAATTTTCTCTCTGCTATGTTTCGACCAAGATCTATGGCTACATCAACGAACTCTTTATGTTTGCCATAGGTAAATCCAGAAAGTACACAAATGTTCTTGAATTGTCTATTGGGAGTAGCTGCCATTGGGATATTTCTCAAAAACAATTTGTGAGTGCTTAACAAAAAGTCATATTTAAGATTCTTGGTGACAATGGATCACAACTGTGTATGAGGTGGCGGGTCAATGTCAAAAACGCGTAAATCACATGGCTCGATAGTCAAAAAGCAAACAGTAAGAAAATTATTAAAGACAATAATGCACTGATAAAGCAACAGTGAAATAAAATAAAATAACAGTAAAGTAAAAGGATATTTACAGGTAGTTGCGACTGTGGCTCACATCTTCCTCTGGTTTTACGTCCAGAAACGGCTTGAACGCCCTCTATGGGTCGAGGATAGGCTTCCCATCCAATTTTCTTATAAACTGGCAAACAGGGTCTTTTATAGTCAGATTCCCGAGACTATATCGTGCATGTTCTTTCTGGAATAATGGCCATAACTGGAGAATCGCTCCTTGCACATATCCACTGGGATGCGTTTCAAGAGACAAAAGGATATCATCCAATGACTCCTTATTCAAGCCATCCCTAATGAATTGAATTTTATCTTCCCTGTTATCAGATACCATTCCTAAAGAACATCGATTTTTATTGCAATTCATTCTGGCACACTTATGACAAGCAACAAAAATTCTTCGAGCTCGTCGTTTTCTTGCATAGTTTCCTTTCCCACAACCAGGCATGTATGCAATAAATTTTGGAGGTAACTCACCTGCCAATCATACTTTTGCTTCAATTAACCAACGGATGTCAGCAGGTATGTTATTCCTCATGAGCAGTCGCATGCGTTCGGACCGAGTTTTGTAGATCGTAAGGAGGGCATTCTGAGGGAGTGAAGGGAATCGCTTGTGGAGCTTCGCTAGAATCTCGGTTCTGTCCATTCTTTCACCTCAGAATATCAGTTATTATGGGAAACTGAAGTAACCGACTTGATTGTCACGGAGTACCGTTATCCGCCACTTCACCGGGGTAACAAACTAAAGCACACAAACAGAAAAACAAATTGAAACACACAAAGAAAATTAAAATCGTCCTCTTATTGAATTTACCTCAAGCTCCAACTGGATGTCGAAAACACCTCTCTCAATATTTCTGAGTTGGCCTTCTAAATCCTCAACGTAGGCTACTAACTCTGGTGGTTGTAGAGCCCAAATGCGATGTGTTTTACAAGAATGAATCTGCCTTTTGAGATGAGTTTTGATACGTTGAAGTGGTTTAAGCATGTTCAGGAGGAACGATTTTCATGTGGTACTCATTATTAACAATGATAAAAGAAAAGTTAATGACAAAAGAAACACACTTATGCAAAAATAAATTCAATTAGCAAAAGAATAAAAATAAATAAAGAAAGAAAAATCAAACCACCGAAAAGAAAAAATCAATTCAAATCTGGTGGGTCACTCAAATTTATTTCATGTGGTTGGTACTCTAGATATGGCTTTAATCTTTGACCATTAACTTTAAATGTGACACCGTTCTTTGGGTCTTTAATTTCAATTGCCCCATGTGGAAAAACAGTATGAACAATAAATGGACCAGACCATCGAGAGCGTAACTTACCTGGAAATAGGTGCAAGCGAGAGTTGAATAAAAGTACTTTCTGACCTGGAGTGAAAGATTTTCTCATAATATGCTTATCATGGAAGACTTTCATTCGTTGCTTGTAAATTTTGGCATTTTCATACGCGTCATTACGAATTTCTTCAAGTTCTGCCAATTGTAATATTCTTTCTGAGCTGGCTTGATGCATGTCAAAATTGAATTTCTTGATAGCCCAATATGCACGATGCTCGAGTTCCACAGGTAGGTGGCAAGCTTTTCCATACACTAGCCTATAGGGTGACATCCCAATCGGGGTCTTGAAAGCCGTTCTATATGCCCATAATGCGTCATCAAGTCTTAATGACCAATCTTTTCTGTCCGGCCTCACCGTCTTTTCTAATATGTGCTTTAGTTCTCGATTGGAGATCTCCACTTGGCCACTGGTTTGCGGATGATACGGGGTCGCCACTTTATGAGTGATTGAATACTTTGTCAAAAGAGCTTTGAATGCTTTATTGCAAAAGTGGGCACCACCATCACTGATTATCGCTCGAGGGAATCCAAAGCGTGAAACAATGTTACTTTTCAAAAACCCTATCACCACTTTGTGATCATTAGTTCTGCATGGAATCGCTTCTACCCATTTCGATACGTAATCAACAGCTACCAAGATGTATTGATGGCCAAAAGAAGGGGGAAAGGGTCCCATGAAGTCGATACCCCATACGTCAAAAATCTCAACCACTAAAATTGGATTTAGTGGCATCATGTTCCTTCGTGTAATGCTCCCCATTCGTTGACACCTATCACATGAAGAACAAAAAGTATAAGCGTCTCGAAATATAGTTGGCCAATAGAAACCACATTGTAAAACTTTAGTCGCTGTTTTTTTAGCACTGAAATGGCCTCCACAAGCTTGTTCATGGCAGAATGAAAGGATATTCTGAATTTCATTTTCTAGGACACATCGTCTGACAATTTGGTCTGCACAATATTTGAACAAATATGGGTCATCCCAAAAGAAATTCTTTATTTCTGCAAAGAATTTGGCCTTGTCTTGCTTAGTCCAATGCTCTGGAAGTTTGCCTGTAACAAGATAATTAACTATATCAGCATACCAAGGTAAGACTTCCACACTCATTAATTGTTCATCTGGAAAGGACTCATTCAATGTTAGTGGCTCTGTAATTGTGTCAAAATGAAGACGAGAGAGATGGTCCGCTACAACATTTTCTGTGCCTTTCTTATCTTTGAATTCCAAGTCAAATTCCTGCAAAAGTAACACCCAACGAATTAGTCTAGCTTTTGCATCTTTCTTCGTGAGAAGATATTTCAGAGCAGCATGATCTGTGAACACAATTATTTTACAACCAATGAGATAAGATCGAAATTTTTCCAATGCAAACACTACTGCTAGCATTTCTTTTTCAGTAGTTGAATAGTTCAACTGTGCATTATTCAATGTCATACTAGCATAATAAATAACATGGGGAATTCGATCAACTCTTTGTCCTAATACTGCTCCTACTGCATAATCAGATGCATCACACATGAGCTCAAATGGTAAGCTCCAGTTTGGGGGCTGAATGATGGGTGATGTTGTCAACAATTGCTTTAATTTTTCAAAAGCCACAAGACATGAATCATTAAAGATAAAAGGTGCATCCTTAGCAAGTAAATTGCATAAGGGTCTAGAAACTTTGCTAAAATCTTTAATGAAACGTCTATAAAAACCAGCATGCCCAAGGAAAGATCTTACTTCTCTGACTGTTTTGGGTGGAGGAAGATTGGAAATGAGATCCACCTTGGCTTTGTCAACCTCAATACCTTTGCTCGAAATGATGTGACCGAGAACAATACCTTGTGTTACCATAAAATGGCACTTCTCCCAATTTAAGACCAAGTTCTTTTCGATACATCTCTGCAGAACTACTGTTAGATGACGTAAACATTGATCAAATGAATCACCAAAGACAGAAAAGTCATCCATAAAGACCTCAAGGAATCGTTCAACCATATCAGAAAAAATGCTTAACATGCATCGTTGAAATGTAGCAGGTGCATTACATAATCCAAATGGCATTCTCCTATATGCAAAAGTGCCAAAAGGGCAAGTGAAAGTGGTCTTCTCTTGATCTTTTGGTGCTATGGGAATCTGATTATATCCTGAGTAGCCATCTAGAAAGCAATAAAATTCGTGACCTGCTAACCTATCAAGCATTTGATCGATGAATGGTAAAGGAAAATGGTCTTTACGTGTGACAGAATTCAACTTCCTATAATCAATACATACACGCCATCCTGTAGTTACTCTAGTTGGTATCAATTCATTATCGGCATTCGTAACTACAGTGACTCCTGACTTTTTGGGGACAACTTGAACAGGACTAACCCATGAACTATCAGAAATTGGGTAAATGATACCTGCGTCTAATAGCTTAAGGACTTCTGTTCTAACAACTTCTTTCATATTAGGATTCAACCGACGTTGCATTTCCCTAGTAGATTTAGCATTTTCATCAAGGTGAATGTAATGCATGCAGTCTACTGGATTTATACCTTTTATATCCGCTATGGTCCATCCTAATGCTCCTTTGTGTTCTTTTAAAACATCCAACAACTTACCTTTTTGTTCGTCATTGAGGGATGATGAGATGATTACCGGTAAAGTACTTTCGTCCCCCAAAAATGCATATTCCAAAGTGTTGGGCAATGGTTTGAGCTCGAGTTTCGGTGGTGATTCTGATGATGGAATGAGTTTCTTCTCTGATGACGCTAGTTGTTTAACTCGTGGGTTGGTGTCTTCTTTTTCCTCCGGTGATGAGTCCTCAACGTTCACAGGTACAATTTGATTGTCTTTTGTCACTGGCATCTCCACTTTGTTGTCGACTTCTTTTCCTTTCCGTAAGGTCATGACAGCTTTTACCTCTCCATGCTGCTGTGGTGAACTGCTACTTGCTTCATGCACTCCTTTAGGGTTAGGCACTGGTTGACTTGGAAATTTACCTTTCTCAACAGTCATTGCCAAGGTCTGAACTGAAGAAGCAAGTTGTCCCACCATCTTTTCCAAGCTTGAAACTGATTGAGCTTGTGAGTTGAAGCCCGCTCTCAACTCATTTCGTAGTCCATCAATGGTGCGGTTTTGTTGCTCAATCGTAGAATGAGTAACATTCCTGAGATTTTGGAATGAATCCTCCCACGATCTGGGTTGAGAGTAATTCTGATTATGATTAAATGGTCTGAATGGTGGCTGAGAGGCTTGAGGATTTTGAGCAATTGGTTGCATTGGTGGAGCTGGAGTTGCTGGTCCATTTTGTTGGAATTCTTGAGTCCATGAAAAATTGGGGTGGTCTCTCCATCCAGGGTTATAAGTGTTGGAGTATGGGTTGTAATTTGATGGTTTTCTCATTACTCCTATGGCATTGGCTTGATCTGGATATGAGTCAAGGTCATGTGGCTCTGTTGATTTAGCAGTCGATAATGATGCTATTTGTCGAGCAAGACCTTCAACCATCTCCTTGACTTCTTTGATTCCTGACGTTGACTCGCCAATTTGAACCTCATTTACTCCTTTAACCCTTCGAGTATTCCTGAGTGATCGACTCCGTTGTTGGGAATTATCTGCTTGTCGCTGGAAGAATTCCCAAATCTCTGATGCACTTTTTGACATTAGCTCTCCTCCACTTGTTGCCATTAGCCATTCTTGCACATTCGGTAATAAGCCCTCCAAAAAATATTGACATTGGTGCCATTTTTCGTACCCATGATGTGGACACTTCAAGAGTAGCCCATTGAATCGCTCCCATGTTTCGAAAAACTGCTCGTCATCTCTCTGGGTAAACTCCGAGATTTCCCTGCGAATAGCATTTGTTTTATGAACTGGGAAATATTTATTTAAAAATTTTGTAACCATTTGTTCCCATGATGCAATACTATTAGCAGGTAATGTATTAAGCCATGAACGAGCTCGATCTTTCAAAGAAAATGGGAATAATCTGAGTTTTACATCATCATCTGAAAAATTCTCATATTTAAATGTTTGACAAATAGCATGAAAATCATTCAAATGATTATATGGGTCCTCATTTTCTAAGCCATAGAATGTAGGAAGACAATTTAGCACACTAGGTTTTAATTCAAAACTCCTAGCAGTTACATTTGGGTACCGTATGCATGATGTGCTCAAATTAGCTAAGGGACTAAAGTAGTCCTTAAACGGCCTCTCCTGTGGTGCTTGTAAATCCATTTTATTTTTAATGTGTGTGCGGAGTGTTTTCTCAAGTTCAAGGTCTATAGGTTCAAGATTAGGTAATAATGACCTACGACCATGCATACAAGAAATACAAGAATAAATGGAAAACAAAACAAATAAAATAAAAATAAAAATAAGAGCAAAACAAATAAAAATAAAGAAGAAGGAGAATTTACGATACTAACCTTGTTGCGCTATTACAAACTTACTATAAAAACACAAGAACAAATACGTGAAATAAACTAACTAAAAATAAATTAATAAGATAAATAAAAATGACAAAGAAGAAATAAAAATTAACTTGAAAATTAAATTACATAATTTAAAGTAGAGAAAAAGAAAAGAAATACTAACCTCTAAGTGTAGATTCACTTTTTTTTAAAAAAAAAATACAAAAGAAAATTAAATGGAAATATTCACAAAAATTAATTCTATGAATTAAAATTACTTACCTCCCCGGCAACGGCGCCAAAAACTTGTTGTGCAAATTTTATTGAACTCGCAAGCGCACGAATCTATTGTAGTGTAGATCTATGGTGACGAGTATCGATCCCACGAGGAAGTGGATTTTAATTATTTATAGAATTAATTCTGTAAATAGATGGTTGGATTTATGGTGGAAATGATTTGAAATATGCTAAAACTTAAATTAAAATGGCAAGATTAAATTCTGAAATTGGAAATAAAATGGCAGAAATAAATTGAAGTATAAATCTATTAAATGACGTACTTGGGTATCTGGATCCGTATCAACATGCATCATGGGCTAAATATTCCATATTAATACCAATTAAATCATGAGAGGGGAATCCACACCTCATGAACCACGCTCTAATAAATATGGTGCTAAGGGCTTATCGTGCCAAATAATAATAATCTTATACTAGGGAGCCGGTGAAACCAGGGCAGTACTAGACAAGATTAGTATTATTTGTCGACGAGAAGTCAAAACATCCACAAAAACTAGAGGGGAAGAGAAAATAAATTTACCAAATCAAGCCCATGACACATGTTGAGACTTCACCTTCAACCCAAGCTTGAAAGAAAATTAGCCACTCATAGTTGAACTAGGGGCAAAATGGGAATTTATTAAAATACGAAGAAAATACAAGATAGAGAGAGAATTACAGAAAATGAATCCCAAAAATGGATTCAGAGGTGCCAAATTAGGGGGGGGAGGCCCCCTTTTTATAGTTACATCGAATAAATCGTGGCCATCGGATTAAAAACAGTTTGGATGCTCAGGATTTCGCCACGTCATCAGCGACTATTTGCACAGTACAGTCAACCGCCACTATTTGCACAGTACAGTCAACCGCCACTATTTGTACAGTACAGTCAACCGCCACTATTTGTACAGTACAGTCAACCGTCACTATTTGCACAGTACAGTCAACAGTACCCGTATATGTGAATAGTACCGTACATGTGAACAGTATCGTACGTGTGAACAATGTCATTTTTCCTTTTATACTCCTCCTAAGGTTTTCGACCGTCCTGAGTTTAAAAATGATGTCCGTTTTACCATTTGATCTCTCGTTTATTGTGAAATGACTATGATGCCCCTAAAATACATCAAATACTTGATTAAAATAAAACACACATAATTAAAGTACAAGAAATTTAAACACATAAAAGTAACGGATGTTAGCAATACTTGATATATAAAATAACGATTTCTCCTTTATAAATATGCACTTTCTAACACTCAACAGATACATTGAGTAAATCATGGCCAATCGGATTAAAAACAGTTTGGACACTTAGGATGGCGCCACGTCATCAGCCAACAGTACACGGTTTGACCACGCGGTTTGAACAGTGACACAATTTGACCATGCAGTTTGAACAGTCAACAAGCTTGAACAGTAACGCAGTTTGGTTAAAAATAATCATGTGTATATGCATGTACTGTACGCACAATTGTTTAGTCCACTAACATGTTACCACGTCACCGATCAACAATGCATAAGAATTTTCTCTAATGGAATCATGACACCTCCTCAGTCAATGCTACATCATCGATCAATGCCATGTCATCGATTCATATATGTGAATATTGTCGTGAATAGTAACATAGACAATATCGTACATGTGAATAGTGTCATTTTTATTTTTATACTCCTTCTAAGGTTTTTGACTGTCCTGAGTTCAAAAGTGATCTTTGTTTTGCCGTATGATCTCTCGTTCATTGTGAAATGACTATGATACCCCTAAAATACATAAAATACTTAATTATAATACAACACACATAATTAAATGACAAGAGACTTAAATACATAAAAGTAGAAATATTAGTGGAACTTGAAGTGTAAAATGATGATTTTCACCTTTATAAATATACATTTTCTAACACTCAACACACCCCGCAACCAGCTTATTTCTAGTCCCTAGCAAATAAAGCGAAAAAAAATTCAAATCTAAATTTTTTTTTAAACGTTAGTGTTTATTCAATCAGACTAATGATAGTAATCAAATAAAAGTATAAGCATTATCTTCAGTCTAAAGAAACATCACACCCACACCAACCATCCACATGAATCACCTCAGTAGACTTTGTCATAGCTATTTTCAAGAATGACATGTTAAAACCCAAAATCTCACTGGAAATAGTGACACTCACAAAGAAATTAAACCCAATAAAAATAGTCACTCCAACGAATGGTGATTGAGAGAAAATGATAAAGAAATGATATCATACGCTCTTTCTAAGATGAAAGAAATATACCCTTAGCTTACAAACAATACGATTTCAAGTCAAATAAAAATGCTAGTCAACCCAATTTATTTATTTATTTTATGCAGCACTACATCCTTTTAGCCTATATAACTAGCTTCTACTTCAGACTACAGTTCCCTAAAATCAAAAAGGACTTTTATTAGAACGTAAAGTAGGCTAGGGACATGGCTAACAAAGGAGGGGAAATAAGAAAAACAAAGTGTACGTTTAAGAAAAATGTAGAGATTTGTTTTTTAGAATTTGCAAGGTGAATTTCACCTATTATTATTATTTATTTTTTTAACATTTTTTTTTGCTTTTGTTTGGCACAACTTCACTAAACAAAATAATTATTTATATTTTTCTCAAACATAAATAGGTGATGGAATTTGTAAGATATCGAGTAATACTACAAATCGGAGTGGGTCAAGATGATAAGTTTGACAAAGAAAATACTTTTTTATTATTATTTAAGGCTCAAAAGGGTTAACTATGGATATTTCACAAAAAGGATGGCTAAAAAGGATCAAATGGATCAAAGACAACATTTCTATCATTTTTTAGGACTCTAAATAATCTTTCATAACTACTAGTTAGATGGGCCTCCAAATGTAGCAACACACATTTTTTTTAATTTTACAATTTTTTTAAGGGTTAACTCAAAAGAAATCTAGAGATTTTATATAAAATAATAACCTGCTAAGCTGTATGAAGAATGGGAAAAATAGTTACTCTTCAAGAAAAATGATAGGATCAAAAACTCACTTGGTACTTATTATGACATGTTCATTCATTCAAGCAACTCATATTAGTCTCTGACATCAACATATAGAGTAGCAAACATGGTGTAACATCACTTAAGACTAAAGATAATACAAATACTAAAATTTAAAATTCAACATGTCATCCAATGTTAAAATAAATCACACAAATTTTTTTTAAACAACATTCTACCCCCTAACCTATTCTAAACACGAAAGGAAAATATGCAAGCAGAAGTGTGAAAATAATGCAAAAAAGCTAATTAGAAAAGTTACACTTAAAATGATAGAAAAAGAATTTTTTTTAACTAAAATGTGTTTATAGAGGCATTACACTTCATATTCAGCCATTTTCGACTCAAAATTTTGAAAATGTATATTTATAAAGGAGAAATTAAAAATAAGTAAAAAAATGAATATCAAAGCTTAATAAAGAAAAAGAAATTGTCTGGATTTTTTTTTAACGAAGAAAATGTATTTCTAGAGTAACTACACTCCATATTCAGCCATCTTCAACCCAAAAAATTAGCAACAGTTAGTTTCTACAACAAAAAATCAGTAAAAACTTAACTAAAATTCCACAATTGTCGACTATTCCCTCCCCCCAACCAGAACGAAACATTATCCTCAATGTTTTAAAGGAAAGAAGTAGAGTTTAAAAGACATCACCTGGGTGGTGCAACACATAAGAAAATATTTACAAGCAGAGAGTTAAATCTAATTTATACTTCTTACTGCGACTATTATCACCATCATTATTTGGTGACTTCAACACAAAGGTCCTGCGGTCTGGCTGTAGTTTATAAACTTGTAACAGATCAAGTAACTCATTAACAGTGTGAGCACAAATAAAAAGTATTTTCGCTGTGGAAGGAATGAAATAATTTTTTATTGCATGGTTAAGAAATGCGATAAAGCCATTAGAAAAGTTATTGATATTTAACAAACCGATGGGTTTCTAGTAAATGTGCAGATGGGCCTAATATGCTAATGTGATAAGTGCCTCTACAGTTGTAAGATCTCCTGGTAGGAAAATAAAAGCATCAGCATGATTAAGCATTTCAGTTATTCTTTCTTGGATACTTGAGACGACTAATTTTTCTCCAATTGGTGAGTCAGAAAAACTGCCCAAAAGTTTTAAGGCTCTTGGGATGATGCCTAACAATTGGCTTTCTCTGACAAAAGCAGCTTCTGAGACCAATTTTGATAACCCTCGATTACCTCCTCCATACATCAAGTGTAATTTTCTCTCTGCTATACTTCGACCAAGATCTATAGCTGCCGTAATGAACTCTTTGTGTTTGCCATAGTTAAATACAGAAAGCATACAAATGTTGTTGAATTGTTTATTGAGAGTAGCTGCCATTGGGATACTTCTCAAAAATAATTTGTGAGTGCTTAATAAAAAGTCATATTTAAGAATCTTGGTGACAATGGGTCACAGCTATGTATGAGGTAGCATGTCAGTGTCAAATAATGAGTAAAGCACATGGTTCGCGAGTCAAAAAGGAAATAGTAAAAAGAAAAAAGTAAACAGTGATAGAATAAAATTATTAACGACAATAATGCATATGATAAAACAATAGTGAAGTAAAAGGATATTTAAAGATAGTTGCGACTGTGACTCACATCTTCCTCTGGTTTTACGTCCAGAAATGGCTTGAACGCCCTCTATGGGTTGAGGATGGACTTCCCATCTAGTTTTCTTATAAATTGACAAACAGGGTCGTTTATAGTCAGATTCCCGAGACTATATCGTGCATGCTCTTTTTGGAATAATGGTTATAATTGGAGAATCGCTCCTTGCACATATCCACTGGTATGCGTTTCAAGAGATAAAAGGTTATTATCCAATGACTCCTTATTCAAGCCATCCCTAATGAATTGAATCTTATCTTCCCTGTTATCAGAAAACATTCCTAAACAACATGGTTTTTTTTATTACAACTCATTCTGGCACACTTATGACAAGCAATAGAAATTCTTCGAGCTCTTCGTTTTCTTATATAATTTTCTTTACCACTACCAGGCATGTATGCAATAAATTTTGGAGGTAACTCACCTGCCAATTATACTTTTGCCTCGATTAACCAAAGGATGTCAATAGGTATGTTATTCCTTATGAGCAATCGCATGCGTTCAAATCGAGCTTTATAGATTGTAAGGAGGGCGTTCTGAGGAAGTGAAGAGAATCGATTGTGAAGCTTTGCTAGAATCTCATTTCTGTCCATACCTTCGCCTCATAATTCAGTTATTATGGGAAACTAAAGTAACTGACTTGATTGTCGGAGTACCGTTATCCGCCACTTCACCGGGGTAACAAACTGAAGCACACAAACAAAGAAAAACAAACTAAAACACATAAATAAAATTACAATCGTCCTCGTATTGAATTTACCTCAAGCTCCAATTGGATGTTGTAGACACTTCTCTCAATGTCTCTAAGTTGGCTTTCTAAATCTTCAACATAAGATACTGACTTTGGTAGTTGCAGAGCCCAAACACAATGTGTTTTACAAATTGAATATGCCTTTTAAGATGAGATTTTACACGTTGAAGTGGTCTAAAAATGTTCAAGAGGAACTATTTAGCTATGGTACTCATGATTAACAATTATAAGAGAAAACTTAATGGTTAAACAAATACACTTATGCAAAAATAATTTCAATTACCAAAAGAATAATAAAAAGAAAGAAAGAAAAACAATCAAATCACCGAAAAGAAAGAAAAAACTCAATTTAAATCTGATGGGTCACTCAAATTTATTTCAGTGTCCTCTCTATGTGGTTGGTATTCTAGATATAGCTTTAATCTTTGACCATTAACTTTAAACATGACACCGTTATTTGGGTCCTTAATTTCAATTGCCCATATGGAAAAACAATGTGAACAATAAAGGGACCAGACCATCGAGAGCGTAACTTACCTAGGAATAGGTGTAATCAAGAATTGAATAAAAACACTTTCTGACCTAGAGTGAATGGTTTTCTCATAATTTGCTTGTCATGAAATACTTTCATTTGCTCTTTGTAAATTTTGGCATTTTCGTATGCATCATTGCAAATTTCTTCAAGTTCTGCCAGTTGTAATCTTCTTTCTGAACTAGCTTACTACATGTCAAAGTTTAATTTCTTGATGGCCCAATATGCACGATGCTTGAGTTCCACAGGTAGGTGGCAAGCTTTTCTATACACTAGCCTGTAGGGTGACATCCCAATCGGGGTCTTGAAAGCCGTTCTATATGCCTATAATGCATCTTAATGACCAATCTTTTTTGTTTAGCCTCACCGTCTTTTCTAATATGTGCTTTATTTCTCAATTGGAGATCTCAAATTGGGCACTAGTTTGCGGATGATATAGGGTTGCCACTTTGTAAGTGATAGAATACTTTGTCAAAAGAACTTTGAATGCTTTGTTATAAAAGTGGGCACCATCATCACTAGTTATTGCTCGAGGGAATCCAAAGCGTGAAACAATATTGCTTTTCAAAAATCTTATCACCACCTTGTGATCATTGGTTTTGCATAGAATTACTTCTACCCATTTCGATACGTAGTCAACAGCAACCAATATGTATTGATGGCCAAAAGAAGGGAAAAAGGGTCCCATGAAGTCGATACCGCATACGCCAAAAATCTCAACCAATAAAATTGGATTTAGCGGCATCATGTTCCTTCGTGTAATGCTCCCCATTTGTTGACACCTATCACATGAAGAACAGAAAGTGTAAGCATCTCAAAATATAGTTGGTCAATAGAAACCACATTGTAAAACTTTAGTTGTTGTTTTCTTAATACTAAAATGGCCTCCACAAACTTGTTCATGGCAGAATGAAATAATATTCCGAATTTCATTTTCTAGAACACATCATATAACAATTTGATCAGCACAATACTTGAACAAATAAGGGTCATCTCAAAAGAAATTATTTATTTTTGAAAAAAAAATTGGCTTTGTCTTGCTTGATCCAATACTCTAGAAATTGACCTGTAACAAGATAATTAACGATATCAGTATATCACGGTAATATTTCCACACTCATCAATTGTTCATCTAGAAATGACTTATTCAATGGTCATTTCTAGAAAGCAATACAATTCATGGCCTGCCAATCTATCAAGCATTTGATCGATAAATGGTAAAGGAATATAGTCTTTGCATGTGACAGAATTTAACTTTCTATAATCAATTCATACACGTCATCCTGTGGTTACTCTACTTGGTATTAATTCATTATCAGTATTTGTAACTACCGTAACTCCTGACTTTTTAAGGACAACTTGTACAGGACTGGCCCATGAACTATCAAAAGTTGGGAAAATGATTTATGTGTCTAATAACTTAAGGACTTCAATTCTAACAACTTCTTTCATATTATGATTTAACCGACATTCCATTTCCTTAGTAGGTTTAGCATTTTCATCAAGGTGAATGTACTACATGCAGTCTACTGGGTTTATACCTTTTATGTCAACTATGGTCCATCCTAATGCTCCTTTTTGCTCTTTTAAAATATCAACAACTTACTTTTTTGTTCGTCATTTAGAGATGATGAGATGATTACCGGCAGAGTGCTTTCTTCTCCCAAAAATGCATATTCCAAAGTGTTAGGTAATGGTTTGAGCTCAAGTTTCGATGGTGCTTCTGATGATAGGATGAGTTTCTTCTCTGATGGTGCTAGTTGTTCAACTCTTGACTTCCATTTATTAGTGTCCATGGATGATGTTGAGTAAAGTAGAGGGTTGACCTCATCAACTAACCTGTCAATATCAAAATCTAAACTAAAGGAAGTTAAACATGTTTGTAAAAGGTCATCACTAAGGTTTGAAAGAAAAGTATTATCAATTATTTCTTCTATTAAATTCACATCAACAATTCCATCATCTGCATTGTGAGGTTGTTTGACAATGTTGAAAATGTTTAGCTCAATAGTCATGTTGCCAAAGGACAACTGCATATTTCCAGTCCTGCATTGAATGTGAGTATCCGCAATTGCCAAGAAAGGTCGGCCTAGGATAATGGAGATGTCCTTCCTTAAATCCTGGATTGGTTGAGTGTTAATTACAATGAAATCAAAAGGAAAATAAAACTTGTCTACCTGGATAAGTACGTCCTCTACAGTACTATGAGGTATTTTTGTGGACTGATCTGCAAGCTGTAATACCACTGGAGTTGGGTGTAATTCTCCTAGTCCAAGTTTCATGAAAACTGAGTAAGGTAACAGATTTACACTAGCTCTTAAATCCAACAAAGCATTCTCAATTGTGCGGTTCCTTATACTACATGAGATAATGGGAGAGCCTACGTCATGCATTTTAAACGAATTTTGTGTTGAAGTATAGAACTAATGTTTTCTGTTAAAAAACACCTTCTTTTGAATGTTTCTCTTTTTAGTGCAAAGGTCTTTAAGAAACTTGGCATAAAATGAAACTTATTTTATAGAATCAATTAAAGGGATGTTAACACTTATTTTTGTCATCGGCATCTCCACTTTGTTGTCGACTTCTTTCCATTTTCGCAAGGTCATGATAGTTTTGACCTCTCTATGCTATTGTGGTGAACTAGTACTTACTTCATGCACTCCTTTAGGATTAGGCACTCGTTGACTTGGAAACTTGCCTTTCTCAACAGTCATGGCCAAGGTCTGAACTGAATAAGCAAGTTGTCCCACTATTTTCTCGAGGCTTGAAACTAATTGGGCTTGTGAGTTGAAGCCTGCTCTGATCTCATTTCATAGTTCATTGATGGTGTGATTCTGTGGCTCAATCATGGAGTGAGTAAAATTCTTGAGATTCTAGAGTGAATCCTCCCATGGTCCCATGGTATGGGTTAAGAGTAGTTCTAGTTCTAATTATATAGTTTAAATAGGGCTGAGAGGCTTGAAGAACTTGAGGATACTTGAGACCATGAAAAATTGGGGTGGTATCTCGATCCAGGGTTATATGTGTTGGAGTATGAGTTGTAATTTGACAGTTTTCTCATTACACCTATGACATTGACTTGATTTGGGTATGAGTCATGGTTATGTGGCTCTATTAATTTAGCAGTCGATAACGATGTTATTTGTTGAGAGAGGCCTTTAATTATTACTTTGACTTCTTTAATTTTTGAACTTGACTCGTCAATCTGAACCTCATTCACTCTTTTAATTCTTTTAATATTCCTTGGTGATCGACTCCATTGTTCGGACTTATCCGCTTGTCGCAGGAAGAATTCTCAAATCTCTAATGCACTTTTTGACATTAGATCTCCTCCACTTATTGCCATTAATCATTCTTTCACGTGTGGCAATAATCCCTTTAAACAGTATTGGCATTGGTGCCATTTCTCGTACCCATGATGTGGACATTTCAAGAGTAGTCCATTGAATCGCTCCCATGTTTCGAAAAACTACTCATCTTCTCTCTTGGTAAACTCTTAAATTTCCCTGCGAATAGCATTGGTTTTATGCACTGAAAAATATTCATTCAAAAATTTTGTTATCATTTGTTCTCATGATGTAATACTATTAGCATGCAATGTATTTAGTCATGAACGAGCTCTATCCTTTAAAGAAACTGAGAAAAGTCTAAGTTTAACATGATCGTCTGAAAAATTCTCATATTTAAAAGTTTGACGAACTACATAAAAATCATTCAGATGATTATATGGGTCCTCATTTTCTAAGCCATTGAATGTTGGGAGACAATTTAGCACACTAAGTTTTAATTCAAAACTCCTTACAGCTACATTTGGGTATTTTATGCATAATGTTCCTAAATTAGCTAAAGGACTAAAGTAATCCTTAAATGGCCTCTCATGTGGTGCTTGTTGTTGTTGCAAATACATTTCACTTTTATCTTTAATGACAATGTGTTTGTGTGTTCGAAGTGTTTTTTTAAGTTCAAGGTCTATAGGTTCAAGATTATGTAATAATAGCCTTCGACCATGCAAGCAAAGAACATAAAAAAATAGGAACAAAATAAATAAAAATAAAGAAGAAAGAGAAATTGCAGTACTAATCTTATCACACTGTTACAATCTTTCTATAAAAATACATTGAAACAAATATGTAAAATAAATTAACCAAAAATAAATTAATAAGATAAACAAAAAAATTTCAAAGAAAAATAACTTGAAAATTAAAATATAGAACTTTAAAGAAGATAAAAAAAAAAAAAAAAGAAATTTGCACCTCAAAATGTAGATTCACCTTTTTTTCCTTTTATTCTTTTTTTTAAAATAACAAAAAAAAGTTACAAGAAAACAATTAGAAGAAATTATTTACTAAAATCAATTCTACAAATTAAAATAACTTACCTCCCCGACAACGGCACCAAAAACTTATTGTGCAAATTTTATTGAACTCGCAAGTTCATGAATCTATTGTAGAATAGATCAATAGTGACGAGTGTCGATCCCACGAAAAAATGAATTTTAATTATGTATAGAATTAATTTTCTATGAGAGTGGTTGGATTTATGGTAAAGATGATTTGGAATATCTTAAAATTTAAATTAAAATGGCAGAATTAAATTAAAGTGAAAACTATAACAATTGAAGAGCTTGGGTATCTAGATCCGCATCAACATGCACCATGGGCTAAATATTCATTATTAGTGTCAATTAAATCATAATGGGGGAATCTATACCTCATGAACCAAACTCTAATCAATATGATGCTAAAGACTTATCGTGCCAAATAATAATAACCTTGTACTAGGGAGCCGAGGGGTATCTAGACAAGATTATTACTATTTGTCAACGAAAAGTCAAAGCATCCACAAAGATTAAAGGGGAAGAGAAATTAAATTTACCAAATAAAGCCCATGGCACATGTTGAGACTTCACCTTCAACCTAAGTTTGAAAGAAAATTAGCTACTCATAATTGAACTAAGGGCAAAATAGAAATTTATTAAAATACATAGAAAATATAAGATGAAGAAAGAATTACATAAAATGGAGCCCAAAAATAGATTCATAGATGGCAAATTAGGGGGGAGAGTCCCCTTTTTTATAGATACATTGAGTAAATTATGATCATCAGATTAAAAACAGTTTGGACGCTCAGGATTGTGTCATGTCATCAGTCAACAACACACGGTTTGACCACACGGTTTGAACAATGACACTGTTTGACCACGCAGATTGAACAATGACACTGTTTGACCACATAGTTTGAACAGTCAACCAGCTTGAACAGTGGCGTGGTTTAGTTGAAAATAATCATGTGTATATGCATATACCATATTCGCAATTTTTTAGTCCACTAACATGCTGCCATGTCACCGATCAACAGTGCATAAGAAATTTCTCTAATGGAATCGTGACACATCATCAGTCAATACCACATCATCGGTCAATGCCATGTCATCGGTCCGTATATGTGATTAGTGTCATGAACAGTAATATGGACAATACCGTACATGTGAGTAGTACCGTACATGTGAACAATTACATTTTTCCTTTTATGCTCCTCCTAAGGTTTTCGACTGTCATGATTTCAAAAGTGATGTCCGTTTTGCAGTCTGATATCTCGTTCATTATGAAATGACTATGATGCCCCTAAAATACATAAAATACTTAATTATAATACAACACATACAATTAAATGATAAGAGACTTAAATATATAAAAGTAGGAATGTTAGTGGAACTTAAAGTGTAAAATGACGATTTTCTCCTTTATAAATATACATTTTCTAACGCTCCACAGTTTACACTTTGTCAAGTACATATTGCACATAAAAATGACATCAATGTTTGGTGTGATGGGCACTTATTGCAAGTAAAATGTCAGCAACATATCAAACATTTATATGCAACAGGTGTGCCTACGCAAATACCACAAATCATCATCATCACTATTCTCATACATACAACACAACAGTAAGGCAAGAAACATTCACTATTCATTTTGAACCTGAAATATCCCAAAAATGTTAGCCTATATGGCTATAAAAGCTTATTCTGATGATAACAAATCATATGTTTTGGATAAACAAAAAATTTACACATTATGCTTTTATATCAAGAGAATGATTTTATGAAATTAGTTGTTTTTCAAGATGTGGACTAAAATGAAAGAGTTTTGTCATCTTTGCTTTTAATAAATATTGTTTTGAATTTTATATTTGGACCTATTTGAAAATATTTAAATATTTTGAGCCATACTATAATTTTACATATTTGGGCCATATCATAATTTTAAAAAGTTTTGGGAATAACAAGATTATTTAGAAACTCTGAAATTGGACCTATTTGAAAAGATTCATAATATTTTTAGGCCATAACGCAGTTATATAAAGTTTTAGGATAAAACTATAATTGTATAAAATAGCTCACTGTAGTAGTCATTGTGGCAAGTGGCTAACCAGATTTGACAAGCGGTAGACCAAATTTTGGGCAATAGCTTACTAGCATGAATGCGGCTAACCGGATTCCAAAAGCGGCATGCTGGATGTTTTAAAATTCAAATATTTCCTGTGACGGTAACATAAAAGTGACTAACCGAATTCCAAAAGCGACAAGTCAGTTATTATCAGAAAACTCATAACGGCTAATTTTTTAGCTCAAACTATATAAACTCAAATCCAATTCATTTTCAAGAATTCTAGCAAAGGAAAAAAAAAAAGTACACAACATATATTGAGCTTCCATTTTCGTTAATCATCATTTTTTTGAATTATTATTATGCTATAATTTGTATATCCACTCTTAAAGAGAGTTTTTGTTGTAATCCTCATTTCCTCATTAAAATTATGAGTGTGTAAGTGTGAGAAACTCTTAATCTTTTATTGTAAAGGTTCATTGACACCTTGGAAGTCAATTATAAATATTTGAAGCCTTAGAAGGCTTGGATAGTAGAATTTTCAAGTCCAGTATATATGGAGGCATGGACATAGGCGAGGATTGCAGAACCACGTAAAATTCATTGCATTTGTTTTCTCTTCCCTTACTCTTTTATTATTGTCATTTATTGAATTTATTGTTTTCGATTCCATTAAAGAATTAGATTGAATTGTTTTACGGTTTTCTTAGTTTAAGTTTTAAAATCCCAACTCACTCCCCTCTTGGGTTGCATAACTTATATTTCAAAAAATATTCTCTCACACATGTTCTCAAACACCTTAACTCTAAACTATATTTAGGACAATTGTTTATTTTTTCACTAATACAAAATCAACTACACTACTTTCTCACTAATACAAAACTAATACCCTATTTTACATGAATAATTCAATTTCACGTCAATAAGAAATCAATCGTTTGGGGGCTCCAACAATGTCAAGAGTTTAGGGTGATAAGAAATGGGATTCTAATCACCAAAACAAGTTGCCATTGGCGATTTTGCATATGGGAAGTAGAAAAGAGAAGTCCCACCAACGATGTCAAGACTTTATGGTTTCAATCATTAGGGATTGAAAGAAATGAGAGCAAGTTCTTGAAAGGGAAATCTAGCCCAAAAACTTGTATTTCACTAGTTAAGATAAAAAAAAGTTAAAACCATGAGAGTTAAAAAAGCTAGCTTGCCTAATCAGGCCCAATAAATTAACAATAGCTCATTATGAAATATCAAGGTTGAAGCTTGCCTAATCAGGCCCTCAATGGAGAGTTTTTGAGAAAAGACTAAATGTTAAATTTACTATTTATACAAACATGAACTCTTCTTATTTTATTTCTTCTAGAACATAGACATATTCAAATTTAACGAGTTCAAACTTCACTTCTGTAATTTTTTTTTGACAACAAAGTGCCACCTAGACAATGTAGTGTCAAAGAACATTTTTAAGTATTTTATTGATTGATTAAATTCAATTTAAGTAACAATCTTATTTGAGCTTCTATTATAAGCACTAGTTATAGCTAGACATAAGATATGTATAGAATACTAAGGAATTTATAGTAAAGCAATTACAAAATAAATGATAGGTTTGCTACAACATCACCAAAGAGTCATCTAAGTTTACTCTCCCAATGGTTATTTACGTATCTATATGCAAATAGAAGTTAAAAATAAGTTCTCTTTCAAAAGATTCTTAAAATGATTTTATAATGTCGTGATTAAAATTAGGGCATTGATGCCATAATCGACATGGACAATTGGATTTGAATGAAAAATTTATACCGTTAATTCTAAATAAATAGATAAGTAGTAACCTAAGTAACATGTAATTATCCTTTTTAATTCAAGTTACAGGTTACATTACTAGTATTATGTGTGATTTACAAAATTAAAGTGTTACTTGACACTAAATGTTGATTTCCAAGTAGTACGTAACATTTACAAATTTTTTGTTTGTTTATAGATTTGAAGACCAATTTACAATTGCAACATTGATTTTCTATGCAGCAACTACATGGACCCCTTCCTTTTTGTTGTTGCCAGCGCTTTCCCAAGCTGAGCCAAAATTCTATTGAAATGACCCGCCCTGTACCCCCAGGGCGAGTCTGTCTAAACTCGTATACTCGAATCGATAATAATAATAATATCCAAGAATTTTGTCGGAAATCCGGCAGAATCTCCCCTATAAATACATCATTCCTAAATCTATAATTGACAAAACAATACTCCGAAAACAACTCAATATCCATCCAACCTTGAAAACCAACTTCTCAAATCAACATCTCAAATATCATCCAAATCTTTCCAATATAAAAACAAATACAATGGTTATCCTTAATTACAAAATATAACAATAAATATAATTCACAATATCCCAAATATCAAAATATTAAATCTGAGACTCCTAGCACCATCACGTTGCCACAATTTCAAATCTAACTATCGATACTGGGTCGACTGATGTACCTGCAAATCTCCTGTAGAGGGAAAAATATAATAACAATGGGGTGAGTATCAAACTCAGTGAGTGGATACTAGTTTTCGAAAATAAATTTATTTAAAATGATTTACTCTTTCTCAAATTAATTCCATCAAAATATCATAAGAACTTATATAAACATATTTAATTCAAACCAGTCACTGAAATACTATATATACATAAAATCTGCATAAAATCGATGGAATCATAATACTTGTCATATCAAATACTGCATATCAAAAGCTATCATTAAACAAGTACCCAGGGGAATGATCTCATCATATCCGGAGCTCGACGATGGGCAATTAGGGAACCATCATGCCCCGGAGCTACAACGGATAGATGGGGAAAATCTCATCTCATATCTCATATATCTCAATATCTGTATCTCTATAATCATCATACTGCATGCCTAAGCCTTCAAAAGGCAAAAGCGCCCAAACACACGGCCCAAAGCCTCTATGTGTGTTCAGATGGGCTCCAAAAGCCTCTATCTCATCTCATCTGTATCTCTGTATTCATCTCATATTATCTATTTCTCTGTATCTGGAGGGATAGGGTACTGTCCAATAATTTCTCAAATAACTTTTTATACACATGTACATAATCATATAATTACATCTAAAATCTCATTCTCTTTTTCTTCAACATATATCAAATCCATTTAATTCTATATCAAGCATTTACTCAAAAATGACAATAAAATCATTATTCAAACTCATTCTTAGTAACAATAAATATCAACACATAAATAAAAATCAATTTTCTAGAAATCATTAAATCGAAGCATCAAATACTTATTTATCAAAACATATTGCACTGTATCATAAAATCATCATATATTATGAAAATAAGCTTTGTAAATTCCATTCACGGTGACGATGTCCAGACTCGGTATCAACAACGTCTGCGAGTTGATTCTCGTTCGCAGATCCTTCTAATCACGGAAACGATATAATCATTCTCCGTAAATTTGAAATACAACTAACATTACATAATAATTCTCGAAACGAATATCTATCAACAATAACTATTCCCGCATGTACAAAATTACCAAAATACCCCTACATGCCAAAATTATCAAAAAACCCCCAACCTCATTATTTTACCAACATATCCGTAAAATCTTCAATTACCAAATTGTTCTCAATTCAGATCACAAGAATAATCACAATACTAGAAATTACAAAATTACCTTCGGAGCGTAAAATTACCGAAATGTCCTTAATAACTTAAATTACCGAATTATCCTCGAAATCACAAATTACCTTACTGCCCTAACCTCAAATTACCAAATTATCCACTGATTTCACAAATTACAAAATTGCCCCAAATTATTATGAAATTACCGAATTGCCCCTGCCGGTCAATGGTGACCGGACGTCAGTCAACGACGACGGGGAGCTTAGGTCTCATAGTTCCGACTGTCGTGAGTCCAATGGTGGCGGCAGCGAATCCCCACGCGCGGTGTCGGCGGCGAATCGGGCTTCCCAAAACCGTGACAAGATCGGTTGGAAAATGATGCTGGTGACGTGAGGAGTAGAATCCAGCTGGATGCGTGCCCAAACTCCGGCGAAATCGACGGCAACGAAGATGGGTTTGGCCGCGGGTTGTCGAGCTTCAACCGGCGGCGTTCCAGGTGTTTTCCGGTAACGAGGGCGACTGGGATACGACGGCCTGCTTCCAAGCTTTAGATCGGTACCAAGCACGGCCGATGAGGTGGCCGGAATCTCGAGATCTGACCGGATCAAGGCCGCGGGTTCGAGTCGGGTTTTCGAGTCAAACCGGGTCAAACCTCTCTCTCTCTTTTTTATCTCTTTCTGTCTCTTCTTTCAAAAAATGAGAATAGTTCCCCCCGTCCAAAAATATAAAACCCGGCTTCTTTTTTTTTTCACCAAAGCTTAATACAAATTAAGCTTATACCGGACCCATAAAAAAAATAAAATCCGACCACTCGAGTTCTTAATCGTGCTCAACTTGTCTCGATTCGAAGAGGAAAAATTAAATCATACACTTAATTAAAAAAATCAAAGTGCATATGTTACAATCTTCCCCCCTTATAAAAATTTCATCCTCGAAATTTACGTACCTGACAAGAAAAGATAGGGATATTGAACTCGGATCAAGTCCTCGCGTTCCCAAGTAGCCTTTTCCTTTCCATGATTCTTCCACAACACTTTTACTAGCGGAATGGTTTTTGAACGCAAAACTTGATGCCTTTGTTCTAGTATTTCCACGGGCTCTTCTTCATAAGTCAAGTCTTCTTTCAGCTCAATTGGTTGTCTCGATAACACATGACTAGGATCATACACGTACTTCTGGAGCATTGAGACATAAAACACATCGTGGATTCTGGATAACTCAGGTGGTAGAGCTAATCGGTATGCCAACAGACCAATACGTTCCACGATCTCATATGGTCCAATGTACGTGAACTTAGCTTTCCGCGCTTCCCAAATCGAAGTACCCCTTTCCAAGGAGATATCCGTAGGAAAACCTTATCACCCACTTCAAATTCAAGTTCCCGCCTATGCTTATCTGCATAGCTCTTTTGTCTGTTTTGGGCTGCCTTTAATCTTTCCTAAATAAGTTGTATCTTTTCATTAGTATTCTGAACCAATTCGGGACCAAAAAGCTTCTGCTCTCTAACCTCATCCCAACATACGGGAGTTCTACATTTCCTGCCATATAAAGCCTCATAAGGTGCCATCTCGATGCTAGCTTGATAACTGTTATTATAAGAAAACTCCATCAACGGTAAATAAATGTCCCAACTACCCTTAAATTCCAAAACACAAGCTCGTAACATATCCTCCAGGGTTTGAATAGTACGCTTTGACTGACCATCAATCTGTGGATGAAAAGCTGTACTAAAATTCAACTTGGTGCCTAAAGCCTTTTGCAAGCTTGTCCAGAACTTAGAAGTAAATCGGGGATCTCTATCTGAAACAATAAACACAGGTGTTCCGTGAAGTCGAACTATCTCGGCCACAAAAATATTCCCTAACTTATCCATCGAATAGGTGGTCTTGAATGGTAAAAAGTGAGCTGATTTTGTAAGTCGATCAACAACTATCCAAAGACTATCACGACTGCTCTGAGTACGTGGAAGTCCCACTGCAAAATCCATGGTGATGTGCTCCCATTTCCACTCAAGAATAGGAAGCGGTTGAGAAAACCCTGCAGGTCTCTGATGTTCAGCTTTAATCTACTAATAAACTAAACACCGAGATACAAATTCAGCTATCTCTCTCTTAATACCTTGCCACCAACAATGATCACTCAAGGTACGGTACATCTCCGTACTGCCAAGATATATTGCATAAGCTGAACAATAAGCTTCTTCCATTATCTCATTTTTCAACTCCTTAACGTCGAGTACGGAAAGTCGATTACTCATAACTAAAACTTCATCATCTCTCACTGCAAAATGAGTTCGTAAGCCTTTTTGCACATCCTCTTTCAACTTTAGTAATTGCAAATCCTGATCTTGCATCTGATGAACTTTGTCAATCAAAGTAGGCCTAACTGGGAAGTTAGCTATCAAAGCTCCACGATTATAAGTATTCAACTCGAGTCCCAAAGATCTTAATTCGATCAACAAAGGCACATATATCACTCGCAAGTGAGCGATCGAGCTGGAAGTCTTTCTACTTAGTGCATCTGCTATGACATTCGCTTTGCCCGGATGATAATCGATAGTACAATCGTAGTCCTTAATCAGTTCGATCCATCTCCTCTGTCTCAAATTCAACTCCTTCTGAGTAAGCAAATACTTCAAACTCTTATGATCAGTGAAAATATGGCATGTTACTCCATATAAATAATGCCTCCATATCTTGAGTGCAAATACCGCTGCCGCTAACTCTAAATCATGAGTCGAGTTGTTTTGTTCATGCTTTTTAAGTTTTCCAGAAGCAATAGCCACTACTTTCCTATGTTGCATTAGCACACTACCCAATCCTTGCCTAAATGCATCACTGTATACTACAAACCCTTCATTACCTGATGGAAGTGTAAGAACTGGTGCTGAAGTAAGTCGTGCCTTGAGTTCTTGAAAGCTCTTTTCACAGTCATCATCCCACTGGAACTTAGCATTCTTTCTGGTTAACCGTGTCAAAGGAGTAGCAATCTTGAAGAATCCCTCCACAAATCTACGATAATAGCCAGCTAATCCAAGGAAACTTCAAAATTCGGTCACATTTGTAGGCCGTTCCCAATTTACAACCGCTTTGACCTTTTGAGGGTCAACATAAATTCCTTCAGCTGATATCACATGGCCTAGAAATGCTATTTTATCTAACCAGAACTCACACTTGTTAAACTTGGCATACAATTGCTTTTGCTTTAAAGTCTGCAAAACAATCCGCAAGTGCTCCTCATATTCCTCCTGACTTCAAGAATACACTAAAATATCATCTATAAACACAATCACAAATCGATCTAGATAAGGGCGAAATACCTTATTCATAAGATCCATAAAATCTGCTGGAGCATTAGTCAACCCAAATAGCATCACCAAGAACTCATAATATCCATAACGAGTTTTGAATGCTGTTTTAGGAACATCGGCCTCTTTAATTCTAAGCTGATGATATCCCGAGCGTAAATCAATCTTGGAAAACACCTTTGCTCCCTGAAGTTGATCAAACAAGTCATTAATATGCGGAAGTGGATATTTATTAGACACGGTAACTTTATTCAGTTGTCTGTAGTCAATGCAGAGTCTAAGAGTACCATCCTTTTTCTTAACAAATAAAACTGGAGCACCCCATGGAGATACTGTAAGTCTAATAAACCTTTTATCCACCAATTCTTGCAATTGAATCTTAAGTTCCTTTAGTTCAACTAGAGCCATCCTATATGGTGCTATAGATATAGGAGCCGTTTTAGGGACTAAATCAATGGAAAACTCAATCTCCCTGCTAGGTGGCATCCTTGGAAGTTTATCTGGAAATACATCTGAAAATTCCTAGACTACTGGAATATCCTCCAATCTCAACTCCTGAGCTTAAGTGTCTATTACGTATGCAAGATAAGCTTAACAATCCTTCCTTAGTAAGCGTCTTGCCTCAATGGCCGATATGACACATGAGGGTAAAAATCTATGCTCACCACAAAATTTCACCATAATTTCTCCTGGCTTGTTAAGCACAACTTCTTTTTTGAAACAATCCACAGTAGCATGGTGAGATGTAAGCCAATCCATGCCCAAAATGGCATCGAAATCTCGAATGTCTAAAATAATCAAATTCGCCTTAAATTCCTGCTCACTCAAATGAACCATCCAATCTCGATACACCCTTTCGGCAAGTAGTGACCCTCCAGTAGGTGTACTAACAACTAAACCATAATCCAACAATTCAGGCTCCCTCTCTAAATGCATAACAAATGCACGACAAATAAAAGAATGTGTGGATCCAGGATCGATAAGAATATGAGCATCACGGCCAAAGATAGATAATATACCCATAATAATTTCTAGTGTAGCATGAGCCTCCTGCTGAGTCAAGGCAAAGACTCGAGCCTGAGTACGAGGTCGACCAGGTTGACCTCTCTGACTTGGAATAGTGGCCTGACTTTTAGATATAGAACCCCCTGTCTGCATACCCCTTTAACTATGAACTGATCCAGCATGAGATTGATACTGTGGGGCTGTCCCTTAGGTAGAACTGTCACCCTGAGATAAAGTGGGACACAATCTCTTAATGTGTCCAGGTTGTCCACATATATAAAACACATTGTCTCGCATACGGCATTGGCCCTGATGGTCCCTATCACACGAAGGGCAAGAGGACTGCTGTATACTCCTACGGTGTCCTTCGCTATTCCTGTCATACTGCCCCTGAATTCTAACATTACTCTCCACTGATGGCTGCGCCGAACTGTAACTAGCGGCCTGTCTCTGATCTCCCATGTTACTTATACTCTGATTCTTTTGCACACTAGTAGAGTATTTTGTATATAAGCCTCTCTTTGGCGGTCTGCTGCTCAAGCCACCCTCTGCCCAACTCTGGCTACGTTTTTGTTTCAGAGCCTGAACTCTACGTCCTTCAGAGATACTGTGCTCTACTCTCTTAGCGGCCTCAACTACCTCAGCAAACTTAGTGTACCGTGATGCTGTCACAGTTGTGCGAATCTCAAATCAGAGGCCCTCCTCAAAACGTCTGTATCTCTCTCTCTCATCCCGAACTGCTGAAGTGGCAAATCTAGAAAGATCCAAAAATTTCTTCTCATACTCTTCTACTGTCATAGATCCTTGAACCAGCCGAAGGAATTCACTCCGCTTAATATCCTGATAGACAGCTGGAAAATAATGATCGTAGAACTCCTTACAGAAAATAGCCAACGTAAGCCCAGCATGCCCTTGGTATCTATACTCTACTATTTCCCACCAACGATAAGCTATATCCTCAAGTAGAAAAGTGGCAAGTGAAAGTCTATCCTCTTCTGAGCATTTATCACATCAAAAATACGTTCTAACTTAATAAGCCACGACTCTGCCTCAGGTGGATCACCAGAACCATTAAAAATCTTTGCCCCTAAACTTCGTACAGCTCAATAGTATTTGCATGACCGACATGAGGATGAGTCTGATTCTGTACCACTATAGTCATAAGCTGAGCTAAACTATCAATTGACTGCTCAATATTCGGAGCATTTCCTGGTGCTCGTTGCACAACCTCGTGCGTTGAAGACTCAATTATTCCCTCATTTCTGGGATTATTTTCCCCCACAGGTACATCTCCTGGAGTCAACCCAGCTACTAGCCTAGTACGGCCGCGACCATGGCCACGTCCGCGGCCACGTCTACTACTACGACGAATCATGATGGTGCCTACAAAATATCAATTCTGACTCTAACAATAAAACTTATTCTATTTCCGACTGTAAAGTCTACAGAATCTATAATCATGCTCTGATACCAACTGAAATGACCTGCCCCGCACCCCTAGGGCGAGTCTGTCTAAACTCGTATACTCGAATCGATAATAATAATAATATCCAAGAATTTTGTCGGAAATCCGGCAAAATCTCCCCTATAAATACAACATTCCACTCACAGTGACGATGTCTAGACTCGGTATCAACAATGTCCGCGGGTTGATTCTCATTTACGGATCCTCCTAAGGAAACGATATAATCATTCTCCGTAAATTTGAAATACAATTAATATTACATAATAATTCTCGAAACGAATATCTATCAACAATAACTATTCCCGCATGTACAAAATTACCAAAATACTCCTACATGCCAAAATTACCAAAAAACCCCCAACCTCATTATTTTACCAACATATCCGTAGAATCTTCAATTACCAAATTGTTCTCAATTCAGATCATCAGAATAATCACAATGCTAGAAATTACAAAATTACCCTCGGAGTGTAAAATTACCAAAATGTCCTTAACAATTTAAATTACCGAATTATCCTCGAAATCACAAATTACCTTACTGCTCTAACCTCAAATTACCAAATTATCCACTGATTTCACAAATTACAAAATCGCCCCAAAATTTTATGAAATTACCGAATTGCCCCTGCCGATCAACGGTGACCGGACGTCAGTCAACGGTGACCGGACGTCAGTCAACGACGACGGGGAGCTTAGGTCTCATAGTTCCGACTGTCATGAGTCCAATGGTGGTGGCGGCGAGTCCCCACGCGTGGTGCCGGCGGCGAATCAGGCTTCCCAAAACCATGAGTTTTCCAAGTGCTAATCGCCGGCAATCCGGCCGATTCAGGTGACGAGATCAGTCAAAAAATGATGCTGGTGACGTGAGTAGAACCCAACTGGACGCTTGCCCACACTCCAGCGAAATCGACGGTAACGAAGACGGGTTTGGCTGTGGGTTTTCGACCTTCAACCAGCGGCGTTCCAGGTGTTTTCCGGCAACGAGGGCGGCTAGGATACGACGGTCGGCTTCTAAGCTTCAGATCGGTACCAAGCACGGCCGGCGAGGTGGCCGGAATCTCGAGATCCAACCGGGTCAAGGCCGCGGGTTCGGGTCGGGTTTTCGGGTCAAACCTCTCTCTCTCTCTTCTGTCTCTTTCTGTCTCTTCTTTCCAAAAATGAGAATAGTTCCCCCCATCCAAAAATATAAAAACCGGCTTCTTTTTTTCACTTAAGCTTGATACGAATTAAGCTTATACTGGACCCGTAACGAAAATAAAATCTGACCACTCGAGCTCTTAATCGTGCTCAACTGATCTCGATTCGAAGAGGAAAAATTAAATCATATACTTAATTAAGAAAATCAAAGTGCATATGTTACATCTATATTCTAACGCAACTTCATTTTACCTTAAATTTACTAGTTTTATGCGTGATTGATTAATTTTTTTCTTATTTCACACTTAATGTGAATTTACAAATTTTATGTCAATTTTCTAAGTTTTTAATTTTTCTTGGATTTTGAAGACTAATTTATCACTCCAACATCAATTCACTCCTTTTATATCTAACTTGCTAGTACTATGTGTGATTTACAAATTTTTATTTTAATTCAAATTTAATGTCAATTTATAAGTTTTATATCACTTTTATAGTTTGTCTTTTTCACAATTCTGCAGATTAATTTATTATTCCAATTTAATCTACTCCTTTTTCCTTCAATTAGTCCTATGTGTGATTTATAAATTTTTTGTTTTATTTTACACCTAATGTCAATTTACAAGTTCTATACCATTTTTCTAAGCTTTTGATTCTTTTTACAATTTTAAAGACCAATTTACCACTCATATATCAATTTACCTTTTTTTCCTTCAATTTACTAGTCCTATATGAGGTTTAAAAATTTTTTTATTTCATTCCACACTTAATGTCAATTTACAAATTGTATGTCATTTTTCTAAGTGATTTGTTTAATGATTATGAAGACCAATTTACCACTGAAATATTAATTCACCATTTTCTCTTTCAATTTACTAGTAGTATGTGTGGTTTATAAAATTTTTATTTCATTTCACATTTAATGTCAATTTACAAATTTTATGTAGTTTTTCCAATTTTTTTCTCTTTTATTATTTTTTACAATTCTAACGACCAATTTACTACTCCAATATAAATTTACTCTTTTTCCTTCAATTTACTAATCCTATGTATGGTTCAAAAACATTTTGTTTCATATCGTACATAATGTCAATTTACGAGTTCTATGTCCTTTTTTTTAGTATTTTTTTCTTTTTCTTTTTTATAATTCTAAAGATCAATTTATCACTCTAGTATTAATTTATTCCATTTTCCTTCAATTTAATATTCCTATGTGTGATTTACAAATTTTTTTTGTTTCATTTCATAGTTAATAAATTTATGAGTCTTATATCGTTTTTTAAAAAAATTATACAATTCTTAAAACTAATTTACCACTCTAACATTTATTTACCCTTTTTTCCTTCAATTTACTAATCCTATGTATGGTTTACAAATTGTTTTTTTCATTTTACACTTAATGTCAATTTACAAGTTTGAATCATTTTTCTAACTATTTTTTTACAATTTTGAAGACTAGTTTACCACTCTAACATTAATTTACTCTTTTTTACTTTAGTTTACTAGTCCTATATGTAGTTTACAAACTTTTTGTTTCAATTCACAGTTGATGTCAATTTTCAAAATTTAAGTTAATTTTTGAAATTTTTGTCTTTTTTAATTTTAAAGACTAATTTACAACATTAATTTACCTATTTTACCTTCAATTTACTATTCGAATGTGTGGTTTAGAATTTGTTTTTATTTTACACTTAATGTCAATTTATAAATTTTGTTTTTCTAAGTGTTTTTTTTTAACAATTTTTAAGACCGATTTACCACTCTAACATTAACTTACCCCTTTTTACTTCAAATTTCTAGTCTATATGACTTTTACAAACTTTTTATTTTGCTTCGCACTTAATGTCAATTTGTAAATTTTACATAAATTTTCTAATTTTTTTATAATTCTAAACACTAATTTGCCATCACAACATTACTTTACCTATTTTTCCTTCAATTTACTAGTCCAATATATGGTTCACAAAGTTTTTTGTTTCATTTCACACTTAGTGTCAATTTATAAGTTTTATGTTGTTTTTTTAAAATTTTATTTTTTATAATTTTGAGGACGAATTTACTACTATAATATTAATTTACCCATTTTTCTTTCAATTTACTAGTTCAATGTGTAGTTTACCAAATTTTTGTTTCATTTCACAATTAATGTTAATTTAAAAGTTTTACATTATTTTTCTAGGTTTTTGTTTTTTTATAATTCTGAAAACCAGTTTATCACTCCAACAATATTAATTTACTCTTTTCCCTTCAATTTACTAGTCTTATATTGGTTTACAAATTTTTTTTGTTTCGTTTTATACTTAATGTCAATTGACAAGTTTTATTTTGTTTTTCTAAGTTGTTTTTTTCACAATTCCAAAGACTCATTTACCACTCCAACATAATTTACCTTTTTTTTACTAGTCATGTGTGTGGTTTACAAATTTTTTTATTTCATTTCACAATTAATATCAGTTTATAAGTTTTATATCATTTATCTAAATTTTTGGTTTTTTTACAATTCATAAAACTAAAAAATCAAGGGCAAATGAGAATGCAAAATCAAGGGCACATTAACAGTTAACGAAATTCACATTCAATTTCGTCCAAACCTCTACACCGCGCCAAATTAGGTTCCAATTTCAATTTTTTCATTAACCCAAGTGACAAAAAAAATTCTATTAAACTGTATGTTGAAATTATTTTTAGCAAACAAAAAAAAACTAAAATAGCCTGACTTGGTGGTGGGCATTTCATTGTGTAGTGACTTATGCTGTTTCTGTTTCTGTTACGTGAATGGACTTATGTTGTTTCATTGATCTTGATGCCAGTGTTAATTTGCTTCCGTACTTAGTGTACCAACAACTCAATCTCGGTGAGTTAAAACTAACATCTACCACTCTTTTACTTACTGATAGGTCGATTAAGGATCCAAAAGGAATAATTGAAGATGTATTAGTCCGAGTTGATAATTTTGTATACCTTGTGGATTTTATTATTTTGGAAACAAAACCAATTGCAGGAATGAAGTAATGAATTTATCTTTCGGTAACATGACATTCGAACTTAATGTGTTGAACATGTGTAAACGACCTCACCACTAAAAAGATGATGATAAAGAGAATGAGGAGATTGATATCATCAAGCCAATCATTGAAGATCACATTCAGGATGAGAATTTTACAAACTTTGTGAAAATTTGTTTTGTTGAGTCAATTAAGGAATTAAATTGTGATACTGCTAACATATGCTCTATACTTGATTTTATACAGGTACCTGGTTACGATGATCAATCAAACTTTGAAGATACGACACAACCTGAAGAACGAAACAAAAAGGAAGCACCAGAGCGAATTAAAGCCCTTACCGGAAGAATTAAAGTATGCCTATCTTGGAAAGCAACAAACATATCCGGTTGTAATTTATCCCCAACTCATACATGATCAAGAAGGTAAGTTGTTGTCTCTACTTAAAAGGCATAAAACTGCATTTGGTTAAACCATAAAAGACATAAAAGGCATTAATCCTTTAATCTACACACACTGAATTCACTTAGAGGAAAGTGCCAAAACAACCCATCAGCCACAAAGAAGACTAAACCCTCATATGAAAGAAGTGGTAAAGAATGAGGTCCTTAAAATACTAGATGTAGGAATTATCTATTCTATGTCGATAGTAAATGGGTAAGTCCAACACAAGTAGTATCAAAGAAATCTGAAATAACTGTTGTAAAAAATGAAAAAAAAAAGTGAGCCAATCCCAATACAAATTCCATCTAGTTGGTGCATGTGTATTGATTACAGAAAATTAAATGTTGCCACTAGAAAAGATCATTTTCCCCTTCGATTTTTAGACCAAATTCTCAAAAAAGTAGTTGGACACCCTTACTACTGTTTTATTAATGGCTACTCTGACTATTATCAAATTCCTATAGCCTTAGAAGACCAGAAAGAGATCATGTTTACATGCCTATTTAGAACATTTGCATTTATGAGAATGCCTTTTGGACTTTGTAATGCTCTTGCAACATTTCAAAGATGCATGTTAAGTATATTTAGTGACATGGTTGAAAATTGTCTAAAGGTTTTTATGGCTGATTTAACTAGATTTGGTAATTTTTTTTATATATGTCTTGATAAGCTAAAAAGAGTTTTAGAAAGGTGCAAAGAAAAATGACTATTTTTAAATTGGAAAAAAATGTCATTTCATGACCACTTTTGAAATTGTCTTGGACCATGTCGTATAAAGGAACCGAAGTTGACAAAGTTAAAGATGAAGTCATCTCAAAATTACCCTCACTAAAGACAATTAGAGAAGTCATTATTTTTGGACATACAAGATTTTATAGGAGGTTTATAAAAGACTTTAGTGTCATATCTTGATCACTTTGTAACCTCTTAATAAAAGACACACCTTTTGAATGGACTAATGATTGTCAAAAAACTTTTGAAAAAATAACTAGCCATTTGACATCAGCCTCAATAATGTAACTTCCTGATTGGTCTTTACCTTTTAAACTAATGGATGATGCTAGTGATTATGCCGTTGGCGTTGTGCTTGGTCAAAAAAAGGAATGTAAGCCTTTTGTCATCTATTATGCAAGTAGAACTTCGAATGGTCCTCAAATGATTTACACAACAACTGAAAAAGAACTACTTGCAGTAATATTTGCATTGGATAAATATCGTTCATATTAATTAGTTCATCTACTATTGTTTATTTTGATCATGTTGATGTAAGATATTTAATGTCAAAATAGGATGTCAAACCAAGGTTAATACGATGGATTTTGCTACTTCAAGAATTTAACTTGACAATTAAGAACAAAAAGGGCGCCAAAAATGTTGTTGTAGATCATCTTTCAAGACTTACAAATGAGTATTCAATTAAAACAACACCCATCAATGATTATTTCCTTGATGAATTTTTATTTTCTATAAATAAAATGCCTTGGTATGCTAATATTGTTAATTATCTTGTAACAGATGAAATGCCATGTGACTGGAGTTCCCAAGACAAGAAGAAATTCTTAACAGAAGTGAAAAGTTTTTACTGGGATGATCCATCCTATTCAAGTACTGTTCTGGTCAAATTTCAAATATGTATACCAGAAGACGAGGTAATTATGGTCATTCAATTCTGTCATTCTGAAGCATGCAATGTCCATTTTTCTTCAAAACCGACAGCTATAAAAATAATGCAGTGTGGATTTTATTGGTCTACATTATTAAATATTCACTTGCATTTTGCAAAGTGTGTAAGAATTTTCAAATGGTAAGGTCCATTTCAAAGCGAAACACGATGCCTTTAAATCTCATTCTTGTTATTGAAATATTTGATTGTGTTAGGAATTGATTTTATGGGCCCTTTTCCATCAGCATTTGGATTTGTATATATTTTGGTTGCTGTTGATTATGTTTCAAAATGGATCGAGTCGATTTCTGGTCGGCACAATGATCACAAGATTATAATATGCTTTTTAAAAGAAAATCTTTTGAGTAGATTTGGAATATCTCGAGCCATTATCAGTGATGGAGGTAAGTACTTTTGTAATAAGTCGTTTAAGTCCTTAATGAAGAAATATGGAATTACATATAAAATTGTTACCCCTTATCACCTTCAAAAAAGTGGTCAAATTGAATTAGCAAATAGAGAGATAAAACAAATTTTTGTAAAGATAGTTAATCCAAACCATAAAGATTGGTCTCTTCGACTAACTGATGCACTTTGGGTATATCATACTACCTTTAAAACATCTTTGGGAATGTCACCCTATCGGCTTGTTTATAGTAAACCTTGCCTTGCCGATTGAACTTGAACATAAATCATTTTGGTCCATTAAAGCCTTTAATTCAAATCTTAATGATGCTGGTAATGTTCGTAAATTGTAATTCAATGAACTTGAGGAATTAAAGAATTATGCATATCAAAATTCCAGAATTATTAAGGTAAGAACTAAAGTTTTTCATGATAAAAGAGGTCAAAAAGTTTTGCTTTATAATTCTCTTCTCCATTTGTTTCCAGTGAAGTTAGAATTAAAGTGGAATGGTCCATTTTGTTGTAAAAAATGGTAGAAATTGAGAATCCAAGGGATGATATCACATTTAAAGTTTATGGTCAAAAATTGAAACCATATCTGGAATACCAAACACGTGAAGCAGACACTGAAATTAATTTGAGTGACCTACCAAATCTTAATTGAGCCTTTTGTTTTCTGTTATTTTACCGTTTGTTGATTTTTTTCTTTTTTATTTCTTAAATGGAGTGCATTACATTGTTTTTAATTGTGTGTTTTCTGACAATTTTGTTTTACCTCACCAATTTTTATATTTTTCATGAGTATCTTCATAAAAAGGATCATTTTTAAACATCTTAAACAACTTTTACGTGTAAAATTTCACCTCAGAAACTTGCTCCAATTTTGTAAATCACATTCTATTTGAGATCTACAACCACTAGAGTTAGTATCTCACATTAAAGATTTAGAAAGACAACTCAAAGAAATAAGGATGATATTTATGAACTACAATCGGAACTGGAGTTAAATTCAATAAAAGGATGAAGGTGAGTTATGTTCCTTGTGTGTGTTTTTTTACTTTATTGTTGTTCTTCACTTTTGATTTGATTTTGCAAATTTGATTTGTTTTGTTTTAATCCACTCTCCCGTATAAATGGTGGATAACGGTACTCCATGACCTTTTAAGTCGGTATTTTTAGTTTTCAACAATAACGGAACCCCAAAATCAAATATGGAACAAATACAATATTAACTGTATAAGTGGTTTCCTTATCTCGCTCAAAATGCTCTTAAGAAGATTTGCAAAGATCATTGTGAACAACTATGTTTGTTAATCATCAATGGGATTTCTACTAACATTCATTGGTTAATTGAAGCAAAAGTCCGACTGGCAGGTAAGTTTTTTTATCCATTTGTTTCCTATATGCCTTGTTTTGGTAAAAGCACATTCGCTGAAAAAAAAAAGAGCTAACTGACTTGGCTCTAAATGTCCTAACTATGTAAGACTTGCTTGCAAAAAACCACATTGTAAAATTTTAGGAATGGTTTCTGTAAATCATGAAGATAAAATAAAATTTGTTAAGGATGACATGAGTAAAGAATCGTTGGATGATATCTTACAATCTCTTGAGACGTATTCGAGTAGATATGTTCAACTTGAAATTCATAATTTATGGAATCTGTTCCAAAAGGAAAGTGCACAGTTTAGTCTTGGGAATGTGACTCTAAAAGACCCTATTTGTCAATTTATAAGAAAACTAGATGGGAAGCCTATCATTGACCTATAGAGGGCATTTAAGCCATTACTAGATGTAAAACTAAAGGAAGATATGAGCCATAATCACAACTACCAGTAAATATCCTTTTTTATTTTATTATTCTTTTATCTTTTGCATTATTATTATTATTATTATTGTGATTTTTATGTTTAGTCATTGTATGCTTTTTTCCGTTTACTCTTGAATTATTGAGCCAAAAGCTTCACGTGTCATTTGACAAACACACCACCCCATTTATAGATGTGTATCTTGTGTCCATCACCAAGATCTTTAAATAAGAGCTTCTTTTCAAGCACTCACAAATTGTTTCTTTTTAGAATTGTTCTAATGACAACGATTTCAAGGAGACAACTTAAGAACATTTGTGTACTTTCTAGATTTCGCTATGAAAGTATAAAGAGTTCGTTCATACAGCTATAGATCTTGGTCATGCTATAGCAGAGAGACAACTACATCTTGTATATGAAGGAGGTGACCGAGAGTTATCAAATCTTGTCTTTGAAGTTGTTTTCGTTCGAGGAAGCCAAGTGTTAGGCATTATTCCAAAAGCCTTAAAACCTTTAGGATGTCTACCAAACCCACCAATTGGAGAAAAGTTAGTTTTCTTAGGAGATCTTGCAACTTTAGAGACGTTAATTACATTTGCTTCTTGAGCCCATTTGAATATCCATAAAAGAACTCATCGGTTTATTAAATGTTAATAACTTTTATAATGGCTTAATAACATTTTTAATTATGCAATTAAAAATTATTTCATTCCACCCCTAGTGAAAAACTCTTTATTTGTGCTCCTACTACTAATGAGTTACTTGATCTTTTGCAAGCTTACAAACCAAAACCGGATCCTATGACTTTGGCGTGGGTTGGGCAACTGATGATGATGGCATTAACTCTCGTAAAAAATATACATTAGATTAACTTTCCATTTGTAAATATTTTCCAATAGTGGCTAAGTGATGTTTTCTAAACTCTACTCATTTCTTTTAAGATATTGAGGACAATGTCTCATTCAGGTTGGGCGGAGAGAATCGTTGACAATTATGGAATGTCTCAGTCCTGGTGATGTTTTTACTAATTTTTGTTGTAAAGACTAACTTTGGATAAACATTTGAGTTGAAGATGGCAGAATATAGAATATAATGTCTCTAGAAACAATCTTCTTAATTTTAGTATTTTTTTTTTAAAAAAAAAATTGTTTTCTAATTTCTTTTTTTCTCTCTTTTGCTCTTTTTCTCTTAATCATCTCCCTTAAGTTTCTGCAATCAGTCCCAATTTTTTTTACTGTTTTCTTTAACTAAAAAAAAGTTTTCTTTTTCAGTGTGATCTTTTAACATTAGATAACATGATTATTTTTAAATTTTGGTATTTGTATTATCTTTGGCCTTGAGTTATACTACAATATGTTTTCCCCTTTTGTATGTTGAAACGTAAAATGAGAAATTTGATGAGTGAAATTGATTAAGGCATTTGGAGGAATGTACATATTATGAAAAGTCCAAACAAGCTTTTAAGCCTATTATCCTTGGAGAGTAATCATGTTTGCCTACACATGATCTCTATATTTTCTTTAAAGTAAAAAAGAGAGTTTGTGCAACTGCCTCTAAAAGTCTATTGAACTAGTGGATATGAAAGATTATTGAGAGCTCTAAAAGATAACAAAAGGCCATTTTGATCCGTTTGAGCCTTTCTAGTCAACCTTATTATAAAATATCTATAATTAACCCCTTTGAGCCTTTAAAAGTAATAATAATAATAACTTTTTCTTTGATAACCTATCATCCTGTCCTACTCCGATGTGGAGTATCACTTTATGGTTAATGTTTTCCACCACCCAATTATGTTTGAAAATATGGATGATTATGTATTCTTAATAATGGTTCTATGAAAAAAAAAGAGGATATGTATATTAAATAAATAAATAAAATGAAAAAAAAATTCCAAACACCTTGTAATCTCCAAAAAGCCTCTTGTTTTTCAAACATATATTTTTGTTTTTCCAATTACCCTCTTTTGTTACTAGCCTACGTTACATCCTAACGAAAGTCGTTCCCGATTTTAAGGAATTATATTCTGAAGTAAAAGTTAGTAATATGGACTAAAAATATGGTAATGCATAAAAATAGAAATAAATTTTGCTAGTAATTCCTTGGACTTGAGATCATTTTATTTGTAAGTTGTGGGTAGTATTCTTTCATCTTGGTGAGAGCGTGTGACATTGTTTTATCATTTTCTCAACCTACCACTTTATAGAGTGACAATTTTTCTAGGGTATACTTTCTTTTGAGAAAGTCACTCTTAACCGTGAAGTTTTGGGTTTGACGTATCATTCTTAAAAGTAACTTGATTAATATAGATCAGATAATTGATCATTTTACATGATTTTACTTAACTATGGTGTGATTTTCTTTAAATTGAAGACAATATTTTTCCTTTTATTTGATTGTTGTCATTAATCCAATCAAAGAAATAAGCACATTTTTTTAAAAAAAATCAATTTGGTTTTGAAATTTCACTAAAATTTTATTCGCTTAAATTGATAGGGACTAACAATAAGCTGGTTGGGGAGTGTGATTAACACTAAAAAGTGTACATTTAATAAGGATGAAATAATTAGTGTTTAACTTATTGTGTAAATGCTATTACTAAAAAGCCAAAGAATGCATAATCCATTGCCTATAAAAGGCAAGGAGATGTAGAGAGCTGGGAGAGGCAAGAGGGAGAAAAGCCAGTAGAGTAGCAACCTGAGAGAGAGAGTTGTAGCCAAGAGGGAACTAAGTGAGGACTGGAGAATTTCTTTCTTTGTTTCTTTCTTTTCTTTTTTTGTTTCCTACTATATCAATTTTCCTTGTAACATATTTCAAAAGTTTATCAAATAAAAAGAGTATTGTGTTTTCTTTCAATATGAGTGGCTAATTTTACTAAGTTAAGGTGAAGGGTGAAGCTCGAGGTTTGAAACTATTAAATTCATTATTTTCTCTAGTAAGTTTTTAAGTTTGTTTTATTTTTTTCTGGTTATTTTTATGTCATGTTAATTTATAGATTCTCTTGGATCTGTATGGTATTTTGACACAATATCGACACATGAATACAATAGTGGCACATTAGGTACTTTATTCCATATTTATCCACACACATAGTTAGTTGAAATTAAATGATATAATAATTAACTGATAAAAGTGAGACAAAATATAAAAATGGGAGAGTATTAAAATTATAGTTTCAATAAATGAGAGTGGATCCCGTGACCTTAACATATTTTTAAATCGATTTCTAGTGATTTCTTTTCTAGCAATTAATTTTCTTTGTTTAACAAATTGACAACTAGATTTTAAATTGTCTGTGGTTTGACATAAGACTCACTAGTTTATATTGTAACTAAATACTCTTATACTCGAAAGTAATAAACTTTTGAATTGTGTCAGAAGTCAATGATTAAAATAGATTAAAAGTGTAAAGTTAACATGATATCAACAAATCTAAGCACTAAAGCAAAGAAAACTAGATTCAACTCTGTAATCCAAGAGAAAATCAACCCTTTCAAAAAATCATTGAAGCCTTTAGTTGACCTTACCTTGTGCAAGTGAAGGCGAACAAACCAAGATGGCAACAACAACAATAGAGATTCAGTAGTTGAAATGAGGAAGAAAATCGACTCAAGAATGGTTATAAGCTACAGAAGTATCCATGGTGCACCTAAATAAAAGTTAACCCGATGACTCGTATGTCTTTCTCTTTCACAATACATTAATTAAGGATCGAATTTTGCCTTTTATATTTTTCCTTCTTTTTAAAAGGCAAATCCTTTTTTATTGTTTGATTGGTTAAATTTTACTTTTAAAACAGTATTTAATTTGTTAAATATCCTTTAAGTAAATTCTTTTATTATGTTATAATTATTGTGAATCATTGATCTAATCTAGCAGTATACAATAATTACAATATTGATGCCGTGATTATCATAGAATTTTGTTAAATATAAATAAATTTATATTATTTTAATCAAATTCCTCTCACTAAATTTAACTACCCTCTATAATTGCAATATGTAACTATCATAGCTCTTTCTCTTCAATAATAATGATATGACAAATAATATAATATTATTTAAACAAGGAGAAGCTATTTCTTATTATTAAAGGGAAAAAAGAACAATCTAAAACTTTTAGTGATATGGCTGAGGCTTTTTAGATCAAGCTTTGGTGGCGTTTTCGGGAGCAAAGTTCGTTATGCGAATTTTATATGAAGTCTAAGGGTCCGTTTGGGATTGCGGTTGAAATTCAATAAACTGTTTATTTCATAATTTTTGATAAAAATAGTGTTTGGTAAATTTTATAAAAGCAGCTTATTTCATAATTTTCTCCATTTTGTCAGCAGCTTTTAAAAGCATGTAGGGGGTTGCTTTTCATAAGCAGCTTAATTAATAAGCTATCATACCTTTTTAAAATTGATATTATAACCCTAGATTTTAATAAAAAATAATTATATCTTATTTATCCATAAACCTTAATATATAAAATTATAAATCACACATTTATCTTTATCATATTTTATGTACCAGATTATAAAGTTCTTTAGATTTTTTAAGCTAAGTTTTTTAATATAATTTTACATATTTAAGAAAAAAGATATCTCTAAACAATTTTATTAAACATAGTCTAAAAATAAAAAGTAATAAACACGTATGTCTATTTTGATCATTATATAATAAAATAGCACTTTCGTAATAAAATTTACCAAACACATATACTCTACTTTTCAAACTTACAGCAACTGCAATAGTATAGTTTACCAAACGCCAAGCTACTTTTTCAATCAGCAGTTTATTTTATCTGCACAACACAAGCAACTTATTTCATCAGCTTCCGCAATCCCAAATTGGCCCTAAGTATTGCAGAGCTACACATCCAAATCTGATTAAGTTTCAATATCCTGCCTCCCCTCTCTAGAGATGCCTCTACTCGATTCGGTGTGTTGTTGGGCCTTATGTTCTTTGGTTAGTTGGTCGTGGGTGATAAGGACAAGTTACAACTAGCAGCAACTATGGTAGTTAATGTTGCCATAGCAAAAGGATTTCCAACATCTCATTTAAGCCACAATTGATACAAAATAGAGTAGCAGCATATGTCACAGTGGATTCATCAAAACGGCTAGTTGATTAGTATAATTATTGTAAATATTGTCTTCCCTTTTACAAAATCTTGAACATCTTTATATATTTGTAAAAACAATTTTCTAATTGAATTAAGAGAAAAACAATTATTGTTTTCACCTCATGGATTCAAGTTCAAATGCAGCACCATCCTTATCCCTTAAATCTTTCCATCAATGTCCGAGTTTGGTTCCAATCAAACTCAACACTGAAAATTATCTTCTTTGGATTTCTCAGGTTCAACCCCTTATATTCACCCTTGGGCTAAATCACCATATAATTGATGCTAAAACTCCACCAAAGATGATAGAGCAAGATGGAAAGGAGATAAATAATCTAAATTTTCTCATGTGGAAAACAAATAATAGACTCCTTACTACTTGGCTAAGGAGTATGATGAACGAAGATGTGTCGAGCATGGTTCTCGGCTTACAAACATGTTGCCTGCAAATAAGGAGCAAGAAGCATGGCTAAAAGATAGCCTTTATTCTTTAAAGAAAGGATCATCAAAGCTTGATGAATTTCTTAAGAAATTCAAGGGCCTTTGCAATAACTTGGCAGCCATTGGAAAACCAATGAACGATGATAACAAATCTTTCAAATTGCAAGAGCTTTAGGTCCCAAATATGCTAACTTCAAAACTGCAATGCTCACTAAACCTCCATACCTAGCCTCAAACAATTTATTAACGCTCTCCAAAACTATGAATACACTGTGATGGTAGAAAACGATGAAGAAGTTAGACTTGGCACAAATCAAAACAAAACCGTCTTTGGTCAACATGGAAGAGGGAGAAATCAAAGAGGTGGAAGACCTTCATACTAGGGCAAAAGATTTCAACACAACCCAGGTGGCAGAAATTACCACAGCAACTACAACAATTACAATGGCAATAACCATAGACCACAATAGCAACCTCAAAAACCAAATTAAAAAAAATACCTCAGATGAAGAAGTTATTGTTTGCCAAACCTGTCATAAACATAAACATAGTGTTGCTGAGTGTTAGAACAGATACAACACTAACAATGAAGAGGATTTACAAGCCCTAGCTGCCATGAATCATCAAGATAATAGTGATCAACAGTTCTATGTGGATTTTGGAGCAGCATCACACATGACAAATAACACAGGTAATCTTGATCATGTAAAGCCTTATAGAGGTAATGACAAAATAATTGTTGGCAATGGTCAAAATTTAAATATTTTACATATTGGTTCTGCTTATTTAAATACAAATCATGGTATTTACACTTAAATAATATTCTAGTTGTTCAAAAACTGAAAAAGAGTCTCTTATCAATTGGACAACTCATTGACGATATTAAATGTGTTTTTGAATTTAACACTAATGGTTTTATTGTGAAGAGCAAGGAAAATAAGGTTCTCACAAAAGGGAGTAAGCAGGGGAAGCTATACACCTTGGAAGGAGACTTTATACTGCCTTTAATGCAATTAAAAGAAAATCTAGCGTTTCTAGTTTATGGCACAAGATGCTTGGCCATGCCAATATTAAAATCTTGGGAAATTTATAAAAATAGCCATAATTATTTTATCATTTTCATAATTAATCATAGCAACTTTTTTCTATCAACATTAGCCAAATCCAAGCCTTTCTTCCCAAATTACCCTTCTTTACAAAGCAAAACCAACTTCTTTTCTCCCGTATCCTCAAACAAAACGCAGCTTAGCTTTCTACTCGTGAATCATCAACGACGGCAACAATCAACACTAAAATTCAGTCATAATCTATCCAGATCTAACACTAATCGGCATCACTTACTGGTATGAGTTATTTTCTCAACTTGCTGAATGTCTGGGTGAATCTGAGTTCTGGCGACCGGCGGCCTGTCGCACCAAACCTTGGGGCGACAAGCACCTGTCGCTCCAAGCCTTGAATATTCATCTCATGCTTACATTTGCCTCCTCAATTTTTGGTTTCTTTCGATTTTTTTTTCCCTCCTACTTCTCCTTGCAATTTATGTTATTAAAATATAATAATGTGGACAAGTAGCTTTCATCTATTATTTTTTTAATATGCATTTTTTTATTTAAATTGGCTTTAGCTTTTCTTGGTTGTCATGATTATGCAAGGTTTGGTCGACTTGGTTTGGATTTGGCTTTTGGCTTACGTGAATTCAGGTCGCTTTTCTCCTGCTGTACACGATCATCACTCATTAGCTTCTCGTTTTTTGCTTTCCGGGGTCTTCCTCTGAATGCTGATTCATTTTATCATTACCCCATTTTCATCTGTTTCCCAATATTTGTGTGTTGCTTTGTGGAATCACTTTCCCTGCTGTCAGTGATTCAAAATGCACCTCTTCCTCTTCAAGAACTAGACGCTTTCTTTTGGATTATCTCCTTTTTCCTTGTGAGAATTGTATTCAAGCAAAAGGTCTAGGCTTTGTTTACTTTTTTATTATTATTATTATATGAATTTCAAGGCTTGGGGCGATAGGCACCTGTCGCCCCAAGGAAGGTGCGACAGGCGCTTGTCGCACCAACTCTTGTTGCGACAGACAGCCCGTCGCCAGAACTCAGATTCACCCAGACATTCGGCAAGTTGAGAAAATAACTCATACTAATAAGTGATGCCGATTAGTGTTAGATCTGGATAAATTTTGACTGACTTTTAGTGTTGTTTGTTGCCGTCGTTGATAATTCACGAGTAGAAAACTAAGCTGCGTTTTGTTTGAAGATACGGGAGAAAAGAAGTTGGTTTTGCTTTATAAAGAAGGGTAATTTGAAAAGAAAGACTTGGATTTGGCTAATATTAATAGAAAAAAGTTGCTATAGTTAATTGCGAAAATGATAAAATAATTATGACTATTTTTGTAAATTTCCCTAAAATCTTAGAGGCTTTAAAACGCAATAATTTTATTAACTTTCCTAGTTGGTCTAATGCACCCTGCATTTGTGTTTCCTACCAATTTGACAAAAGTTGTAAGAAATCTTTAATTTATCTAATAATAAAGCAAATTTTCCTTTACAAAAAGTACATTGTGATTTATGGGGTCCAGCTCCCATTACTTCTACTCAACATTTTCGTTCCTATTTATTATTTATAGATAAGTACTCATGTTTTAGTTGGTTATATTCCTTAAAATAAAAATCCGATTTCTTTTAGTGCTTCTTGAAATTTCAAAAACAAGTTGAAAATCAATTGGACAAAAAGATCACAATATTTCAAAGCGATGGAGGAAGGGAATTTAATTCTACTACCTTCATCAAATTATATGTCCATACACTCTGGAGGAAAATGATATTGTTGAGAGAAAACATAGACACATTAATAAGATAGCTTTAACTACAATGTTTCATGCTTCATTGCCACTCAAATTATAGGTAGATTTTTTTCTTGTAGCCACATATATCATTAATAGGCTACCTTTTTCAACTTTAAAAAATAAAAGCCCTTATGAATTTCCTTCAAAAACTTACCAAACTATAAAGGGTTAAAGTCCTAGCTTGTAGATGTTTGCCTTATCTTCAAGATTATAATAAAACAGAATTTGATAAAAAATCATATCCAAGTATTTTCATAGGCTTTAGTCCCCTCTGTAAAGGATATTGTTGTCTACAACTAGAGATTAATAGTGTATATACATATATCAAGGCATGTTGTTTTTTATGAAAATAATTTACCATTAAAAAATTTAACATCATCTTTTTTAATGTGCAGGAACAAAGTACATTGACCACTTTCCCTCAACAAGACTAAAGGCTCTCAAAGAATTCTCCCAATTATGAAAATTTTAATGATTGACGTGCTATACAAGCAAACAATTCTAAAGGCACAACAATATCAACACTATATGTGCAATTCATGGCCCATGTGGATGCGAATTTGGACAACAACTTAAACGTTACTTTTCCAATTATTTCAAATTTGCAGCAAGACAATTTTGAATACTTCTTTTACTAGTTCAACAACTCCACACGACAACTCAAAAGCAATTCCAAATATTTTGGAGTCTCCGCATGCGATGCAACCCTTGAGTACTAATGATCCAAATTCTCGTAGTTCATATGCAATTGAACCAACCAATTTGTCCATAAATACAGACAACAGCTCTGCTACAAATTCACAAATAGGTTATCTTGACATATCCAATCGCTTATTTTTGGAACTTAAAATACCAAACACTATCGTAGAACCACAAAGCCTAAATACTCCCATGATGGCACGTAATAAACTCAAACAAAATAAGTTAGCCCTTTAGACTAGCCACAGTAGTCAAATTGAACCCAAAACACTCAAAATTGCCTTAAAGAATCCAATTTGGATTCAAGCTATGAAAGAAGAGCTTCAAGCATTGCATAAAAATCAAACATGGTCTTTGTGCCGAGGCTTAACAAAGTTAATGTCATCGAATTGAAGTGGGTATATCATATCAAATATAGAGAAGATGGAACCATTGATCAGTATAAAACTCTATTAGTTGCCAAGGGATTCACACAAATTCCCAAAGTCGACTTCGATGAAACCTTCAATCCCGTTATAAAGACCACAACTATTTGCCTTATCCTTGCAATTGTTGTAAGCTCAAAATGGCTTATTAAGCATCTAAATGTTCGCAACATTTTTCTTCATAGACTATTAAAGGACATTGTCCACATGGAGCAACCGTCCGGGTTTCACAATTCACGTCATCCATCATATGTTTGCAAACTTCAAAAATTGCTCTATGGCCTAAAATAGGCATCTAGAGAGTGGTTCGAGTGTCTTTCTTAAGCCATAATTTCTCTTGGATTTTCTAGTAACAAAGTTGACAACTCTTTGTTTATATTAACAACAAATCCATTCTTATACTTATATTAATTTATGTTGATGATGTGATAATTCCAAGAAATAATGAGAAGGAAATTCAATTAATTATCAACAATTTCACCTCAAAGTTTGCCTTAAAAGATCTTGGTAATCTAAATTATTTCCTCGGCATTGAAGTTCAACAATTCACGGATGGCATCTTTCTATCTCAAGCGAAGTACACTATAGACCTTCTTTCAAAGGCACGGATGCAGGATTGTTCTCCTATCAACACGCTAATTGTTGTATGATCAATACCGTGTTCGAATGATAATGAACCTATGGATGCGACTGAATATAGAGGTGTTGTTAGAAGCCTTCAGTAGCAACAATGACCTTCTCTCTAGATCACGTCAAACAAATTAAGACCAAAGTCGATGCGGTATGGTTATTAATTACTTTTCACTGCCTTTTTAGATACCAATTACCAATAATAACAATTGGCGATCTAATTTTAATTAAGTTCATTGTTATCGTATAAATATATGATTTAGTTTTGTGGACACGCTATTGTTAGCAATATGCCCTAAAGATCAATTGAATGGTGTTTGATTGTTTAGGGAATGATTGTATTTGAATAGCATTTTCATATTTATAAAATGGAAAAGTTATCAACATTCATAAATTAATTTAATGAATATAGTCCAAGAAGTAAAATAGTTAAGGAGCACGTACATCCTTTGTACTATACTTCTAAAATAGTTTATAGTGGTGGATTTATGATTGGACATTATAAATTCCTATAAATACTAGTATGTGTTATGACTCCTTATGGTATGTGATACTAAAATGGATGGTGAGTTTCATATCATTGACATGAGATGTCAAGTCAAACACATAGGTACTTGTTAAGAGAACGAGTTTACTGAACCTGACCAAATATAGTAAGTCATATGGTTTTGAGTGTTAATGGCTTATTATACATTGTAATGGACACTATGTCTAGTAATGGTCTTTAGACCTGAGGCATAACAGATGTCTTATACATAGACATCTTTGATATGTGAAAGCATAATGATTGATTCCTAATCAAGGAAGAGATTTAGCAATAGCTGTCATGGTTGGCTATGTATGAAGTTAAGTGTATGGCCAATATGGAATTCATCACTTTGTAATATACAAAAGGATGTACCTATGAGATAATATGAATTGGCATGAGAAATCCTTGGCCAAAGTGAAATATATTTGAAGGAGTTCAAATTATATTTTCATGCCAAGTTCATTTAGATTTATTTTGAGATAAAGCATAACTGCTTAACATAATAAACCATAAGCCGTGCTTTTCTCTAGACATGGATGATGAAGAGGCCAAGACATAGAGATACAATGGAATAGGTTCTATAGATCCAACAATTCTTGTTATTTGGATAGTTGTGATATACTGCTAGGTGTCACTCATGACTTATAGAAACCTTAAGATTAATATTGGTGAAGCGTATTAGCAATTCATCTTAAGGTCATTAGAAAAGTTCTAATTGATGACTAAAGAGTTTAGCACCATTTAATGAATAAAGAGTTATCATTAAAATAGTTCTACTATCTTATAACTAAGAACCTAAAAGGTCACACACCAAATAGAAATGAAATAAAAGGAGTTACTAGAAAATGAGAAGTTAAGCTTTCTAATTTTAGGAAAATCAATATTTATATTATAATTCATTGAGAATGAATATATATATATATATATATATATATATATCTTAAATATGGTTTAAGATAGAAATTTAGATGTTCTATAAATAGTTTAAGGAACAAAATAAATTTCATAAATCCTCAATTAAACATTATGTATTATCGAGCACGTAAAATTACCATTTTGGACATGTTCCAGTTCATATATGATTATGGACTTCTAGACCATTTTTGGGTTTATAATTTTGGGCTTTTATTGGATCTAATATGGATTAAGAGAAAGCATTAGAACATATCACAAAAGAAGCCCACATTTGACTATTTGATTTGATCAAAATAGGATTAATTAATTAATTAATTACGAAATTAATTAATTTATCTATTTATTTATTTGATTAAATAATTTATTGAAGTGATAAGATCACTTTCAATAAATAATAGCTAAGTGGGTGGGTCTAGCACATGATAATGTTTGGTGCTATTATTGGAGATAATGATGGCTTTTTTTGGTGGAATGAATCATCATGAACTAGCATTCATGTTTCTTCATTATCTCTCTCATTTCAAAATGAAATTTCGAGATTCCAAATTCTATGAACTCCTAGAACATTTCTAAGTGTGGACTGACTAGAGGCATCAAAATTGAGGTGCTTAAAGGATCTTAGATCATGGCAAAACAAAAGTTGTTTGTGCAGAGCTTTATTTTCTGGACAGTGTTCATAGCTCACTATTTTCAGTCATTTTCTCCTACTTCATGAAGTCGTTTTCAAAAATACAAGTGAGGTAATTAAACTTCAATATTTCCTCTTGATTTTAGTTTTTGAATGAATTTGATTCGAGGTTTCTAGAGCTTCCGTCATCCGTTTTAATATTACTGCACAATAGTTGCGTTATTAGAAACCTCATGGACAAATGTTGTCCTTCAGCTATACCCTACATATCTCATCCTTTGAAGAGAAATAATCGAACCGAGATTTTATAGAAAATTTGTCTTTAAAAGCAAATACGTAAGTTGTATATACAAGGCTCCTATTTTACTGGATATTTGAATTTGAGTTCTAGAAGAAGCAGGGTTTAAAAATTGATTTGAATTTTGTCCACCTCTTTAACCGTTAAAAAATAAACTAAAAAGAAATTGTACAAAGAAAGAAAAAATTGTTACCAATATCCATTGATTAATTATTATCACTAGCAGAAAATGTAACTTGTGTTACTTAGAGATGATGCAACATAGTCATGTCAAGGAGAAATTCTTATATATATGGTGGTAACAGTAAATGTCTTCTTGCCACTATTCAGTAGCATCACTGCACATGCAAGATGTATTTACATTAATGTTTTTGATTGCAGACTATTAGTGATGTTGTTACTGGAATAATCTTCTTGGGGACTCGGTTGTACATGCAAGAATTGAGGCATGATTCAAGCAATGCAAAATCTACAGCACTGATATTTCTCAACACAAGGGTTTTTCAAAGCTAATGCACCATGGGGCAATTATTTTGCTTTCCTACATGTGTCCATACCTGAGCCAACTGATGATTGGTCTTCAAACCCACACGATTTCGTCGTGAAAGCACGACAAATCATGAATTTCAAGAAAAATTCTTTAGCTGTTTATCTCACTGGTAGGGTTTTGGAGATTTTGACAAAATTTAGAGGCCCTGAGGTATGGAATTACTTTATTTCGATCCCTAGTCAATAGTTTAATTAGGTATTGAGAGTATCCAATCTTTATTTGAATTTAATTTGTAATAATTGCGGGCTGCAGCTAGATATATCCACAGCACACTGAATAATACGAGTATGGGGATGACAAATCTGATTGGACCAGTGGAAAAAATGGCTTCAGCTAATCATCCAATTAAAAGCCTATACTTTGCGGTGGTCGGTGCACCTCAGGTATTTATATAAATTAGAAAATAGAACCGAACTTCGCGCAGCTTTCAAAAGGAATTTAATTTTTTTTACTCTGCACTTGATGAAACTGATAAAAAATATGAATTGATTTTTTTTAAAGATGATGTAGCTTTATAAAATTAATTTGATTTATGAAAGTTAATTATTTTTTTAACTTTAAAAATATATATTAATGTGTATAGTTAAGTGTACACAACTTTTTTATCAACAAAAATTATATTCACACTAATTAATTCTCTATTCTTATTGATATTAACAGACTCTCATCCTACAAAGTCTAACTCTTATCATTCAACTATCTTAGAGCACTTCATAAAGCATACAATACTAAAAATTTAAATAAGTCAACAAATAAAAACACAAAATTATTTCTAAAAAGAATGTTGGTTAAATAATAAAAAAACTCAAACATAATAAATCTTAAATACTTAATATTTATAGAGTTTGAAGAAACCAAAAGACACTAAACAAAATGTTGTATAATTAAATATGAGATTATGACATTAAAATTACGCTCTAGTGGCATTAGTGAGGGAAGATAAAGGAACCTTCCTTCCTATATTAATTAGTTGATGTATTTTAAACTATTAAAGTTTAGTTGTTGGCTTAAAAAAATAAATAAATGTTTCAAAACTTATAATTAATTATTATTAATGGTTACATATTGTTGAATTTAAATAGAAAGAGGAAGAGACATGTAATCTTTTGTAAATTATTTTCTATTTTAATATTTTGTAATGTAATTATTTTTTAATCTCAACCAATATATTATATAATAGAGAATATAAAAAGATGAGAAATAATGATGCCACAATCTTAACTACTTAATATTTATAGAGTTTGAAGAAGTCAAAAGGTACTAAACAAAATGTTGCATAATTAAATATGGGATTATGACATTAAAATTAAGCCCTAATGGCATTGTTGAGAGAAGATGAAGAAACATTCCTTTCTATATTAATTAATTGATGTGTTTAAAATACTAATGTTTAATTGTTGACATAATAAAATAAATGAATATTTCAAGACTTATAATTAATTATTATTAATGGTTACATATTATTGAATTTAAATAAAAAGAGGAAGAGACATGTAATCTTTTGTAATCTAATAATTATTTTTTATTTTTAATATTTTGTAATGTAATTATTTTTTTAATCTCAATTAATTTATTAGATAATAGAGAATACAAGAAGATGAGAAATGGTGATGCCACATCACCTCCTCTAGTTCCAACTTAAAGAATTTAGTATTATCTTTTTTTCTTACTTTACACTTGATGAAGCTAATAAAAAATATGAATTGATTTTTTTTAAGATGAGACAGTCTTATAAAAAAAAAAAGTTATTAGCCAGCAGTACAAATAAAGAAGTAACGCAAGATAAAGAATAAAATGAGAGAATATATTATAGAGTGATTTTATTCATTCTAATTGTGTGTGTACAAAATAAGAAGATGAACTCTCCTTTTATAGTTACATAATCACTCTATGAAATTAATGAAAAATTATGGATCATAATTCATTGTGAGATAGTGAGAGTTATATGAAAGCTAAAGGTTACTAATGAGAGATAGTGGAGAGACTAAGAGATATATGTTATGAACATCTACATTTATTTTAATAAATTCATAACACTCCCCCTTGGATGTTCATTACAAATAATATGATTCATTACAATCTTTACATAATTGTTATTGTGTAAACAATCAAATTAATTATGAGAAAATGAAAAGCCAAATTTAAAAAAAAAATTCTCTATTTATTAGATAATAGAAAATATACAAAAATGAGAAAGTCCCAACTCTATTTATTAGATAATAGAGAATATACAAACATGAGAAATAGTGATGTCACATCATCTCTTTAAGTCCCAATTTTATATAGATATATAAATTGATGATTTTGGTTATAATGCATGCATATTCAAGACCCAAACAAATACTAAATGTTCAAACTTGAATAACTGATGCTTGTTTTAATTTGATTTGTTGACAGAGTCTTTCAGTGAAAATTATAAGCTAAATGGAGAAGCTAAGGGTTTCTGTAGTAGCAGAAGATGGCTTCATAGATTCTCAGAAGCTGAAATCATGCGTTGAACATGCCTTTGAGGTGATGCTAAATGCTACAGTCGAAACAAAATTTCTAAATAGTCATTAACCGCTTGCCTAGTAATAATTTGGCGAAAAGTTCGTGTATTATACCCGAGTGAGATCAGAGGCAGAAATGAGTCTATATTTGTTAGCCTCGATCGCCCAATTCTACTCACTTCCTTTATTATATTTCCATATTCTTAAATTAATGCAAAAATAATGTCATTTTGCTAAAATTTCTCTCTTCTTTTGCCTTCCATCTTACTTAATTTCTCATTAAAAAAAATTACAAGTTGAGTAACAGATAAACACACACACAAACATACATATATATTAAATTTTTGTGCGTAATAATAGCTTGGGTGACAAATTGAAGTTCAAATAGTCCCCGTAGGGGGACTTAAAAAATTAATTCGTTGTGAAGTTATAAATATTTACGAGTATTTGATAAATCTCGTCCTAATTAGACATTATGTTAGAGTTGTATGTACGTTATGTTAGCTTATTTAGCTATATATATTGATTTTGATGATAACAAATCACATGTATTGATTAAACAAAGATTTATGAATTTTGTTTTTATTATAAGAAAATGAGGCTATAAAATCAAAGTGTTTTGGACTAAAATAAATGTGTTTTAAATCCTTTGATATTGTTTCTCAATTTCGGATTTGGACCTATTTGAAACTATTTATATGTTTTGGGCCAAACTATAATTTATGAATTTTTTGGACTAAAGTGAAAGGTTTTGAGAACTTTGAAAATATGGGTATTATGTTGAAAAGGACCTTTGTGCGAAACAATAAACTCTTTGGTGTCATATCATAATTTCAGAAAGTTTTTGGATTAGCAAAGTAATATTTAGAAATTCTGAAATTGGACCTATTTGTAACATTTCATAACGTTTTGGGTCATACTACAGTTTTATAAAGTTTTGGGGTCAAAATGACTTTTTGGAAACTTATTTCACTGTAGCACTGTAGCAATCACTGTAGCACTGTAGTAATCACTGTAGCAAGCACTGTAGCAAACGGTTAACCGTTTATTTTGAAACGGCTAACCGATAACGTCCAGAAAGCTTGTTTTGTCCAGTTTTGTTAAAATGATGATTCTGGAGCAAAACGGTGAACCGTTTATTGAAAACGGTTAACCGTTTATTTTAACCTTGAACCGTTTAGTGAGAAAGGTTAAGCTAAATTTGTTTTGCAGGTTACTGGACACTAACGGTGAACCGTTTACTGAAAACGGTTAACCGTTTATTTGAAATTTAGCCCAATATTCATCTTGCAAGTCTCTGGAGGTTAACGGTGAAAGGGTAAGCGTAAACGGCGAAAGGGTAAGCGTAAACGGTGAAAGGGTAAGCCTAAACGGTGAAAGGGTAACTTGAAATTTGGCCCAACGGTAACTTTTGACCAGCGAAACGGTTAACCGTTTACAGTTAACCTCTAACCGTTTTCGGGCAGACAAATGCATAACGGCTAGTTTTTGAGCTCAAACTATATAAACTCAAAGCCAATTCATTTTTGGGAATCCAAGCAAGGAAAAACAAGATCACACAACATATATTGAGCTTCCATTTCGTAAATCATTTGTTGTATCATCATTGTTCTTCAATTTGTATATCCACTCTTAAAGAGAGATTGAGTGTTGTATTTTTCATATATCAAATTGTGAGATTACAATTGTGAAAAACACTTGGGGTAAATAGATTGGGGATATAATCTCTTGTTGTAAAGGTTTATTGACACCTTGAAGTCAATTGTAAAAGCTTAAAGCCTTGGAAAGGCTTGGATAGTGAAATCCTCAAGCGGGTGAGCTTGGAGGCGTGGACGTAGGCGGGGATAGCCGAACCACGTAAAAATCATTGTGTTCGTTTTTCTCTTCCCCTTACTCTTTTAATATTGAGCTCGATTGAATTTATTGTTTTGATTTGATTAAGGCATTAGATTAAATTGTTGTGTGGATTTGCTAGGATAAGTTTTAAAATTCCAATTCACCCCCCTCTTGGGTTGCACACTTGCATTTCACGTTATGCTATCTATACTGTATGATATGAATTTTAGCCCTTTATTGTACTGCTATATACTATATTCAGGGTAAGCGTCTATTTAAATTCTATATTTTGAATTTAGTACTCATTTAATCCATATATTTAATAAAAGCACCTTAAGATACCGTAGTAATTTTCTGGTCTGAAATTTTAAAGTGGGAGAAAGTTTGGGAAAACTTTAAAACCGCAGGATTTTAAAGTTTTCCCAGATTTTCCCACACTTAAAAATTCTGGATTGGAAAATTTCTATAAGATATCTTATCGTTAAATATGTTTCACTCATATCCTTATGTTTTCTTTCCTTTTATAATAATACTCTTGCAATAATATTTTTGGGGATATTAATAAGAAAATGATAATTTATTAAATTAATCTTAAAGTAACATAAAAATTTACAAAAACTTTGTATTATTATTTTACTTTTAGGATTAATTTGGTAAATCATTTTTTAATAAAATAATTAGTAGTAACATTGCTTTAAGTTGACTGATATTAATTTATTTATAAGCTTTTATTAGTAAGATTTTTGTATGGGTACAAAAATATTAGTTCTTTCTCACTAATATTTATTAGTTAATTTACTAATAAATAATTGTTGGGTAATTTTGCTAATTATTTTTTATAGATAAATTATTTAATGTTAAGAATATTTTTGGAAGAGTATTATTATAAAAAAGAAAAAAATATGGGTAAGAATATAATATATTTAACTGCTGGAGTTCTTTGATGAATTTTTTAAAATAAAAATACATATAATCACTTAAATCAAAATATAGAAATTAAATGAATATTTACTCACCATAATTATATATGGAGTTCGCTTAGATGAATATTTACTCACCATAATTATATATGGAGTTAGCTTAGCATAGTATGTGGATATATTGTAATATATTTTAAGAAAAATGCCTATTTATGAATATGAACAAATCTTTATTGAAGGTCACTGGTTCTCCATTCCATATTGAAAGTTCTCGATACCGTATTAAAATTTGATGATATGGTCTGAGAATTTTCAAGGGATTCAAATATCTAGGGCCATGCAGATGCATACTCACCCATGCCTAAACCCATGTGATTTCTTAGCGGTGCCTTTCCACGTCATCTAGATCGCTTACTCTTTTGCCACCAAGTTAACAAACAAAAACAAAATTCCCACCATTCTTCGTTTAATCATTTACTCCACTTATAATAGGGATTAGAAAGTCAATGCATTGAAGGTAAGCCGAATTGGGCTTTTACAGTTGTAGGGGCTAGTTGCGGGGTCTTCTTAATATGCACCCGGTGTATGCATGGTTCACTGTGACATGACATAAGCCAATTAAATTCTGACATGTGTGCAATAAGCATTGCAAAGTAACTGGGTATTCCGGTTAAATTCACAACTGCCCTTCTTTGTGTGTTTCTGTTCCAAGTTGCGTACGCCATGTCACAAGTTCTCTAGTTACTCTTATTATCACAACTGTTGCTCAATAATATCACAGGTAATATATTACATGTCACAACTACTGTAATTGCACTTTTTCGCCTTAAGTGGCGAGCTGAGATACAAATTTTTTAAGAAACGTTCCCAATAAAATAAAATATTTAATTAGAATAAAATTATTTTGTGAAAGAAATTAAAATTTAATTTTGAATGATTTTGACCAAAATTTAAGTTATTTTATGTGTTTAAGAAAATGAATTGTAATTGTTTTAATTAATTGGAAATAATTAATAAATTATGCAACCAAAAAAAAGGCAAAACGGTTAGTTTTGGATAGATTCGAATATCTCCCTCCACCAACCTGCAAAAATTATCAAAAATTACTAAATCATTTATTTTTTAACTTAAAAAATCTGAAACTCATATTTTTATATTTGTGCCCTTATAAATTATAAATGTTAAAACATAAATAAGATTATATATTATCATAACCTAAATTATGTTTAATAGAATACAACCCTTTAATATTATAAATTAGTACATGTTAATTAATTTTATTGTAGTTTATAATTTTTTTTATAAAACAATACTCATAAAAATTATGAAAATAAATAATTTTAATTTAAAATAAAAAGATAAAAATAATAATTGTCTAGAACTATATTATCACAAGTTATAGAAATAGGTAATAATGTTAATTATTAAATTTTATTTAGGTAAAGATAAAAATTAATTAATTAGATACGGATTTTTGGAGAATATCTTTTAATGATATTAGCTAAAAAATTAGCTTAATAACTTAATAATGACTGAAAATTTTTATTAAGTTGAAAAAACAAATGGCTTAATAAATTAACTTATTGAAATTAGTCAATAAGTTATTAAATAAAAAAAATGACTCTCTACACTAATATAATCCTAATTCCAATTAAAACTTTTCCAAGTGATATTTTTTTTCAATGGATGGCAGCTGAATTGAAATCAACGGAGATAAACAATTTGAATCATGTGTAGTATAAGATTGTAGAGCGAGATTTGGATGCAAGAGGCTTCAAAATTATATCATGAAACCTGTTGAAGAAAATCAAAGTAGTGTTAATGAAGATGCCTTAGAGGTGGTATAAAAACTTTATGCTCTAAGTTAGTGTTGGCATGAATATCATTTTAATTTAAACGGCCACTGAAACATTGAACCTTAGTATTGTTACACACACACACACACATACATAGACACACACCAATACGTTTGTTGGTGTGTGTGTGTGTATACTGGATGGATTCTAAATCTAAAAATAAAAAATAAAAATATTTTTGGCTAATTTAAATATTATTTCTGTCACTACATGGCGAACCTATGGATTTAGATTAGGGGAGGCTTGTTTTAATTTAATAATACATGATAATCTTGTACAAATGATCAAATACATTTAAAAAATAAATAAATGTGGGTGTTAGGATTCGAACAAAGGTCCCAATTACTCTAAAACTAGATGAGACTCTTAGTGGTGAAAAAACTAAGCACTATCTAAAGAGTAGAGATCCAATAATTTATTAACATGTTTTAAATTATAAGACCTCTTTATAGACTCAAAGTCATTAGGGGAAGGTAATGAACAATAAAATGGAGAACCCAAGAATTTAGATTAGTGGAAACTTGGTTCAATCTAGTAATATAAGATAATCTTGCCAAAATGATCAAATATATTCTAAAAATAATAAATGTTGTTGTTCATATTCAAACCAAGCTCTCCATAATTACTATATTATAGCCATCATGTTTTATTTCATATATGGTTACATTTATTTTAATGTCTTTTTTAGAAGGACCTTGAGGTATGCTTAAAAGGAAAATTAATGGCCTCAAATGGAAATTTGACCATATCTTTTTAGATTTTAGATAAATTTTAAAAAAATGCCTAAAAATTGTATATCACATATTCTAAAATACAATGTCCCAAATCTTTCATAATTAATATTGAGATGAAAACTATGAATAAGTTGGTGGCCGCGACATGAGAGTCGGGATCATGACGATGATGGTAACAACAATCTATCATCATTAGAAATGAAAATTTTGTATAAAAAAACTAGGTAGGTAGTTTTGGCCGTAAAAGGATGATCAATGAAACTTTTCATAAGGGTTAAGACGGTAGATTACTTGCCTAAATATTAATTCTAGTGTTTCTATATGAATATTATTAAAGAAATAATATAAATACATAACAAATATGATTTCAAATGCAATAATAATATTAAAGTTAAAATAATATTAACATGGCTTATGTACATCAATTTTAGTAGTCAATGGTTATAATTATGATTGAATTGAAATTGAAATTGTAATGGCAATTGTAATTGTAGTTGGAATTGAAATTGAACTTATAATTGTAATTAGAACCTGCAATTAAAATTGAAATCATAATAATAATTATAAATGGGATGAATTTGTGATTGTAATTGAAATTATAATTCTATTTTGAGTTAATGGTGGTAAATATTTAGAATTATCCATAATATCCACATTCATCCAGATCTAATTTTAGCTGCTTAATATGAATATGGATAACTATGAATATTTGTAGATATTTATTTATTTTTCAAATTCACAAATCATACAAGATATTAATAAGTTAGTAACATGATTATTAATTTGTTTTACATTATAAAATTTTAATTATTTGTATTTCCTAAACTCATTAATATTAAAAGCTAATTAAATTTATATTTTATAAACAATAATAAATTAACATCACCGGTGTTACTATTCTACCACGATTTGCTACAGTGGTGTCGTCGGAAACAGAGATAAATGTAGTAACTGGTAAAATAATCTGAGTATCTGACAGCCCTTATTAGATAGGGCCCGCGCTTACCTTCTCTCCCGTTGCCCGCTTCTTCTTTTTTGATTATCCAACCGTTGATTTACTGTGAATTAGCATCGAACGGTGAGAAATTTTTTTATAATTTTTTATTCATCCTGATCTATCTATGCACCTGAATCATTGTAGTCGTGGCCCTAGTTGCGTCTCTTTATTTCTTTTTTCAAGCGTGTCCATGTGACTGAGCTTGAGAGTTGAGACAAATGTTATTCAACGTTCAGGCAGTTGCGTCTCTCTTCTCGAATCATTGCTCATTGGTTGAAACGTTGGTGACACTCAATTTCCAACAAACTCTATCCATATTGATTTTATAATTAATTCTTTCAAACTTCCATGATCATTAAAAAATTTCTCATATTGCCTCTAATGTATAAAACTAAACTTAGGATTTAGATACTACTAGATATTAATTAATTAGTTGAGAAGAAGCAAGTCTTAAATTTGATTAATTGTTACAGAGAATATTCAATTGAATAATTATATTACTACAAGAAAATTGATAAGAAACAATGGGAAAAAAGTTGTCATAAATAGAGGTAGATGACAGAGAATCTATCTCCTATCTATACACTTGTCACTCTTTTATAATAGAGAAAAAATTGTCATAAAATTTATTATAGATTTTACAAATCATATGTCTATCATCCGTTAATTCAATAAAAATTAATATTTTAATTAGTTTTTTGGAGAGAAAAATTATTATTTTAATTTGAATTTTTTGGGAAGAAAATTGATTTTGACATGAAAATTAATATTAGTTTATTTTTTTCTGATAAGTTGTTTTGTTTGTGATAGATTTCTAATTGTTTCTTTTGTCACAAGATTCAAATTTTGATAGAAATATGTTAATTAAATTTATGCATTCTTGTTTTTGAAATTAATTAACAAATTCAACATAAACTAAAAAAAAATTGTACATTAAATTAAGTTTAAGAACACATGGTATTAATAACATCCAAATAACAATCACTACTAGAAAAATGGTTTTTACTGACACTTAGTTTGTGACATTTTATTAAAAAGTATCAATATTTTTATACATATGAGCCATTTTTCGTGTTTAACAGATAAGTATCACAAATTAATAGTGTCTGAAATTTAATTTGAAATTTAGATATCAGAAATATCTAACACTAAAGTATTAATAATAAAAATAAAATAATTATAATCATGTAACAAATGAAATTCGAACTGGGGCCCTCGAACATCGAAGCATTTAAGTTTAAGAAAAAGATCATGGTGAAACTAAGGTATCAATAAAAGAAAATAAAAATCACATTTCAAACTGACATTCGAACCCAAGATCTTTCAAAGCCAAAGCTTTTAAATTTAAAATTAAAATTGTTTGACTTCTCATTAGTTATGCTACTGAATCACTAGAGTATTATCTTTGTAATATGAAGAACTTGAACTGTATTGAGCGCGCCTGAGTGAAAATTTTAGGAGGTTTTGGCTGAAATTTTATAAATAACATATTTTTAGTTAGAAACGGTATCGTTTCACTTAGAAAAGATAAAGATAAGTAAAAAAACATCGTTTTATCCTAACCTTAAGACTAAAATCGAACCTAATTTTTTTCTAAGTCATTCACTCATCATTCTTCACCTCTTGGTTCTCCTTCTCTGTCAAAGCTAAGTAAACAAAACCCTAAATTCCTATCCCGTACTGTTGATACTGCACATTCTAATCAAACTTCACGTCAATCCCAACCAAGCCCGAAGCAAAGGAATTCCTTTCTATCATGATTTGGTTCTCTCTCTCTCTCTCTCTCTTTACTGTGATAAATTCATTTTTGAAGGTGCCATTTATTCATTTTTATTTATTTTTAATTATTATGTTTCCAATTTACAGTGCCTATTTTCCTCATGCATGTTGTTTAATTTGTTGCGGTTTAACTATAGAATGGGTTTAAAATTCTTAGTTTTTTTTTGTAATCTTGATTGTTTATAATTTGGGACCTGGGAAAAACTAATAGAGAGGTAAAGGCAATTGAAGTTGAGTTATTGTACTAAAGTTTTTAACTAAGAGTGGTTTTATAAGTGCCTGATTCAAATCAGTTTTCTTTCCTCTCTTTCTTTAGTTGCCATGTCACTCAACTTTGAATTTCATGAACACTTTAATTGGAATTGATGGATACAATGTCAATGCAGATTTGGGTTTTTCTCATTTTCCCCATTCTCAAAATTGCATTTAAAATTTTGCATGATGCTTTTAATTTTGGGCCTAACTTTTTCCATTTAATTGCCTGATAAAGATACATATTCAATTCGAGTCAATTCATCAATCCTTTCCCTATAATGCACTTGCTAAACTTAGTATAAATGCAATATCTCACATGTAAACCCTTCAACAACAAGAAGTATTGTCCTTAATTTTTTTTTATATGATTTCCCTTGTACAGCTCTCTGACATAGTAATTAACAATATAATTAAATCTTCACTCATATGTTGATGGTTACAATAGCCTTGGCCATTTTAGTGTCATAACCACATGCAGCTTGTTTGTTTTTTTATTTGTTTATTTTTTTTACACGATCTTTAAATGAATAAACTTTTGAAAGAGACCTTTTGTTTGTTTGTATAGGAAACTTTTGTTTGCATTTTAATATTGAATTATTGACTTTTGGCTAGAATGTTTAGTTTGTTATTACTTTTTCTTATATCTTGCATGTTTATCTCAATTGAGTGGCTCTAATAAGTTGAATTAATATGTTCAGTTCAATCTCTCGCTTTTAAAGAATCATAATAGTTTACTGTGTAACAACTGTCTTCATTTGGTAATTCTTTAAAATGACTCACTTTCTTTCAGTTTCTATTATCATTGTGTTCTGAGTTTTACTTGTACTGACATGTGTTAAATATTGACATGCATGATCTTACTTTCATTTTTGTTGCATGGTCTTACTTCCGTTTTTGTTGCATAGACTCTTCTAGAATTAAATTATTTTTTCTAATATATAATTTTGTTTGTTCTAATATGAAAATGAAATTTTGAAAAATGTGGATGTGGCATGTTTTGTTGGCTTGATGAATGTGTACATGTAAGTTGGATTTCCTAGCTTGGTGAATGTGTACATGTATGCTCTGTTGGCTTGTTGAATGTCTACATGTATGCTCTGTTGGGTTGTTGTATGCTTACATATGTTCTGTTGAGTTGCTGAATGCGTACACATATTTAAGTGACTCTAAACAAATAGAACTTAGATTTATTTTGCAATTTGTATTTTTTAATTTAAACCTAAAAGTTTGGAGTTATTTGCGCAATTTAAGAAAACTTATTAAACTAACAACATCTAACAAATGAACAAGTAACAATACATATTATGGAAAAAACTTAGATATTCTGTGATAAATTATCTGATGAGTATAGTGATGGAGTTGATGATTTCTTAGAGTTTGCGATTCTTAATTCTAAAAATAGAATGTCAATTAGATGTCCTTGTACATCTTGTTGTAATATGGAGTTTTTGACTCCTGAACAAGTGAGGCTACATCTATTTAAAAAAGGTTTTATAGAAAAATATTTAGTTTGGAATTGGCATGGTGAGGTGGACCAAAAACCTACCTTTGTAAAATGCCAAGACCAGCGACAAAATCAGCGTATTAGATGTCTGGATTATAGTTATGTAGATGACATGGTTCATGATGCTTTTGAGCATTGTGATAAAGATCTTAGTTCTTTTAAGGATGTGCTTGAAGATGCTGAAAAACCTATATATTCGAGTTCAAAGCATTCAAAGTTATTGGTCCAATGAAATTGTACAATATAAAAGGACTTTATGGCTGGTCTGATAATGATTTTTCATTTTTATTGGAAGTGCTGAATGAGATATTGCCAAATGATAATAGTTTGCCTAAGTCCATGTATAAGGCCAAAAAAATAATGAAGCTATTAGGCTTAGATTATGAGAAAATACATGCATATTGAAATGATTGCATTCTTTATAGGAATGAGTTCAAGAATCTTAGTGAATGCCCAAGGTGTGGAGCATCTAGGTGGCAAATAAGAAAATATGGATAAAACAAATTAGAAAGGCGGTCCTTAAAAGGGTATTATGGTATTTTTCTATAATTCATAGGTTGAAAGAATATTTCAATCACCACAAACTGTTGAGAACTAAAAATGGCATGAAAATAAAAGAATTAGAGATGGCAAGCTTCGCCACCCGGAAGATTCGCTGGCTTGGCAGTTGATTGACAAGAAATGGCCTGATTTTGCCCAAGAGCTGAGAAATCTTCGGTTGGCTTTATCATCTAACGGGTTAACTCACATAGCACACTTAACACTGCTTATAGTGATTGGCCTGTTACATTGATAATATATAAATTTCCTCCATGGCTGTGTATGAAGAAGAAGTTTATGATGTTGTCTCTACTGATATATGGCCCTAAACAGCATATAAATGACATAGATGTATACCTAGTAACAATGATTAAAGACTTGAAAACCCTATGGGATGTAGGCGTCGATGTGTTTGATGCTTATAGGAAACAAACTTTTAATTTACGAGCTGTGTTGATATGGACGATTGGTGACTTTCCAGCTTATGGAAACCTGTCTGGGTGTACTATTAAGGAGTACTATGGTTGTCCAGTTTGTGGGATAAACACACGTGCATGTTGGCTACCGCATAGTCAGAAATCATATATGGGTTAAAAGCGCCTTGTATGGTCGAATGCGAATACTTGAATTCGAGTAAGCTGGAACCATCATTTCAGGCTTCGAACAGTGGTTTAATTTGAGGGAATTCAGCAATGATGTCGTTAATTGAGGAGTGCGTTCACGTTACGGAGGGGCTTGACGAGTATACCATGACATCTAGGGGATTCATGGCTGGAGAGTCATAAGGACTTCAACTAAACAAGTTGCTGGATAAAGACGCGAACTAAGATAAAGGGGAATCGGAAGCTAAGTCCCTACCAGAGGGTTCCAGTTGCTAGAAGACTCATTATAGTGAGAATGTAGGGAACATTCAAAGTGGTACCGACTGTAGTGAGTTCTTGCTGAACAAGGTAAGTTGTGGGTGCTTTAACAAGGAAGTGTGGGGCTTCAGGCACTGCAAGCCAGCAAGCGGAGTTTCGGTGATAACTTCACAATGGGCGGTTTGGTTAGTAGTCGTGCTGTTGAGGGTAGCAACATTGTTCCCTGTTTATGGATGCGCATGTGGGAGTCATGAGCATCGTGAGTTGGCCGAGGAATTACGGGGCAATAGACTGGAATGGAGGGGGATGTGTATGGCTGTTAACTCCATGGGTGTTTCAGCCTTCCTCGACCATAAGGTAGCAAGGATGTGGCTTTGTTGTAGAGTCTGCAATGTATACAACCAAGGGCTTGAGCAGGCACAAAGACTTAGGAGAAGTCAAGAGGGAATAATTGGCAGCGAAAGAAACATTTTCAGAGAGAATAACCAGGGATGTGTCACTAGCATGGAGTCATTGCATGCAGGAAGGATGATTCTGTTAGGAAAAAATCAGGTTTTTAAATTTTTATAAAGCCTATTAAGGACCGCTCTCATATAATATATAAAAACACGTAATCTAGAAATCGTACCTTGAAAATCCGAGTTGGTTTTTTCCGCTGAAGTGATTTAGCCTCCTAGATCACGATCTGCAACCACCTCTCCTGTTAGATCACGATCCGTCACCACCACGCTTGTTAGATCATGAACTGCCACCAATGATCTTCCAGGTTATGACTCAGGTTCGATCTGCACTTGACGTGTGGGCGCCTTTATCACTACCAAAGCAACTAGCACGAGAAAATTTTTCTCTCAACAATAGAGAGAAAAATCTTATTATCAGATTTGTGTAAAGTGGCTCTTGATTTTCTTTTGAGAAAATAAGCCTTATATATCTCCCTTCAGTGAAAACTCTAGGCTCCAAAAAATCCAAAAATAAAACTCACGTATATTTTCTTTTTTAATAGGGGACCCACCTTGTAAAATAACATAAGGCCCCTTATACAAAAGCTAATTAAATGGAGCCTCCCACTAAATAATATAATTAGGCTTTTGACCCAAATAGCTAGTTATCTTGCTTATTAGTCCAGTAGTGGTGCAGTCAATTAAATGAGCTAACCCGAGGATCATTTGGGAACATACAATAGTGACTACAATAATTAGGCCTGTAATTAAACTAGCCCAATTATTTAATTCCAAATCTACTCCACTAAAAGATTGGAACTGACTTCCATAATTGTATGCTCGAATAATAATTCGTCCCAAGCCACATTGATTTCTTTACTGCACAATCCTTTGTACCACATCGTTAATTAAATTGATATCTCAACTGTCCAATCAATTTAATAACATCTTATTCCTTGATCTTTACTGGTTTTCTCTAATGATCATTTTCAACATATTAAATATGTTGACGCACTCTAGCCAGAGAATTCTATGATCAAGTGTCGAAAACCTATTAAGAGATGTGTTGTACAAATTTTATATTGTTAATCTATAACTCCAATACTCATAAGTGCTCCCACCAAGATACCGGGTAATCTTGACCACAAAGATGTGTCGTGCCCATTGGTAACTCAAATGGAATAACAATCACAATCACGAAATCATAATTAACTCAAGATTAAGATTACAGTAAAATCAACATCTATGAGATTTAATAAGTCTGACAGTTATTACAAAGTTAATTAAATCTCATATGTGATCTAGTTCAATGTAGTCGTACTACATCAATAAATTCATATTTATTTAAGATAAATCATTCAATGAATTTATTACAGTCTATACCTAAATAAAATGCCCAACTTTATTTATCAACTGCCAACTAAATTTATTTAATCATAAGATAACTTGTATTTATGTCTTCTGTGAATCCACATGGTGATCACATAAATACATATAATATGATTAAATGGACTTTAATACAAATATTAATGCAATCAAGATATTTGGATAAATACCTCATTAATTTTATTAATAAAAAAAATGTTTATTACAATTAAATAAACACATATACTTTTAAAGAGCATATTTTTCCAACAGATTCCACATGGGCAGAATATCTGAGGGACCAAAGAATGGCACAACGGATGCGTGGTGAGCCCAACATTGGCACACGGGTGTGTGTCAAAGAGAATGAAGCATTGGCTTTGATATTACTTTGTGTGGGGGAGGTTATGGCAGATGAGGTTACCCCATTGACAAGGACGTCACGCTTTTTAGGTGGGGGAGGTTTGTCACCATCGTGAGTCATGGGGGCCAACTGTCGTGGCTTGGCAGTATACAAGCGTGCTTGTGGTGAGCACGGAAATAAGGCGGGCTAGGGCGCAGCAGCAAGGCGCACCTGCGGCATGGGCACAAGCAATGTTGGGCAGCATGTGCAAGAGCGTGTGTGAGTAGCGTATGCATTAACTTGAAAGACTGAGGTGTAGTGGATGCGTGGGCATGTGGCGCAGTGGGCGCGCGGGCCTGTGGCGCAGTGGGCGCGCGGGCGTGAGGCCAAGGGGCACGCGGGCGCAAGGCCAAGGGGCACGCGGGCGCAAGGGCATGCTAATGTGCAGCGATGTGAAGCATGCATGTGAGGGCTGAGTCATGCGAAAATGAGAGGCGTCGTGCGCAAACTGTGGGTGGACAGTGGCTGCGAGACGTGGAGCATGATTGGTCTCGATTCTCCAAGTGGTAGGCCTAAAATCAAGCATGAGTGGGAAACATGGCCTTGGAATGCTAGAAATGTGGAGACATGGAGAGTGGGTAGCAGCAGTTACACACTAAGAGAGTGGGCAACGGCGGTTACGCCCCACAACTTTCTTATTTCTAGAGCTGTTGGCAGTGGTTGCCATGTTCCTTGGGGGAGTGGAGATGTGCTCCATTGTACATGCTTAGTGGGTGCCTAAAAACTTGGGGAGGGATTTGAGGTGGCGTGTGGGTGGCCCGCCACCTAGCCTTAGCAAGTGGGGGTGCCACTTGCAAACCATATATATAGATAGTGATGGGGTGTATATGGGGGCGTGAGTTTTGTTTGAGCATTGTGTCCTTGTTCATACATCACTTGAACTATTTTTAAATATTTTCTTGTTGCGGAGTAGAAAAGTTGGCAGTTGGTGCCTCCGTAAAAAACCTATACTTGTGTTCGGTGTTTGTGTGCGTGGTTGTTCTTTATGTTGGCGAGAAATCGCTCCTTCATAACCTCCTTTGTGCGAGTGCTGGCACGCTTCCTACAAATCGCTTTCGTTGGGTTTTTGGGTTGGCTAGCTAAGTAGAGTATTAGCACCATCACGCGGGTTGCCACACGCATTTTGAAAAAAGCCCGATGACAACAATCCACAAAGGACCATATAATTATTTAACTTACGTTTTTTTAATGGGACAAAACGACTTTGTAACCTTTGTACCAAACACCCGTCCCTATTGTTTTCGGTAAATAATAAAAACGAAAAGTTTCAAAATTTTTATGCAATAAGCCCCAATATAATAATTTCAAAATTTTAAAAATTTATTTGGCATTTTCTTTAGCAATCCCTATTTTTTCTGTAAATAATAAAAACCATACTATATGTTTTAATAATTCTATGTAATAAGTCCAATTAAAATATAATAATTTTGAAATTCTAAAAAATTTATTCTTTCTATCTCCTTCTCAAATAAGTTTGTCCTACTTTAAATCTTAATTTATTCATTATAAAACATATAATTGTTCTAAAATATTAAAAAAATGAGTCTTCTAACTACACAAATTAGACTAATTTCTTAAACACAAAACCTCAGAAAAATAATACTTCCATTTTCTCAAAAGAAATATATTGCGTTTATGTTTTCTTCTTTACCATTGTAATAAGAAAAGAGTTATATTTTACTTTCTATAACAAGATCTAATCAATTAGGGCTTGCTGAATGCGATTAAAGATGGTGGGATGGGTTTACTTTACTAAAATTTAATCTCAATAAGGTGTTTGGCATGAATAAGTAAAGTAAAAATAATATAGCTTAGGCTACCAAATTATCATGTGATAATGTTTTTTTTTACCCTAAGGAGACCCTAGAATAATTTTTAGACTAAATTTTATCTTATGTTAACAACAGAAAATAAAAATGTTACGTTAGAAGCCTAAAAGGTTAGATAATTTTTTTTGAAAGGTATTCTCCCATAATCGAATAATTTAAGTTATTATTCATTCTTTGCAATTTTAAATTTAAGTTTCATTCTTTATAGTTTTAAATTTAAGTAATAGAATAAATATTATACAATGCACTTGTTTTCACATTAAATAAATAATTGATTAGCTTCATACGTCTAATAAGCTATAAGTAATTTTACATAATTTCAAATTTACATATAGAAATTTATTATTTTAAAAATAATATTTAGAAACTCTACAATGAAATTTAAACGACTATTCAAGTATTTATTTTAATATTGTCAATTTGTTTATAAAACCTTCTCCAATCTTGTATCACACCAAAAATAAGATAATATTATTATAATCCAATTGGTATTTTAAGTAAATGGGAGTGAAGATTATTTTAGCAAATTAAAATAATCCATTCATATTTTTAATATATAAATATGTTCATTTACTAAATTACCTTTGACCCACATAATAAAATATTTTAATGGACTAATGTGTTAAAATTTTAAAACTTAATCTTTCCTTATTTTTTCAGTAAATAGAAGGGACTGAATCGTTAATTACCAAGTAAGTGGATCACAAAAAGAAAAAAGATAGTGTATTAAATTACAATTGCATTGTAGCTAGACACTTTTTAATGAATAGAAAACAAAAGCTACAAAGGACAAGTAACATGAACCATTGCACACCCTCGATATGAATTTCACTTCCATGTATTTTAAGTCTAAAGAAGCTATTTGCAAACAACTAACACGAAATTGTAAACAAAAATAACTACATGGATTAAAGGAAAAAATATATCTAGAATTAGAAACATTATATTCCGTATAACAATAAGTTCCCTAAACAGAGTGAATACATTACTTCCGAAGAGATAACTTACTACTTAACTAGTCCATGGAAGCTTAGAATCTATCAACAAGATTACTTCTTCCAGTAAGAGAGTTGGTGGAGCGTTCAATTCTTCTAGAGTCAATAAAAGTTGATTTTTGAAATCCAACAAATAATCGTATAAACAAACATTGCATTGCAACTCAACTTTCAGATAAAAAGTAGCTTATTTTGAAAACAGTTTAACCGACTACAGTAATTAAGAGTATACAATATTAGTTGTGGTAGCGGCATCTGCATCAAGAAAGGTAGAAAATTCTATAAACTTATTTTGATGGCATAAACAACAACAAAAAAGTAAATAAAATAAATGTGGACAATAGTAGAAAACAGCAATAAAAAAAATAGTAAAATAGAACCAAAACAGTGGGTAAAATTAGAGTAAATAATAGCAAAAACTAGCTGTACAAAATAAAAAAAGAGCAGCAGGAACCAACCAAAAAAATATATACAGCGCAGCGTAAAATGGTAAAACAAGTAGCAAAACATAGTTAGCTATAAGCAGCATAAACTAGTGAATCCATAATACCTGCTCCATTTGACTGAGATGTTTCTTCCTAAGATGGACTGGAAGATTTCCTTTACGTTGTAGAGATCAGACCGAGTTGATCCTTGATGAAGCAATAAATCCATAGTAATGCCGTTCTGTTTTCTTTTTCCTTTTTTTTTTTGTGGTGCCATAACTATCTGGAATTAAAAGATTTGCTTGACCATATATATAAATACATTGATTTACGCAAAAATTAAATCTTAATAGAACACTTTAAGTCCATCATAAGTTTTATATAAAATAAAACTAAATTAGTATTCTCTCGCAATTGGATCCACACAGAAAATATGACCAAAAAAATTTAACAACATTCATGAGTAAGAATTTTTTTTGAGAAAAGTGAACTCTAAAATAGAGAGAAAATAATCTGAATTGATTGATACTCACAAAACTTATATCAATCTTAATACATTCAAAACATACCTGACATGGCTAGTGAGATATATATAACTAGGACAAATTTGGGTGCAAATCTTAAATTATATCTGAAATGGCTCTCAAGAATCATTAGAACTATAACTAACAGCAGAATACACTAAATTAGAATCGACAAAAACAATGGAACCACAACCATTATTGAGCATGCAATAACTATAAGTTATATAAAAAAATAAATTTACCAAGCATCATGCTTGATCAAGAAGTATAATACTTTGCTTTGTCAATATCTTCAACTACAACTTGCAGAACACGCTAGATGGTTAGCCAGTTGCTTTATGTCTCCTGCTAGTTTCAGATAATATAAGATCAATTAAGTAATTTGATAGAAGTGATAAGCTTGATTTTTTGTCCATGCACAAATACTAAAGGAAACCCTAAAACACAGACCAATGCACAGTAAATTCTGGGAAACCTTTAAGTGTTAATCTTTTAAAAGTATTGCATTAAGTTGAAATACAGGTAACAAGAAGCTAACCTCCTTCCCATCATAATTGAAAACAAATGTGCTACTCAACCCCATACGATGCAATTTTCTAGCTAGAGACTTGAGCCTTGGTGCTTTTATCTCATTTTCAGAGATTGATTTGTTGGATCATAAACTTGATCCATACAACTTTAAAACCCAAATGATCTTTGATTTAGCATATGAAAGTCTTTTTAGGTAGGTGGTGTTAAATGTGGTAATGTGGTAAGTAGAATTTGTGGTGTTGGTTGTGATTGTTAGGTTTGATGTGTGGTTATGATTTATGTGGTAGTTAGCTTAATGTATGGTTGTGATTAAGTTGTAAGAAGTATAGCTACCTCCTCTCTTAGTTGGTTTAAGCTACAAAAAGTAGCAAAGCTTCTCAGGTCTAAAAGAGTTATAATTGAGGATTTGTATTAAATTCATAAGAAAAAAGGAGTATTTTGAGTGTTCGATCATCCATATTTTCCAACAAAGTGGTATAAGAGCTTGTAATATGTGCTTCAAATAGTAGTGTAGCATATCAAATTGAAGATCTCGATGAGAGGAATATAACGCCTCAAAAATCAACTTGATCGAAGTTGTTGGCACTTGCTGCTAAAAGTTTCTACCTCGAAACTGAGTCCACTCACCAAAGTTGAACGAAACTGAACCAAGGTGAACCATATGAAATCCAGCTAAACTAAAATAAACTGAGTCATAACTGAGTCAAGTGAACTAAGCCGAATCGATCCATTGACCATTGGTCGTCAGCTAATCACCGTTGACTGTTGACCGAAACTTGAAATTTTGGTTTGCGTCCCTCCTTTGGTTTTTTGATGTTTTAGATCCATCCTTGCAATCAAAATTTTCAAATATTGACTCTATAAAAAGGTTATGGCAAGTAGTTGCATTAAGTCATTTAAAGTTCCATCACTAAAGGAAAGCAACTTCAACAATTAGAGTATTATAATGAAAGCCCTCCTTGGAGCTCATGATGTTTGGAAATTCATTGAAAAATGTTATAATGAGCCATATAATGAGGCTTTTTTGACTTAACAACAGAAGGATAATTTAAATAATTCAAGAAAGAGAGACAAGAAAGCTTTTTTTTCTCATCTATCAAGTATTGGATGATGATGGATTTGAGAAGATTTCAAGTGTAACTTCAGCCAATCAAACATGGGAGAAGCTTCAAACCTCTTATAAAAGAGAAGAGAAAGTGAAAAAAAAAATGTACATCCAAACTCTAAGAGGTGAGTTTGAATTGTCATTTACTAAAGAAGTTCAGTCAATTTCTGATTATTTTTCAAGAGTTTTGGTCGTTTTAGATCACGTAAAAAGAAATGGTGTAGAAGATCTAAAAATTATAGAGAACATATTTTGCTCATTAAGCCCAAGATTCAAGCATGTAGTTGTGACAATTGAAGAGACAAAAGATTTGGAGGTCGTGACAATCAAACAACTTTAAAGTTCGCCACAAGCCTACAAAGAGAAGTATAAGAAGAAATAAGGGGTCAATGAGCAACTCCACAAGATGCAAATCACGAAGAAGACAAAAGGCTAAGGTATTGAGATAGGACAATGGTCTCAAGGTAGAGATTAAGGCCAAAGAGAATGTGGAGCATGCGGTCGTGGACGAGGCTAGAAAATAAGCAACTATTAAATAAGGGGTCAATGAGCAACTATAAAATAAGAGAAAACTCAACCAGAGGATGAAGAAAAGGCAAACCAAAATCAAGGTACAACAAATCGCAAGTACAATGCTCTAATTGTCAAAGGTTTGGGCATTATACTCCAGAATGTAGAGCCTACTAGAGTTGATGAGAAAGTGAACTATGTTGAATAAAAGAATGAAAATGATGGTGCACTTTTTACTAGCAAATAATGACACCAGTGGTGGTCAAGAAAATACATGGTATCCCGATCACATGAGTGAAAACAGGAACATGTTCAAGAAATTGAGTGAATCAATGAAAAATGATGTCACTTTTGGAGATGATTCAAAAGTACCAATGATGGGCAAAGGTAACATTTTTTTCATGCTAAAGATGGTAAACATCAATTGATTTCAAATGTTTATTATATGTGTAAAAAGAAGAAGAACCTTCTCAATTTAAGTCAACTTTTAGAAAAAGGGTATGATATTCACTTAAAAAATTATATTGTTTTTTTTTAAGTGATGACAAAGGAAACCTCATTACAATAGTGAAAATGCCGAAAAATAAAATGTTTCTTTTAAATATTTAGAATGATGTTGTAAAGTGTCTCAAGGCTTTTCATAAAAATCTAAACTAGATTTAGCATCTTCGATATGGGCATCTCAATTTTTTAGAACTAGAGCTATCATTAAAGAAGAACATGGTGAAACGCCTACCTTCAATTAATTATCCCAATCGACTTTGTGAAGGATAATTACCTGGCCAGTAGTTTAAGAAGAGCTTTCGAAAGGAGTCAAACTCAAGAGCTCTTAATCCACTTGAGTTTATTCATACTGGTGTGTGTAATCCAATCAAGTCAAGCTCCCTTAGTAAAAGTAACTACTTACTTCTTTATAAATGAATTTTAAAGAAAAAACTGGGTGTGCTTTTTGAAGTAGAAGTTAGAAGTTTTTGAAGCTTTCAGAAAGTTCAAAATTGTATTAAAGAAAGAAAATGGACACTAGATTAAAGCCATGAGATATGATCGAGGAAAAGAATTTACTTCCAAAGAATTTCAAGAGTTTTGTAGAGCAAATGGAATTCGAATTCTTTTGACTATTCCATGATCTTTTCAACAAAATGGCATAATATAAAAGAATAATAGAACATTTTTTCGAAACAACAAAAAACATGTTGAAAAGTAAAAGATTGCCTGAAAAATTCTAGGTTGAAACTATTACATGTTTGGCCTACTTATTTAATAGATCTCTAAGAAGAAGTGTATAGAGCAAGATACTATAAGAAGCAAGGTTGGGCATTTTACCCGACCCGACCCGATGAAATTTGGTTTCGGGTCAAATCGGGTTGGGTCGAAAACCCGATCGGATTGAAATGTATAAACCTGATCGGGTTGTGATCGGTTCAGGTTTCCAAAAAAAAAAAGATTTCTGCCATATTTTTTTTCTTCTGCCTCTGTAGTCTGTAGTCTGTACTCCTTAATCGGTTAATGCTTAATTGCTTACTGAGTTCTTAATTTCTTATCTTCTACCCAATGCCAAGCAATTGATATTAATTCAAGTATTTGACAAATCATCAAATGAAAACGTTTAACAACAGAAATACAAAAGTAACAGAACACTTGCAAAGTTGCAATCCTGCATAGCACAAAAAGGGGACACTTGCAATCTTGCAATTTTGCAATCATCAAATGACCGAGAGAGGATGATAAAGAAATTAAGAAAGTAAGAAACAATTCAAACAAAGCCATTACTGCACACTTGCACATCACACACTACACAGCCACACACACTGACAAGGGAAAGTGTAAACAAAATTGTCACGTTGCTCGCTTTTGTCAATCCTGCACAGCACACAGCCAACACAGTCACACACACAGAGCCACCGAGCCCCACACACACAGAGCACAATCACATACGCATAGCACACAACCACACACAAGTCACGAGCTGCACAGCACACACACACACTGCAAGTGCACACTAAATAGCACACACACACGCTGCAAGTGCACAACACACACACACTGCACTCAACAGTCAACAATTTACTCACAAAGACAAAAACCTAACACACATACACGCTGTCAGCCACAACTTCACAAATCACAATTCATAAACACAAACAGTACACAAAAATTGAACAAGGAAGTCACAAACCCCCTGTCTGCAACCAGCCACCAGAAGACGCCATCTGTTGCTACCGACTGCTCAGCCGTAACCCCTGTCTGCAACCAGCCACTATAAGACGCAATCTGTTGCTGCCGACTGCTCAGCCGCAACCCCCCGTCTGCAACCAGCCACCACAAGACGCAATCCGTTGCTGCCGACTGCTGCCTGAAATCACGATCTGTTGCTGCCAAGTGAGTCGTGATCTGCTGCTGCCAACTCCCAAGTGAAGCCGCGATCTGCTACCAAGTGAAATCCCGTCCGTCCAGCCGTGAGCCGTGGCCATCGATCTGCTGCTTGAAGGCCGAATCCTCTCCACCCGAACCCGATTTTGAAGCTTCCGGTTTCCACCTTTCACTTTCATCTTTTCAAGATTCACTGCTGCAACTTCAAGCCTTCAAACGCTTTTGTTTTTTACTTTGTTTTCGGGCTTTTGACGTTTCCTAAGACAAGTGTTTCGGCTTCGCTTCATAAATTCATGGTATATAACTATTAAGTATTAACTATATATATTATATACACTATATAATTAATTAATTATATGTGTTAAATAATTTATTATGTAATTCAGTTATTGAGTAATTGTTTACTATTTAATTATTTAATTAACTAATTATGTATTTATAAATATTAGTAATAAAATCAAAGAAATTTTGTTAATTATTAAGCTCATCAGAAATTATTTTTTTCATATATATTATATATAAAGGAATTGTTGATTAGTGGGTTTTGTTAATTGATAATTGATAACTGTTAATTGTTAATTGTAAATAATAGTTAATAATTAAAATAATATTAATTGTTAATTGTTAATAATTGTTAATAATTGAAATAATATTAATTGATAATTGTTAATAATAGTTAATAATTGATTTTTTATGAATAAATTAGCACATTGGTAGATTAAATATTAAAATTAAGTATTGTGTTGTATATATTTTATAATTATAATGTGTTTATGTTATGTAATTATATGTACTTGTGCAGTAGCTTCAAGCTTTCAACCCTAAACAAATTAATAAATTCAATTAATATTTTATTATATGCTAATCATCCGTTAAGTTGTAAAGTACAAGTAACTTGGACTTGAAATTAAAGGATTTAATTTATAATAAGAAATAAGATATAGATAGACAAATAATATCATATTAGTTATTATGGGGAATGGGTAATTGGATATTATAAATTAATTAATTAATCATGAATTTCTTACTTTTTATTTATGGAGCATGAACAACTTGAATTGAAATTACTAATTTTTGTTTATGGATTATGTTAATAATATTTATGTGTTTTGATTTTTGAATTAATGATTATTAATTATTGTTTTGAATATTCAGATGCTTGGACACTCAAGATCGAATTCGATGAGTGACGATGAAGACCAAAGTGTACAAATGGAAGGAACCCATAGAGGAAAGGAAAAAAGCGAAGCAGAAAAGACCGCCAATGAAGAAAAGATCGGCAGCATGGAATCATTTCACTTTACTCGAAGATAATCCGAACAAATGTACGTGCAACTATTGTGGTAAGCAATATCAATGTCATTCAAGGCTTGATGGGGTTACAAATATGACAAGGCATATAAAGACATGTCAATCATACAAGACATTTCAGGCACAACAAAGTGGAAGTCAACAAAATTTGACATCCGAGGGTGGCGAAGAAAATAAAAGTAATTTGGTTTTGGATAAAGGATGGAGTCAAGACGCGTGTCGAAGGGCGGTAACTAAAATGATTATTATGGGTGAGTTGCCGCTCAGTTTTGTAGACAACAAAGGATTTAGGCATTTCTGCAGTGTACCTATCCCTCAGTTTATTATGCCATCTCGAAGAACAATTGGTAGAGATGTTATGGAGTTATTTTTGGAGGAAAAGGCAATGTTGAAGAGTTTGATTTGCAACAACAAGCAGTAGGTGTCTCTTACAACTGATTTATGGACTTCTGTTCAAAACATGAGCTACATGGTGATTACAGCTCATTTTATTGATAGTGATTGGTGTTTGAATAGGAGGATTATTAGTTTTAGCGCCATCGAAAATCATAGTAGGAAGTCGACTGGCAAAAAGATTGTGAGTTGCCTACAAGATTGGGGGATAGAGAGGTTGTTTGCAATAACTGTTAGTAATGCCACTGCAAATGATATTGTTGTTGGTTATGTCACTATGCAGTTGCTTAGTTGGAGGAACGATGATGCACTTGTGTGGGCGAGACAATATATGCATGTGCATTGTTGTGCACATATTTTGAATTTGATTGTTGTCTCAGGATTAGGAGAGTTGCATGCTAGTGTTACTGCTATTTGAAATGCAGTGAAGTACGTGAGATCCTCCAGCATGAGACTGCGGACATTTAAACAATGTGCTGAGCAGGTGAATTGTCCAAAAGGATTTGTTGTTTTGGATTGTCCTACTAGGTGGAATTCCACTTATTTGATGTTGATGACTACACTGAAATTTCAAGCGGCTTTTGATAGAATGGCAGAAGTGGATAAACCTTATGAGGCATACTTTGCTGAGAAAGAAATAATGTTAGAAGGGTGGGCCCAACTGGACTGGATGACTTAGAGAGTGCCGAACGAATTGTGAAGTTTTTGAAGGTATTTTATGATGCCACATTATTATTTTCTGCCTCTTTGAGTGTGACTTCTAATCTTTGTTATGATACTATTGGCTTAATTGAGAGTTCATTAACTACACTTTAAGAAAATACTGATCTTTGGGTGTCCTCTATGGCTTATAGTATAAGGGAAAAATTTGACAAGTATTGGGAGTCCACAGGAGACATAAACAAAATGTTGATTATTGCTTATATTCTTGATCCACGAGCGAAAATGGATTTTGCTAAACATCTTTTTGAGATCATTTTTGGCAATGATAGTTCGATGGTTGAACAAATGACCAAAGCAGTGAAGGACTTGTTGAATGAGTTTTATGATACATATAGTGCATTCTCCGGTAGTTCCACACCATCGATGTATGGTGAGAATGGTGTTAGTGGCAGCTATGGAGGTACAAGTTCTTCTTAACATTTTACAATTGAGGCTAATTTGGTAGATGTTGCTGGTCGTGAATATGATGACGTTTTTCAAGTATCTCGCCCTTTCCTTAGATATGCCAGGAAGGTTTCTGTTCAGAATGAGAGTAGAAGAGTAGTATCTGAGGTGGAAAGGTACTTGAAGGACCCAGTTAAAGATCTCAGCAATCTTAAACTTAATGTTTTACTTTGGTGGAGAGTGAATGAATCGAGGTATCTAATTCTTGAGAAAATTGCAAGAGATGTCCTTGCTGTTCCTGTTTCCACAGTGGCATCTGAGTCTGCCTTTAGCACCGGGCGTCGTATTATTGATGAGTATAGGAGTTCTTTGACTCCGGTTATGGTTGAGGCATTGATATGCACTAAAAATTGGCTGCAGTTTAAACTTTTTGCCAACCCCGCCTACAACCTCCAAGAAGATATCAAGGAGCAAATGTTTCATATGGAATTACAAGAAGGTAATGTTTTTAATTTTTTATCATATATTTAAATGCATTATAAATTTATATAGAACATCTACATATTAGTTTTTTTTTTGGATTTTATAGAACTTATAAGATCGCAAGCTTCGACAATGGAAGCGGTGAGCGCCGACATTGGTGTTATGGATATTTTAAAAGTAACTTTTAATATGTATTATTATTCATAATTTGATATTATAGTACTATTAGCATTTGGTTGTAATTTAAGCTCCTATAATTATAGTTGTTATAGTTTTAAATTTTAAGTCTAATTTGTAATTGTTTTAGTTAGACAAGTTGAAGTTCATAAAATGTTATTATTGTCTAGTATTATTATTAACTTGATTTAGTGATGAATGCCATAAAATAAGCATGATATAATAGAAATATATAATCAAGTGTGTATTGAAAAATTTGGTAAACATATATGTTTATTTGTAATTATAAATTTATAATGATAATGTGATATAATAGAAATTAGAAAGATTGAACACCCCTTAGTTTAATTAAAGATATGAATAAGATTTATTATTTGTATTTGTGTTTGATGTGTAATCTTATGAATTTGGTTTATTTGCTCAATTTTTTATATGAATTGAGTTTGTTCATTTGGAACGTGACTTAAGTAAAATATTTATTGTACATTTTCTCAATCTTTTTCTAGGCAATCGGCACTTGAACATGGAGCCATGGGGGAACCAAGGTGGAGGAACCAAAAAAGCTTATTTAATTTTAATGTTTGAACTTGAATTTTGTGATTTATCTTTCTAAACAATTTAATTTTGTGACTTTGTGAGTTTGTATTTCCAACTTTTAAAGACTAATATTTGGAAATTGTGCTTTGGACTTTGTAAGTTTGTATTAATTTTAACTTTTATTAAGTTTGGAACTTTGGATTTTATTGATTGAGCAAATAATAGTCCTTCCAAAGGCACAATGGAGAAATCGAGCTTTATATTCCATGTCCCAAGCGTTACGTGCGCACCTTGTACGATGTCCCCAATGGGCTTGGCATGTGAGTTCACCACCTCCATGGTGCCTCTTTCCTTAGTCATCTTGAGGCCTAGACGCTTGGCCTTATCTTTCGAAATGAAATTGTGGGTCACTCCGGTGTCAAACAACGCACAAGCAGCTTATGAGCTGCTCGAAAGATTTTTTGCCCTTAATCCTTACGGTTGTGGCCTTTGTCCTTTTGGCCCTTTCCCTTACTTTTACCTTGGTTGGGTCTCTTGTCTTTGGGTTAGGCGGAATAATCGGCAAGTGATTCTGCATGGCAATGGCATCATCAAGAGTTTAAACGCCATGCCTATCGAGTTGTTATTAAACATGTCTAATTTCTTAAGACAAAGGCGCACTCTTTCTTCTTTCTCCATATTGCTTAGGACAAAGTGATTTCAAAGTTCTTGTTAGAACTCAACCCATGTATTAATGGCTCATATGCCTTTGACCATCTCGCCATACTTCCACCGCCAGCATAGTTATTTGTTGTCTTAAAGAAACGTAGGCATTATGCCTACCTTTGATGCCTTATCTCGGACACCTATGTCATCGAAGTATTGTTTTAGTCTGAAGAGAAAATTATCTATGATAGTGGCATTGTGTGCACTATCGTAAGTGTCGGGCTTTTGCACATTGATGTGGTGTGCATCACTCAAGTTTGCAAAAGCTGGGCTAGAGGAGAGTATGCTTGTGCCAAGCCCAATCCGAGCGAATTTTATCAACCTCTACATGAATCGCTCATAGCTCTCTTTACATGAAACTACGTAGTTTAAGCAACTCATTGTGAAATGCAGAAAACTCCCCTCGGAGGGAGTAGACTTGGTCTTGAATGAGGGCCTTGGTAGCTACTGTAAATTCTCCATACTCGCTATCAAGACCATCGACTGTTACCTTCAAACAATGTACATCAAAGTTTCAAGGATGGCAATGTGAGACTCGAAGGCATCAACGGAAGTGGCCTTGGACTTATTGTGGGATTTAGCCTGGGGGCATCCTTCCTCACGGTCACCGGCTTGTTCTAGTGACTCTATACCGACAATGCCCTCCTATGATGTGCTAGGAGGCCATTGCTAATAAGCTAGATTACATGGGTGTGAACCTTAACTCTAATACCACTTGTCACAGGATGAGTATTTTACTCAGCAACCTGTGCAACACTTAGATAACTTCTAGCACAAACATTACTAAGTAAGTCTAGAAAACTTTTCAAGCTAGCTAAGTAAGGATGCTTGTGAAAAAACTAAAGAAAAGAGATCGAGCAATATAGGTAAAGAGCATTTTTACAATTCAAAAGGAAAAATACAAGAGAGCCTTTTACAAGAGTGCTTAAGTTACTTGTGCTAAGTGTGTTGTGTGTATAACATGCTGCGTTGGGTGCCAGTATCTATGAGACCAATTACTAGAACGGGCCGTTGGAATTTTGAGGGCAAGATCTAGAGTTTTATGGAAGGTATAGGAATAGTAGTATCAAGGAATAATAACTGTTGGTGGAAAATCACTTGGGACTGATCATTGTCTAAGTCATCAGAGGAATTCTGCAGTGCGAACACGGTTTCATCATTGGGTTCATCTTGTTCAAAGAAATAGAATTCCAGTTCACCTTTTTCAGGGGAGTAATCTGTAATAGCTTGAAGATGCTCAACTAGCCGAATAGATTTTTCCCTTTTATGGGGACAATCTTTGGCGTAATGACATTTTCTCTTGCAGATGAAACATCTGCTTGATTTTCTTTATTTAAATTCTCTGAAAGAAGATGACTTCTTTCTAAAGAATCTGTAGGGCTTTCTGGACCTGCGGGGTTTGGATGAAAATTCTGGATTTTTCAATGTCTGAAAATGCCTTTTTTTTAGGACTGCAATCACAATCCTTCTTTTGTTTGAATTTGATTTGCAAGTAAGGTTTTTTTGCAGGCACTCCTAAATGGTTTTTTTTTCAATAATTCTTTGAAAAACTGTTTCTGCTCGCAAAGTTTGTCAAGACAAGTTTTGGCAAGCTGAAAGATTTTGCCAAAAGAGATGTTGTCAATGATAAAATTAGATGCGGTGAGTTGCCTCTGTATGTCTGGTTGGAGTTCTTCTAGAAGGGAAGCCAGAAAAACTTGCTTTAATGTTAGCTCATTGAATCAATTAAGCTTATAGAACAGCAGGGACATTCGTTTATAATGGAAGTCAAGATCTTTAGCATTGAGTGAGCAGCATTTCTATTGAGATAGTCTCGTCATGCAGCTTCAAAAACTGTGGAGGGATCTCCAAGGAATTAATCATGGATAACTGCAAGGGCGCAGCTTCAAAAACTGTGGAGGGATCTCCAAAGAATTGATCATGGATAACCGCAAGGGCACTTGAGACTTCTGGTAATTGAACAAACTGTAATTGTCTGTATTGGCCTAAAAAATTAAACCAATCTCTTAGGCACCCGTAAAACGAGTAGCAAATTCTCTAAGGATGGATTGAGTTGTGGCTCCTGGCTTTAATATTTGTAGGTCAATCCAGACAGACGTTTCATTCAGTTGATCATGCCATTTAAAAGATAAAAGATCATAAAATGTGAATCATGAACCATTTGATGATTTTTAACTTGTTGGACTGGTTTGGGCTTGGGTTGGAGGGGGTTGGTTTGTGGCAGAAGATTCAGACATCTCTTTTTCAACTTCTGAGGGAATATTAACATATGGTTTTGTGTGAGAGGTTTGGCCTTGATCAGGTTGATCAGGCTGAGCCATCAAGATTCTGGTGATATCAGCATAGGAATTCGAATCACTAGTGGATGCTGAAGATTCTTTATCTGTCTCGGTATGGCTATCTAACACAGTTAGATTTGAATTAGAAGTTTGATCATCTATAGTGGATGAGTGGTCGACTGTATGGGCACTAAACTGGTGCATGGGTTCTTTATCCTTGGATTGAGTAGGAGGTTGGGATAAAGTTGGTGGTGGAGGTGCTGGCGGTGCTGCCAGTGTATATAACCAGGGGATTGTTGTCCAAGAATAGAAATAGAAAATTGATGAATGGTGACGAGTTGTGGTTGAGGTTTAGGGTTTGATTTAGGTTTAAGTTTAGGTGGTAATGGTAATGGATTATCTCTAAAAAGAGTATGAGTCATACCAAATAACTTGGAAAGATCATAGTGTCGGATAGGGAAAAGCATAGAGGCAAATTGATGATAAGTTGAACCAATGGAAGGGATATGAGGTGATGTGATAAAAAAGGTAGGTCTTTGTTTTTCAAATTCAATCTGATCAAGCTCAGCTTTTAAGAGCCTGATTTCCCTTTCTTTTTGGTCAAATTCAGGGCCATAGTAACGCTAGGCAAGCATGGTTCGTAACTCGAAATCGAGTTGGGTAATTATGGAATAGAGATTTTGGTGGATCTGCTGCATCTGTACAGTGATGGAGTCGACTTTTATCTCAAGTTGTTCAGTTCGTAAACTGATTTTCTCAACTTTTGAGTTGATATTCAACAAAGTATCATTCTATACTCTGGCATTTTGGGTTTGCCAGTTGAGGACTGATTCAAAAGGTTTGGGTAGTTGAAGGTGACCATTTGAGGTTATAGCTGAAGGGATAAAGGGTTTGGACACAATATTTCGTTGTGGATCTGTGTGGGTGTCTAAAGAAGGAAAGGAAAAAGAGAAGTTTTCAGAAAAAAAAAAAAAACTCTCGTGTGTTTCCATAAATCTATAAATTTCTAAACTCTCTTCTCTCTCTGTAAATGAGGTTCTAGAGAAAGAAAAATAATAAAGAAAAAAAATTTTCATTTTGAAAATTTAAGGAATAAAAATATATTTAAAAATAAGAATAATACTATAAAATTATGGTGACTGAGGAATTATTAAATATAATGAATACAATAAAAGAGTAAGTGGCATATGTTAATTTTAGTTTAGAGAAACTAGCTATCTCCCTTTCATTGATAAGTGTCATATTATCACATTTTCCCCCCTTCATAAGGGTGTAATATCAGTATCTAGGGTTGAAAAACTGAGATATTATAGTATCACTAAAGAAGCATAGTATATTATATTGTTTGATTTTACTGCAATTGATCTGTTGATCTTCCTAAAACTAAGTGGTTACATGTAACTATACATCCAAGAGTCTTGCTAAGTTATACTTATAGACAGACCATTTTATGTAATAATGTCACTCCTTATCACTCATTTTTACCCCATTATAAGTTACATAAAAATCTAACTTAGCTGTGGCCTTTATCCAAACTGTTGTATGCTTAAATTTTGTTTTTTGTAATTACTGAAGCTGTTGAGGTTTTGACTCAAATTCAAATCAACTTGTTGCCGCGATTTATGAGATGATTTTCCACATTAAGGTTGTGATATTTTTTTATTGAAGAGAGTGGAAACTATACTCTTTCCTAGTTATAAATTCTTCTAATTCAGCCGTATAATCTGCGGTCTTGATCTAATCCGCACCAACAAAAACAAGACCAACAGCTAATACAGGTTAGCGTGGCTAATTTAAGCAAGGGGGATTGCCACTTTCCCCCCTACAATAATTAACATATAGCATTTACATCCCTATTATTTTTAAAATAGCCAAAAAAACCCCCTGACAACATAAGTTTATAATATTACCCTTATTTTCAATTACTCTTTTATTTACATTTATTATAAATAAAATAAACTACATGAATAGAAACTAAATAAAAAAATTAAGTATTAAAAATAATAAATATATGTTTTGATGTGAGTAAAAAAATTAATAACAAAATTTTTTCTTGCATTTATTTATTTTGTGAATATTTTCTTATAATAAATATTTTGTAATATTTTAAAATTAAATGTAAAAAGTATAGGTAAAACATTTTATTATTTATTTTATAATAAATTTTTATTTGTCATTCAAGTTTTCTTATAATAATTTTCTTATATAAATTGTAAATTTTTATATTTTATTATAAGAAAATTTTCACAAAATAAATAAGTACAAGAAAAAAATTTATTATTAATTTTTTTACTTATATCAAAATATTTTTTTTTATTTTTAATATTTAATTTTTTATTTAATTCCTATTCATGAGATTTATTTAATTTATAATAAATATAAATAAAAGATTAGTTGAAAATATAGATAATATTATAAATTTATGTTATTAAAAGAGTTTTTGATCATTATAAAAATAATAAAAAAATAATATATATTAATTATTGTAAGCGAAAAAACGAAGCACGCTTTAGTTGTACAAGCATCCTCAAAAGTGTAGGAATAACTGTGCATCAGTTCCCAAACAGCCAGCGTGACACAGCGCTTCTATGCTTTTAGGGCTTTAGTTGCCCCCACCCCTATAAATACTTAGTGTTCTGTATTTGCTAGAAACGCCACGCAACTCATCTCAAACTCTGCGCTTCTTTTTAACTCCTGGTTTCATGGTTGTGTTCGCAAGTCTTTTTATTTTAAGTTTCGATTTCATTGTACTTTCATAAAATAAAAAAAGAAAAAAGAAAAACAAGGAAAATTGATTTCCATGTAATATATGAAAATGAGGAAAGTTAATGCAAAGGTGATGATTAATTTCATTTGATCAAAACCTATTCGCTACGTTCTTTCTGATTCATTTTTTCTGTTTTTTTTTCTTTTTTAAATAGTTTTCAGTGAATTTACATCATCAAGATGATGAAATCAGAAAAAATCATAGGACACATTCTGACACAGTGAAACCTACTGTGTATGAGAATGATTCAGTTAATCAGTTCTGATACTTGATGTATGTAGGTTTGCTTTCTCCAGAACATTTTATTTTATTTATTGATTTTTTTGTTATTTGTTGATATTTCTTTTTAGATTTTGTTTTCCGTTTTTGTTTTAAGTTTAAAAAAATCCCACAGCCATGAACCATACGAATCAAGGGGAGAGCACGAGTTTTGCATTGGGGTCTCAGTGATAGTAGCACACCAATTGTTTGACAATATGCGGCAACGGGTGATGCCACCATTAAGTCATCAACTCCTGGATGCCTTTGCTGAATATAATAATAATGCCGGAGCTTCGTAATATTTGTGATGATGAAACCTGTGGGAGCTAAAATTTTAAAAAGAGGTTACAAGCAACTATGATTTAGTTGAACAACTAGACATTAACTCAAAGACTCGATACGAATAAAAGCGATAATCAATTCTATTTATTTTCTTCAAATTTTGAAAGGTAGTTTATTTCATTTATAATTGGACATCGTGGTCCTGTTTTTTCCCAGTTCAAATTGCCTCCAGTAAATAGCAAATTAAGCAATGGAAACTATTTTAACATAAGTAATATGCTTAAAGCACCTGTCATCCAAAGTCCTATATTAAGTAATACTGATTTTGTATCAGTACAAATGTACAATAATGAATTTCTATTTTTCTGCATCGAGACGGCACCGATTATTCAGCAACGCGATAATCCTCTTCTTGGTTCTATTAGCTTTTTAGTGATTTGTTTTCTTTTATCCCTTTCAAAGTTGAGACTTCAGAGATGGTAGCATACTGCACACATAGTAAGTATTGATTTAAATTCAGTGTGGTCCATTTTTGCTAATTTTGCTGCTTCCCACTTGTTTGTATAAATGCCTGAAAGAAAGAAACTATCCTTCAACTCAACTTCACTGATTAGGCGGCTGTTTAGGGCATGCTTGATGCAGCCTTCAAAGATTATTAGGTTTCTAATCGAAAAGGAAATACTACAACAGAACGCATTAGCTTAGATATATTGCTGTTACTGAGGTTTGTCTAATTTTGTTTGATAAATGAAATTTGAAGCTAAAAGGAATTCTGTTTCTGGATTAGTAACAATTTTACAGAGGGGTTCCTCATTTTTATTTTTTTTTTGCAATGATGGTGTTATTTTCCCTTGATCAGAGGAAATTTTCAAGCTTGAAAGAGTTTTTAAAACAATAAAGACTTTGGTCCCAGCTTGTGAAGTGCGTATGATCATTTATGTCATTCAATTTACTTCAATGTGAGACTTGGGAAGAAGGGAATGAATCTTATAGATATAGTCCAGCTAGTTTTATTAGAGCAAACGACTAATCAAAAGCTTTAGTTGATAACTTGCTTATGGTTTACTTTTAATGTTATGTCTGTTATAGATATTGAAATTCCCAGTGCAAAAGTTCTCGGGTTTAAGCAATTGAAGTGCAAAAGAATTATAATGGAGCTCACTCTAACTCAACCTGATGATTGGCATCTTCACCTTCGCGATGGTGACCTTCTTAAAGCTGTGGTTCCACACAGGTTCTCTTTCCTTGATGGCAATGTGCATTGATTGTATTTTCAATGATTTGGATAACTATTTTACCCATTTGCAGTGTAAGTCATTATGGGAGGGCAATTGTGATGCCGAATTTAAAACCTCCCATCACCACCACAGCTGCAGCTGTGGCCTACCGCGAGTCCATCTTGAAAGCACTGCCTGCTAGTAGCAATTTCACTCCGCTTATGACACTTTATTTGACAGATACAACAAGTCCTGATGAGATCAAGCTTGCTAGTAAGTCCAACCAACATTCTGCTGTTGATGGAGCCCATTATATGTATAAGGCTATTTGCATACTGATATAGACTCTTTTGATGTTTGTTGCCTGGAAAAGTGAAATCATAAACTAGCTAATAGGATTTTCCATGTGCTTCTAATGCCAAAGGTTACAAGGGAATTTTGAAACTAAAACAATTTTTTAATGACAGGAAAAACTGGTGTTGTATTTGCTGTGAAGTTGTACCCTGCTGGTGCCACGACAAATTCTCAAGACGGTGTCACAGATCTTTTTGGGAAATGTCTACATGTCCTTGAGGAGATGGTCGAGCAGAATATGCCGTTGCTGGTAATTTTACTATATCAGACTAAGTTTAACTTGGCTTCTCGTTTATAGCTGTTGGGTTGTGAATGATGAGTCTTCTCTTGTGTTCCAGTTATTAACAACCGCATTAAGCACTTGCGTCCATATATAGGTGGATTGCTTAATGCAAACATAGTGTGGGTTGGTGGTATTTTACTTTTTAATACTGAAGTTTACCAACTTGGAAGTGTTGTTCTACAAATTAACTTTCATGTGTATTTTGGTATTATATTTGTAGGTTCATGGGGAGGTTACAGATCCTATTGTTGACATTTTTGATCGTGAGAAGGTCTTCATTGACACCATTTTGCAGCCTTTAATCCAAAGGCTTCCACAATTAAAGGTTGTGATGGAGCACATAACTACTATGGATGCGGTTAAGTTTGTTGAGTCTTGCAAAGAAGGTAAGCTAAAATCAGTTTCATTTAGAAGTTGTCATTCCTCTCTTCTTCTTTTTTTGTTGGGGGCAGGGGGTTTGAATTCCCTTTCTTGCCTTCTTAGTTTTAGACATTTTTCTTACATCAGTTATATTTTTTAGGATTCGTAGCAGCTACTGTTACTCCACAGCATCTTGTTCTGAATCGAAATGCTCTCTTCCAAGGAGGATTGCGACCACATAACTACTGCCTCCCAGTACTCAAAAGAGAGATTCATAGTATGTTCCATTAAACCATGCCCAGGCATGCAGACATTTAAATATTTTGGATTTCCCATGTTGGTCACTGGAGTAAATTGGCCTTGAGAATAGTAGTTGATTGTGCTCCATTTGCACATGAATTATAAAAGTGCATTAGTGTTGGAATATGTCAATATCTTGTTTCCCTTTCGATTCTTTTTCCATGATCTCATCCTGTTGTTTCTTATATAGGGCAGGCTGTTGTTTCAGCTGTGACTAGTGGAAGTAGAAAATTTTTCCTTGGAACTGATAGTGCTCCTCATGAGAGAGGAAGAAAGGAATGTGCTTGTGGATGTGCTGGTATTTACAATGCCCCTGTTGCACTGTCACTATATGCCAAGGTCTTTGAAGAGGTAGGTTTCTTAGTGTTATGCTTATCAAGATTTCTACAGATGGTGCATTGATACATTTCCAAACTAAGGCTGTAAAACTACAATTTTTATTTTGGTCTAAATATGTATCAATTGCAATGTTTTGTGATGGAATCCAATAAGATTTTATCAAATACTAGGGATGAAGCTTGTCCCTTTTTTGTATACAACTGTAATATCGGACTTTGTTTTCACATGCATGCCAATAATTACTGTGCCAAAATATGCTCTCTTTGTATTATTTACCCTAGTTTTCGATTGTTATAGATGGGTGCACTTGACAAGCTAGAGGCATTTACAAGCTTCAATGGACCAGACTTCTATGGGCTTCCTAGGAACACATCGAAGATTAAATTGACCAAGATTCCTTGGAAGGTACCCCAGGCTTTCTCTTTCTCATTTGGAGATATCATCCCAATGTTTGCAGGGAATACACTTGAATGGCAGCCATCCTTAATTTAATTCCCACAACTTGTAATGCATTAACATTTTATGATATTTTTTTTTTTTTGGTGATTTGCTACTCTGGATAATCTGATAAGGGAATCCTTGAATACCTCAAATTTTCCTCATTAAAACAGGATGCTAATGAATTTTATTGATTAATTCTCTGGTCATTTTTGTTTTTGTATTGGTTGACGTTAGATTATTTCTTATTCGGAGAATGAGATGAGGGTGGTGGTCCAACTGTCCAAGTAGGCATCTGTCATCGTGCAGAGTAGTGTATCCTTGCTTACTTTACTACAGATTTCCCCTATGCAAAGCTACAATCGCTAAGCGCGCTAAGCTAAAATGCGACCTATCTAATGTACATGGTCATCAAAGCAATTATTTTCTACATTGTTAATTTAAAAAAAATACTTCCAATGGATTGTTATAATGAGCCATTTTAGACTGCTACTAGAGTAAATACTAAAAGAGTTCTGATATTTGTCTCGGTTAAACCTCGAAACTTTACCAAAAACGACACGTTTTGTGAGTTTTTTTGTTTTAATTTTAATTTTGCTTCAAGCTTCTCCCACCAATGCCTTACCTTGCTGCTCTGTTTTTCTTTAGTCACTTTCATCGTTTGCTTAAAGTAATCTCAATCTATATTTTACATACCAAGTCTTCACTAATCTCTCTCCATGACCTTTTGCAAAATTTAATCAGGAGCAAAAGTATCCTCCCAACACATATTCAGCACTGCGTCCCCACAATCCTCTGCTTCTTGATTGCAGTACCAGCATCTTATAGCGACGTAGATGAACGGTATGCATTATGCAGTAGGCAGTTCAATTGTGGGAAATTGTCACTTGATATCGGGTATCTTTTCTGGGGAGACATTCTTAGGCCATAGTATTGTGATCGCCGAGGATTCTATCTCAATTGTTATGGGAATCCGAGTCAGAGTCCTACAATAGATATGGAAAATGAAAGTTTTCAAATTTTAGGAATTGATGGCAGTCATCAAACAATGACTGTTACCCCTGCTGGACTTAATTTGCTTGGTGGTTATTGTCCTTCAGTCGAATGGCCGGAACCACACGCTCTTTAGTTACAGTGAAACCGTTCGAAACCTCAGCATATTCTTCAATTGCAGTGGTGGGTTCACATCGGTGGGTAAAAATAACTTCAACTACCCTTCAGAAGATGGAATTATAAATGGCTTTTATACCATCGATGATGCCCGAGGCTCGCTGCTTGAAAATCGTAGCAGCTCTTCATAAATCCCGTTAAATTGGGTTAATATAATGGGTAATAAGCTTATGTTGCGATGTTTTTTGCTTGAATCCTGAGCTGTTTCAATTTAAATCTTGAGCTGTGAGTTGTGGATTACGAATGGCAATTTCAGGTGCGGATTGTGGATTGCGAATGGAAATTTCAGCCTGTGGTTGGAGCTGGATCGAAGAAGGAAAGGGGAAATATTTGGTTGTGGCTGGAGTTGGTGGTTAGAGCTCGATCGATGAAGGAAAGGGAAAATATTTGGTTGTGCCTAGAGATTGTGGCTGGAGCTCGATCGACGAAGGAAATGAAAGAGAAAATATTTGGATGTGGCTGGAGCTCGATCGACGAAGGAAAGGCAAGCGAAAACGGTAGCGTTTTTGCCTTTAATGAAACGTTGCGTTTAAATTTTGGGGTTTGACCCAAGATTTGACCCGGGACAAACATCATTTTCCATGCTAAAAAGTTGTATTGGTTTGGTCCTGACCATAAGAACTTTGAGTATTAGCCTGCATATCGCTAATTGCAAGTTGCCCCGGTTTTTGAAGTCTTTTGGAATTATCAATAAAATCAACAGGCATAGCAGAATTTTGAAATCTTACAGCCTCAAGCTTTGAAGTGCAAATACTACTGAATTATGTAGCACAATCATGTGCGAGCAAGCCTTTTATGCAGTACTTTATTGCGAAAATAGAAAAATACTTTGCTGCCATTAAATTGTGATTGATATTCATTATCAATCTTCTAGTGGGTGGACGTGAATAAAATATGTGAACAACAGATTTTTGCAGCCATCCTTTGCTTCATTACCACAATAGAATAAGGGAGCTCGTGTGAAATTGTAGAAATAAAACAAAAGTTTACGAGTATTTGTGCTTACTTGTCAGCTCATCATACTACTCTATATACCGTGATACAAAGGAGTTTTGAATCACCCAATGGTTGATTAAAAAAGATTACATATTATTTTATACTATTTATCATTTTTTTATCATGCAATTTTATATGACTTTGTGAACCGGTACTCAAAGTGACACCAAACTTCCATTAACAATAGTAGCTAAGCTCCTGTAACTATGAAGTGCCCAAGATAAACTTATTTGTATGCAAGTCACTATTGAGATTATTTCACATTTTTCTGACTTCTTAATTTGTATATTGAGTCTTTCCATTTCTGGTGTTTTAGTCTTGGTCTAGCATTGTTAGAATGTGGTTGTTGAAACTGGGTGGCAAAGTTGATCATCTTATTGCAGCTTATGCAGAGACAATTATAAGTCAATCATCGAAATTCTTGCATATCTTGTCTGAGAGTAGACTTAACAAAGTAAATTGCTTGAGAACTTAGTGAGATTCCTTTGCTGACACTCAAAAGTCTGCATTTATGATACAGCTTATATATATCATTCAATTTTTCATTCTTGTCATACTAAAACAGCCAATCCATCATCTATCATTTTGTTGCCACCTTTTGAAGAAATGGCTATCATAATAAAAAAATCAAGGTTTCCTAAGTGTTTTCTGCTTTCCTTGTTTCTGTTTTTTAAATCCATTTGTCTAGAGGGTTGATTCATATCTCTTCTCCCCAATTTCTTCCAGGGAATCAAATATTAACATCTGAAGGTTATATTTTTAACTGGGATATTTCACACCAGGCAATTCTCAGAAATACTACATTGGCATATGATATAAATCGTTGCCAGGTAAACCAGTAATTTGGATGGCAAACAGAGAAAAGCCCGTCTTCAATTCTGCATAATCAGCATTCGAACTCTTGGAAGAAGATGCTGTGCTACTCAATCAGAGTGGGGCTGCAACACGGTCAACGCATTTAACATCGAAAGTTCAGAATTCTGCTACAGGCAAACTTCTTGATTGTGGATACCTTGTTGTAACAAATACGCTGGAATTGTCCAATGTAATGGAGCAAAATTGGATAAAATAAGCTTAGAAACGAAAAGCAAAGCCTAGTTTCCTGGACCAGCCCTCAAAATCCATGACCTTCCCTATTCTCCCTTGGAGTAGACCAAAGTGGAACGGGCCTTTGTTTACAACGAAAATGATTTTCACCTCGTGATAGGTCCCAGTCAGATGCTTGCTAACGATGATTAAAAGATGATAATGTTGTTCTGCTTTTGGTGAGAAGGACCAGAGATAATTTAGTTTGATAATTGCTCCCCCCCTTTATTCACAGCGGGAAACTTATTTATAGTAGCTAACATCACAAGTATTTGATTCTTAGTCAACAATATCAACTAGAATATAGTAAAATAAAACAAGAAAAAATATCTAAAGATAAACCTAGTGACCGAATCCAAGTCAAACATGACAACCACTATTTGATTCTCTTCCAAACGAGCAACAATTAGTTTGGTGTCGTGATTCTCCCACTATTGCTTCGACACTCAAACAAATTCAGCCCGTACGTGAAGCATGGTCCGCATGAAGTTGCATGAGCACCTCCTTGCTCTTATCACCTCGGTTCCTGAAATTCCGTTGAATCGTTATGTCAAAAATATCACCTTTGTTTACAATGAAAATGAGGGCAATTGTACTTATGCTTCAACTCTCCCTAATGCTTTTACTAGGTTTGTGCTTGATTAGTCGGGACAATTCGAAAAATTTTCAGGGAGTGGTAACCACCCTGGATGCGACCAACACAATAACGTGAGAATTATGCCTTCTGTGGGCCATTTGGTATCTGCAATCAGGAGAGTGAAACTTTTTGTGCTTACATACAAAATTCGAATAAAAATTCCCAAGAATTGGGAATTGGGAGATCTTGGAGATGGGTGTGTGAGGAGAGTCTCTACAATGTGATGGTGAAGGAAAGGTAAGTTTCTTGTGATGTCCAGTAGGCGCTTTCCTGTCCAGTAGGCGGTTTCCAAAGAACTCACAGTCTTTAGCAGCTACAACCGATGAAGAGTGTGAATTAGCATGCTTGAGCAACTGTGCATGCAATGCTTCTGCTTTTGATAATAGGTGCTTGATTTGGACTGGAGACCTTTCCTTCCTGCAACAGCTTTAATCAAATGATGAGACTGGCGGAGATTTCCGTCTTTGAATTGCAACATCTGACTGGAATGGAACTAGAGCTATGGCTAAAAGAAAGACCACTTTGATTGTTGCCACAGTAGTATCTCGCTTCTTTGCTCTTCTCGCCATTGTCCTGGTAATTCTGCGGAGGAGACGCTCAGCTGGCCTGTTTGAAACTGTGGTAGATTCTTTGATGCCGTTGAAGTACTAGAAGTTAAGAAGTGCAACAGAAACATTCTTCGAAAATCTAGCGGACGGAGCTTTTGGTTATGCTTTCAAAGTAACATCGCCCAATTCAACTTCCATTGCCATTAGTAACTCAAAAGTGAAGACCATTGGAATGATCCTGCTTATTAATCTTGTTCATCTAATGGGAACTTGTGTAGAAGCTTCGAAAAGATTTCTAGTCTATGAAAATATGCCTAATGGTTCTCTAGAATCAGTTTTATTTCGAAAGAGTGAAAAAATTCTAGCCCGGCAAAGGAGATATGAAATTGCAATTGGGACTGCTAGAGGATTGGCTTACCTCCATGAAGAGTGCAGAGACTGCATCATATATTCTCATATCAAACCTAAGAACATATAGCTGGATGCAGAATACAACCCAAAAGTGGCTGATTTCAGTCTTGCAAAGTCAATGGCAGAGATTTTAGCTGGGTTCTAACGACCACGAGAGGAACCAGAGGTTATCTAGCACCAGAACGGATCTCAGGTGAAGCTGTCACTCCAAAAGCTGATGTTCTCTGCTATGGAATGCTGCTTTTAGAAGTAATATCAGGAAGAAGAAGGCTTTCAAGATTATTTTCCTCTTCAGGCCGCTAATACAGTTTACCAAGGAGAAAATGCTATTGCCCTGTTAGATGCCTTGATAGAAGAGCTCATTAGAGCTCGCAAATTCAAGATAATAAGAAGAATTGGCCAACGATGGTGCAAGTTGTTAAATTTAAAGAGGGAGTTTCAGAAGCCGAATCCAGTGGTTTCTCCGACACCTTGCAGAAGATCCAGCCAAAGAGATTGCTCATCAGGAAACTTCTTCTGCTTCTGATCATTTACAAATATGAAACAAGACATTCTATATTTTGCTGTACTGACAGCCCATTTTCTTTCCAGTTAGTGTTTGTCGTCCGCGCCTCTGCGTACGTTACTAGTGTAAGAAACATCAATTGCTAGTAAAGTAGTAACGACTTGTCATCTTCACACAACTAGAATCTTTTCTTTTCCTGTTGCTGCAATCATTTAGCAAGGCTATTGCTGCGACCTTCAGAAAGAAAACGTCAGATAAACTTTCGGGTGGGGAAAAAAAGGCATCTAAGTAAAGACCAAAAACTGCAGCAATTTTGCCGAAAATTTATGCTATTCAACTATCGAGTTCAAAATGCTGCATCTCCACTAGCAAAATCAAGGACAAAGATTTCTTTTTAGAAAAACTTGGGACTACAATATTCATTTAAAATTCAACAAAAATCTGGGTGCATAATCGAGGATGTAAAACCTGTTAAAGATGCCTATACCCATCACAGAACAAGCTATCCACATTCCCTCCACCCAGGTAATTCGCAAAAACTTCTCATTTGCTTCACCAAACAGAACAATCTGAGCTCACACTTATTATCACAAATAAAATGTCAATAACATCTACAGAAAGAAAATTTAATTTTGGCTCTTCTTGTATTGTGTTTGTCCCTCAGTACTGCACGATTGAAAATGCTGGCTTGATTTGTGCAGCAGCCTTTAAAAAAGAAGTGGTTGCTCGTTGAGGGTCCTCATCCGTTCATCCCTACTGGGTTGGAAGCTTTCAAGTGATTGCAGGATGCTTCTTTCATAATTACATCTAAAAGCTTTACTTGTATTCCACTGGGCCATGAATATATCAGCCTCTTTTTCAAAGGTAAATAAATGCCAATTCATAAGAAGAAACTAAAATGGATAAGCAGGCAGCCTACATTTCAAAGGACTCAACCAACAAACCTCTCTTATGGACAATTCCTGAAGGGCTTTTACATTTTTCTTTCTACCAAGTTCTCTTGCATTGCTCAATATCGAAGCATATCTGCAGTATCTGCCATTCTGAATTCATAAAGAACCAAAAAAGAAGACTTAGAGATGATATAAAATTTGTTAGAATCATAAGAGAAAGAATGTAATGTTTAAACAAATGTACCACTTCCTCCTATTGTCTCCGCAGATTAAGAATTCTCCTGCTTGTTTCATCCCCTCTTTGCTTCACACCATCAAATTCCTTCAGAAATTTAATTACAGCTTTTGTGCTATTTCTCTATATTTCTTAAGACATTTGATTTTACCCTTGACTTCCAAATGTTCCTTCCTTAATTCTTCTGATATTTTACTCATATGCTGAAATACGACATGATAAAATTCGTTTCAAGTAAATAGAAAGTTGTCAAATAACTTGACACTTCGTCATGAGATAAGGTATTAGGTGGAGCTCTCTGACTCTAATTTGGGCTTGTGTAGCTTTCTTTGTAAATAAAGGATTCCAAATCTTTCCCTTTTGGGTAGCATTTGCAATGGCCTTCTCTCCTGTCTTTTCAAGCCGTTGGATCATGTTGCGCATCTGCTTTTCCCTATCTTCATTGTTGCTTTGCCATTGTATTTCGCAATGCAACCATTGAAACTGATTTCACAAAGAAAGCTGATAGAAATTAGGGATTAATTTAATTATTACCAAATACCAAAATACTGAACTCTACTACCGGTGAAAATAAATCAAAAGCTCCCTTCCGTTGGCTTTTATTGATCTCTCCCAAAAGTTGCTTTTCTGTATCCAAATTCTTAGTTGTATGTAACATGTGGAATAAATGCTCTCAATCAATTGTCTGGAATAAATACTTTGAATCAATTACCTTGTCAATTATTATTTATTTATTTACTTTTTATTATTCTTCTGGGCCTGCACTGGTTAACTATGGCATTGTTCAATTTGATAAGGAATGAGGAACATTGACACGTCACAAATGAAAAAACAAAAAAGTAATCAAATTAAGAAAAATGTTAAGTTAAATTTAATATAATTCACACCCATTTACATAAACAATATGTGTTGGGTGTGAGGTTTGTTGGTGAATTACACTCATTAGCTCTAAACGGTGGCGTTTTGGCAAATAGAAGAGCACTTAAAACTCAAGGGAAAAGCACGTTTGTGGTCACTTATGTTTGAAGCTTTAAATGGCAGTTCAATTGTGTCGTTTAGAGAAGGCTTTTAAGTGATGCACGTGACAGCCGTGTGAAGCAACTTTACTCCGTTCGTTAAGTTTGTTATGCTACGTGTAAGCAGACTGTTTGATCTGGGTTTAGGCTGGGTGGTTGCTCTGTTAGCTTTAAGAACAAATTGGTATAAAAATTGTGGGTTAAGCGTGTGTATCCATATTGAGAGAGAGAGAGAGAGAGAGATCAAGGGATTTGTGATAAGGGTTCTCCGATATCTTGTAAACAAATCTTTGTAATTGGGATCCTTCATTGTTGAGTAATAAGGACTCCGTAGAAAGCTTGTCCCCTGGATGTAGGTTATGCCATTTGGTGCAACTAAACCACGTAATTGATTCTTGTGGTGTTTGTGGTTGTGTCTTTTCCTGTTTAAGCTCTTTTAGTTCTTGGGTTACATTGGTTCTTTATATGGATTCATCCTTCAATTTGTGTATCTTGGGTAGTTCTTTATCAAAGGTCCTGGGAGGTGTTTTTATCTTGCACTTTAAAGAGCAAATTCAAACACTACAATCAGTATCAGAGCTTGGTATCTTCTGATCAAGACCAAGAATGGCCACACCGAAGATAGATCTAGAAACATTCAATGGCAAGAATGACTTTAACATATGGAAAATAAATACGGAAGCCTTGCTTATCACTCAAGGTTTAGGAGATGCAATTGAACCTATTTCCAAGAATGAGGGAAAAGAAGTATCATCTTCTAAGACTCCAAAGGAAACATCAGAAATAGAAAAAAAGGCCAGGAGTATTATTATCCTCAGTCTTGGAGATGCTGTTATCAGAGAGGTGGCTAAAGAGAATATGGTTGCTGGATTATGGGCTAAATTAGAAAGTATCTACATGACCAAGTTATTGGCAAATCGTCTCTACATCAAGAAAAGGATATTCACTATGAAAATAGTGGAAAAGTCATCACTGGATCATCATATAGATGAATTTAATAAGGTTTGTAATACCTTAGAATCTATTGATGAGAGTCTAAATGATGAAGGTAAAGCACTTTTTTTAATAAGCTCCTAACCGAAATTATATGAGCATTTTGACTCTTGATGAAGTTAAGGCTGCCTTTAACACTAGAGAGTTACAAGGAAAATAAGATGCAGTAGAGAATGGTAATGGTGAAGGTTTAATAGCAACTGGAAAATTTGATAAAAATGATGAAAAGAAAAAGAAACAATGAAAGTAGAAAAACAAACAAAATGGCTAGAAATGTTTTCAGTGTCACAAAAAAGGGCATCTTAAAAAGGATTGCCCGGAAAGGAAGTTTAAGCCAAAAGACTCGAAGAATTATATTAGAGATGCAGCTATAGTTGAAGAGGAATGATATGAGTTAACAGGTGTGTGTGTGTGTGTGTGTGTGTGTGTGTGTAGCAATTGATTGCAGCCAAAAAGGTAAATGGATCTTGGATTCTGGATACACTTTTCATATGACCCCTTTTAGGGATTACTTTACAGAATATCATGAATTTGATGGGGATAGGGTAATGATAGGGAATAATGCCATGTGTAGAGTCATTGGTATTGATACTGTTAAGCTTAGGTTAAAGGTTGGAACTCTGTTGATGATTAAATAAGTAAGGCATGTGCCTGACCTTAAAAGGAACTTTATCTCCTTGGGAATGTTTGATCAAATGGGGTACAACATCATGCTTGAATCTAGTGATCTAAGGGTAATGAATGGCTCTAAAACTATCTTAAAAGGGAATAAGAATAATAGAGTGTATGTCCTAGATGGAGAGATCATAGCTGGTGAATCAGGTTTCTCTGGAAGTGTCAAAATTGATAACACTAGGTTATGGCACCTTAAGTTGGGTCATATCAGTGATAATGGGTTAAAGGAGTTAGAGAAACAAGGTGTATTAGGCAAAGATAAAATTGGAAGTCTAGGTTTTTGTAAAGATTGTGTGTTTGGCAAATCTTCAAGACCAAGCTTTAAGAGATCAAACCGGAAGTCAAAAAATGTCCTAGACTATATACACTCAGACCTCTAAGGACCAGCTCAAGAGTTATGTCTAGGAGGGAATAGATACTTCGTATCTTTCACTGATGATTTTTCAAGGAAGGTCTAGACTTATACTTTAAAACATAAGGATCAGGTGTTTGAAAATTTTAAGGAATGGAAGAGCTTGGTTGAGAATCAATCTAGTAAGAAAGTTAAGAAACTGAGGACATATAATAGATTGGAATTTTACAATCAATAGTTTGGGAGTTATTGTGCAAATGAGGGCATAATAAGGCACATGACAGTAAAGTTTATACCCTAACAAAATGGGTTAGCTGAAAGAATGAATATGACACTTATAGAGAAAGTAAAATGTATGTTTATTCAATTCAGGCTTCCCAAGTCCCTGTGGGTAGAGGTACTGATGACAGCCAACTATTCGGTGAACCTCAGTCCCTCCTCAGCATTGGACTTTAAGACACCTTTTGAAATATGGCATAGTAAACCAGTAAGCTATGAAGGCCTCAAAGCATTTGGTTGTTCAGCCTATGCTTATATAAAATAGGGAAAGCTTGGGCCAAGGGCATTGAAAGGAGTCTTTGCGGGTTACCCAGAAGAGGTGAAGGGTTACAAGATCTGGTGCACTGACATAAAACCCCCAAAGTGTATAATCAGCAAGGATGTAATCTTTAATGAAGATGAGTTAGTAAGAAAAACTCAACCAGCTAAAGTTACCAACTTAAACTTAAAGCCTCTTGAGATGTTGGAATTTGAGGTGGAGCAGTCCGATCAGAGGAACACAGAAGAAGCAACATGGTTTGAAGATGTTGAAGAGGACTCAGAAAAAGCACAATCACCTCAGCAACAAGTAGTGACAAATTTACCTCCTCAGGAATCAGACTATCAACTTACCAAAGATAGGAAGAAAAGGCAAATTAAACCAATAAAAAGGTTTGGCTATGCAGACCTAATTGCTTTTGCTCTAGCTGCAACACATGATATAGCTGATGAAGAACCAAAGACCTTTAAGGAGGCATTACGGAGCTCAAATAAAAAGAATGGTTGTCAGCAATGGATGATGAAATTGCTTTTTTGTACAAAAATAAAACTTGGGAATTGGTAAATAAGCCAGTGAACAGAAGAGTAGTTGGATGCAAATGGATCTACAAAGTCAATGAAAGTTTAACTCGGGCAAAACCAAGGAGGTTCAAAGCAAGACTTGTAGCAAACGGGTATACTCAAAGGAAAAGGATTGACTTTAAGGAGGTATTCTCTCCAGTGGTCAGACATGCTTCAATAAGGGTGATCTTGACCTTAATAGCAGTTGAAGACATGGAGCTTGATCAACCTGATGTCAAGACTGCATTCTTGCATGGGAGGCTACAAGAAGAGATATTCATGAGTCAACTAGAGGGGTATGAAGACTCTAAGAGAAAGGATGGTGTTTGCTTGTTAAAGAAATCACTCTATAGGCTGAAGCAACTTTACTCAATTCATTAAGTTTGTTATGCTACGTGTAAGCAGACTGTTTGATCTGGGTTTAGGCTGGGTGGTTGCTCTATTAGCTTTAAGAACAAATTGGTGTAAAAATTGTGGGTTAAGCGTGTGTATCCATATTGAGAGAGAGAGAGATCAAGGGATTTGTGATAAGGGTTCTTTGATATCTTGTCAACAAATCTCTGTAATTAGGATCCTCCATTGTTGAGTAATAAGGGCTCTGTAGAAAGCACCTCTCATGGATGTAAGTTGTGCCATTTAGTGCAACTAAACCACGTGATTGATTCTTGTGGTGTTTATGGTTGTGTCTTTTCTTGTTTCAGCTCTTTTAGTTCTTGGGTTACATTAGTTCTTTATCTGGATTCATCCTTCAATTTGTGTATCTTGGGTAGTTCTTTATCAAAGGTCCTGGGAGGTGTTTTTGTCTTGCACTTTAAAGAGCAAATTCAAATACTACAGTGGGAGTCACCACTTACTGTTCATGTGAGTGATATTGTTCATATGAATAAATGTAAGTTACATTAAGTATAACTTAAAGGTTCACGTCAAATCAATGGTGTCTCAGCTAAAACATACATTCAAAAGTGAAACATTTAAAAGCTTTTATTTCTTCTTATCTTTTATTAAAGTAAAATAAATAAACAAACAAATAAATAAATAAATAATTTTCTTCGGATTTCACCACATTGATTCCACCAGCAATTATCTTTTAATAGGCAGATATCAGCCAACCAAAATAGAACACCAAACCAACTCATTAATGGATTTAACGTAGGCTCTCCTTCTAGCCTTTCAATAAGAATCGTTACTTCGATCAAGTTATGGTGGTCCTGACAGATTCTCCTTCAAAAATCATATCCATGTTAGTAAACACAAGATTAAAAATTCTTAAGAATCTTACAAGCACGATAATGAGTCTGCTCTTATACCAATTGCTAGAACAAATTTTAACTGCCTTAGTAAGTTTAATTAAAAGTTAATTAAACAAATTAATGCACAAAAATAAAGTTCTTAAAAGTAAAATATGAAAAAAAAAAAACTCTTATGTGATTCGGGTCTAAATCCCTAGGTCCATAGAGCCACAAATATCAAGCAATGAATGAAGTTTAAGAGATTACAAACAATTAGAACATTGCACTAAATAAGATTCCCTTTTAGTGATTGGCACACATTATTATAACTATACCAAATGAACAATTTGTGTGTACCACATTTTTTTGCTTCTATTCCCGAGCAAGACTTCTAAGGAAAGAGTATGTTGTATCCCTATAAAATCTCTTCAATGTGAAAACACAATCTCTTCTCCTGAAAAGACCAAAGATAGTATCTTCCAAATCAAATAATGGTCATAACGTTATAGCCTCTGATGTAGAATCCTTCTATTGTTTTAATGACCTCCACTGCCACTAAGAGCGAATCAACAAACAATTAAATAATAAAAATTACCGAAGAAACATAAATTCTAAACACAATATGGTCTCTTCTCGTATTAAAGTCTGACAGATAGACTTATAAACAAAAGACAAGAAGCCAAGGCTGATCCTAGAATGGTTAACAAAGATGCATTCAAATGCACTCTTTTTTGTGTTCTGCCTTCTAACAAAATATGTGAATAATTCGTGTTTATATAGTGTCAAGTGGATCACTTGTAATAAAGAGCCCAATCTTATCAAATCAATATATAAGGAACTCTTCATGAAAATATGGAAATATTATCTCTTCATTGTAATTTTATAATCTTGGTAAATCAACTCCATCTTGATCTTGAAGAATCATGAAAACTCTAATATTGGATCCGTCTAAGTTACATTTAACGTAACTTACAATACTTTTCTCTTTTCTGAATTGTTGTTGTAAAATATTGTTCAGCCCCTTGTTCTTTATATTATTTACAATTTATTAATAAGTATTGTGAAACATTCTGCATTGTAAACTTTCGTTGAGCCCCTTATACTTTGTTTTATTTTATTGAAAAACCCTTAGGGTATCAAATTCATCCCCTATAATTTTTAAATTCCAAAAATACTCTCCATTTAAATAAAATATAATTATTATTAAATGGATATAATTATTTTATTATAATTATAATTTTTAAATGGATTATTATAATTATTATTAATAACAATAATAAAAAGTACTATAATTAATTAATCTATTAACAATAATTAATAATACTTTTTTTGTTAAATTGTTAATAATAATAATTAATACTAATCATTATTAATAATTAATTTTTGAATAATAATAATAACAATCACAATAATTAAAATAAAAAATAAAAATTATGATAAAAATTAATTAAAGATTTTATAGTAATTTTTTACAATTTAACTTATTTGATTTTGATTCTAAGACAAAGTAAACACATAAATGATGATACAACTTGAAATACAAGTGTGCAACCTAAGAGGAGGGTGAATTGTTATTTTAAAAATTATTCTAACAAAGCCACACAACAATCAAATCTAGCGCCTTAATAAATTCGAAAGTAATAAGTTCAATAAAAGCACAATAGCAAATTAGTAAGAAAGAAGAGAAACAAACACACGAATTTTTATGTGGTTCGGTAATCCCCACCTACGTCCACGTCTCTAAGCGATCCAAGCTTAAGGATTTCACTGCCCAAGCCTTCAAGTATTTACAATTGACTTCAAGGTGTCAATGAACCTTTAAAACAAAGAGGTTATCGCTACATCTCTTCACTCAAGTGTCTCACACACTCAAACACTCACAATTAAGATAAGGAATTGAAGATTACAATAAAAACTCTCTTAAAGAGTAGATATACAAATTGAAGAACAAAAGATGATTCAATATTTTATGATTTTCGAAAATGAGAGCTTAATGAATGTTGTGTACTCTTTGATTTTTCTTGCTAGAGAGCTTGAAAATGAATTTCACTTGAGTTTATATAGTTTGAACTCAAAAAATAGCCGTTATGCATATTTTGGTCACAACCAGCTTACCGTTTATGGAATCCGGTTAGCCACTTGAATGTTATTGTTAAGGCAAAAATTTAAATTTTAGAACATCCGGCATGCCGCTTACGATATTCAGATAGTTGTTTATACTCTAGAAGCTTACTGCCCAATATTCGGATAGTCGCTTGTCATATCCGGTTAGCCACTTCCTACATAAACTGCTACAGTGAAATATTTTCTAAAATTATATTTTGACCTAAAATTTTAATAAAATTATATTATGACCTAAAACGTTACGAAAGTTTTCAGATAGGTCCAATTTCAAAATTTCTAAATAATACTTTGTCAGTCTCAAAAATTTTTGAAATGATGATATCGCCCAAACTATGTAAAATTAAAGAATGGCCCAAAGTATTTAACTATTTTCAAATAGGTCCAAATCCGAAATATCAAAGATTATAAAATTCTTTCATTTTAGTCCAAAAAACTTTAATACCATAAAATCATTTTCTTATTATAAAAACACAATTAATAAAATCTTTGTTTAACAAACATAATGGTTTGTTATCATTAAAATCAATATTTATAACCATATAGGCTAACAATCTCTCCCTTTTTGATGATGACAAAATACATTATAAAAATTTAATTTAGTTATAAAAAAACTCCCCTTAATCAATGCAAGGTTTAAAGACTGATTTCAAAAAGATTTAAAAGCTCCTCCTGGATAAGTGCATATGAATATTTTTCATAAAAAATTAATATTTCCCCCTTACAAATTATATCTCCCCCTTAATCATAAAAAAGAGTAGAAGCTCCCCCTTTCAATTATTAAAATCTCAATATAGCACATTAGTTCAAAAATATCCAAAGCATAAAGAAATAACATAACAAACAAGCAAAACAAATCCATATCATCCAAAACAAAGACATAATTCAACAACGTAACAACCATCCATAAAATCGAAAATAAAAATACATAAAGTAGTAAATGAAATGTAGGTGTGTCTAAATACAAGTATAAAAGACTACTGAGGTGGTGAGGATGGTGGTGATGGAGGAGGATATAGATAAGGAATGTCGAAGTGCTCAAAGAGGAGGTGAGGTCCATGAATAAGCTGTTGCTACTGCTGCTGAAACTCAGTCTGCCGTATAAAGAGTGTTCTCACCTCATCCACAAGTTGCTGAAGAGTAGCATCTTCAGAGGTAGGAGGAGGTGATGAAGTAGACACAAAGGCATCAGGAGCTAAAGCAATCATGGGAGAATCACAACGTCTACGCTGGCCCCGAAATAAGAGTGAGAAAACAGGTAGCTCATCAGCTGGAACTACAGCATAGGGTGATCATCACTTGGAGCAAGAAAGATAAAGTTATTTTCAGTGAGTTTGACCCAAGTGTCATTTTTCCACTTAAAAGCTAAGCCAAATATAGCGTCATCTCCGATACCCTTAGATGGTCTAAATGACGGTTCTTGAATCGGTACATCAAAATATTTAAGGATTCGGGTAATGAAGTGACCATATAGAAGGGAGCGGATAATCAAGGCAAGTATGTTCAACATGGTTCGAATGATGGTATATCCTAAGTTAACTGCACGACGTCTAAAAATACAATCAATCAGAGCAACGTCTATGTGGGAAATCTCATCCAAATGCCCTGATCTATGAAGAACAGTTGACTGAATAAAGCGAAGCAAAAAGTGAGTTTAGAGACAAAGGCACTGAGTACGGAAATGAATACTGCAATCTTTAACAGAAAGATCATTACACTGACAAATATTTTAAACAGCGTCAACATGAACATAGCTATCAAGTTTGGGAGATTTCCTAGGCGAAAAAATTTTTAGACCAAAATCGAATGATCCTAGGATAAAGTTTAACATGGAAACATAAAATTCAATCAAAACTCCTCTGACATTAGTGATTATTGGAGTCTTGTTCTTCTCGGAAACGTCCATATTCGAGTAAAACACTTTAACCAATTCCGGATACATATTATCCTCAATTATAAGTGCATCAATCCAACCAACATCTCCCAACAATTAAAATAAGTTTCTATGGCTAATATTGAGAGTATTAATCCAATTCGATAAAACATAAAATGTATTGAGTACCTCACGAGTCTTGAAGCTTTGGTAAAACTGTTTGGCTAAATGTTTGTTGTTCTGAAAGTGTGTGGACTCAAAATTAGATTGATTGGACGTGTTCCCTGCTTGTCGTGAGCGGTTGGTTTGTTGAACAGGTTCTTTGCCTTTTCTTTGAACTGGCCGTGATCTTGACATGGCAATTTTGAATGATTTGAGGTTGAATGAAGTAATGAGAATGGAGACAATGAGGATTGAAAGAGATATTGATAAGCAATTTGGTTAAAAAATGACTTAAGATGAAGAAATCTAGAGAGAGAAAAAATCATTTAAAACCCTAAGTTTAAGTTCGAATATATTGAATTTGGTATGGAAAATGGATTTGAAAGATGTTTTTAGACGAAAGAACGGATGGGGGAACAAGTTTTATGGTTCGATTTGCATAAAAAAATAGTAGAAATGGTGGATTTTAGAGTGAAAATGAAAGAAGGAGGAACCGATTTTAGAGAGAGAATGAGATCCGGATTGCCGAAAGAGGAAAGAGAAGATGAAAAATTTATATAGCACACAAATTCGAATTACCGATTAGGAGAACCCATTGGCCGGTTGTGAGGTAGAATGTTGTTTTATGAATCTGGGCAGAAATATAAAAACCGTAACCGATTTTCTGGATTTCACTAACCGATTTTCCGGATTTCACTAACCGGTTAGCCGATTAGTGTCCAGAGAGATGCAAGCCGAAAACGGCTTAACGGTTTCCTTATCTGGTGGGCCGGATATTTCCCATAATTTTCAAAATGCATTTGACTTTACTGGTTTTAAAAAAAAAGGTTTCCGGTTGTAAGGCAGAGAGTGGGCTTTACAAATCTGGTTTACCGGATGTCTGGTTTGCGTCCAGTGAGCTCCAAACACATCCGGCTTTCTGATTTGATAAATTCGATTATCTGAAAGTTGACCCGAGAGCAATCGAAGCTAATCTGGTTGATCGGTTTGCTAAATCCAATTATCCAGAATTTGTTTCGAGGGTAATCAATAAGAAAATGGTTGGCCGATGGAATGGAAGTAGTATACCGATTTAGACTAGAAAAACTTTTTGCCTCTAATTGAATTTTGCCAAGCTCTTATACTTTTATTATACACCAATTTATTTTTAGCTTAAAATTTGATCAATTTTAAATATTTTGTGATTTAAAACTTTTCAATAAGCCATTTAATGCACGAACTATAAATGCATACAATAATAAATATTAACTTAATCAACAAATCATAATTCAAGATGCAATATTCATCATTCTCAGCTCATGTCTTATCTTTATAAAATGCTCTTCACTAAAAGGCTTTGTGAAAATATCTGTAAGTTGATTCTCAGTAGAAACAAATTTAATCACAACATTTCTTTTTTGAACATGATCTCTAAAGAAGTGATGCCTAATTTCTGTATGCTTAGTTCTAGAATATTGAATGAGATTCTTGGATAGATTAATAGCACTAGTATTGTCACACAAGATAGGTATTTGATCGAGTTTAATACCATAGTCTCTAAGGGTTTGTTTCATCCAAAGAATTTGCGCACAACAACTACCTGTGGCAATATATTTTGCCTCGATAGTTAAAAGTGCAACCGAGTTCTGTTTCTTACTAAATCAAGAGACAAGTGAATAATGGCCTAGGAAGTGACATGCTCCACTAGTACTTTTCTATCAACCTTATATCCGACAAAATTGGCATCCGAATAGCATGTTAAGTCAATATGAGTTCCCCTAAGATACCAAAGGTCAAGATTAATGGTGTCAATCAAATATCAAAAAATTCGTTTGATAGCAAGCATGTGTGACTCTTTAGGACAATATTTAAATCTAGCACACAAGTATACACTAAGCATAATATCAGTCCTACTAGCAGTCAAATAGAGTAAGGATCCGATCATACCTCGATATGTCTTGATATCAACTTTTATACCTTTCTCATCTTTGTCCAGCTTGATGGTAGTACTCATTGGAGTGCTTTTTGCTGTTCCATTATCATAGCCAAATCTTTTGAGTAGATCTCTCACGTACTTGGCTTGATTTATGAAAATTCCTTCCTCATTTGGTTTGATTTGGAGTCCAAGGAAGTACTTTAACTATCTCATCATACTCATCTCAAATTCTTTACTCATATAAGATGAAAATTCTTTACACAATAACTCATTAGTAGAACAAAAAATAATATCATCAACATAAATTCGAACAATAAGTATATCTCGGTTCTTATGCTTAACAAATGAAATTGTGTCCGCTTTTTCCATCGAAAAATCGTTATCTAACAAGAAGTTTTAAGCCTATCATACCATGCTCTAGGTGCTTGTTTTAGTCCATACAAAGCCTTAGATAACTTATACACATGATTTAACATTTTCATTTTCAAAACCAGGAGGTTGTTTCACATAAACTTCCTCCATAATATGACCATTTAAGAAAGAAATCTTGACATCCATTTGATATAAAATAAATCTTTACGACATGCAAAAGCTAAGAGCATTCTAATGGATTCTAATCTAGCTACAGGTGCAAATGTTTCATCAAAATCAATTCCCTCTTCTTGATTGTAACCTTCAGCCACTAGTCTAATTTATTTCTTACAACCACACCAGATTCATCTATTTTATTTTTAAATACCCATTTAGTACCTATGATGGATTGATATTCTGGATTAGGAACTAATTCCCATACATTATTTCTCTCAAATTGATTCAATTCCTCTTGCATTGTCATAATTTAAGATTCATCATTTTCTGCATCCGCAAAGGATTTTGGTTCAATTTGAGAAATAAATGTAGCATGCTCACATGTGTTCCTAAGAGATGATTTAGTTGTAACACCTCGTGAGGGATCTCCTAAAATTACATCCTTAGGGTGAGAAGAAACATACCTCCACTCCTTGAGGAGTGTTTCAGAAGTACCTTCATTTTGCTCTGCATTTGTTTCTTTATGATGATCCTCTTGAATTTCATGTGGTGCATCTTTTTGGTTATCATTTGATGCTTCTTCTTGTTTTTATTCTTTTGCATTATCATCAACAACGACTTTCTCCATAGAGGAGGGGTTAGGCTCATCAAATGTAACATGCATAAATTCTTCCACAACCAAAGTTTTTTTATTATAAACTCTATAAGTTTTGCTTGAATTTGAATAACCAAGAAAAATACCAACATCAGATTTTGGATCAAATTTACCAAGATTATCTTTTGTGTTTAAAACAAAATATTTGCATCAAAAGACTTTAAAATAATCAATGTTGGGTTTTCTACCTTTCCAAAGCTCATATGGAGGTTTATTAAGATTAGGTCTAATAAATACACGATTCAAAACATAACAAGCGATATTGACGGCTTTGGCCCAAAAATACTTAGGCAAAGAATTTTCATTCAACATGGTCCTCACCATTTCTTGAATAGACCTATTCTTTCTTTCAACAACTCCATTTTATTGTGGAGTCCTAAGTGATAAAAGTTGATGCTAAATGCCAAAATCATTACAAAAATTCTCAAATCCATAATTTTTAAATTCTCTACCATGATCACTTCTAATACAAGAAATACTACATCCCTTTTCATTTTGAACCTTTTTGCAGAAAACTTTAAATGCATCAAAGGCATAATCCTTATTAACTAAGAATAATACCCATGTGTATCTAGAATAATCATTCACAATTACAAAAGCATAATATTTTCCAATTAAACTAGCATATCTGGAAGGTCCAAACAAATCTATGTGAAGTAATTGAAGAGGTTTTGAAGTAGAAATATTTTTCTTGCTTTTGAAAGAAGTTTTGATTTGTTTTCCCAATTGGCAAGCTTCATAAATTTTATCTTTTTGAAAACTGATTTTTGAAAGACCTTTAACCAAATTATTTTTCACGATTTTTTAAATCAAATCCATTCTTGCATGACTTAATCTTCTATGCCACAATCAACCATCATCATGCAATGTGGAGACACATTTATCATTTGTAGATACACAATCTATATTAATGGTATAGACATCAACACATCTATTTCCTACAAACAAAAACTTGCCATTACATATATTCTCAATAACATATTTTGATTCATCAAAGATAACTCTATATTCTTTATTTCATAATTGACTAATGCTAAGCAAGTTGTGTTTTAAGTTTTCAACTAAACACACATTTTCAATGAGAGTAGAGGATACATTACCGACATTGCCAATGTCAATGATTTTTCCTTTTGAATTATCTCAAAATGATACATCTCCACCATTTTGAATCTTGGTAAATTTGAAAATCAAGAATAATTTCCTGTCATGTGTCTTGAACAACCACTATCTAAATACCACTTATTCTTCTTTTTCTTCAAGCCCTGTAGAGAAAATCTCAAGTTTTAGGTACCCAAAATTTTTTACATTATTAAGAGTTAGTAATGGTTTCTTTTGAAACCCAAACACATTTCACACCATAATATGCATTTCTCTTCACTGGACATCTATTTTTCATATAATCATCTTGATTACAATAATGACATATAATTTGATTGTTTATAGATGTATTCTTTACAAAATAACTCTTGTAATACTTTTGTTTCAAATTTGGCTTATAACCAATACCTCCTTTATCAAATATACATTTTTGTGAATTTAGCAAGTTATCCAACATGTTTGGCCCATTTGTAAATTTTAGCACAATCTCATTTGGTTCATTGTTCTTCTTTCTAAGCATTTCATTTTCATTTTTCAAGTCATTCACGTGTAACTCTAAGTGCTCATGTGAAGTGCTAGAATTCTCAAGTAATGTATTTCTATCATGCAAAGTTTTATTATTTAATTCTAGGTATGTAATTTTTGCACTAAATGATTCATTTTTATTTTTAAGCTCTATCATTTTCTTTTTAAGACGTATATTCTTTTTACCAATCTTTATCAATTCATCATACAAATCCTTAAAGGCATCATGTAATTCATTATATATAGGGAGAACACTTACCTCATCAAGTTCATCACATGATTCTTCCCCAAAGGCCATGAGAGCTCAATTAGTCATCTCTTGTTGCTCTTCACCATCACTTGTTTCCTCATCACTATCATCCCACGTGCCCATCATAGCTTTCTTCTTGAATTTGTTGAGGAGAGGACATTTCGGTCGTATGTGTCCGGGCTTCTTGCATTCATAACAAGTAATTGGCTCTTTCTTCTCCTTTTTGTTTTTGTTACTTCTAAACTTTCTCTACTCATTATTCTTCTTATAAAATTTTCTGAATCTTCTAGCCAACATAGCCAACTCCTCATCATCCATCTCACTTTCCTCATCACTCTCACGTTTGGCTTTGAGAGTAATGTTTTTCTTCTTTTCTTCGTGCCTTTTTTCTACCACTAAATCTTCTTCATATAAAATGAGATAACCAATTAAATCATCAATAGGTAATACATTTAAATCTTTAACTTCCTCAATGGCAGTCCTTTTTTGTCTTCATTCTTAGGTAGCGACCTAATGATTTTCTTAACTTTCTCGCTATTTGAAAAAGTCTTTCCCAGAGCTCCTAAAGTATTTACTATGTCTGTAAATCGTGTATACATAGAATACAAACTCTCATTTTGTTTCATTTGGAACAATTTATATTGTCGAGTGTACCTACTTATTTTAGACTCTTTCACTTGATTCGTGCTTTCATAAACTACTTCAAGTTTATGTCAAATTTCATTAGCACTTTCGCAACTAGACACTCTATGAAATTCTTTCTTATCTAGTGCACAAAACAAGACATTCATACCTTTGGAATTTAAAGAAGCTTTTCTTTTTTCCAATTCATTCTATTCCCGTGAAGGTTTTGGAATATCTTCCCCGACTTCATTTTTAGTCAAAGGCATAAAAGGATCATCACTAACGATTTCCTAAATTTCGTAATCCAAAGCTTGTAAATAAATTCTCATCCTAGTTTTGCAATAAGGGTAATCATTTCCATCAAAACATGGTGGTCTAGTGGTAGGCTGTCCTTCCCTAAATGTGGAATCATTTTGGGTTGCCATTAATTTTTAACTCTAGACTGTTAAGTCTAAATAAGAGCACCAAGCTCTGATACTAAATGAAATACAAGTGTGCAACTCAAGAGGGGGTGAATTGGTATTTTAAAAATTATTCTAACAAGACCACACAAAAATCCAATCTAACGTCTTAATAAATTCGAAAGCAATAAGTTCAATAAAAGCACAATAGTAAATGAGTAATAGAGAAGAGAAACAAACACACGAGTTTTTATGTGGTTTGGCAATCTCCGCCTACATCCACGCCTCCAAATGATCCAAGCTTGAAGATTTCACTACTCAAGCCTTCAAGGCTTCAAGTGTTTACAATTGACTTCAAGGTGCCAATGACTATTTACAACAAAGAGATTATCACCTAATCTCTTCACTCAAGTGTCTTACACACTCAAACACTCATAATTAAGATAAGGAATTGAAGATTACAATAAAAACTATCTTCGAGAATAGATATATAAATTGAAGAACAAAAGATGATTCAAGATTTTATGATTTACGAAAATAAGAGCTCAATGAATGTTGTGTTCTTGTTGATTTTGCTTGCTAGAGAACTTGAAAATGAATTTGACTTGAGTTTATATAGTTTGAGCTCAAAAACTAACCGTTATGTACATTTTGGTCATAACCGGCTTACCGTTTATAGAATCCGATTAGCCGCTTGCATGTTACTATTAAGGCAAAAATTTAAATTTTTAAAATCCAGCATGCCGCTTATGATATCCGGATAACCGTTTATACTCTAAAAGCTTACTGCCCAATATTCGGATAGCCGCTTGTCATATCCAGTTAGCCGCTTGCTATAATAACTGCTACAATATACTTTTTTAAAATTATATTTTAACCCTAAAACTTTATAAAATTATCTTATGACTCAAACTATTATGAAAGTTTTCAGATAGGTCCAATTTCAGAATTTTTAAATAATACTTTGTCAATCCCAAAAATTTTTAAAATTATGATATTCCCCAAACTATGTGAAATTAAAGAATGGCCCAAACTATTTAACTATTTTCAAATCGGTCCAATTCCAAAATATCAAAGATTATAAAATTCTTTCATTTTAGTCCAAAATACTTTAATTCCATAAAATCATTTTCTTATTATAAAAGCACAATTCATAAAATCTTTGTTTAACAAACATATGTGGTTTGTTATCATCAAAATCAATATTTATAGGCATATAGGCTAACACAACTCATTCTAATTACGATTCCTACAATTTAAGTAAATAAATTATTTTTATTCCAATTCTTTATTTCAATTTTAACTATTCCGATTCTAACTCTAGAGGGGCCGTGGGTCATGCTCTTGATAGTTACCCATTTAAACATTATAATTATAATTATACAAAAAATAATTATTATAATTATAATTATAATTATAATTATTATCTATTTAATAATTATTACATTTTATTTAAATGGAGGGTATTTTTGGAATTTAAAAATTATAAGGGATGAATTTAATAATCTAAGGGTTTCAATGAAATAAAACAGAGTGCAAGGGGTTCAACAAAATTTTATAATACAGAAATGTTCATAATACTTATTAATAAATTGTAAATAACATAAACTGTAAGGGGCTCAACGATATTTAATAGCAACAATTTAGAAAAGGCAAAAGCACCTGTAAGTTAACTGTAACTTAGGCGGATCCTGATATCTATGAAATACTGTTTGTTTGATCTTGCGTCTTGACTGATAACTTCATGTAGAGATCCATTTATCTTCAATTACTTTGATCTTGTGGTCTTCACAAAGCCCAAGTCTTCTAGATCTTTATAGTCCAAGCCAACCTCAACATTTAGTCTAACATTGTGCGTTCCCTTCATGCTAAAATATCTCTCCACACACTCATGTGGACCGCACATATATATAAAACGTAAAACGCTAAATTGCCTGTATATGTTATCATTATAGGCCAATGCCGTAACACCTGACAAAATTTAAACTACATGGCCACTACAATATTAATGAAGACTTAGTGATGTGTCCAACGAAGGTGGCAACATACAAATATATAAATTAACAACATCGAACAATGAAATTCCTAACAAATCAATTTAAATTCTCTGACGTGGAATGAAACAAAGTCTGGTCTTGAACAAAATTCTTACCTTGACTTCGGCCCAAAAAAAAAAATCAAGAATCCTTTCTAAACAAAATCACAAGACATCAGACATTATTTTGTGATGGGACAAAACTACCTTGCCCCTACTGTACCGAGCACCCAGTTTTTGGCATTTTCTTTAGTAATTCTTTTTTTTTAAATAATAAAACTATAAATATAAAAAAATTTACATAATAAGCGTGAATTAAAATATAATAATTTTTAAATCTTAAAAAATTATTCTTTTTTCTCTTTGATTTCTTCTCAATCACTCTGTCCAACTTCAAATTCTAATTTCTTTCTGTCAAACATGTAATTTATTAAAAAAAAATTAAAACATAGAGTCTTTATAAATTAGATTGATTTCTTAACTACAAGTCCAGAAAATAATACTACCATTCTTTTAAAATGAAATTTATTATTTTTATATTCTTTTACCACTATAAGAAGAAATGAGTTGTATCATATTTTCTATAGAGGATCTAAGCAATTAGTAGACTTTTGCTAACAAGTAAAAGAACTGTTATTTCACTTATCTGATTAATCCTTTCAAAAATTGATATTGGTAATCTTTGCAGTATACGTTTTTGTATTCTAAATATTATCCAAAAGTTTATTGGCAAATCCAATCACCAATATTTACATTCCAGTTATAGTGTATGGCTTACTTGAATGATACAATTGAGGAGGGGGGGGGGGGGGAAGCTATCTACACCAGATTTAAGATTTACGATAAGAATTCCAAAGAGATTTTCTAGTTAAAGATGTCAACGTAAAAATTTTTTTTCTATAAATGTATACTACAGTATAAGTTAGCTATTTGAATTTTGAACCCTCCAAATTCTTCTCAATTCTCATTTGATCAATATATCCAATAATTAAATTTTGAAATCCTGATTACTATAAAGTACCAAAAAGTAACCCTAATTGCAATTTTTTATTAGATTTTAATTTCTCTACACACCCACCAACTATTATTTATTTTTTTAGAAAGTGGTTAGATCCATAAATTTCCCATTTCTTTTTCTCTCCATTTTCTTGTTCTCCATTAACTAACCTTTACAGAAGGAGAAAAAAATTAGGATCATAGTATTCTTGGGAATTCAACGTTTATTTCAAATTAGCCTCTTTAGAAGGAGACATTTTTTCATAAAAGTAATTTGATTCACATATTCATCAATCATCACTAAAATATTTTCATTTCTCATGTGAATATTACACAAATAAATCACATAATTTTCCAAATAGAAATACATAAACGACAAAATTACTTTCGATGAAATAATCATAAGGGACAAAAATAAATTAAATATATTCAAACAAATTATTATACATTATACCGAAATTATCAGTTGGCACCATACTACCTAAATTTTATGGAGGATTAAGTGGATTAGGTTCTAAAAATTTGATGGTGATTTAGAAAATAAAAAAATTAAATAAAAAGTATGAAATGGATGAGAGTTATAAGTTTTTTTTTTATGTTGAATAGGTGTATAGCAATGAAAGTTAAGTACGATTTATTTAATTAAATTAATTATTTATCCTCATAAATAATATTATCTTAAATAATAAAACACTAAATAATATTTATTTATTAAAAAATTATACTAAAAATAGAAATAATACAGTAGTTTCATGAATTCTGATGGTGGAAATTTTAAAAATCCAACAGATTTAAATAGTTATATCTATTTTCAAATTTAAAATATTTATAATGGATATCTTAAGTAAATGGGCATGCAGAGTAAATATTTTAATAGGTTTCAAATAACTCATTCATATTTTTTATATTTAAATATGTTCATCTTTAATGGACTTATATGTCAAATTTTTGAAACATAACCTATTCTGATATTTTTAAGAAAAAAGGGGACTACGATGTTAATAATCAGATAATTACATCCTTGCCGTTGGAGTAACTTTTGTGATTGGATCGAAGAAAGATAAATAATGGAGTACCTTGCACCCTTGACAAAGTAGCTCGACTGTAATTAAAGATCAAAATCATTCTCGATTATGCTTTATTTATTTTAACAACATATTCATTTTATTCATGATCCTACAGATTTGTCTCAGAAAAATTCATACGAATTACAGGATTATTAATTTAGAACTCCCACAATTCTGGATTGATTTCAAAGTCCCATAATTCTGGCAATTGCATCTCTCCATCACTGGCGCATCCACTTACAAATCCTTTTAGCCGCTCACTTATTTTCGCAGCCCCAAAACCAAACATTGAATCTCTAATCTGCACAAGAAAAATAACCCAAAAAAAAACAAAAAACAAAAGAAACCCAAATTACTTTTTTTAAGTTCTAAAAATTCAAAATCATAAAAAAAATTAAAATTAACATAATTCAAGAATTAATTGAGATCATTAATTGTAACATACCTCAGCATGAATAACATGAAAAATATTATTTCCGACGACTGAAAAATTGGCATTTAAAATCTCAGCACCATCCTGGTGGAGAATGCGAATAACTTCATAAAATATGAATTGATCATCAACCCCACTAGTTAAAATCACCTCTAAATTCGAACCCATTTCATGAATTTCAATTTCTGGTGCTTTTGGTGATGAACTTGTCATAAGCCTAGCTTCAGTGCCGTCACTGATGCAGGCATGAGATCTTTCTCTACCCTGTAAACTTTCCTTCTTCTTCTTGCATTCCTTCAACTTCGTCTCTAACATTTTTATGTAATTTATAGCTTCATCTACTTGATCAGGCAGTGACAATGCTTCCTGCTCCCACATCAAATTAAAGAAAAAGAAAAAGAAATAATTATGACTATAAATACACACACATATACGCTTAATTAAGGATAAATCTCAAAGTAAATATACGTGTGATAAAAATCCGGGCAAAAAAGAAAAAAACAAAACCAAGAGAGAGAAGACCTTGGAAGGCTGATTTGGGAGAAGAGATTTGAGTGTGGAGTAGAGATTTTTCATTTGATCCCTTCTGTTCTTTTCAATAGTCTTTCTCTCTATTTTTGTTGGTGAAGAAGAAGAACACTGTTTCCTCTTCATTGATCCTTTGGCTTCCAAGCTTTGTCCCAAATACCCCATTTTCAGATCCAAATTTTTTGTGAAGATTGGATAAGCTATGGTTAATTTCTTGAACATCACATAAAATATATATTTATATGTGAAATATATAGAGCCGGAATCAGTATCACTTTCACCGTCCAAAAGACGATTAATTAATTATAATAATAAAAATTAAAGACAATAGCAATGCTGTGAAGTCGTCATCCAGGAAACGTAAGGTTTCACACATCATCAGCCATCAATTTAGAATCTTTATTGCTGCGATTTTTAAAGATTTACACGTATATTTGCTTTTAAAATCTTTTTCGAGGAAGATGCTGAGATCTTTATTTATTTTATTGCACTACGGTCAGGTCAAAAGGTTTTTTTTTTTTTTTACTCTTAACATTACATAATAAGCTTAATAAAAATTTATAGAAATCTTTTAAATCAGTTATATGATAATACATTTGGATGTAAATTAATACAGACTAAATTTTTTTTATTTTTAAAAGAAAATTAATTACTGTAAATACACTTAAAAAAGTAGGGGCTGATTTTGCACCAGATAATTAATGTTGTGTTTACTTTTTAAAATATGAATGAAGAAAATGAATTTTTTTCACTCTAGTATTTATTTCATTAAATTAGGAAGGAGTTGAGAATCTCACTCCGTAGGCTCCACTCATTTTTGGAGTGGAGAGTGGGAGTGGGACTCTCATTTGTCATTTTTTATATTTTTTAATTTAATTTAATTTAATGTTTTATAATTAATAAATAAAATAAATAATATTATATTTATTTGAATAATATCATTATATTTAGCTAAATAATAATTTGCATTGATTCTAATATTATTATCAAAATAGTTTATTACTATATTAATAGAGAAATAATAAATATAATATTATTATATTTATTTTAAAAATAATAGTACTATATTTATTTAATATTAATAATAATAAATAGTTTATTCTAAGAAAATATTAATTTTGTACTAAATAATATTATATTATTATTTTATGTAATAATAAATTTAATATAATTATATTTAAATTAATATAATTATATTAAATAAAATAAAATAACGTTTCATTTGATATTAAAATTAAAATTAATAAAAAATTGTGATGTACATAATTAAGAATATTAATAATTATTATAAATTTATAAATATAATAAAATAAAAATTTGTTCATTAAATATATTTTTTATTAGCTTTGTAATTAAAAACTATAATTCTTTAAATAATGATAAAATTGTAATTTAAAACTATTTACTCTCAATCCAAGATAAAGTAAACACATAAATTAGGTTCTAATTTCCATTCTATACTTTCATTTCAGTGTAAGTAAACAACTTACTTCCACTCTCACTCCACACACCCAATCCTAGGATTCTCACTCTTCAAGATTCATACTCCAATTAAAAAAGTAAACTCTACCTACGATGTAATTATCAGGTGATGTTGAGATTATAAAAAATTGAAAATTATTGTTGTCTAAAAATATATTTAATTCTAAGCTTATATATGATTTTTCTTGATCTTTTCTTCCTAGAATTCCTTATTATATTCATAAATGGTGAATCTTATCATCACAATTTAAAAAAAAAAGAAGAAGTAATATATAGGACTTTCAAAAGTCTAAATATTTTGGCGGTGCAAGTGTACAAGCATTTTATGTATATATAGTCTACGAACATTATAATTAAACCCACTCATGTTTTCTCCCAAGTAATTAAATTGATAGTGCCACCAAACCCTTTAGTTTTGTTAGTGTTTCCCTTATGATTATTGTGAAGAATTGAAACTTAAATTTATCCTTATTAAAGGTGTTGGAATTTTTAGGAGATAACTTACCTAGTTTGATTCTTACCATGAAATTAATTTCTTGTTCCACTAATTTTAGATAAAAAAAAAATTCAATTTTGTTTTGAATATGAGATGTACTGTTCAATAAATTGATATTAAAAGAAATTGTAAATCATTTAATTGATACCTCTTTGTTTTTATGTAAAATTAAGATTGAGATATGGAGATTACTAATAATATAGCACCTTTGATAATGCAAACTCCAGCAGTAATCAATAGACAATTATCCTACATGACTATGAAGTTCAGTTTGTAGACACGCAAACACTCAACAATAGTACTTAAGTTCTAGCATGTGTATATATCTTCCATACATAAGATTTGTATATAAAACACTCAGCAAACTGTATTCAAATCCTAACACATGTTAGATTAATAAATCCTCCAAAAAAAATCATTTTTTTAATTTAGTTCCCAAATGATATGCCACTCATTAATTGGTTGGTAATTCTATACAAGATTTAGGTGAAATAATTACATTATTTTCACTAACTAATTGATGAATGTTACGTCATTTAAGATAGTTTTTTGAGATAAATAATTTGGGATATGTAACACTATTCCTAAAACTTAACCATCGTCAGTTTTTTTTTTAGTATTAAGAATAAATTTTTAAGGGTAAAACAATCTTCACCATTACGTATGATATTAAAAAGCTAATTTTCTTTGCCCTATAATATTAATTAGTTTTATCCCGTCTTAAGAATTAATGGAGAATTTATCCCACCTTAGAGTGTTGTATTAGCAAAACACTCTCAAATTTTTATAACTTAATTAATTAAATAAGAATATTGGAACACATGATCGTAGGATCAAATAACTTGTTTGACCGAAAAACTTAAATCTATCTTATAGATAAGATGTTATGAACCAAAGTTAGCACATATACAAAATACCTAGTTAGAGTTAAACAAGTCCACCTTTCAAAAGAAAATAGACACAATTAGACTTTTATGTTTCTTTTAGTTTATGTTAATTTTTTAAAAAAACGTAATGTGGTGGATTAAATTTAAATTAACGTTTAAACTCCGATCTCTTTTTAGATTTAAAGAATTTGGACGACCAACCTAATAAAATTCTTTACGAAACACACTGACATGATTAGAGTTCAAATATTAAAAAGTTAATTAATTAATCAATGAAAAATGCAAATTTTCTACGAAGTGGTCCTATCTACAGAGATTTCCTCAGCGCATGTTTTCTCCCAACCAATAAGAAACCACACACTTGTTAGTCATCAAGTCAAGGATGATCCTGACCTATTTTATAGATTAACGACAGCGAGGCGACCAACTTTTGAGTGGCCCGGTCCCGCAAGAATTAATAATTGTCTTGCTTATTTGTGGCTTATTCCACAATGCCACAAGCATCGACGACTAATATGTGATTCTGGGACGTCCCTGAACCACTAATGTCTTGTCATTAATTTGTTTCAACTTTTCAAGTTACTTTGCTACAGCTCAGTGGGAACACTGACCTGTACAAATTTCGGCCAGCCACAAATTAACCTGACCACAAAATTGACTCTAGCAATTATTTTGAGGTCACCGCACTGTTGCATTCTGTTTGTCATGTGCTTTAATTTCATCGTTTCCAGGAAGTTATACGACGGGAAAGTAATGATTTTGATTGACCTGAATTTTGGTCACGAGGATTTAGATTTTAGACTGCTCACAATGTGAAGTCTTTTGTTCACATTAAGACCATGCACATACTAAGCTTTATAAGTGATTGTGGCTTCTTGTAAATGAAACAACGACCAAGCTACCTCACTTTTGATAACAAAAAACATAAAAAATAAGGACAAGTGTTACTAGCTTCTTGGGGACTCAATAACGGAGCTGCCTAAGTTACAGATTCTGTAACATACAAATCCAACTTAGCCAGCTCCTGATTGGTTAGCTAGCTACCAAACAAAAAACAATTGCATGCTTTTTCTCCATATGCAGGATATGTGTGGTGATGCATTGGGTGCGTATGTTACAGAATCTGCGTTCAATAACAAGTAATCATTCAAAGTCGTCTTGTATTAAGTTTCCTGAGACAAATGACAAAACACTAAAGCAGAAAAGTTTTTCCAGCGTACTTGAATGTTGAAAGTTGAATGGTGAACAAACATTAGTATATATATATTTTTTAAAGATTCCAAAAATGAAATTTCTTGTTAAAGACTCTGAAGTGATATTCGGTTGTAAGAAAAGAGAGGGGAGGAGAGGAAGGAAAAAGTGAGGAGGAGAAAGAAAAAAGATGAAGGTGGAGAATTCAATTTTCTTTGGTGTGCTTGGCAAGGAATTATTAAAAGAAAGGAACCCAATTTTTTTTGTCTGGCAACTTCAACATTTGTGTTAAATTCCTAATATTTATAATTAAATTAATTAAAAAAACACAAATATGTTTAACCATTGAAAAACTAACCATAAGGTTAATGTTTCATTTCTAATATCTTGCCTAAATTTATGATACTTTTATTAAGAGTGCTATTGCCTATCGTTAACAAAAGTGTTTTTGTCTATTATTGCTAAAGTGATCAGTTTTTCCTTAATTTTTAATAAGAAACACGAATATTATTTCATGAAAAATAATAACATGAAGAGAAAATATAGTGAAAATTCAAATGCTCAAATGAAATAATAAAAACATAGCCCAGGGTAATAGTAAAAAATAAAACATTGTTTTGTTGATATTCATGTTTCTTATGGAAATAGTCCAAAATATCAAGCACAACCCAGAATATGAGATATAAAAAACATAACAAAAAAATTTAGTCAAATTTTAATCGTCCAAATGGCTTAAATTTCACCATTAAGAAAAAGTCCAACCCATATTTCTCTATCTTTATCACAAAGACTAACAAAAGCATTGAGCACAACACTATTACTATCGATTTGAGTAGCAGCTCGAAGTTGTTGTACCATTGTAAGGACATTAATCTTCTTTAACTCATCATTCAACCTTACTTTTTTGTCATTGAGTTGTTGTCCCATAACTCGACTCATGGTACTAAACCATTTTTCATTTGTGCAACAATAAGAATTGTTAACTCCTAAATTCTCCAAGTTATTTTGAATCTTCATTTCTGACCTTTCTTCTTGATGAGCTATTTTAAGTTTTTAGACACTTATGTGCAGCATGTAAGAAAGAAACACTATCATCCGCATCATCCCTCACATCCTGAGTATTCAAATTCTCTCATTAAGTTTCATTGTTAATTTTTGTCCTCTCAATTTCCTCCACAACATCCAAGGACTTTGCATTTTTCTTTTAAGTTGCATGGTTTTCACCATAATTCATACACAAGTCCTCATAATATGAGAATACTTTATTCCTAAAATTTGTTGCCTCTTTATGACTCCATAAAATATTGAGATGATCAACTTAATGAATGTATCATTTAAATGAAGTTTAACGAAACATAAATATAGTAATAAAAACTTAGCATGACATTGTAAAAAGTGAAAGAAAACACTGCAAAAAAAAATGTGAACAATAGTAAAAAAGCAACTAAAATCAGATAAAAATAGTGGCAAAAAATAGTAATAAATTACCGAACCAGCAAATAAAACATTAGCAACTACTGCGTAAAATGGCATTAAATAATAGTAATAAACAACAGTTACCAACAAATAAAACAGTAGTAAAAAAATGGTAGAAAAGAGAAAAAAAAACAGTTCTAAAGGCAGCAAAAAAAAGTAAATAAAACTGCGGCAAATAATACTAATAAATAATGGCAACCACCAAGTAAAATAGCAGCAAATAGCGAGTAAGATAATAGCAAACAGAGGTAGAAGATAGCAAAAATGAAAAAAAAAAACAATAGAAAATCGTAAGAAACAACAAAGACACAAATAACTCAAATTCATAACTAAGCCATGACAAATGAAAAACTCATACCTAAATATAAGCATCCCATGTAGCTTTTTTTGCTGTTACAATTTTCTTTGGTCCAGTTTAACATTTGGTGTATAGTTTAAAATTGCATCTTTAAAGTTTTTGTATTAGATTCAATGTATGGTTTCGTTTTTATACTACATCCATTTATTTTTGTTTCCGAAGTATTCTCAAAAGCCCCTAAGGAGCCACTTTTAAAATTATTGCCAACTTCAAATTTTCCATCATTACACAAAACTAAAGACTGCACAAGCTTACTATATTCTTCTGAGGCTCAAAATCCTGATTTTGAAGGTAATAATGATATATAACTATTAAAAGAAAAACTAAACAGTGAAAATCTAGCTAATGAGTGTAAAACAGTAGCAACAACATCAATAGAGCCAAAAAAAAAAAAAGAAGACAGTACTAACGTAAATCCTCAACCATCCATTTCACCAACAATAAAAGCATCAGCAAGATGCCAAAGCTTCATCACAAGTAATAAAATAAATCGTCCATGTTGCATTCAATTATTAAGAAAAATACTGAGCAACATATCAATGTCAATAACACAAAATCCAAAAATAGTAAAAATGAGTATTATATCTATAATCCAGAAAATGAAATGACAATCCTAGTGTTTCCTAAAGAGTTTTCATGTCATTTATCTACTTGCTCTCTATTAATCCTTTAAGATAAGTTTGCCCTCCATGCATTCCACTCTTATGAGGTTTTAATACCATAGATTGAGCTTTCAATAGTGATTCGACTCCAGTTACTAGGGGTGGGCTAAAAAATTGTTGCACCCAAAAAAAAACCAAATTGATTTGATTCAATTATAATTTAAAAAAAACCTGAATATTGTAATAAAAAATTGTAAAAATATTATAAATCTGGTTCGATTGTTAACCAAATTGAATAAGTAAATAACTGAATTTATTTACAATTTACATGTATCATAATTTGATTGGCTATGTCCAACACTTACCATATGCTTACACACATGTAATTGCTTGAATAAAATCATCATACCATCACATAAACCAATACATATAATTACTTTTGATGGATATTTTATTATCTTTCTTATTTGTTTGTTTTACGGTAAAAGTAGAAACTGCACTATTTATTAGTTTTTTTTAGACAAATTATACAATTTAATTGTTACGAATACATTTTAGTCTTTAATTTTCTTTCTAAACAATTGTTGCTCTTTTATTGTTGACTTTTAGAATTCATAACAAGTATAGAGCATATTTGAATTTTTATTTTTTTAGATTTAGAGTAGATATTGATCTTTATTTTTTATTTCAAATCTAGATATGGAGCAAAAAATATAGATACTGTGACAGATTTGGAGCATATACAAATATCAATTTTTATTATAGATTTTGATTTGGAGTAAAGTAGATCCAATCTAGATATAACCCAATGTCATCCCCAGATATAGGTGATAGTAATTTTTTGGGTTTTTTCCTCAATTTTCTTAAGAGTATAGGATTATGTTGACAATTCGATTTGGATTAAATCTGAACCAAAATACAACCCAATTGGTTTTAAATTATTAAACCAAAACGGGTTCAAAGAAACTTGATTCCAAAAACAAAAAATAAAGGGACATTTATAAAAAGTAATATATAAAAGTCAAAATCTAATCATAAATTCACCTTAATTCACACTAGGTCATGTCCACAACTTTCAAAATATTGAACTAAATCAAATATAAGAACTATTATTATTAAAATTAGTAGATGGACCAATGTTATAGATATATAGCATACGCTATTTCAGGTATATATTTAACTCATAAATACAACAACAAATAATGATAGAATATTGAGCGCTGTTATTTATCCCGAGTCAAACCCTGAAAATTGCCATCACGCTAACCATCACCCAGCCACAAAGCTAACACGAAAACGGTTGTGCACCATTACGTGCTTGCGCACTCCTGCTTATATTCCTCATCCTAAAATTTTATTTGCACACAATTATGAATTGATTTGAGTCTGGGATCTGTTTTCTGAATGATATTTTATCACAAACGTAGATGGCTTTGTTCCTATATGATAGTAATATCGTTTCCCGCATCCGTAAATCTTGTTCTATAACCTTTTGATTCTAATAATATTGTATGATCTGTGGTTGGAGAACTCGAGGATGCTAACATTTGTTGAAGAAGAAAGAAGAATTCGGTAGCAGTAATTTTGGAATGAAGAAAAAGGAAGAAAGAAAAATGAAAAAGATGCTGCAGAAGTTGATCTTGACAAATGGTGGTTGGCACGCTACAGCAGCCATTTTTGACAGAGGAATGCTTCATGAAAATGGTTCGTTTTGGAGCTTCATTCGGGGTGTTTTCAATTTAGCTAAGTTTTTCCAAACGAACGGAAAAAGTTTCCAAACGGTGCGTTTTCAATATTAGTAAAACGGTGAGTTTCATTGGGGCGCAAGTTGGGGCGCAATTGGGGATAAATAGCTTTTTCCTAGAATATTGGTAGCTAACATGTGAAGTGTATTGATGCACTCTGAATAATCTACAGTAGACTCCTCAAATTTCAAGACGTGTCTAAATAAAGCCTTCCCATGCGGAACAGTACATTTATTTCTGTTCACTATATATTTGATAACTATCTTGTTGTGACTATTGAGAATCAAACTGATCAGTGATACATATAGTATGCAAAAGAGGATTTATAAGGATTACATGACATTGAACTTCTAATCTAATTGATCGAGGTGCCAGATGCTATTCATCATAATTTATTTCTGCACCTATAAATGACCTTTATGCGTGTTTAAAAATTGAAGTGTAGGAAGATTCAACATTCATCGCAAACATTCCATTAATTTGCTTTTTAGTTAATTAAGTAAAACTAAAACTAAAACTAAAAGGATAAAATATTGAAATTTAAGAAATGAAACCAATATAAATTCCATTTTCTTAAAGGAATGCTACTTAACTCCTCGAAAAGCCTACAGGGGCTGGTAAAAGAGCAGTTTAATAGGGAATGAGAATATTATCGAAGTAGTTGAGTAAAATGATAGTGTTATAAGTAGATATTTTAAAGGATGAATCATCATGCCTAAAGCCTCCGAAAGTGAGATTAGAACTCCATATTCATATGAACTCAAGCATTTATTATTAAGCAAACATAACTCAATTAATAGAACTCCATATTCATTTCAAATAAACTCAATGAACATGATATCCAATTCTTCCTTATGCTATTTCTTACAACCAGCCTACACCACTTTAATTTCGAAATCAACCATTGCAAAATCTAAGCGCTAAAAATCATAATGCATGATGGCATAAACACATTCGAACCTAAAAACCAACATCAAATATCATTTACATGCGACCGGTACCATCAGTGAATCTTGGGAAATTTAAAAAAATAACCAAAACAATTAAGGGTTTTTCAACTTCAACTCCCCAAAGTTTTTTCTATTATAACTAGCGAAACACCCTATTCTTGGACTACATTACCCCCATCACTTTCATCAAATTTACAAAGGCATGCCACTTTTCCCTTTTCAATTCCAACAATTCCAGCACTTCCACCACTTTTCTCTTTTCAACTTAACAAACTTCATTACTCAACAAACTCCATCACTCTCAATAAATTAACTAATTTCATCAAACAAGTATTACATAATTGAAGATAGAAGTATCAATTGGAGAACTTCTTAAGGTTAGTTTATACTCTTACCATAACCTAAACTTTTAATCCATTGATTTTATCATTTGAGTTCGAAATTGAAGTGGGTTTTTATTGCAAACGTTGTTATTTTTCATTAACAAAACAATGTGACTTATTAAAGTAATTCGTTTGAGTTGAGAAATGAAAATCAATAATTGAAACTCCTGAAAAATCGAGCAAAATAGAAGCCTAGAACAAGTGAGACAGGCGCATGTCTCACATAAAACCAGTAGATTTATGTGAGACAAGCACCTGTCCCACTTGCCTGTCTCACCAAAATATGTGCGACAAGCAATTGGGACATGCGCCTGTCGTACATATAAACCCACTGGTTTTATGTAAGACAAGTGCTTGTCTCACTTGTTTCCACTGGTTTTATGTGAGACAGACGCCTATCTTACTTGGACCCACTGGTTTTATGTGAGATATGCACATGTCTCACTACCTGTCTTACTAAATTTGAGCTATTTTTCAAAAGTAATAACTTGGGCTACATGTGTCCGTTTTAGGCGTATAATATATCGTTTCAAAGCTTATGATGAGACAAAGCAAATCCAAAATTGTATACTTCATTTGATCCACATAAATGTACTGTATATTCACTTTACTAGGTTTTTTAGTGTGAAATCTTATATCTTTTGTTTTTTTATAATTTGTAGGTTTAATGGATTCCATTATACTTCAATTATGTTACGATAGTTGGTGGGAGACGTTAGCAGATGGCAGTACAGAGTACATGAATGCGAAGAATACATCATTTTTAGTTCGGAAAGACTGTACGTTTGAGCAATTTCTGGTAAGGGTGTATGAAGTTTTACAGATAAATCCTAATGAATATAGTTTGATGATGAAGACAACTTTGAGATCTAGTAACACAATGAATCGTGCATGTTCACTACCTATGGACATATTTAATGATGCAATGATTAATGTTGTGCTACACATGGCCTCGGATGTGGTCAATTATGGATGCCTTTCTATATTTGTCACCACATATCCTCGAGTTCCAGCCGAAAATCCTGAGCCACTTGTGAAAAGTGAAACTTCATTTAGAGCAAACGAGTTGTCCCCAATATTGAGGAAGAGGTGTTACCACAACAAATGTCATTCTAGTAATGTTACTCACCAGTCAACGAAAAAAATGACACTATTGATGATAATGGCATTACGTTAGTGGATGTTGAAGAAAATGTGTTACCATTAGGGACATCGTTAGAGCAATATTACTCTCCATTTCACAATAATGAGTTTTGCAGTTATGATGATCCTAGTTATGACACCAACAACACAGAAGCTGATAATGCTTGTTTGGAACCGTTCAATAGTGTGCAAGGCATGAACTTCAATACTGAAGTTGATGATAGGGGCATTGGTAATTCCGATATTCTTATCAATGATGAGGATGAGCATCAGTATGATATTCATATTAACAATAAAGAAAACCAACCTATTCCTCCGATTGCCCGTTCGAGGAGGAAAACAACAGTTAATCCCCTAGTGAGTCTTGCTCTAGTTTTGCTTTCAAACTTGGTTGCTCCAGACTTAGTTAGAAACTGTAATTCTGCTGACATTGGTGTGGGAAAGTTGTTCGCTGATAAAAATGAGTTAATATTGGAATTGTGCAAAGTGGCATTGCGGGAAAAGTTTGATTTCAAGATTGCACGGTCCACAATGACACACTTTGAGGCTCACTGTTCTTTGGAATCATGTAATTGGCGTCTTCGCGCAATGAGAGGTTTAGATGAGCAAAATGTTCCTTGGGTAGTGAGAAGAGTTGACAATATTCATACTTGCTCTAATGAGGTTTTGCCTAGTGGCCTCCGTCAAGTTAGGAGTCGGGATGTTGGCCATTTTATCGCAGATAAATTTATCAGGATAAACAGATATATACGCCGAATGACATTAGAGCAGACATGCAACAAGAATACGGGGTCCAGTTAACATATTCGAAAACATCACGCTATCTCTTGGTGCGACAGGCACCAAGAGCCTGCGCCAAGTGCACGCAGGCTCGCACTCGTCTCGCCCGCCGAACGCGCATCTTGCGCATGAGAGGACGCGACTGTCGCACGTGAGATGCGACTGACATGCACATCTCACGCGTGAGACTGCGCCTGTCGCACGCGAGATGCTCGCGACATGCATATCTCGAGCGCGAGACTGGGCCTGTCGCACGCGAGATGCTCGCGATATGCACATCTCACGCGCAAGACCGCGCCTGTTGTACGCGAGATGCGTGTGACACGCTCATCCCGCGCACGAGGATGGACATGCTGCGTGCATTTTGCATGTGACAGGCGCGGTCTTGCGCGTGAGATGCGCATCTTGCGTGCGACATGCACAGTCTCGCACACGAGATGCACATGCCGCATGTCGCGCTCATCTCGCGTGCGATAGGCGCGACCTAGCGCGCGTGAGATGCGCATGCTGTGCGTATCTCGCATTCGACAGCCGCTACCTCTCGCTTGCAACAACCACGGCTTCGCGCACGAGATGCTTCCCTTGAGTTCCCTTTCTTTTCCCTTTCCTTTCTGACATGCATCTCACCCACCACTGCCATTAAACACCACCAACAACAATCCAAACAACAACTATAACACAACCCAAACAACAGCAACAACAACATCAACAACAACAACAACAACAATGACAATCACAACTCACCTAGGACTTCCAATTTTTGTCTTTGATTTTGGAGATCTCCAAAGATTTTTAATGTGATTTAGCTTGTTTCAGCCGTCGACAACTTCCTTCGTTGCCGATCTACGCTGCAGATGATGTATATGGGATTCTGGTGATGAAATTTTTAGTGAGAGGGGGAGGAATTTGCTTGAGGGAAACATGAGAATGAGGAGGGCAATTTCATCCACAATTTGGTGATTTGGCTAATGTTGATAAAAAAAAAAATTCGGGAGGTTAAAGTTGAAAATTGCTTAATTTTTTTTTGCTATTTTTGTAAATTTCCCATGAATCTTTCAAGAATATGATCAAATCACCTTGAAATAACTATTATTTGAGGGAATAAATAAAGGAATTAAAATAGAGCGTCGTTTGTCGATAAAGGGACTTTAATGGCTGGGAGTTAATTTCGCGGGGTACCTGACCTACAACAAGAATACTCTCCAGATAAAGTAATAAGCAGGGTATGCTTTGGAAGAATCAAGGAATTAAGAAAAATACCCAAAAATTGGCCATCGCACGTACTGTCTCAATCGCCCAAAAGGAATATTTAAAATCAAATCAAATATATTCTGTTAGAAAAAGAGAGGCAATTAGTTGTAAAAATCAGGAAAAGCTCACAAAGGACAGTGGTCCTTAGCTGCCAGAACCGTCACTGTATAGAGAACCTCTACAAAAAAGAACCTTAGACCACCAGCAGTGTACGCCACATGCACGGAACGACAGCATCCGCCAAAAACTGCCGCCTTACTCCCCAAGCATGCTCCTAACAATAGAAAAATGCCATAATGATAAAAGGACGTGAGAATTTCAACAAGAACAACAAAAATCTCTGATAGAAACGTGACACATGGTAAGGTACCTAGGGAGAACTATATAAGACCAAAAAAAAGGTTATATCTCTTTCATAAGCTCACATGCTCTAAGATTCATCACAAAAAAACACACACACAAAACTAAGGGGCTGAGGTCTTCTTCAACCTCCAGCCACTATTCTTTTAGAGAGCTTGGAAGCTCTTATCACCTCAAAAGTTCAAGTAGCTGACCTGAGCGTTAGAGTGTGATTGTCAGCCACTACAAGATCCACCTCAAACCTCATTTCCTTGTTTTGTAGATTTAAAGGTATTCCATCAAGCTTTCCTACTCTATTCCAGATCCTTTACTGCTGTTAGGGTTGGGCAAAAAAATTAATCCGATTCAACTCGATCCGATCTGAAAAATATCGGGTTCGGATCAAATTAGATTGTTAAGCAAATCCGATCAAGTTAGCTAAAAAACTAAATAAATAATTTATTTACAAAAGCAATTGATCAAACGACAAACATTGTGCCATCATACATACAACAGAATAACACAAGATAGTCTTCACATACAGTCACACTCGAGCGGCAGTCAGTGACACTAACCAAACATTTGACAACAGTCATGGCATGGCAGACACAGATGCTGAGACGCAAATGGCACGATAGCAAAGCAGCCCTGACACGATCCAACGCATCTGCGCAAAGCCATCACGATCTGCGATGAGCTGACGTGATATGCTGCCTTGCACCACGACCACTACTGCCATTTAATCCATTTACCACCGTGACTGATCTGCACTGTGATTTGCTACCCTTCGGTCAAGCATGATTCTGCTCTTTTAAAACATAATTTATGTATGTATTTTTTTGAATTCTTTTTTATTTTTTAGGATTGGGTTTCTTTGTAACTAATAAATTAGTTGAAAATTCGATCATAGAAAGATTATATTATAGGCCACAGTAAGGGGAAAAATTCAGATGAAGAAAATACAAAATGCTACAAATCGGCTTTTGATGTTTTCAAATGTCTATTTCCCATTTTGTGGTGTATGACCTGATTTGACTGAACCCAATTGAATACGAACTCAATCCGAATTTGTGGTTCGGATCAGATTTGATTACAAACTTGAATTGAGCTCGGATGAGTTTTTCTCTAACCCGAAACCCTATCCGAATTCGATTTTACCCACCCCTAGCTACTGCCGCTCAGTCTTCTTCTTCTCCAACTCCTTCAGATGTCCAAAATAGCCTATACACTATGATCCAATGAGATACCCTGAACCCCATAAAACAAATTTATTGTTTTGGTGAGATTTTACCCATCTTCCTTGTGAACCAAAGTCCACTAAAAAAAATTATAATGGAAGATAATATAAACAAAATCTCACCCAATTAAAAAGGCAGTAAACAATAAGCAACATTAATATATTTAAAACATGACAAAGCATTTTATAACAATTATCTGAAGGAAATTATAAACCTAATAATATTTCATTTTATTATAAAACTATAAGCATTGTATAGCACGACAAAGCATTCAATAGTAGTTTTATGTAATGTTTACAGCTTTTTATAGCAAATGCAAAATCAAAATAATAAAACTGAAAAATAATTCAAGTACTATATATTCATAGCTTATTCAGAGTCATCGGGTTTTGAATCATCAATGAGAGAGATTATCTTGAAAAGTGAAAGATAGGTAATTAGATAGAAGCTAAGACAAATACATCAAAGCTAAAAGTGAGATGCTAAGAGATCAAAGCAAAAGCATAAGATTAAAGTTGTACAGAAGATGATGAGATGCTGCTGACACTCAAAGTGGTCTATTATACTCAAAAACTGCCATAGGTGCTCTTTATCGCCTATGAAAATTGCTAGAAGTTCAAAAAGGATATGCCAATTTTGAGAGACAAACTTAGACATTCGAAGAAATAAAAAGTCATAGTTAGGGATTTTTATTCATTTAAATTTGTTTGAGGGTGAAATTAGAAATTACTAGTTAAATGAGGGCGAAATAAGAAAATATGATTTTAATGGAGTAAAATCTCAATCTAGACTTCCTTATTCATCAATGAGAAATCTAAATTCCTTAAATAATAGAAATTGGAATTGAAATGGAACTTGACTTCCTGTGAAATTTTGCCAACCGAACAAAGAAAAACCAATAGAAAGAGAAAATATCTCCTCTCTTGGCTGCCTCCTTTATCCCCATCTAAACATGGCCTTAAGTAGTATGTTATTTGAAGAAATGAGAAGAGAGGAAAAGAGTGGAAAAGAGAGGAGAGGAGAGGAAATAAGGAGACGGGATAATGAATTTCAATTTTTATTATTTGGTTTGGTATGGAATTATAAGGGGAGAGGGATGGATGATTAATGATTAATTTCACATCACTTCTTAATACTTTTTTCTTCTAATTATTTAATATTTTCATGAAATTCTAGATTCTCTATTATTCTTTCATGTTTTATAGGAATTTTTTAGGCAAAGAAATGAAAAGAATAGAAAAGTTACAAATTGGTGGGGAAAATGACCAGATTGTGACTTCATGGATTGTTTTTTTGGTTGGATGAATATTTAGGTTTTATTCGCTTTATTGGGTAGGTACATTAGATAGGTACTAAGGTTGAGGATTAGGTTGAGCCATAAAGATAGATTCTTGAAGTAAAAGTTAACATACCTCTTTTTGATAGTATTAAATAACTTTTTGATATTATTAAATAAGTACCACGTTATACAAAGCTCCTCAAAGAGTTATGCACTAACAAATGCAAGCTAAAGAGTAAAGAGGTAGTGAGTGTAAGGTAAAATGTGTCCATTATTTTTCAAAGAAAGCTTCCACCAAAATGAACAAATAAGAAGTTTCACCATTCTATGACAATTAGTAACACCGAATAGGGGTAAGCGCTCAGTCCAGGTTAACTTAAACCAAACTGATCCTGAATTTTCATTATATTTTCGGTGTGGTTCGGTTAAACCGGTTCGGTTAAACCTAAAAGCTGAACAAATTGAACTCATAAAGTGATTGATTTTTCAATTTGGTTTAGATTAACCCAAAGTGAATTATTAAACTGATCGGGTTACAATGAAAAAAATAATAAAAAGCTTACACTAAAGGAAAAATGCCCTAAATACCCACACAACCTGTGAAATCGATCGATAAATAAAATTCAAAACAAATCCTCATCTTCATGGTTATGGTCGCATCTCTTCTCTCCCAAATGTGAAGTTTGGTTGTCGGCTGCTGCTATGCCTGATGAGAACCATCAAGGAAATACCATTAAAACTTCAAGTGATCATTTGCACATTCATGGAAGTCCAATTACAAGGGAAAGAGCAAAAAAGATGCAAGCTGCTTTAAATGGATTAATTGAGAAAATATAGATTAAAAATGCAATTCAAGATGCAAGATATCATGAACTGGGCTTCAAGAGAAGACAAGACATTGTGGGCATTATTCAAGTTATTGGGCAGCCAAATACACAATTTATATCAAATGCAGAAAGGTCAAATTCAGAATAACACCTGTATTGATTGAGGCAGAAGTAATGTGTAAACTATATACCATTGGAACGATAATTAAGTTAGCTTTCCAATAAAGTTTACAGAGCTGGATTTAGAGTTCTCTAGAAGGAGTTATGACCAATTCATTACAACTTGTTCAGACTTGGGATTTTCAACGATTCCTTTATTTTTCAAGTTATTTTTTTGTTTTGTTTCAAGTTTGTTAATGTGTAAGGTAGGTCTATCATCAATGATGGTGGGCTAACATTAAGTTTGTCAATGATAGCATTAATTATAGTAGGTTAGTATTAAGTTTGTCAAAGATAGCATTAATTATAGTGGGTTGGTGAAGACTTTTTAAGCATCCTCTGACAAACATGCTTGGAGGGTTGTTCGAATGTTTCCATTTTTATTTTTAAGATCTAGGGTTTCTTTTAGCCTATTTAAATTCAGCAACCTTGCTATGTAATAATATTAGAGATTAATGTTATTTGAAATTGAAAGATTATTCTTTTTTTGGTTCTTTTGAGAACTAGTGAACTTATCAAGAATTTGCATTCTTGTGACATTCTAAATTTAGACTTATCACTCACCTTCTCATTTATTTCTTGAGTATGGCATCAATATCATTCTCTATACCCTTGGTTCATGTTTTCTTAAGCATTAGGTCAAGATTTTGTTTGTCTTAAATCTGTTTAGAACTTTCTTAAGAAGGTTGAAACTACAAATTAAGTGTGGGTTTAAAAGTTTCATTATGGGATTCGCATCATTTGGTATCAAAGCTAGTTTCTAATCAGGTTTGAATGTCTTATTTATTTTGATTATCAAAAATAAAAAAAACGTACAAAAAAAAACAGATTGCAAAATGAATCAAGTATTCTTACTTTCATCAAATTGAAATTTAGTTATTCATTTTCCTTGACATTGTTTACACACAATGTCAATTGTTTTCCTTTACTTTCTTGCTTTCTTTTCATCAATTTCCTTTGTCGTTCTTTGTGTCCTCTTAATTCCCTTTCTTTATTTAGTGTCTTGGTTTGTCATATTTGGTATGCCACTTGGGTTTTTCTTGATTTTGTTTATTTAGTTCAATAAAGAACTGAAAGAAAGAGTTAAGTGTGGTAAATAATAAAAGAAAAAGGTTTTTGAGATCATTAGAGGGTAAAAGCCAATTTGTGTGTTAAACATGAGAGGTAAGTGACATCAAATTGAGTGAAACAAGTGAGAGTGTTGTGAGGTAACATTCTTTTCAGATCACAAATATGTCAAAAGATCAAGAAGCTATAGACCAATCAATCATGCTCAAAGCCATGCAACAACAATTTGAGCACATGAATATGATGTTTTGAGAGATCCGTGAAAAATTAGAGAGGCAAGACACTGCCATAGCCAATTTACAAAGGGGACAACAACCAATAGCTCCTAATGTAAAAGGTAATCAAGGGCGTGCTGTCATGGGAGAAGACGATGGTGATGACATAGATGATTTTGATGATCAGGCCACAGTTGACATGCGTGGAAGAGATAATAAAAAGGCAAGATGCATAGATCGTGATTTGGGGAGTATCAAATTGAAAATTTCTTCTTTTCAAAGTAAAAATGATCCGGAAGCTTATTTGGAGTGGGAAAAAAATGTGGAGCTAGTATTTGATTGCCACAACTACTCTGAGGAGAAAAAGGTAAAACTAGCTGTTGTTGAATTGACTGATTATGCTATCATTTGGTGGGATCAACTTGTTTTGAGTAGGAGACGAAATTGTGAAAGACCTATACACACTTGGGAAGAGATGAAGGCCATCATGATGATGAGATTTATTCATAGTCATTATTATAGGGAGCTGGACCAAAGGCTTCAAAGTCTTACACAAGGTTCTAGAAGTGTGGAAGATTACCACTAGGAGATGGAAATAATCATGATTCAAGCCAACATTGAAGAAGAACGAGAGGCCACTATAGCAAGATTTTTACATGGTTTAAATCAAGATATTGCTAATGTGGTTGACTTACAGCACTATGTTGAGTTGGAAGACATGGTTCACATGACCATGAAAGTGAAACGACAATTGAAAAAGAAAGGTTCCACTAGAACCAATTTGGGTTCATCTTCCTCATGGAAGTGAAAATAGAGCAAAGATGAAAAGATTATTTCAAAACCTAAGATTGAGCCAATCAAGGATCATAAAGAGAAAGGCAACCAAAGCAAATGTAAATTTGATTCCCAACACTCTAGAAATAGAGATATTAAGTGTTTTAAATGTTTGGGGATAGGTCATATTGCATCTCAATGCCCAAATAAGAGAGTAATAATCTTGAGGGATGATGGTGATGTTGAAATCGAGAGTGAATCAGATGATGATCCTATGCCACCTTTGGAGGATGCTAATGATGGTGTAAAATATCCTGTTGATGGTAAATTGATGGTTACGAGGTGTGCTCTCAACATGCAAGTAAAAGAGGATGCGGAGGTACAATGTGATAACATCTTTCATACTAGATGCCACATCAAAGATAAGGTATGTAGTATGATAATTGATGGTAGAAGTTGTACTAATGTAGCTAGCACTAGTTTAGTTGAAAAATTAAATTTGAAAACCTTAAAACATCCGAGGCTATATAAGCTACAATAGCTGAATGATTGTGGGGAAGTTAAATTAAATAAACAAGTGCTGATTTCATTCTCTAGTAGGAGATGCAAGGATGATGTTCTATGTGATGTAGTACCCATGCATGATGGACACATTCTTTTAGGTCGACCTTGGCAATATGATAGGCGTGTTACACATGATGGCTACTTAAATAGATATTCTTTTGTAATGAATAAAAGCAAATTACTCTTGTACCATTAACACCTAGGCAAGTGTATGAGGATCAAATGTCAATACAAAAATAGAGTGATATAAAAAATGAAAATGAGAGTACAAAAAACAGAGAGATTGAGAGAAAAGTAAGTGAAAAGATAAAAAAAATATTGTTGACAGAAATGAAGGCAGCAATTGAACTTGTTTGCAAAAAAAAATCGAGCTTAAGAGGGCTTTCTTTCAAAACAGCCTATTGTTGTACTTTTGTGCAAAGAGGTTTGTTTACACACTAATGAGCTTAACTTTTCTTTGCCTAGTTCTACTATGACTCTTTTGCAGGACTTTGATGACGTGTTTTTAAATGAAGTCCTTAACAGTTTGCCACTTATTAAGGGAATTGAGCATCAAATAGATTTCATCCCTGGAGCTACTATTCCTAATAGACTTGTATGTAGAAGTAACCTCGATGAGACAAAGGAGCTTTAAAGGTATGATGAAGAACTCTTAGCAAAAGAATATGTGAGGGAGAGCATGAGTCCATGTACGGTACCGGTTTAAAAAAGGATGGAACATGGAGGATGTGCATTGACTGCCGTGCAATTAATAAAATCATTGTAAAGTATCAACATCCTATTCCTAGACGTGATAACCTGTTTGATAAATTGCATGGTTCTAGTGTGTTTAATAAAATTAATCTTAAAAGTATATATTATCAAATTAGGATTAGAGAAGGAGATGAGTGGAAAACTGCCTTTAAAATAAAATATGGTTTATATGAGTGGTTAGCGATGCCATTTGGGTTATCTAATACATCTAGCACTTTTATGAGGTTAATGAACCATGTTTTGCGTGCTTTTATTGGTAAATTTGTAGTTGTCTATTTTGATGATATTTTGATCTATAGCAAAGGCTTATATGAACACATTGAACATTTGCAAAATGTATTGACTGTTTTAAAGAAGGAAAAGTTGTATACTAACTTGAAGAAGTGTTCATTTTGTACAAATTAGATTGTTTTTCTTGATTATGTTGTAAGTGCTAAAGGAATTGAGGTTGATGAAAAGAAGGTAAAGGTTATCAAAGAGTGGCCCACACCTAAAAGTGTAAGTGAGGTAAGAAGTTTTCATGGTTTGGCTAGTTTTTATAGAAGATCTGCGAAAGATTTTAGCACCCTTGTTGCACCATTAATTGAAATTATGAAGAAACATGTGGGATTTAAGTAGGGTAGTGAACAAGAAAGGGCATTTAATCTAACTAAGGAGAAATTGGTTTTTGCACCATTACTTGCTTTACCTTATTTTTTTAAAACTTTTAAAATTGAGTATGATACTTCAGATATAGGTTTTGGAGTTGTTTTGATGCAAGAAAGGCGTCCAATTACTTACTTTAGTGAGAAATTGAGTGGAACATCCCTAAACTATCTTACGTATGATAAAGAGATGTATGCATTGGTGAGAGCATTGGAAACTTGGCAACATTATCTTCTACCTAAAGAGTTTGTTACACACACTAACTATAAGTCCTTGAAACATTTGAAAGGACAAGGTAAGTTACATAAGAGACATGCCAAATGGGTTGAATTTACTGAGTCATTTCCTTATGTGATCAAATATAAACAATGTAAGGAGTATGTGGTGGTCGATGCATTATCTAGAAGATATGCACTTATCTCTACATTAAATGCAAAGTTGTTAGGATTTAAGTACATTAAAGAATTATATGTTAATGATCCTGATTTTGCTAATGTGTTTAATGCTTGTGAGAAAGTTGCATTTGTTAAGTTCTATAGGCATGATGGGCTTTTATTTAGAGAAAATAAATTGTGTGCCTCATAGTTCTTTGCGTGATTGCTTGTGCGTGAAGCTCATGGGGGTGGTTTAATGGGACATTTTGGCATTGCAAAGACTTTTGATGTTTTAAAAGTTCTTTTGGCCACATATGAAACGTGATGTTGAAAGAATATGTGAGAAGTGTATCACTTGTAAACATGCTAAGTCTAGAGTTTTACCCCATGGATTGTATAACCCTCTGCCCATACCTAGTAAACCTTGGGTTGATATTTCAAGTTCTCAAACAAACATAAATTATCAATTAGAGTTGAGGATACTTTACCAACATCTCCAATTCCAAGAATTTTTCCTTTTGAGTTGTCTCCAAAAGATACGTCTCCACCATTTTCAATTTTGGTGAAGCTCGTGAACCAAGAATAATTCCCTGTCATGTTTCTTGTACAACCGTTGCCCAAGTACCACTTATTATTCTTCTTCTTCAAGTCTTGTAGAGAAAATCTCAAGTTTTAAGTACCCAAACCTTTTTGGGTCCTTGAGAGTTAGCAATGGTTCCTTTCGGAACCCAAACACATTTCACACCATAATATGCATTTCTCTTCACTGCACATCTATTTTTCATATGACCATATTGATTACAATAATGACATACAATTTTATTGTTAATAGATGTATTCCTCACAAAATAGCTCTTGTAAAATTTTTGTTTCAAATTTGGTTTATAACCAATGCCACTTTTGTCAAATACACATTTTTGTGAGTTTAGCAAATTGTCCAACATCTTTTACCCATTTGTAAATTTCAAGACAATCTCATTTAACTTATTGCTCTTTTTCTTAAGCATTTCGTTTTCATTTTTCAATTCATTTATGTGTGAGTCTAAATGCTCATGTAAGATGCTAGGCTTCTTATTTGATAATGCAATTTCATCATGCAATATTTTGTTCCCACTTCTAGGCATACAATTCTTGCATTTAGAGATTCATTTTCATTTTTAAGCTTTGCCATTTCTTTTTTAAGACATACATTCTTTTTACCAATCGTCATCAACTCATTATGCAGATCTTTAAAAGCATTATACAATTCATCATAGATAAGATCACTTACCTCATTGAGATCGTCATCATCTCCTATTGCCATAAGTGCTAGGTTTGAAACTTCTTGCGATCCTTCTTCATCACTTGAATTTTTCTCGCTCTCATCCCAAGTTGCAACCATTGCTTTCTTCTTGAGTTTGTTGATAAGTGGAACTCCGATCTTATATGGCCAGGCTTCTTGCACTCATAACATATGGTTGCCTCCTTCTTTTCCCTATGGTTCTTGAAGTTTCTGAAATTTCTTCGCTCTCCGGTTTTCTTGAAGATTTTTCTAAACTTCTTTGCTAGCATGGCTAGCTCTTCATCATCCGATTCACTCTCCCCATCATTCTCATATTTTGAAGTTTTGAGAGCAATGTTTTTCTTTTTCTCCTCATGCTCTTTTTCTGCTGCCAAATCTTCTTCATATGAAATGAGAGAACCAATTAAATCATCAAGAGGTAAAATATTTAAATCCTTTACTTCCTCAATGGTGGTCTTCTTTTGTCTCCATTCCTTAGGTAGTGACCTAATGATTTTTTTGACTTTTTCGCTATTTGAAAAGTATTCCCTAGAGCTCCTAGAGTGTTCGCTATGTCCGTGAATCTAGTATACATAGAGTACACATTTTTATTTTATTACATTTGGAACAATTCATATTGTTGAGTGTACCTACTTATTTTAGATTCTTTCACTTAGTTTGTGCCTTCATAGATAACCTCAAGTTTGTGCCAAATCTCATTAGCACTTTCACAACTAGACACTCTATGAAACTCTTTCTTATCTAGTGCACAAAACAAGGCATTCATGACTTTGGATTTTAGAGAGATTTTTCTCTTTTCGAATTCATTCCAATCCCGTGAAGGTTTTGGAATATCTTCTCCGACTTCATTTTTAATCAAAGGCATGAAAGGACTATCACTAACAATTTCCCAAATCTCATAATCTAAGGCTTGCAAGTAAATTCTCATCCTAATTTTCCAATATGAGTAATCATTTCCATCAAAGAAAGGTGGTCTAGTGGTGGACTGTCTTTCCCTAACTGTGGAATCATTTTGAGTTGCCATTGATCTTTAGCCGTAGATGGTTAAGTCTAAATAAGAGCACCAAGCTCTGATACCAAATGAAATACTAGCTAAGCAACCTAAGAGGGGGGTGAATTGGGATTCTAAAAATTATTCAACTTTTAAAACAAAATATCATGAAAATCTACAACGAATTTAAAACAATAACAATTAAATCAATCACAATATAAAAAGATAAGGGAAGAAGGATTCAAACATAAAGATTTTTACGTGGTTCGGCCAACCTCGCCTACGTCCATGCCTCCAAGTTTTTCGGGCTTGAGGATTTCACTAAGCAAGCCTCCAAGGCTTCAATTGCTTACACTTGACTTCCAAGGTGTCAATGAACCTTTACAACAAGAGATCATCCCCAATTTCTTCACCCAAGTGTATCCCAACACCTATAATAACTCAAAATAAAAGATTACAAACTATTTTTCTCTCACACAATATTTAAGATTACAAATCAATGCTCAATGTGTGAATAGATGAAACAAGAATTTTTTTAAAGCTCTATGAAGATTGTATTCTCGAATATAAGCTCAATGGTTGTGTTGTGATCAGTCTTCTTTAAATTTGAATGAGCTTATTTATATTTGGAGCTGAAAAACTAACTGTTACAAATTGTCGGCCCAAAAACAATTCACCGTTAGCCGTTAACGGTTAACCGTTTACACTGGTCAAAGTTACCATTGGGCCAAATTTTAAATAAACGGTTTGCCGTTTAGGGTTACCCTTTCGCCGTTAACTTCCAGAGACTAGCAAGATGAACATCAGTTATCCATTTAAAGTAAACAGTTAAGGATTTGCATGAAGTGACTCTCTGGATGTTATCGGTTAATCGTTTGTAATAAACGATTCGTCGTTAGTTTCCAGTAACCTGCAAAATGAACATCAGTTACCCGTTTTAAGTAAACGGTTAAGGATTTGCATGAAGTCACTTCTCTGGATATTATCGATTAACCGTTTGTAATAAACGGTTCGCCGTTAGTTTCCAGTAGCCTTTCCATTTTTCTGTTTTTATAAACGGTTAGAGCTTAGGCAATATGTTGCTCTCTGGTATTAAACGGTTAACCGTTTAAAAGCAACCGGTTCACCGTTTATTTCCAGAATCACATTTTAAACCAAATTTTGCAAAGAATCTTTTTCTAATTTGAAAGTCCATCATAAGAATCTTTTTCTAATTTGAAAGTCCATCTTTTATGTGTATGAATGGAATAATTAGTAAGGCTTTCGTTTATTAGGAAATAGCTCCAACATTTTTATCAAAAATCATTTAAAGTTTGTTATCATCAAAATCAATATTATTAACATATTCATGTTGACAGAGAAAAGTAGGCAAATTAGAGAGAATACTTGGTTGCTTTAGTATAATTCAATTGATAGGACTTTCAATCTCATATCTTTTATTATTTTTCTTCCAGGGATTTGATGCTTAATAATTCAAACAAGTGTGACTAATCTTTTTATTGGCTAGGGTTGATTTAAAAACCTTAGATATGGATTTTTATTAATAAAGATTCCGAATCAAGATTTCTTCATCCTTTTTGGTTAATTTATATTTCACTAATTTTAATATTCAAGAAATGCACTAGTTGAGTGTATTATATTTCACTAATTTTAATGGTCAATCTAATTTTCATTGTTTGATTGGATATGGAATTCTTCTTTCTCCCCTTGTTTCTTTCCCTTCTCATTCTTTCCTTTTCACTCCACTCCTCTCCTTATAGTTCTTCAAACTAAACATACCATAATAGTATTTTTATCTTAGATTACTTTCCACAGGGTAAAATCATTGTTTTATTTTCTTAACTTATTCTAGGGATAAAATAATATTTTGTCTTTGATTTTTTTTGGTAGTAGTAGCTAATGGAGTTAATAGAAAAGTAATGGGTTGACACAAAATTTAAACTTGAAGTGGTGCAAAAATATTGTCAGAAACTCATGGTGGCTATTTACATTTTTAAAATCTTGAGGTAGTAAATATTAATTTATCAAATTAATATTCTACTATCTAATATCTCCACAAAAGCTTGTTTATGTTTAAAGACAATAAGATTTCAAGAAAAAAGTAACAAAAAATTAGTTTGTGTTTAAGATGGTCAACACGATTGCGAAGAAAAATATTAGTTAAGTTCACAATGTTAGAAATGAGAAAAAAAAATAGCTTGTATAAGAAAAGAGATGTTGTAAATGGGGTGGATTCACCATTTGTCCCACATCGAAAAATTAACAACCTCCACTCTTGTTTAGCTTGTAGATGAATCAATTAACAAAAGATTAACAATAATAAGTTATTAACAAGGTACTTGAAGTACTTTATCAACATGGTATAATAAGTTTTCTTCTCCTTGTGTTTATTTATACTTATTTCTTTTATGTCTTATTGTAATGTTAGTTTATCGTGTTGTTAATTGGTTTGTTTCAAATAATTTTAATTTATATGGTTGGTTCTATAATAATACCTATATTGTTATTCTATTAATATGATTGGTCTTATTTAGTAGCTTATATGGCTGATTTAACTATCTCTCAAGTTATTTTAATTACAATAAATTAAGATTTGTTCTTGCATATATTTGTTGTTGAATATTATTCTTATACCCTGAAGTTTACAGCACAAATGAGGTAGTAAGAGCCTGATGTTTTGAGTTATGATTTTAGAAGTTAGAACCTAAAATTCTAAATTCATGCGTAAGATTTCTGCATATTTTCATGATTTTTCTTGTTTGAATTACAAATTTTATTTTAGTTTCAATAAATTAAGATTTGTTCTTGCATATATTTCCTTTGAATATTATTCCTATAGCCGAAAGCTTACAACACAAAGGAGATGGTGAGAACTCAAAATTTTGAGTTATGATTTTAAAAGTTAGAACATGAAATTATAAATACAAGAATAAGATTTCTAAATACTTTCATGATTTTTCTTGTTTAAATTAAAAAATTTATTTTGTGATAATTATTTTTTCTTTGATTATTAATACAAGGTTTAGAAAAATGACAAATATCACGAACTTGCAAATTTCCATCCATGAAGCTTTTGGAAGAAGCTACCTTTCTTGGATGTTGGATGCCAAAATTCACATGCAACTTGTATGCCTGAAGGCATTTTAGCAGAAGGAAAGGAAGCATCGTTGTAGGAAAAAACAAAAGCTATAATTTTCTTTCGCCATCATTTACATGAGAGTCTAAAATGGCAATATTTGATAGTGAAGGATCCGTTAACTTTGTTGAATCACTTCAAGGAAAACTTAGACCACTAGAGGGGTATTTTCCTCCTAATAGCAAAAAAACAGTAATTGAACATAAGGTAACAAGAATCTGTTAAATTTTCTGACTACAACTCTACTTTGTTCCGCATCAATTAAAAACTAATATTGTGTGGTGGAAAAAATCACTAAAAATGATATGCTTGAAAAGACACTCTCTACATGTCATGCATCACATGTAATCTTGTAACAATAATATCGAGATTGTCGATAAACTAAATCTTCTAAGCTGATAACATTTCTTTTGATTGTTGAACAAAACAATAAACTATTGACAAAAATCATGAATTACATCCATTGATTCCCAATTATTCACAAAAGTCAATGCAAATACATGTGCCAATAATGAACCTAATCAAAGAAGCAAGAAAAAACGTGGTTATTTCCCTCATCATGGTTATAAACACTCAGGATAATAGAACAACAAAAATGGACACCACCAGAAGTGAAGTGTCTATGAGAGGCATGACAAGGATAATGGTGCAAAAACAAAAAATGTTAGAAATAGAAGTGAAGAAATTTGTTATTGATGTGGCAGAAGAGGACATTGGTCACTACCTACCTACAGACAAACAATTGGTAGACCTCTATCAAGCATCTAAGAAAGAAGAAGGAAAGATTGAGACTAATCTAGTCGATGGCTTAAATCTTGTTGATTTAAATAACCTTAATGTCTTTAATTTCTTCGAGGCACAAAAGGGGAAATCAATCAAGTAATTGGTAATGGAAATTTCCACACCAACTAATACCATAATAATTAAGTTAGCAACATGTTAACTTTTGTTCTTTTTATAGTTTCATCATATGTTCTTAATATTCGTATCTAATCCTTATGACTAATATGAACTTTTTTTAATACAAAGTTATCGATTTTAGAAATAAATTATCTATTTTAGAAAAGAAAGTTGGGGATGTATACTTGGCTAACACACACTATTCTTCAAAATAAAAAATATTTTTTGGAAACAAAACTATTCGAAGGAAAAGCAAATACTATATCTGAACCTACAGACCCAATCAAAGGGTTTGAAATAGCGAGTGGAACAAACTAACAATCAAAAATGCCTAATATTAAGCAAGATCCAAAAAAAAATCTACTGAACTTTAAACATATCCACTAAAATGGATATCACATTGCGACTTTAAATAAAAACAATGTGGAATACCTTTGTATTACTAAAACTGTCTCAACGAGGAAATGCATATTACAAAACCTTTCAACATTCTCCTTAGGATCTATAATGATTGAGCGCTATGCAATAATGGAAAAGAAGTTGACAGATTTAAAATATTTATGTTGTAGGATGACTGTCTTAAACACTAAGGATAAGGATCTATAATGATGCTTAAAATTATTGAAAATTCATATAAACATCCATTAAAGAACTAGAAATTTCTATTATCAAATGATATTGTTTTTACTGCTTACTCCCAAGAAAAATTTGTGGTCATACCATCCATCCTCTTCTAAGGTCAGTCATTAATCTCCATTAATTTTATAAATAATTCAAGGAGATATAGATGGACCAATCCATCCACCTAGTGAACTATTTCGTTACTTTATAATTTGGATTGATGCATCACTATAAGGTGGTTTTGTTTGTTGTTTGCATGCACTATTGCATTTGTAAGACTATTTGCCCAAATTATAAGATTAAGGGCACAATTTCCAGATTATCCAATTAAGGCTACATGTCTTAATAATGTTAGTGAGTTTACATTAAAGACATTTTATGACTAATATACATCAGTAGGTATTGATGTTGAATATTTGATTCCATATGTACATACACAAAATGGATTGTAGAATCGTTGATTAAGTAATTACAGATAATTGCAAAAACATTACTTATGCATATAAAATTAAAATATCTGCAAGGGGTCATACTATTTTATGTGTTGCGACATTAATTGATTTTTGACCCAATGCTTATCATTAATGTTCTCTGTTACAATTTGTACTTAGTCAACAACCTAACATTTCTCATCTATGCACTTTTGATTATGTTGTGCACGTTCCAAAATCACTCCCTCAATGCACAAAAATGGAACCTCCATATCATTTGGTTTTTTATGTTGGTTTTAACTTATCTTCAGTTATATGATATCTTGAACCCTTGACAAGTGATCTTTTCAAAACACTTTTTACGGATTGCCACTTTGATGAGACAATTTTTCCATCATTCCCCCTGAAATAAGGCATGAATCAATGTGAAAGCAAAGTATGCAGGATAATACTTTTGTAGCTTTTTGCAAGTTAATCACTGGATGCATTTCAAGATACATCAAAAGTAACTAAATCATATAATCTAGCAATTAATACATTAGTCCTAGTGATTGTTCCTACTAAATAATTATGTGTAAAAACAACTAATGAGTTATCTATTACACATCAGAAGCATGATAGACCACTTGGTTCCAAAGACGATGTTCCTTAGAAAAAGGAGAATTGAAGATCAAGATCTTGTTGAAAATAATATTTAAGCTATAAATATACTCATATTATCTAAATCACCAGTTCTAGATGAACTGATAGTCCATGGCGAGACATAAGTCCTTGAAGAGAAATTAATCTCCAAAGAGGTACCAAAACATAAAAGTGAAAAAAAGTCTACAAATTATATTTATACAAGAGAAATGGGAGATCGTAATGAAATAGATATCGACAATGTATTCTTATTAACAGTAACTACTGAAATTATAAATTATTTTGTGTCTCAAATTATCAATAAATGTAGATAAAGGCATGATTAACCTCAATGTAAAGAAGCAATTGAAGTAGACTTTACTTCTCTTGTAAAATGCAAAGTTTTTGAACCAGTAGTTTAAATAGTTGAAGATGTCAAACCCATTGGACACAAATGGTATTTGTGAGAAAACATAATGAAAATAATGACACTAAATAAAAAGTGTGACTAGTTGCACATTGTTTCTCATAGAGATCTAGTATTGGTTGTAAGGATATGTATTTTCTAGTGATGAATACTATTATATTTTAATTTTTAATCAGTTTAACAGTCTTAGAAACGCTTGAAATGCATCTCGTGAATGTAGTGCTTCATATTTTTATCAAATAAAAAAGTAAATTTATATTATTTTAATCTTTTTTTTAAAAAAGTAGTTATAGTACTTCTCTCTTTGTAGTAATAATGATATAAAAAATAATATAATATTAATTGAAGAGAGGGAAGTTGAAGAGTGAGAAAAACAATCTCATTTGAAGAATTTTTTAAAATCTTTGTTGTTGATGTAACTCTTCAAATAAGGAATGAATTTTAAAAGAACAATTTTCTAAAGTGGAGTATTCCTACTTATTTTTTCAAGCAACCAAACAAACTAAAGCTAAATATATGTACCGCTTGAAGTACATAATTGAAGTATTTAACGTCCTTCTCAACTACTAGCAACTAGGGGTGGGCAATTTTGGGTTCGGGTCAACCCGATCGGGTTTCGGGTTATGACAACATAAATATGTTAATAATATTGATTTTGATAAATAACAAACTTTAAATGATTTTTGATAAATTTATTGGAGTTATTTCCTAACAAATGAAAGTCATAAAAACTATTCTTTTCATGCTTATAAAAAGATGGATCTTAATTTGGAAAAAGATTCTTTACAAAAAATTGGTTTAAAATATGTTTCTGGCAGAAAACGGTGAACCGTTTATTTATAAACGGTTAACCGATTACGACCAGAGAGCAAAGGTTTGGCTAGGCTCTAACCGTTTAGTGAAAAACAGAGATAAAGAGCTTACTGGAAGCTAACGGTGAACTGTTTATTTATAAACGGTTAACCGATAACGTCCAGAGAGTGATATCATCCACAAGCCTTAGCCGTTTACTCAAACGGATAACCGTTGCCCTTTTTACAGGTTACTGTACACTAACGGCGAACCGTTTATTTACAAACGGTTAATCGATAACGTCCAGAGAGTCATCCCATGCTAAGCCTTAGTCGATTACTTGAAACGGATAACCGGTATTCTTTCTCAGGTCACTGGACGTTAACGGCGAAAGTGTAACCTAAAAACGGCAAACCGTTTATTTGAATTCTGGCTTAACGGTAACTTTGTTCAGCACAAACGGTTAACCGTTAACGGCTAACGGTGAATCGTTTTCGGGCAGACAGCAAGTAACGGCTAGTTTTGTAGCTCTACTTATAAATAAGCTCATTCAAATTCAAAGAGGACTGATCACAACACAACCATTGAGCTTATACTCGAGTTTGCAATCTTCACAAGAGATAGAAACATAGTTTCACTTCATCTATTCACACTTTGAGCATCAACTTGTAACCTTTGATTTAGTGTGAGAGAAAAACAAATTGTAATATTTCATTTTAAGGGATTGTGAGTGTTGGGATACACTTGAGTTAAGAGATTGGGGATAATCTCTAATTGTAAAGGTTATTGACACCTTGGAAGTCAAGTGTAAGCAATTGAAGCCTTGGAGGCTTGCTTAGTAAAAACCTCAAGCCTGGAAAGCTTGGAGGCATGGACGTAGGCGAGGTTGGCCGAACCACGTAAACATCGTTATGTTTGATTCTCTCTTTCCCTATCCTTTTAATTTGTGATCAATTTATTTATTATTGTTTTTATTTCGTTTTTTGAATTTGCATAATAATTTATTTTTAGTCTATTATTTTATAAAACCCAATTCTCCCCCCTCTTTGGTTGCTTTGTTAGAATTTCATTGGTCAGTTCGGGTTGGGTCATATATTCGGGTTGTGTTCGGGTTGGATCGGGTTGGATTTAAAATGGGTAGTATTGAGTTCGGGTCAATGCAGGTCGGGTCAATTCGGGTCAATGCGGGTCGGTCAATTTGGGTCAATGCGGGTCAAATTCGGTTAATACAATTTTGAGCTCTTTTTTTCCTATTATTGTAGTTTTTATGAAAGGTTTAAGACATTTTTCTTAATTGTAGTAATTTTTACTAATTTTCAATTGAAAAAAGAAAAGAAAATGTTATTAATTCAAACGAATAAAGTGAAAATGTTATAATAGGATTATTTGCCTATTGGCTTGGACTTGAAGGGTAGAATTAGGACTATTATTTGCTCAATCAATAAAATCCAAAGTTCCAAGCTTAATAAAAGTTAAAATTAATATAAACTTACAAAGTCCAAAGCACAATTTCCAAATATTAGTCTTTAAAAGTTTGAAATACAAACTCACAAAGTCACAAAATTAAATTGTTTAGAAACATAAATCACAAAATTCAAAGTTCAAACATTAAAACTAAATAAGCTTTTTTGGTTCCTCCACCTTGGTTCCTCCATGGCTCCATGTTCAAGTGCCGATTGCCTAGAAAAAGATTGAGAAAATGTACAATAAATATTTTCCTTAAGTCACGTTCCAAATAAACAAACTCAATTCATATAAAAAATTGAGCAAATAAACCAAATTCATAAGATTACACATCAAACACAAATACAAATAATAAATCTAATTCATATCTTTAATTAAACTAAGGGGTGTTACAATCTTTCTAATTTCTATTATATCATATTATCATTATAAATTTATAATTACAAATAAATGTATATATTTACCAAATTTTTCAATACACACTTGATTATATATTTCTATTATATCATGCTTATTTTATGGCATTCATCACCAAATCAAGTTAATAATAATACTAGACAATAATAACATTTTATGAACTTCAACTTGTCTAACTAAAACAATTACAAATTAGACTTAAAATTTAAAACTATAACAACTATAATTATAGGAGCTTAAATTACAACCAAATACTAATAGTACTATAATATCAAATTATGAATAATAATATATATTAAAAGTTATCTTCCAAACATCCATAACACCAATGTCGACGCTCACCGCTTCCACTGTCGAAGCTTGCAATCTTATAAGTTCTATAAAATCCAAAAAAAAATTAATATGTAGATGTTCTATATAAAGTTATAATGCATTTAAATATATTATGTATTTAATGTATGATAAAAAATTAAAAACATTACCTTCTTGTAATTCCATATAAAACATTTGCTCCTTGATATCTTCTTGGAGGTTGTAGATGGGGTTGGCAAAAAGTTTAGACTGCAGCCAATTTTCAGTGCATATCAATGCCTCAACCATAGTCGAAGTTAAAGAACTACTATACTCATCAATAATACGACGCCCGGTGCTAAAGGTAGACTCAGATGCCACTGTGGAAACAGGAACAGCAAGGACATCTCTTGTAATTTTCTCAAGAATTGGATACCTCGATCCATTCACTCTCCACCAAAGTAAAACATTAAGTTTAAGATTGCTGGGATCTTCAACTGGGTCCTTCAAGTACCTTTCCACCTCAGATACTACTCTTCTACTCTTATTATGAACAGAAACCTTCCTGGCATATCCAAGGAAAGGGCAAGATAATTGAAAAGCGTCATCATATTCACCACTAGCAACATCTACCAAATTAGCCTCAGTTGTAAGAACTTGTACCTCCATAGGTGCCAATAACACTACTCTCACCATACATCAACGGTGTGGAATTACCGGAGAATGCAATATATGTATCATAAAACTCATTCAACAAGTCCTTCACTGCTTTGGTCATTTGTTCAACCATCAAACTATCATTGCCAAAAATGATCTCAAACAGATGTTCAGCAAAATCCATTTCGCTCGTGGATCAAGAATAGAAGCAATAATCAATATTTTGTTTATCTTTCCTGTGGACTCCCAATACTTGTCAAAATTTTTCCTCATACTATAAGCCATAGAGGACACCCAAGGATCAGTACTTTCTTGCAGTGCAGTTAATGAATTCTCAATTAAGCCAATAGTATCATAACAAAGATTAGAAGTCACACTCAGAGAGGCAGAAAACAATAATGTGGCATCATAAAATACCTTCAAAAACTTCACAATTCGTTCGGCACTCTCCCAGTCATCCGGTCCAGGTAGGCCCACCCTTCTAACATTATTTTCTTTCTCAGCAAAGTATGCCTCATAAGGTTTATCCACTTTTGCTATTCCATCAAATGTCGCTTGAAATTTCAGTGCAGTCATCAACATCAAATAAGTGGAATTCCACCTAGTAAGACAATCCAAAACAACAATTCATTTTGGACAATTCACCTGCTCAGCACATTGTTTAAATGTTCGCAGTCTCGTGCTAGAAGATCTCACGTACTTCACTGCATTTCGAATAGCGGTAACACTAGCATGCAACTCTCCCAATTCTGAGACAACAATCAAATTCAAAATATGTGCACAACAACGCACATGCATATATTGTCCCGCCAACACAAGTGCATCATTATTCCTCCAACTAAGCAACTGCATAGTGACATAACCAACAACAATATCATTTGCAGTAGCATTATCAACAGTTATTGCAAACAACCTCTCTATCCCCCAATCTTGTAGGCAACTCACAATCTTTTTACCAATCGACTTCCCTCTATGATCTTCGATGGCGATAAAACTAATAATCCTCTTATTCAAACACCAATTGCTATTAATAAAATGAGCTGTAATCACCATGTAGCTCATGTTTTGAACAGAAGTCCATAAATCAGTTGTAGGAGACACCCACTTCTTGTTGTTGCAAATCAAGCTCTTCAACATTACCTTTTCTTCCAAAAATAACTCCATAACATCTCTACCAATTGTTCTTCGAGATGGCATAACAAACTGAGGGATAGCTACACTGCAGAAATGCCTAAATCCTTTGTTGTCTACAAAACTAAGCGGGAACTCACTCATAATAATCATTTTAGTTACCGCCCTTCGACACGCTTCTTGACTCCATCCTTTACCCAAAATCAAATTACTTGCATTTTCTTCGCCACCCTCGGATATCAAATTTTGTTGACTTCCACTTTGTTGTGCCCGAAATGTCTTGTATGATTGACATGTCTTTATATGCCTTGTCATATTTGTAACCCCATCAAGCCTTGAATGACATTGATATTGCTTACCACAATAGTTGCACGTACATTTTTTTGGATTATCTTCGAGTAAAGTGAAATGATTCCATATTGCCGATCTTTTCTTCATTGGCGGTCTTTTCCGCTTCGCTTTTTCCTTTCCTCTATGGGTTCCTTCCATTTGTACACTCTGGTCTTGATCGTCACTCATCGAATTCAATCTTGAGTGTCCAAGCGTCTAAATATTCAAAACAATAATTAATAATCATTAATTCAAAAATCAAAACACATAAATATTATTAACATAATCCATAAACAAAAATTAGTAATTTCAATTCAAGTTGTTCATGCTCCATAAACAAAAAGTAAGAAATTCATGATTAATTAATTAATTTATAATATCCAATTACCCATTCCCCATAATAACTAATATGATATTATTTGTCTATCTATATCTTGTTTCTTATTATAAATTAAATACTTTAATTTCAAGTCCAAGTTACTTGTACTTTACAACTTAACGGATGATTAGCATATAATAAAATATTAATTGAATTTATTAATTTGTTTAGGGTTGAAAGCTTGAAGCTACTGCACAAGTACATATAATTACATAACATAAACACATTATAATTATAAAATATATACAACACAATACTTAATTTTAATATTTAATCTACCTAATGTGCTAATTTATTCATAAAAAATCAATTATTAACTATTATTAACAATTATCGATTAATATTATTTCAATTATTAACTATTATTAACAATTATCAATTAATATTATTTCAATTATTAACAATTATCAATTAATATTATTTCAATTATTAAAAATTAATAAAAATTATCAATTAAAATCATTTCAATTATTAACAATTATCAATTAATATTATTGCAATTATTAACAATTATCAATTAATATTATTTCAATTATTAACTATTATTAACAATTATCAATTAATATTATTTCAATTATTAACAATTATCAATTAATATTATTTCACTTATTAACAATTATTAGCAATTATCAATTAATATTATTTCAATTATTTCAATTATTAACAATTATCAATTAATATTATTTCAATTATTAACTATTATTAACAATTATCAATTAATATTATTTCAATTATTAACAATTAACAATTAACAATGATCAAATATCAATTATCAATTAACAAAACCCACAAATCAACAATTCCTTTTTATATAATATATATGAAAAAAATAATTTCTGATGAGCTCAATATTAACAAAATTTCTTTGATTTTATTACTAATATTTATAAATACATAATTAGTTAATTACAATAATTAAATAATAAACAATTTCTGAATAACTGAATTACATAATAAATTATTTAACATATATAATTAATTAATTATATAGTGTATATAATATATATAGTTAATAGTTATATACCATGAATTTATGAAGCGAAGCCGAAACACTTGTCTTAGGAAACGCCGAAAGCCCGAAAATAGAGTCAAAAACAAAAGCGTTTGAAGGCTTGCAGTTGCAGCAGTGAAGCTTGAAAAGATGAAAGTGAAAGGTGGAAACCGGAAGCTTCAAAATTGGGTTCGGGTGGAGAGGATTCGGCCTTCAAGCAGCAGATCAGTGGCCACGGCTCACGGCTGGACGGACAGGATTTCACTTGGCAGCAGATCGCGGCTTCACTTGGGAGTTGGCAGCAGCAGATCATGGCTCACGTGGCAGCAACAAATTGTGATTTCAGGCGGCAGTCGGCAACAACAAATTGCGTCTTGTGGTGGCTAGTTGCAGACGGGGGGTTGCGGCTGAGCAGTCGGCAGAAACAGATTGCGTCTTCTGGTGGCTAGTTGCAGACGGGGGGTTGCGGCTGAGCAGTCGGCAACAATAGATTGCGTCTTCTGGTGGCTGGTTGCAGACGAGGGGTTTGCGGCTGCCTTGTTCAATTTTTGTGTACTGTTTGTGTTTGTGAATTGTGATTTGTGAAGTTATGGATGACAATGTGTGTGTGTTAGGTTTTTGTCTTTGTGAGTAAATTGTTGACTGTTGAGTGCAGTGTGTGTGTTGTGCACTTGCAACGTGTATGTGTGCTGTGCAGTGTGCACTTGCAGCGCGTGTGTGTGCTGTGCAGCTCGTGACTTGTGTGTGGTTGTGTGCTGTGCGTATGTCACTGTGCTCTGTGTGTGTGGGGCTCGGTGGCTATGTGTGTGTGACTGTGTTGGCTGTGTGCTGTGCAGGATGGACAAAAGCGAGCAATGTGACAATTTTGTTTCCACTTTCCCTCCTCAGTGTGTGCTGTGCAAGTGTGCAGTAGTGCCTTTGTTTGAATTGTTTCTTACTTTCTTCATTTCTTTATCATCCTCTCTCGGTCATTTGATGATTGCAAAATTGCAAGATTGCAAGTGTCCCCTTTTTGTGTTGTGCAGGATTGCAACTTTGCAAGTGTTCTGTTACTTTTGTATTTCTGTTGTTAAACGTTTTCATTTGATGATTTGTCAAATACTTGAATTAATATCAATTGCTTGGCGTTGGGTAGAAGATAAGAAATTAAGAACTCAGTAAGCAATTAAGCATTAACCGATTAAGGAGTACAGAGTACAGACTACAGAGGCAGAAGAAAAAAAATATGGTAGAAATCTTTGGGAACCCGATCGGGTATTCGGGTCGGGTCGGGTTTGACCCGAACCGATAACAACCTGATCGGGTTTATACATTTCAATCCGATTAGGTTTTCGACCCAATCCGATCCAACCCGAACCCAAATTTTATCGAGTTGGGTCGGGTCGGGGTAAAATGTCCACCCCTACTAGCAACCTGCTATTGCTAAATCGCTTATAATTGCATTGCACCTTAATCACTTTGGCACCTACTAACTACTTATTTAACCGCTAGTAAATTGATTTTTACAACACCTTAATCTTAGACACTCTCATAGACACCAACATTAATTTTTAACCCTGTTTCAAACTCCGCCTAATCAAGACAGGGTATTGTGGCAAAATCCTTTTGGCAATGATCATATACGTACGATTCCCCTGGTGGCTTGTGCTTGTATGACATACTTTGTGTTGGCATGAGCGACAAATTTCACGGGTGCTGCCTCATCTAAGAATCAGCCTCGTTGTTGGCAAACATTATAGGCATTTGAATTGCCAGTATGAAGTTAATTGCTCTGCTACCCAAAGGATCAAAAGCACAATCAAATGATATTGAACCGCGCGCTCATCATTCATTCATTCATTATTATTATTTTGACATCTCAAGAGCACTATTTATCCAATCTCTCTCTCCCTAGCTAGGGTCAAAACTTATTAAAATTAAAGCTCTTCTGAATAGGAATGTGAATATATTAATAATCCTCTTATGTATATGTATTCACAAAACTTCAACTGCAGCTGTCGCACCGCAATGCAGCCCCCCAAAATTTTCCATCAAATCAAACGTTAGCATAGAGGCTGCAGCTTTGGGTTTTGGCTGTCTGTCCACATAGGCATAGCTCACTACAGGCATCATTATCAATGGTGTTGTTTCTGCTGTTGATGTATGGTATCCCCCAAGCCACTTCGCTTGCATGTACTTGTGCTTTCTCCATGGAGCGATATGCATTTTCTTCTCCTTCATACATTTCTTCGCCGCCGCACACATAATCTTGATCACCGCCTTTAATCTCTCTGTTTTTCCAACGAACACTTCCGGTAGCCGGTTTACCAACCGATTGTACTCTTCATTCGCTCTCGCCATCTCGAATTCAGCCCGGAAATTCAACTCAATCACCACCCTGATCACATCTCCTTTCTTCGATTTTTCCACCACTTCTAAATAAGTGTGATTTCCTGGGAAAAAAAACATAAGTACATAATCTATTTTAATTCCAATCAGGGAATTCCAACTCTGGAATGAATTAGAATTATATATATATACCTGCAGGAATTTCGGATGAGCTCTTCCATTTAGACTTGCAAATGACACAATTGAACCCAACATTCTGAAGCCTAACGGAAATTTCTTTCCGTATGCAAGTCCAGCAACCACCGGCCACCGGTGTCCGGCAAGAGCATTTTGAACCAGCCAACTTAATCTCTTCTAAACTATACTTCACAGCCTGCCGAAGCTTTGATTCAAAACCACTAGTCCTACCTATTGTGGCCTGCAAAATTATAGCAACTTTGTCAATTCATTTCTCCAATCTTCATTGCAAATCATTGCTGTTTTCTCACAACTACCCAAATGAAATTTACCTGAAGAAGCTTTTCTTGCGCTTCCCAAAAGCCCTTATTTTCTTCAACATTTTCATTGTCATCCTCTTCACAATCACATAAATTTCCTCCGGTGGACTCACTGCTTTCCTCCATAAACCCAAATACAATATCGGAGAAATTCGCCGTTCCCTCTAGAAACCTGGCGATTTCTTCCGAATACGGCTGGCTCACCGGATTCTTGGCCATGGAAGAATTTTTTATTTTTTATATTTTTGTGTAATCAGCAAATCCTAATCCACGTGCTCTGTATGGTTCCCTAAAAGTGTTGTTGGCGATATTTATAGCTAGATTTTGGGTCCCACATAGGACCTAGTTGTCCGAGGTGGAAGAACGAGGCGCCGCACTCGAACATGAATGTCTGTTTCTTGCTTACGTGGACAGTTATCATTGGATGTTCAGTTCGTTGTATATTTGTTCCCAGCTGGTTCCATGTCAGCCAGACCAACAATTATTGCTGGTTTGGATATACTTGAAATATTCTATTGTTAGAGTTAAAATGATATTCTTTTTTTTTGGGTTCTATAACGATAATAATAATCGTAAAAAATAGAAATAATCTCGCTCATATCTGATATATGATTTTGGTGGTGGGGACAGTTGGAGTTGAATCTGACGGCTGAGAATTAAGCAGTTGGACTCACGATGGGCACTGAAGGTGCATGATCTTATCTTGTGATGTTGACGTGTAATCTTATCTAATTTGAGTGGGACCAGCTTTTTGTCTTAATTTTATGGTGGTTTACTTCATGAATAGGGATATTCCACTAATTTTAAGCATCTCGATCGTATTGCCAAAAAATAAAATAAAAGCATCTAGATGTTTGTGCTTATGTAAACGATTAGCATTGAAACATTCAAATTTGGGGTTTTGTACTTTTTGTTTGGACCAAAATGCCCTGCAATTGAAAGCTTTGTTTAATTATTTGCCTATTGCAAGATCGACAGATTGGTACTTTAGTAGTATTTATGAGAGATAATTTTGTCATCTTAAAGGGTGAAAATAAGTTAAGATTACTGGCCTATATGAGTATTCGCAGCGGATTTGGCCTAATTTATATCTAATTTATTATTTTACGGATTAGTTTACAGATTAAAAAATTTTAACTTTGTCCAATTCAGGAACTAATTAAATAAAAAAATTAATATAAAAATTTTTTACTGCTGATCAAATTTAAAATTAAATAAGGTTTAAATAAATTAATTATTTAAATAAAATTAGAAAATACATTTAAAGTTTTAAAATATAACACACCAAAACAAAAAAAAATCTCATTCGTTTAGATCAATATATAAAAATTAAATATTTAGAAAACCATATTTATTTATTTAATTATTTTTATTTTATATTATTATCAGATAATATGTAATATAGTGTTAATGTAAACTATATTTTAACTTATTTATTTATTAGTAAGTACTAATGACATATTCATAAGTTTTAATTTTAATTAAATAAATACTTGTTTATTTTTTTTACAGATTCACGAATTTTTGCGGATTTACAGAAATAGATCCATATTCAATCCACCGATTGCGGATTACTAAATTTTTAATTAAATTCAATCCACCAATTCACGGATCGAATTTATATAGATCATACAGATTGAGTGGATCGGATTAGATTCTGAACACTCGCCTATGCTCCTAAACCATTAAAAAAAAAAAAGTTAGCTAAGATGGTTTTCATGCCAAGTTAACAAAGTTGCCCCATGGATAATGTGGCAGAGTTATCTTGAGGTCATAAACATAATACTTTAATCTATTTTTTATGTCAATTTTAATATTTAACCATTTTTTAATTATATTTAGCCCCCTAAACTTATTATGTTTATACTATGGTCCTCTTAAGTTTATTATTTAAAATTATGACTCTTTAATATAAATTCCTACTTCTGTCCTCGAGGATAAATTGGTTAAGGATTTTTTAAAAAAAATTAAATGTATCAAAATGTATCTGCGTAAAATTAATAAATATGAATTTTATCTCAAAAGAGTTTTACTAAACAATAGATTAGGTTTTTCAATTAGTAGTCATATTTAAAAAAAAGACGTAGAATTCAATTCTCATAAAATAAGGGGTGTGATCATTTGAGCTCTTCACAAGCAAAATGCAAAATAGTGATTAGTGACTATGAGATAAGAATATGAAAAATATCTGATCTTAACCGGAGTCCGGAGACACCATGGGGGCAAATGTGGCACGCATAATACCTTAGCCGTTTTCACTCAATAGATAATTGTGTTATAACAGATTCATAAAATCGGAACCAAATGATTAAAACCGGTTTTAATTCGTTCAAAGGAGATAAAAATTAAAAACAATTACTAGATTTTCTATCTAATAATAGTTGCAACCAATAACAAATTTTGATAGACTTTAGTGACTCATACTTCATCCAGCAAGATTGTTTCAATGAATGGGTTATTCCTATTGTGTTGTTGCCTTGTTGGGCACAATACTAGCAAAGTCAAACTTCAAATATATTGGTAGCAGTGAGACTATTTTTTTATTTTCTAGTGTATTAAATTATTTAGCATTTAAAAATTATATTGAGTCTCGATTAATCCAGATTTGAGCCGGATAAGACTACTAGGATAGTAAATCTCTCTCAACAAGTATTTAGTACAACTGTATTCTCAATTTTCAAATCGAGAACCTTAATTAAGTTAGAACAATCTCAGACAGTGAGACTATTCAAACCTAATATACTATTCTGTAAACTCAATCTTTGGAGAGACTCATTTACAATATTTTAAATTTATAATTTTCCTTTAAACACCCATTTTAATTCCCAAAATATCCTTATATCTATTTTCTTAATCAGTGAACATTGAAGAGCTTCATTACATTATTCCCGCAATAATTTCGTACCTGTAAACTTCGTGAGGGATCCTTATGAGATTATTTTTTCATAATCAATATACGTTTGTTCATTATAAAGTTTTGAAGTGGACGAAGATCCTTAATTTTGGTTTGGCAATAAGCAAATAGACATTTGGAGTTTTGTGCAGATCTTAGTTCAATACTATTGTCTGCAATAAAATTGCATCCACTTTTAATTTGATCATAATTTTTTAATTTAGTGTAATTCTTTTTTCTTTTCTCTCCCTCCGCACAAATCTAAGGATTTTAAATTTACTCTGTGAAATGAAACTTGAAAAACAGTGTTGTTACTACTTTGAATAAATATTGATATTTTATTTTCTGTGTGTTTCACTACAAAAAAGCGGAAAGCATAATCTTCAACGAATAATAGGACATTGTTTTCTTTTATCATGTTGTCTTGTCAAGTGGAAAAAATAATTTATTTGAGATTTAGCAGAAGAAATTATAACTTAGATCGTGACGAACAGAGAAAGGAACTTCTAAGTAAATTAATTTAAGGGAATACTTATAATAAAAAATTTAAGTGTCAAGAATATTTTAATGGTTTCAAGCATCTTTATCCGTTGTCTAACAACTGTAAAAGAATTAATAATTTAACAAGTGGAACTGCTTTGGCCTTTGAGTTTAGGTTCCGTCGATGTTGCTACAGTTGTAATATACAATAATTTTTGTCATTTTATGTTTGATTACACTACACTATTTTATATTTTTTTAAAAATTTAATAGTTACTAAACTAACAAATTTTTACATATAAGTCCATTTTTTGAATAAATTGCATTTGAAAAGAATTTTAATTTATTATTATTAATATCATTATTATTATATAAGATTATTTCTAGTAAATTTTGTTATTTTTATTTATTTTAATTATTATTATTTATGATTATTACTGTTATTATTATTATTAAAATTTATTTCTTTTATTATTTTAATTGTTATTATACTGTAATTAATTAATTAATATTAATATTTATCTTGTTTATGATTAAATTATTGTTATTAAAATATATTAACTTTATTATTTTAATTATTATTATTAATTATTGTTGTTGTTGTTATTATTATTAAAACTCATTAATAATTTTTATTATTATCATTATTAATAATATTATTTCAGTTAATTTTGTTGTTATTATTGTTATTGTTAATTTTTTTTAATTTTTTGATTTAAATTAACATTATTGTCATAATTATTATTTTTAGTTTTATTATTATTGTTGTTTAATTATAATATATACAAATAATATTAGGGACACAATTAACAAACGACATTTTAATAACTTATAATAGTCTATTTCAATTATAAAATAAAGTAAACACATCAATGGAAATATTGTTCATTCCGATTCCAATTCTTATAGTTCAAGTAAATAAGTTATTCTAATTCAAATTCCTTATTATCAATTCTAGCTCATTTCAATTTTTATTTATAAACGCACTATTAGAATGTGTATGAACATAATATTGTATATTGTTATAATATTGTTCACATTAATTTATTACTTACCTATGTTTACAAGTTTTAAAAGTTAGATTGTAGTCAATTATATAATTCAATACAGTGTGCTAACTTTTGTCTTTATTGAAACATTAAATATATTTAAATTATATTTTTATTTTTACTATAATAATTATAATATTAAAAATAAATTATATTATAATGTTATTTTATTATATCATATTATATTTATATATTAATAATTAATATATAATTATTAATAAATTTAAATGAATGAGAGTAGATCTAGAAATGCTAGTAATAATTAATTAAATTACGAAATATTTATGAATTTGTGGAATAAATAAACGAGTATTAAATCATGCATTATAATTACCTAATATCAATAATAAAAGTCCTCTTAAATTTCATATTTATTCCTTATTCATATCATTTAACAACTAATCTAATAAATAAAATAATAATTATTATATTTTTTTGGCATTTCAAAAAATAAGAGGGGATTGCAATGACAAAAATCAAAATAAATACACCCTGCGGTTGAATTTGTTTTTACCATTCTTGCCCTTAGATCCAATGGTTAAATTACAAAATGACAAAAATAGTAGTATATTGAAACTGTTGCAGCATATGCAGCTCTTGAGTTTATCTATTCGGAATTAATTAATTGAAAAGAAATACACGTCTTGCTTTCTTACAAAAAAAAAAAAAAAGTGACATAATCCTGTTTCCAAATGGCCCTATTTGACTTTGATATTCTTCAACAGTATGCTGAAGTGTGTCAATGCCGACGATTGATGTTAAACATCCTATGTTAGTACAAGTGCATAGCCACAAATCTGCAAACGTACCAAATTTTAGTATTATAATCAAATAGTAGCAACCTATGGAACCGATATGAATGAAAATTATACCGTTATAACATCTTGCACATTGCGCTTTAATTTGAGGGTAAAAGATAACACAAAGCATTCCTACTTAGATATGGCGATTGGGTTTCGCTAGCAGGAAACAGCTGAGCCGTGTCAATGGAACGCCACAACAATTAAATTTGAGGTCCTACACGGTTCAATACTACAGTAGTATGAGATTGCAAAACCCATGACTGGGTATTTGTAGAATCCTACAGTGGATGTGGCTGCCACTAGAACTTAAAACTCTTACATGAAAATATGTCGTATAAAGAATTTTTAAGGAAAAAAATTATTTGACTTTTGAGTGAGGTTTAATTAAAAATTGTCATATTATGTAATTTTAATAAAAATTAAAATTATAAAATAATTAAAGGGGTTTTAAGAGATATTTAGAGGGATGCTAATAGTTCCACTCTAAAAAATTAGTAAAAATTAATGAATTGATATGAAGATACCTTTTAATTCATATTCAAGATCTTATCAATTTATTTTAATGTAAAGGCATTGGATTTTGCTTCTAATGTTGAGAAAAATTGACTTCATAATTATATTGGATTTTATATATACACACACGCTCATTCAGTGCAAGAGTGATTAGATAGTAAAAAGAAACATTACAATAAAAAGTAATGTGATAAAATTATATTAAAAATAAAAAAATAAAATTATAAATATGATTGTAATTTAAACTATTATTTATTAAGAATTAAATATTAAATACATTTTAAGTTTAAATATTTTTCAATAATTAATATTGATAATTTAACACTAAAAGGTGAAATTGTTTAAGAAAAAGTGATGTCTTTCTCATTAAAATTTCATACCAAACTAAGTAAAGGAATTTGAAAATCATTCCTTCTCTCTTTTCTTCTCTATTCCTCTCATTTCATGTCCTCTCCTTTTCTCTAATTTCTTCAAACTAAACACAAACTAAAAGTAGATATCATTTCAATGAAAATTTTCATAAACCGAATTTTTTTTTGAAACGTCATAAACCGAAATTTTGTACATTTTAAAATTCAAATTAAAACTCTCTTTATAAAAACTCTTTTGTACAAAAAGTTTTGGAGTTAATTCTTTTCGTTTAAATAAAAATAAATTTACTGACACCCGCACTCCTAATTACAAATTATTTCATTTTCTTACGCCAAATGGAACAACAATTGACAAATATGATGATCTCTGACCCAGACATGGAGTAGACATAACTCGCAAATGGGAATTATCTTATGCTAACAATTTTGGTGCCTCGCCATTGTCATAGGCATTGCATAAAAATATTACAGTCATATGAATAATTTAAAACATTTGATAAAATTACTCTACAATTTGTTGAGGGATTAATTTTGGATTATCCCCTTATAAATTAACTATCTTCAAATCACTTTTTTATTTTTTAAAACTTCAATTATTTCCTATTTTAGTTAAGAAGACCCAAAAAAATTTATGAGTCAACCCCCATTTTTCCCTTACCTTTTGAACAAAAATAAAGGTAACTTGAAATTTTTAAAAGTAAAGAAGATAATTTGAAGATAGTTAATTCATGAAGAGGATAATCCGAAATTTACCCTTGCAAAAAACTAAGGTTAAAGCGTTAAATATTTTTCAGCAAATAATTTACTTTCTACACAAAAAAATCATAATACAAGGTTGTATATGCACTGATACAGAACAGGTACATACATGCATTTTTATTTGTTATTGGAATTTTGGAACAAAACCCACTAGAGGAGAGTGATATTTGGTAGATTTGGAAAATTTCTTATTCAGGATATTTTATATGTACACTTCGATGCATATTATGTGTCAATAACAGAAACTCCTCTTCTTTTATTTTTTCCTCTCTTTCATACCCTTTTCCTCCCTTTTTCTAAATTGTATTATTAATTACTTTCTTTTTTCGCAAAACAATTTCTTTCAAATGTTTGGAAATAATACAGACGTCCAATCCGTTATGCACTATCACATAGCAATCTAAACAGAGTGTCTGTAGATTTATGATATATTTGCAAATAAATTGTAATATTATCTTTCAAAAAAGAAACAAGATTATACACAAATAGATTTTTTATTTTAAATTTTGTGAGCCCCGGCCCACAACAATAAAGTGGATGATTCCACTAGGAGGCTCACCAAATCTACCAAAATAACAAGTTGGTCGGTCAATCACACCGCCTAAGCATAGATTATGAGCAATAATTAATTATGATACATCCACAAGAGTATTTCTCCAATAAAAAGAAACTTTCTTTAATTAAAAGTGTCATAATCCTATGTTGGACAGACATAAGATCCCCTCTTCAAAAATTTTATAAATTTCCGAATTGTAGGAGCATCAATCTTCTTACATCAACAACAATATTAAAGTGGCTTACCCTTGAGTATTCTGAAGAGTTAGATGGTTTCCCCTCATTCTAGACAAATTGATGGGGAGAAAAGATTTGCACCCAACTTGTTATTATTATAAAAAGAAGAATCAATAAAGAATACACAAACTGTACTAAAGTATATATTATTCGATAAACTGAAGTTTAAAAAGGCCAGGTACATAGATAATGATTCGATATGAAAGCCAAGAGAATCTCAAGATGGAAGATTTTGGATAGAATACTGGAAACTAGTTTCATAATACATCATGAAAGTTAAGCATAAATTTTTAATAATGAACAAATTGTTGTACCTTTCACTTTTCTACTCTCTTTCATATACCACTTTCCTCTATTTTTCCAGAAAACAATTTTAACAATATTGATATTTTTCCTACCCTGATTGCCTGCACTAATGAAAATAGGACACAAATAAGCATAAATTTTTAATAATGAACAAATTGTTGTACCTTTCACTTCTCTACTCTCTTTCATATACCACTTTCCTCTATTTTTCCAGAAAACAATTTTAACAATATTGATATTTTTCCTACCCTGATTGCCTGCACTAATGAAAATAGGATACAAACAATATGGTAACCAGTAAGGAAAGTGGATACTAATACCTGAAAAAGGATTATAGGTGATTGTTTTGATAAAAGATAAGTAATCTACATTATTGAAAAGAAGTTCAGTCTAAATTATATTGCATCACCTCGAAATAAGTAGATATTTTGTTTGGGACAATTGACAACAGAAAATATAAAAATTGACTCCCTATTTAACTTCAAGGTAATTAGAGAATTAACACAATCTAGGATACACAATCCTATTCCACCAAGTCAGATAGCTCAAATCAATGGTTACTCCTTTACATAGGTTACCCTCAACTGATTTGGAGCAGAATCATGCACAATATGATCAATTTACTTGAACTTGTGATCCATCCTTACTTTTTAGGTTTATATAAGATATTGCTAATTAGTATAGTGAAAATTTCCAAACATGTTAGTAATTTGAAAAGATATTGCCAGAATAATCATATTGTGGGAACAATGTGTATGGCAATGATAATGGTTGATTTCAACAATAAATCTCGTTACTAGTATATTCATATAAATTTGCAGGCGTATAGCATATTGCAGTACAATAACGGCACCGATATATGTGAGATTTAAGATTCCCTTATTCGATAGATGTAGAAATTTGGAAAATCTACTGGGCAATTCTTCTTGCTTTGTAACAGCAATATTCAAATGTGTTATGTTTTAATACCTTCAGACAATACATAATATTTTCCAACTCCAAAAGCAACCTAAATGACGAAAGAGATTTATATGGGGTAGCTATGAAGTGGGGACAAGTGTAATGACTAACAGGTTAGACAAGCCAAAAAAAAAAAAAAATTGCTGCCGAATTGCTAAAAATTAAAGAATCTTTTATATAGGTTGCACGCCATTTCATAATATATATTATGTGCAAAAAGCATTGTAAAGACATTTGTTCAGTGCAGTCGCTGGCAATCTGGAAAATATTAAAAATGCGTTCCTTCGATGAATTAATGTCCACCAAAAGTAGCAGTATCAGGATAGTATTTTTATATGCTTAATCATACTGAATTATTAGCCTTAAAGTTCAAAAGATCATCATCCGGATTTAAACTTTAAATTTCAATTAAAAAAAGACAAATACAGTTAGTTTTGATTTGTTAAAAAAAATTGATTTGGATAGAATCCAGCTAGATCAGATTCTTCAAAGTAAAGGAGCATTATTTTATCATATGCACAACCTGCTGGATTTCACTACTCTTTTTTCAGACACCCTTTTACCAGCTTTTTATAAAAACAAATATAAAATATTGATTTTTTTGGTACCCGGATTACCTGCAAGCAAGCTGGTGATTTCTTGGATCCTGCTCCAATGAGCTGAGGATGCAAAAGCATGACATCGAGAGCTTTACAGACACTAAGAGATCTTTTTTAAGGTGAAATGGAATTACGATACCTGGAAATTAAAGAACAGCTTTGCAGGTAATAATAAATAAATACAGGAACTTAGTCGTCAATTAGAACAATACAAAACTATCGTTTTGTCAAAATAAATAAGAGACAAATCCTTCACGTGTTAATGTAGCAAACAACAAGATGTTTGGTCAGTCAAAACAGGTGCAGCATTTCATTTTTGCCAATACAAGTTTTCGCAATTCAACGATGGATGCCATATAACTAAAGTTACAAAATATAAATTCATTCAGAACAATACAAAACAGTCATGTTCACGATAGCTGTAGTCTTGACACAAATTGAGTGTCCCTTGGGGTTCATGAATATGCAATCACTTCTTTGCTTAGAAAGCAGTTGAAAAAGCTTCACAAGCAAACAAATTACGGAAGTGTAAATTTACATCAAATGGTTCATTTAAAAAATGTTGAAAATGACTAGTAAAATTTTATCAATAACGTATCCTGTAATGGTATGCACCTGAGAAATCCACAAGTCACAACAAAAGATAAAAATGAAAAATCTATTTTTCTCCTTATGTTCCCACAAGGCCAAAATGCAAGCCGATGGTAAGTAATGCAAGATTCAAAAAGGAATTTTAATAGCAACATTTGTATCCTATTTCACAAATATCCTAACAGTAAATTTTCTATTTAAAATTAAAAAACACAAATTTTTAACTATAGATCAATCACAAACATTTCCAATTCAAAATGTAGAACCATTATTCATCTTTCAGGGAAAGAGAAATAACACAACAGGGGAAATAAACAACTTACAATTAAAATTGTTGGAGTACAAAGATCCGAAAGAAGAAAATTAATTTGAACCAGGTTTTTTTTCTTCTTTTTTTTCCCTCTCTAATTTAGAGGGAAATGAGTTTTTCTTCTCTTTATATGGAGTGGGACTGAACATACAAAAGAAGACGCCACATAATGGCTAATGAAAATTGTTTACTTGTTTGTTTAGCAATCGGATTTAGGCACCGTTTATAATTGAAGTTGAATAGTTGTAGTTTAAAAGTTAGAGTACTCAAGTGTTCAATAAATACTAATTTTTAAAACTTGAATACTAAGTTGATTAGATCTTACACTTGTGTGATAAATAATATATTATATCCTTACTAATTTCGTCAAAATTATTATTTAAAAATTATATTTACTACATATTATTAACTTTTATTTCATAGTTATAGTCTTTTTTTTACAATAGTTGTAACTTAAAAGTTATAGCACTTCAATACCAAATAGGGCCTCGATCACATAAATTATGTTGATTAATACCTATAACAAATTAAATACGAGTGATGGGCCGTTAAGGGATTTGAACTAGTTTTGAAGTGACCTAAATTTTATATTCTTATCCAATAACTACAAATTATATATTTTTGAAAGGTTTACAAAAAGATTAGCTCAATACTAGATTTAAATCCGTTTTTAAGACTTCACAATTATCCTTTTAAAATCTCTTTTTTTATTCTTCATTTAATACAAAATTACCCTTTCTATCTAAATTAACAATCTTTTTATCTGAATCTTTAATTTTAACTAGTTTTTCATTCTCTAACCCTTTTGCCGTTAGCAACCCAAAAAAAAAAAAAAAGATTTTGCTGCGTCGTACCTCACCCTTCATAGTTCACACGAATAATTCTATAGGTCATAAACATTTTAAAGTTTTGTTATCTCTGTTCTTCTCTTCAAAATTTCTCTCTCTATAAAACTCAAATCAATATATAAGAGAGCACCTAAGTGGTTCAAGGCATAGCATTAGAAGTGCTACATAGATTTTTGTTTAGCAGGGGTTCGAATCCCTCTCTTGCCTTACCTTGAATTCATCAATGATTATTATCCTTTCACTCTTCTAATTATCTCAAAATAACCTACTACTACAAGAGTTATTAAAGGCTAGTAGTTTACTGCATTAACTATGAAAAAATAATGTTGTACTACTTTTTCATTACTTCTATTAGTTGACCGTTAATTGATCAATTAGTTGACTTATAAAATACCAATACTATTCTTCATTAATAACTCTAAAAATTACAAAAATAAACATAAGTTTTGTATAGGAAAGTATCCGATCTAGAATTACAATTTAGAAATCTCATACCATATGGTCACTCGATTTTGTAATATATATAACAGCTCTAAATGTTCAGAAGTGTGACAGAACAACCCTGAATTTGATTACCATATGTATATTCTAAAACTTTTACACCTTAATAAATCACCCTCCAAAAATTCTAATCCTTAAGTCCTTTTCTCTATCTACAACTTTATCTTCTTCTTCACTATCATATTTTCCTCCTCTACAAGTCCTTCCTCTTCTTTATGCTAGAAATCACATCCAGAACAACACTTTTTCTATTTTATAAAATCAGTGAAAGCTAACATCTTTTTCTTGATTATGTATAAATGCATAAGGTTAGAGAAACACCTTAGATTTCTAATAAAGAACCGTAGAAGATGGTTGGAATCTTCTTTGCTATCCTCAATAATCCCCCTCACATGAGTGGACATGTAAAAAACCTCAAATTCTATACACAAAATGGAAACTGTAGAACATTAATTTTGTCTTTCCAAAAAAATCTATTTGTAAAAGTATGTTATCTGTTCTAATTTCTTCTCCTATATAGGCACTTATTAGAGTTAGAATTTGACTAGGAATTGAGCTAGCAAAAGGATTAAAAACCTATGGGTATTCTGGCTTCAACTTAATAGTTAAGGTTTAGTCATCTTATGACACACCAAAACTATTAAGTTCACCCCAAGCTATTCTACTAAAAACTCAAAGTTACACTATAATGACCCATGTAATTAAATAAAAGCTCAATTAATTAAAACTTATTTTAATTAATTTTAGTCTTGGTCTTAGACCAATAATAAATACTTAATAAACCTTTATCTGACGTGCATTATTAAAGCTATGCCCATGATGAATGTCATGTCTCTATACTTATATATTTACCCCTAAGTCACGATGTGTTCTAATAATCACTTTCATTATATCTATATTTGTAAATAAATTTACAAATAATATTATTATTTAATAAATAATTTATAGAATAAACTGCGTTATAGATTTAAATGATCAAGTATCACAAAAAACCTAAATAAGCATCATTCTCTATCTTGTAAGTATATGTTCCCACGATTTATAAAATTGCATCCCCAAGATATTAAGGTTCTGATCATTTATAAGGATTTCACTCTATAATAACTCAAAAGATATAATCCATAAATCCAAGTTCCTTATCCACTTAGGATTAAGGTTGATTGAGCTTATAAAAATATATATGAATTATGATCAACAAAATTTTTTAAACTAGATCATAGTTTACCATAGTCTAGTTGAATATGCATATCACATATTGACTATTTTACTCGAAATCTCTACTTCAGTGATCAAGATAGAGTCACTCAGAATAAAAGTAGAAAATTTACAGTCTTACATAATAAAATGTTTGTTTCCTTAATAGCTGTGAAAGATCTTTTATTTATAAAGACCGTGTGATTTATATCCTCTAGTATTGATATCATATGTTCAATACATATATTACATACTTTATAGATAAGTACTAACAATACCTACTTGTTCAATATGAATTACGAATAAATATATTATATTAAAACCAGAGAATGTTATATGATTAACACTTTAATAGCATAATAATAACTCTAAGTTTGACAATCTCCCACTTGCTTTAAATAAAAAAAAAAATTATGTTCTTTTGGCTATACGACTGCCCCACCATTATCACAAGAAAGCACAATGGGCATCTTAACAAAAAAAACCACCTCAAGTTCTGTAAAAATATTTAGAGTTATATAACCTTTTTAGCAATTTTTGAGAAAGGACTACATATTTAACTTTCATAGGGAGTTTGCAACACAAGATTGTTTTACAATCCTCCAACTTACAACTCCATCACCTAAGGTGAACACATAACTAAAAATGGATCTCTGAGTATCCATAATTCCTTGAAAATTTAAATTTGTATACCGTATATGTTCAAGATTTTCACTATGATACACAAGCATATAATCTCTCGTTCTCTAAAGATACTTAAGTGTATGCTTTACTGCAATCCAATGCTATAGTCCTAGGTTTGATTGATATCTAATGATTATTCTTACGGGAAAATAAATATTTGGTCTAGTACACAACATAGCATGCATAAGACTTCTTATTGCATATGCATAGGATATTATCTCATATGATATATGTCTTTAGGAGTCCTAGGAGATAGATCCTTAGATAGACATCATGTATATCTGAAAGGGAGTGAGCCTTTCTTGGAATCTTCCATAGCAAACGTAAGATAAACCTATTATGGATCATACAGAAACTAAATGTAACTAGTTTCTCCCAAATCCTTCATATAAAATTAGGTAGACAACCAAATTTTAATTGATGATAGCATTCCTACATCATTCCCAATGAATAGGATATTATCTACATACAAGACTAGATATACAAACAAATGCTCATCTATCCTCTTATAGACACAAGGTTTATCAGAATTTTGATTAAATCCAAACAATTTACATGCTTAATTAAATATAATGTTCCAAGAACTAAAAGCATGCTTTTGGCTATAGAGAGACCTCTATAGTTGCAAATAGGAGTGAGCAAAACCAAATCAAAACTAAAAAAAAATCAATTCCGTTTGGATTTTTTGGGTTTCGGTTTAGGTTTAGTTTTGTTTTCAGATAAAAAATTTTAAAATCTGAACCGAACGATAATAAGGTATTTTTGTAATTTCACTACAACATATATATACCCAGACCACAAATGTTTGCACCAGCACTGGTGCACCATGAACGGACAAACCCACGCACCCAAATCTTAACTTTGTCTGCTGTTGGCTGATACTGCTGACCTATCACTACCGTTCCTTCCATTGGTCCTTTGCCAGCCAACCAAGTAACTAACTTGTTGTGCTTTCTCTCTCTCTCTCTTTTAAATGGGTTTGTTTATTTTAAATAGCTCTTTAATCTTTTTAATTTTGGTTGTTTTACTTATTATTACTGTATTAGATTATTAATAGTATTTAGTTTTATTAGCCTTGTCTGGATCTACATATGTGATTGGATCTACAAATGTCACTGTTGCTGGGTGAGAAATAGAGAAATTCTGTTAAGGCCTAATTTGTTTGCAAATTTTTCAAAATGGTCCTTGATCGAAAGTCAATATTTTATTTTATTTTATTTTATCATATATTGATTATATTTGGCCTTGTGTGCACGAATATATTTATAGTTATATTTATGTTTACTTATTTCAATTTATTTGTGTAGATTTAAGTTGGCAAGTGTGGATGTTGGAAGTTATTAAAGTTGGAAGAAATTGGCGGGAAATGAGAGCAAAGTAATGGCATTTCTTATGGTTGATTTTTAATTTTTATGTTGTAATAATTTCTCATGGTTATAAATGTTGTCTTGGATGTTGTTGGGTATTTGATTGTCTTTTTTTTGTGTCATTTTTGGAGTTTTTTTATGTTATCATTGGACTTATGTTATGGAATATATTAAGTTAATTTGGTGATGGTGATAAATGATTTCATAGTGGTGATGACATATGTAGTATTAATTGTTGCAAACCATTAAAAAAAACTGAAAAACCGATTGCTTAAATTAAACCATTAAAAGAACTCAAAAATCAATTGCTTAAATTAAACAGTTAAAAGAACTGAAACCGATCCGAAATTGAAAACCAAAACCGACCTATCGATTTTGGTTTGGATCTTATTTTTAAAAAAAACCGAATGATTTTTTAATTTTTGAACCTGAACCAATTTGAAATTTAAAATTTATTTCGAACCGATTCTCCTTTCAGCTATGCCATTTTGGTAAAAAGTCCTTTGTGCAACTTATTGAAATAAAATCTCATTTTTTGATAAATAGATCCTAAACTCACTAAGGAGGTATTCACCACCTCAATCAGATCCAAGTGTCTTTATGTATTTTCCTAATTACGTTTTTGCTTCTACCCAAAACTTCTTGAATTTGTCAAAAACTTCATACTTACGGTGCATTAAGTATACATAACCATACTTTAAATAAACATCAATAGAAGATGAAATATTTATAACCTCCTTGTGCTTATATTTCATGGCCCACATCCAGCAAAATGTAATCACTTTAACATGTCTATGGCTTTGTTGCCTTTATCATTGAATGCTCTTTTGGTTATTTTACCTTCTAAACAAGATTTGTAGATCGGTAATAGTTCTACAACCAATGAACTCAAAGGTCCAATGCTAACTAATCTTTGGATCTTATCTTTACTTATATGACGTAAATGCAAATGCCACAGATACATTTCATTAGGAGATAACTTAATTTTCTTATGCCACAGATAACTTGATTTTAGTTTGTTGTCTTTAGCGTTGAATGCTCTTTTGGTTATTTTACCTTCTAAGTAAGATTCATAGATCGGTAATAGTTCTACAAGCAATGAACTCAAAGGTCCAATGCTAACTAATCTTTGGATCTTATCTGTACTTATATGACTTAAATGCAAATGTCACAAATACGTTTCATTAGGAGATAACTTAATTTTCTTATGGTAATTAGATTCATTATTTAATCTTGTATTATGTAGAGATTGATTTTAGGAAATAAATAGTATAGATTGTCATCTAGTGCACCAGAACATACACATGACTTATTCTTTTTTATCACTATAGTTGAGTTAAAAAATAACAAAATAACCAAATTTATTCAATGCACAAACTAAAATAAAATGTCATCTAAGTTATGGAACAAATAAACAATCATCTAACAATAACCTTCTAAAATCATCAAAATAAAGATGAATAACTCCCATTGCTCTAACTACAACGATTAAGCCAGTAGCCTAGCCTAAGATTGATCTCTCCATCACTAAACGACTTTATTTCTTAGAACCTCTACAACAAATTGAAAATATGATTAGTGACTCCATAATTTACTATCCAAGAATATATAGAATCAACCATTAGATATGTCTCATTGAAAAGAACATTACCTGAAAGTAAAATTATACCCTTAACTTGGATACATTAGCCAAGTAAACTGGGCAATTTCTCTTCAAATGCCTCTTTTGTCCTAAATGAAAACACTTTCTTTTCGGCTTATTTTCATTTTTCTAAATTTGCACTACCTTGGGTTTGATGCCTTTTTGAATATATTCTTCTTCTTTTTTATACTACCTTTTCTTTTAGGATTAGAGCCAGAATAAGAAGATTAGTCCGAAGTTAAATGAAGAATCGGTGCTAGCTTTAGAATAATTTCTACAACCTTCAACACATTCAAAAATCCTATCAATGTGCAATCCTTATTGCTTATTGAAAGATTGAGCTTGAATGGCTGAAATGAAAGAGCTAATCTAGCTAAGACCATATCGCTATACTCCTAAGCATCGAAATTCCCACCCAATTCATGTAGTTGCCAAAATAGTGCTATCATTTTCATCATATGATCTTGCACCGGCATTTTTTCCGATTATAAAGCATTTGTTATCTCATTGATGATACCTAAATTTTGAGTCATGTCCTTTTTAATGAATATCTCAAATAACCTTAACATTAGTTCAGCAGCTGTGGGCATGTCCTCATGTTACTTAGACAAGAAACTGGGCATCGAAGCCAGTACATAGCACGTTGCCATTTCATTGAACTGTTTCCACTTGTTATGGGCATCTCTTTTAGGTTGGACTGTATTTTCACCAAGTGTATGTGGGGAAGGGGTGTAATTTTATGTTAAAACTTATTTATCCTCTTCGCTTGTGAGGACGACATGAGGATTCCTTGTCCAATCTAGGTAGTTAGCCCAATTAACTTATCCTGGATTAAAATTGTTACAAGTAGATTGAACAACATATTTTGAATATAACATAAAATTAATAAATCATATGAGCATATATACATTTCTAATTGTGAATTTTAGCATAAAAATAAACGCATGAAATGCACAATTAGAACTCTTTAACTACTTTGAATTACGCATCGATAATCTAATTCCGCACTAAATAAGCCTCTGAAGGGTGGTCAAATTTGTCGCTTAATGACCTTGTCTACCTAACAAATTTATTATTATCTCTAGATATCTCATATCACATAATAATAATAAATTACTGATTCATTTAACCTCTTAGGTTTGATTATTAAAAACTTCGCAGGGAGGATATTAAACAAGCTAAGTTAGGCGTATAACCATTATTTCAATCTTTCTTATTTCCCAAATAAAACAATTACAACAGGGAGTCACTTTTAATTCTTTAAGGAAGTCCTATCTAGTAGCCAACTCTAATTAATAACTTCTGTGAGGACCTCATCTAATTTAATGTGAGGCATTAATCTACCTTACTATAAGACCAACAACGGAGGCCATAGGCTTCATCTTAGTGAGAGTGTGTCATATTGTTTTACTATTTTCTCAATCTACCACTTTATAGAGTGATAATTTAATTTGGGGTATATTTTCTTTTGAGAGAGTCACTTTTAATAATTAGGTTTTAGGGTTTGATGTATCATTCGTAAAAGTGCTTTGATTAATGTAGCTCTGATAATTGATCATTTTACATGATTTTACTTAACTATTTTGTGCGAGTGTGATTTTCTTTAGGTTTAAGATAATGCTTATACTTTTATTTGATTATTGTCATTAATATGATGAAAGAAGTAAATACAATTAAAAAAAAATCAATTTCGTTTTGAAATTTCGCTAACTTTTAATCATTTAAATTGCTAAGGCCTAGCAATAAGTTGGTTGGGGGGTGTGATTGACACTAAAAAATGTACATTTAATAAGGATAAAATTATTACTTGTTCACTTATTGTGTCGATTAATGAGCTCATTATTCTTAAATTATCTTAATACTCTCCAAGTATATTTTATGCTATATTAATTCACAATATGTTAATTTTTATGTTGTAAATATTTTTTAGGAATGAATATGGAATTGGAATTGAAAGCGAAATCAAAAAATGATTTCTAGAGCCATTTGTAAGCATTATCGAGAAGATGTAATTAAAATAAAAAATAAAATAAAATTATTATGGTGATGGTCAGGAGGCCATCACGCCTCCTGACCATTATACATTTCAATATATGTATATATAATATCAAAATAAAATAATAATAAAACAAAAGAAAAGAGGTTGTATCCCTTGCCTATAAAAGGCAAGGGGATGCAAGCAAGCTAGGGGGATCCAAGTGAGTAGAGAGAGCTGAATCCAAAAGAAAATGGAGTGCAGCTGAGGAATTGTGTCCTTTTTTTCTTTTCTTGTGTAATCAACTTTCGTGTAATGTATTTCAAAATTTTGTCAAATAAAATGAGTGTTTTGTTTTCTTTTAATATGAGTGACTAATTTTACTAAGCTAAAGTGAAGAGTGAACTCAAGGTTTCAAACGATTAAATTTATTACTTTCTCAAGTAGGGTTTTAAGTTTATTTTATTCTTTTCAGATTATTTTTATGTCATGTTAATTTATCGATTTTCTTTGGATCTGTATGGTATTTTGACATAATGTCGGCACATTAATATAATGTGGTACATTAGATACTTGATTCCATGCTTATTCACACATAGGGGTAATCGAGAATTAAATGATATAATAACTAACTGGTAAAAGTGAGGTAAAATATAAAAATTATTAACATAAATATTTCTTTACTATTGATTATGATGATAACAAACTTGATTAAAATTGTTTTTAAAGGCTCAAATTATCTTTAATACTATAAAGGCTTTATATTCAATGAAAAGTAAATTTATGATCTTCATGTTAATGATTTAAATTAAAAAACGTTTTTGAGAATGTTAAAAATTAGAAAATATTGCTTAAGATTCTAGAAATGGACTTATTTGACAAGTTTTATAAAGTTTTAGGTCATAGTACAATTTTATAAAGTTTTGGGTCTAAACTAGAAATTTTATAAAATAGTTCACTTTAGCAGTCACTGTAGAAAATGCCAATTTGACATCTTCATAACGGTTAGCCAACATCAAACAGAATTGAAGATTAGCCTCTGAACACTAACGGTGATTTGACATTTTAAAAACGGCGATCCGACAATTTGAAAAATCAGCCCATTGGTCATATTGACCAGTGAAAACAGTTATTCAACATCTAGTTAACGGCGATCTGATAGTGAGTAGAAAGTCAATAACGGCTAGTTTTTAGCTCTAACTATAAATAAAATCAATCAAATTCAAACTTCAATGATTCCAACAATTGTCATTGAGCAAATTATTGAGCATACAAGTTTCCTTGAGCTTTAAATTCTTATATTCATCTCACTTACTCACACTTTAGATTTTCATTTGTAATCAAATACATTGTGTGAGAGAGATTTATTTTTGTAATATTTTTGAAAAATAAATTGAGAAGTTGTAAGTGTTGGGATGCACTTAGAATAAGAGATTGGGGATAATCTCTTTGTGTAAAGGTTTATTGACACCTTAGAAGTCAATTGTAAGAGTGGTTAAAGCCTTGGAGGTTTACTTAGTGGAATCCTCAAGCTCGGTGAGCTTGGAGGCGAGGACGTAAGCACAGTTAGCCAAACCACGTGAAAAATCATGTTTTGATTTCTCTTCCCTTACTCTTTTATTCTCTTGCTAGATTAAATTTATTGTTTTTTATTTCATTAAAGCAATAGATTTAGTTGTTGTGTGGTTGTTTAGCTTATTTTTTAATAACCCAATTCACTCCTTCTTGGGTTGCTTAGATAGTATTTTATTTGGTATCAGAGCCTTATTCTCTTATTAGGACTTAACTGTCTGGAGTAAAAGATCTATGGCAACCCTAAATGACTCAACCTTTAGAGAAGATCACTCCACAACTAGACCTCTGTTTTTTTTTATGGTAATAACTATGCATATTGGAAAAGTAAGATGAGAATCTATTTGCAAGCTTTAGATTATGAAATATGGGAAGTTGTCTACGGTGGTCCATTTATGCCTATGATTAAAAATGAAGTAGGAGATGATATTCCTAAACCATCAAGTCAATGGAGTGAGTTAGAAAAGAGAAGGATGTCATTAAATTCCAAGGCAATGAATGCTTTGTTTTGTGGTCTTGATAAGAAAGAATTCCATAGAGTATCTAGTTGTGAGAGTGCACAAGAAATATGGAATAAACTTGAAGTTGTCTATGAAGGGCAAATCAAGTTAAAGAATCTAAAATTAGTAGATACACTCGTCAATACGACTTGTTCCAAATGGAGCAAAATAAAAGTGTGTATTTTATGTATACACGATTCACTGACACAGTAAACACTCTAGGAGCTCTAGGAAAGATTTTTTTGAATAACGAGAAAGTCACGAAAATCATTCGGTCACTTCCAAAGAATGGAGACCTAAAAGAACTGCAATTGAGGAAGACAAATATTTAAATACCTTACCTATTAATGATTTAATTGGCTCTCTAATCATTTATGAAGAAGATTTGACAGTTGAAAAAGGTAATAAGGAGAACAAGAAAAGTATTACTCTCAAAGCCTCAAAATATGAGAGTGATGGGGAAAGTGAATCGGATGATGAGGAGCTTGGCTATGTTAGCAAAGAGGTTTAGAAAAATTTTCAAGAAAACTGGTGAGCAAAGAAAATTTAAAAACTTCAAGAACTAAAAGAAGAAGAAATAAGTAATTATATTCTATGAATGCAAAAAGCCCGGCCATATAAGATCGGAATGCCCACTTCTCAAATAACTCAAGAAGAAAGCTATGGTTGTTGTTTGGGATGATAGCGATGAAGATTCAAGTGATGAAGAAGAGTCGCAAGAAGTATCAAACCTAGCACTTATAGCAATAGGAAATGGTGATGATCTCAATAAGGTAAGTGATCCAACCAATGACGAATTGCATGATGCCTTTAAAGAAATGTATGATGAGTTGATGAAAGTTGGTAAAAAGAATGTATGCCTTAAAAAGAAATTGCTAGAACGTACAAATGAAAAGGATGCCATGCAAAAATGCAATAATTCATGGAATGAGAAGATTAAATGATTAGAATTAGAAAATAAAACCTTGCATAATAGAGTTGCATTATCAAATGAGAAACAAAGTACTTCACATGAGCATTTGAAGCCGCATGTAGATGATTTGAAAAAGGAAAATGAAATGCTTAAGAAAAAATATTGAACTTAGTGATATTGTATTAAAATTCACAAATTGGTAAAAGATGTTGGATAACATGCTTAACTCTATAAAAAAAATGTATTTGATAAGGAGGACTTGGATATAAGAATTATTTTGTTAAAACTACCTCCACAAGTGATCATAAGATTATTTGTCATTATTGTAATCAAGATGGTCACATGAAATATAGATGTCCCATGAAAAGAAATGCATATTGTGGTGTCAAATATGTTTGGATTCTAAAAGGAACCGTTGCTAATGTTCAAGGACCCAAAAAGATTTAACCTAAGACATAAGATTTTTCTTGTAGGGCTTGAAAAAGAAAAAAAATAAATGGTACTTAGATAGTGGTTGTTCAAGGCATATTACCAGAAACTATGCATGGTTTTCATGTTTCACCAAAATCGAAAACAATGGAGATGTTTTTTTTTGGAAACAATTCAAAGGGAAAGATTCTCTGAATTGGAAATATCGATAAAATTTCGTCAACCCTAATTGAAAATGTATGTTTAGTTGAAAACTTAAAACAAAACTTGATTAGTATTAGTCAATTATGTGACAAAGGTTATAAAGTTATTTTTGATAAATCTAGATATGTTATTGAGAATGCATGTGATAGTATGATTTTATTTATTGGAAATAGATGCGGTAATATTTATACCATTGATATAGAATGTCCATCCACTAATGATAAATGCTTTTCGGATTGCATGATGATGGTTAGTTATGACATAGAAGACTAGGACATGCAAGCATGGATTTAATTTTAAAGATTTCCAAAAATGATTTAGTTAAAGGTCTTCCAAAAATCGGTTTTCAAAAAGATAAAATTTGTGAAGCATGACAATTTGGTAAACAAATCAAAACCTCTTTTAAAATCAAAATTCAATTTCTACTTCAAAACTGCTTTAATTACTTCATATAGATTTATTTAGACCTTCCAGGTATGCTAGCTTGAGTGGAAAATATTACGCTTTTGTAATTGTTAATGATTTTTCAAGATACACATGGGTATTGTTCTTAACTAATAAAGATGATACTCTTGATGTTTTTAAAGTGCTTTGTAAGAAAATTCAAAATGAAAAAGGGTATGGTATTGCACGCATTAGAAGTGATTGTGGAGGAGAGTTTGAAAACTATGCATTTGAAACTTTTTGCAATAATCTATGCATTGTGTATCAATTTTCATCACCTAAAACTCCATAACAAAATGAATTTGTTGAGAGAAAGAATAACTCAATTCAAGAAATGACTAGGACTATATTAAATGAAAATTCCTTGCCTAAGTATTTTTGGGCTGAGGCCGTCAATACCGCTTGTTATGTTTTAAATCATATGTTGATTAGACTTAATCTTAATAAAACTTCATATGAGCTTTGGAAAGATAGAAAACCCAACATTGGTTATTTCAAAGTTTTTGGATGCAAATGTATTATTTTGAACACAAAAGATAATCTTGGCAAATTTTATCCAAAATCTGATGTTGGTATTTTTCTTGGATATCCAAACTCAAGCAAAGCCTATAGAGTTTATAATAAAAGAACTATAGTTGTGGAAAAATCTATGCATGTTACATTTGATGAATCTAACCCCTCATTTACGCAGAAAGTTGGTGATAACGATGCAGATGAAAAATTACAAAAAGAGTCATCAAAGGATAACCAAAAGAATGCATCTCATGGGAATCAAGATAACCAACATGAAGAAACAAATGTAGATCAAAATGAAGGTACTTCTCAATCACTTCCCAAGGGATGAAGGTATGTTTCTTTCCATCCTAAGTACTTGATTTTAGGAAATCCTTCAAGTAGCATAATAATTTGATCATCATTTAGAAATACTTGTGAGCATGCTGCATTTATATCTCAAATTGAACCAAAATCCTTTACGGATGCAGAAAATGATGAATCTTGGATTATGGCAATGCAAGAAGAATTAAATCAGTTTGAGAGAAATAATGTCTGGGAATTAGTTCCTAAACTGGAACATCAATCCATTATAAGCACTAAATGGGTATTTAGAAATAAAATGAATGAATCTGGTGTGGTTGTAAGGAATATAGCTAGACTAGTGGCTCAAGGTTACAACCAAGTAGAGGGAATTGATTTTGATGAAACATTTGCACCCATAACTAGACTAGAATCCATTATATTATTATTAGTATTTGCACGTCTGGGAATTAGTTCCTAAACTGGAACATCAATCCATTGTAAGCACTAAATGGGTATTTAGAAATAAAATGAATGAATCTGGTGTGGTTGTAAGGAATATAGCTAGACTAGTGGCTCAAGGTTACAACCAAGTAGAGGGAATTGATTTTGATGAAACATTTGCACCCATAACTAGACTAGAATCCATTATATTATTATTAGTATTTGCACGTCATAAAGATTTGAAATAAAGATTTTATTTTATTTTAAATGAATGTTAAAAGTGCATTCTTAAATGGCTATATTATGGAGGAAATTTATGTGAAACAACCCCTTGGTTTTGAAATTGAAAAGTTTCCAAATCATGTTTATAAGTTGTCAAAAGCATTGTACGGAATAAAGCAAGTAGCTAGAGCATGGTATGATAGGCTTAAGAATTTCTTATTGGATAACAATTTTTCAATGGGTAAAGCGGACACTACACTCTTTGTTAAGCATAAGAACCATGATATTCTTGTTGCTCAAATTTATATTGATGATATTTTTTTTGGCTCTACTAATGAATTGTTGTGTAAAGAATTTTCATCTTGTATGAGTAAAGCACTTGAAATGAGTATGATGGGAGACTTGAAGTACTTTCTTGAGCTGCAAATAAAACAAAATGAGGAAGTAATTTTCATAAATCAAGCCAAGTATGTGAAAGACCTACTCAAGTGATTTAGTATTAATGATTCGAAGACCAAAAGCACTCCAATGAGCACAACAACTAAGCTTGACAAAGATATAAAAAGGCAAAGAAGTGGATATTAAACATATCGATGTATGATCGGATCTTTACTTTACGTAACAGTAAGTAGAGCCGATATCATGTTTAGTGTATGTTTGTGTGCAAGATTTCAATCATGTCCCTAGGAATCTCATTTACTTGCTGTAAAAAGAATTTTCCGTTATTTAAGTGGAACCATTATTCAGATGCAGATTTTGATAGATATAAAGTTGATAGGAAAAGAACTAGTGGAACTTGCCATTTATTAGGGCATTGACTTGTTTCATGTTTTAGTAAGAAACAAATTTTTATTGCACTCTCAACCACTGATGCTGAATATATCACCGTCGGAAGTTGTTGTGCACAAGAACTTTGAATGAAACAAATACTTAGAGATTATGGCATAAATCTTGAACAAATTCCTATTAAGTGTGATAATACTAGTGCTATAAATATTTCAAAGAATCTTATTCAGCACTCTAGAACAAAGGTACAGAAATTAAACATCATTTTTTGAGAGATCATGTTCAAAAGAGAGATATTTCATTAGAGTTTATTTCTACGGAAAAACAACTTGCCGACATTTTTACAAAACCTCTTTGCGAAGAACAATTTTCGAAAATTTGGCATAAACTTTGGATGATGAAATTTTCGCATTAACATCTATATTTATGTTATTGAGTCTATTAAAATTGATTGATTTATGATTTGATGATTCAATTTCTATGGAATACTCAATCATGATATACATGTGGAGTGTGTGCATTTTTTATTATTTGTATGAATTAATTGTTGAAATACATATATGTGCATGAATTATGTATTGAACTAGCACTTTAAAACATTTTGGATCAATGAAATGATCTTGAAATATATTATTTGTTGACCAAATATCAAAATAGATGTGTGAAATCATAAGTTAGAGAAAATGGATTGTCGTTATCTCAATAAACGGCTAACCGTTTTCTGGTAAAAATATTTGCAAGCTCTCTGGACACTGTCGGTTTGCCCATAGTACAAAAACGGCTCGCCGTTTGGAAGAAAATTTTGGGATGCTCTTTGGACACTATCGGTTCGCCGACATAACATATAATGGCTCGCCATTATCGTGCGTTAAGTGAACAGTCATTAGTCTTCTTCTTCATTTCGTTTTTTAACCTTTCTTCTCCCTCTCCCAAATCGCGATTGCAACTTATTTGTCTCTCAAATCCATCACTTTTCTTGTCATTTTTCACTAAATTGAAGCAATAAAAACTATTCTTATCTCCTTTAGAACCTTTTTAACTGATCAAAACTCGTTATTGATTAAACAATTGAAAAATCCCAAAATTCAAACCCTTGAAGCAACTACACTGTTCTTGCCATTTTTAACCAAAATTTCCTCCATTTTTCAGTCAAATCTCAACTTCCAATCACTCTCTAGACTCTCCAATCACCTCTATACCTATTTATTTTCTTCCAAAACCATCAATAGCAGCAAGACCACGGTCACAGAGGCATGCTTGAACCAAGCACACTGCCTGCGACATTCTACTCCCTCTAGGCCTCCCTCTCAAGACTTCGAGAGTCTCCATTTTCCCAATGCTCTCTCTGCCTAGCGATTTCGTGACAAATTCATGGGAAAACTGATAACCCCCTCATTCTTCATTAACATTTATGAGTTTTCAGATATTACAATTTGTAGTCACAATATTACTCACTTGCTTAGTCATTGGAATAAGGCTTTAAGTATAGAAGAGCATGTTTATGAAAATCTTGTGTTAGTATTTTACTCTAACATGGAACTCTCCTCCTCCTGTCAAGTTTAAATTATTACTTTCGTAGGAGGAGTTCGTATTGAATTTGATGAGGAAGATTTGTGTAGTATTCTTGGAATTCATTTTACAGGTTTAGATATTTACACCACTAGGAAAGAGCTTGACTTTAATCATTTCCATCATGTGGGTGGCGTACGGAACATTTGTAGGCGTCGGGATCTTTTTGATAACCTCTGTTCTTTGTCTTTTAGGTCTCAACTTCTTCCATTCTAAGTTCGCATACTTCATAGCATACTATAGTACATGGTTACTCCTAGACATGGTTATAGTGATTAAGTAACTCGACTTGATGTTGGGTTATTAGATTCCCTTATCTGTGGATGACATGTAAGCCTATCCTACATTATTATACGTCTTATGTTATCCACACCAGCTGTGATCAGCCGATCTCTTCCTTATGGTAGCATCATTACTATGATTTTGAGGTATGTTCATGTACCTATTACTGAGCCTGTGTATGTCGAGTCCCGTAAATGAGGAAGAGAGATTATTTCTGCGATCGGATTCTTTAAGAAATGTGGAAAATGGGTGAAGACATAATCCTCCAGGAATGAAGACACTTTGGTTGCTCCGAAAGATAATCACATGCTAAATGACGTATATTCCGAGGATGAGTTACCCGACTTTGGCCTTGGAGCTAGACCACGTGCCTTTTGCTGAGCAGCAACATCCCCTCAGGATGCTGAGCCAGCTGAGCCAGCTATGCCTCCTGCAGCATCGACCATTACTGAGGATCGCATTCAGCAGCTTTTCTACAGAGTGGATGTCCTGTCCCAGCAGCAACAGCAGCTTCAATATGACTCAGCAGCAGATGTTAGATCAGCAGATGGAGTTATTTGTTACACAGCGTCATATTCTTGGTTACCTTGGTTATGATTCTGGCAGCTTCTGTTCACCACTCCATCTTAGTTTTTTTCACCTTTGCATTTCGTACAAACATTACTCATCTCATGTAGTTATTGTGATATTATTTGGTTTTTTATTATACTTGTGATGCTTTTATGATGCTTGTGATGCTTTTATGATGATTTTGTTGGATATGTGGACTTTGTTTATGATTGAGTTGATTTTGATGACATGTTTAGTTATTACTTATGTTTATGTTGATTTTGTTGGTATGGAGGTTGGTTGCTAAATTGGAATTTGTATGGGAATGTTTTAACTACTTTATTTTTTAAGATATGTTCATTGTTAAGGGGAGATTTTGCCAAAATTTTTACAACATGGATAATCTCTGAACTTCTTAATCTTTTCGCACTCTTTTCTTTTTTATGATGAAGGGGGAAATAATTTATAATCTGTTGAATTATATTTTTTTATTAAATTTATTTTTGTATGGTTAACTATTGATGGCCATACACTTAGGGGGAGCACATATTTAGAAAGAGCAAATATTGCACATATATTTTCAAAAAGTTTGTCATGATAAAAAAAAAGGGAGATTGTTAACATAAATATTTCTTTACTATTGATTTTGATGAGAACAAACTTGATTAAGATCGTTTTTAAAGGCTCAAATTATCTTTAATACGATAAAGGCTTTATATTCAATGAAAAGTAAATTTATGATCTTCATGTTAATGATTTAAATAAAAAAATGTTTTTGAGAATTTTAAAAATTAGAAAATATTGCTTAAAATTTTAGAAGTGGAATTATTTGATAAGTGTTATAAAGTTTTGGGTCATAGTAGATTTTTATAGAGTTTTGAGGCCAAACTGAAAATACTATAAAATAGTTCACTGTAGCAGTCATTGTAGACAACGGCGATCCGACATCTTGATAATAGCTAGCCGACATCGAACAAAATTGAAGATTAGCCTCTGGACATTAACGGCGATCTGACATTTTGAAAACAGCGATCCGAAAATTTCAAAAATCAGTCCAACGGTCATATTGACCAGTCAAAATGGCGATCCAACAGTGAACAGAAAGTCAATAACGACTAGTTTTGCAGCTCCAACTATAAATAAGCTCAATCAAATTCAAACTTCAATGATTCCAACAATTGTCATTGGGCAAATTATTGAGCATACAAGTTTTCTTCAGCTTTAAATTCTTGTATTCATCTCACTTACTCACACTTTAAATTTTCATTTGTAATCAAACACATTATGTGAGAGAGATTTATTTTCGTAATATTTTTTAAAAACAAATTGAGAAGTTATAAGTGTTGGGATACACTTAGGATAAGATATTGGGGATAATCTTTTAGTGTAAAGGTTTATTGACACTTTGGAAGTCAATTGTAAGAGCGATTGAACCCTTGGAGGCTTGCTTAGTAGAATCCTCAAGCCCGATGAGCTTGGAGGTGTGGACGTAGGCACGGCTAGCTGAACTACGTAAAAAATTACGTGTTTGATTTCTCTTCCCTTACTCTTTTATTATATTGCGAGATTAAATTTATTGTTTTTTATTTCATTAAGGCAATAGATTTAATTATTGGGTTGTTTGCTTACCTTATTTTTTAATAACTCAATTCACCCCTCCTTTTGGGTTGCTTATATAGTATTTCAAAAATGAGAGAGTATAAAAATTATAGTTTGAATACTAAGAGTAAATCCCGTAACCTTAGTATATTTTTAAATTGATTTCTAGTAATTTCTTTTCCCGCAATTTATTTTCTTTGTTTACTAAATTGACAACTATAATTTTAAATTCTTTGTGATTCGACCCCGAACTCACCGGGTTATATTATAACTAGACACTCTTATACTTGAGAGTACTAACACTTTTGAGTCGTGTCAAAAGGACAAGTATAAAATGAAATTAAAAAGAAAGATATAATCCTACAAAATGGAATCTAGATTAGAATGAGATATTTCTCCATTTTTGTTTTCATTCATTAATTGACAAACATGAGAGTAAGAGGAGCGTAAAAACACAAACACACATATATGTTATGGTAGTTTATATCCATTTATAATGACTTACGGAAATAAGAACGATACAATTGTTTATGAGAAGAAAGAAAAAGTACATTTCAACATAGAATCCTTATCTACAATATTCTACTATTTTCATATAAATGAAAGAAATGGGGAATAGCATTGATTTCTTGAAACACAAAAGGAATATGGAAAAATTGGTAGACACTATAAACTGAATTGGATTAAGCCTCAGGAGTTGTTTATTTTTTTTGACTTAATTGACTTAATTCCAATCAATTAAGTTATTAAGTTGTTTTTTTTCAACTTAATGAAAATTTTCAATCACTAAATCAATAACTTGTGATAATACAGTAGTAGACTATTATTATTTTTTATCTTTTTATTCTCTTCAAATTAACATTATCTATCTTCACAACGTTTTATGAATATTTTTCATATAAAAGCACCATAAATAACAATATAATTGATTAACACATACTAATTTAGAATATTAAATGGTTGTGTTCAATGAAACATGATTTATGGTATGATGATAATATATTATCTTATCTATGTTCTTTGAGATGCTTACAATTTGTTTAATATTTATAATTTATATGGGCATAAATATAAAAGTACTAATTTTAGATTTTTTAAGTTAAAAAACTAAATAAATTAATATTTGTTTTTAGCGATTAAAAAAATATATCATTTAGACTCAAACATTCAACTCTATTAGGAATTCAGATTAATTCAGATCTATTCAGATTAAAAAAAAAGCGAACGCCACATTAATATGGAAACTTATTGACTAATAACTTTCAAATTTATATAAACTTATGAATTACAAATGGGTAATCTTAAGCCAAATCCCCTTTTCTACGAACAAACAGGGGTTGAAAAAGTGAAAAAGGGGGATATGTGCAAGAACTCAATGGAAGTTGTTCTAATAAATGGCGTTGAATTCCCCTTTTGGTAAAGAAAAAAAAGAAAGTAAAATAAATACTTCTATTGAATATCAAACCTTTACAAAGAATTAGAGATAAAGGTATATAGAATATCTATATATAGTAAAAAGCTAACTAAAAAAATCACAATTAAACTTTTTATGAAAAACAAATTCTATAAATCGATTATGTATTGTAGAAAGAGCCAAATATTCCCGGCTCAAATCATTCACTCCACATCTATGGTCTGATCTATCATGTCTTTTAACTTTTGAAGAGCTGATCAACTAGAGGAGAATAAAGATAGAGTCTCATTCTACAAATTTGGCGACTTTAGAAATCATAAGGGTTCAAATCTTGCTAGACTCCCTAACTATTTCCCCTACCTTTTCTATATTTTTTTTCCTCAAAGGATTTGGGCAGAATTTTTTCTCTTATCATGAGCCTTGTGGTCTATACATATATACAAATAAACATCTTTGAGCAAAGAATTATTTGAATGATTCCCACTCCACACTATTGCTAATACATAAACTTACAAAGTCTTCTTTTTAAAGATTCAAGAAATGAAATTTCCCTCCCAAGACTTTTAATCCTTTTTTTTCTTTTTTTAATTGACATAGACCCAAGTCATCTAGTAAGATCAGAACATCATGTTGAAAATGGTCGGGATAGCTCAACTAGTAGAGCAAAGGACTAAAAGTCCTCATATCAAAAGTTCAATTCTGGTTCCTGACATATAATTAATATTTATGAGTATCTATCACAACAAACTAAATGATATGTCTCGCCATACATATTTATTAATAATGTAGATCATGACCCATGCACACTTATCCATCTGGCTAGATGTCTAGGAATAGTCTTTTTTTCTTTCTTTTTCTTTTCAATTTGATTTCTTCCTTCCCCTTTATATGACCTGCTAGAGCTTGTCAAAGTAGTGTGTTTGATACAAAGTCGATGATATAAAACTCTTTAATTTATTTATCCCATTCACAATAATGATATGAATGAGACTTCAATTCCTCTGTTTGATCTGAAAAATAACATTCAAATATTTCTTGAATACTCAGTAAAAGTGAAGATTAATTTCCTAGAATTTATAAGCATTTTGTATTTCATAAATAACATGACATAAAAGTGTTTAATTTACTCTTAAATATAAGAGTGCCTACTTATACTATAGCTTATTGAGTCTGAATTCAATCCACAGAGAAATGATTTAATTTAATTATTTAAGTTTATCTAAAAAATAAAAATAAAATTTAAATATATGCAATTTAATTTGGAAAAAACTATTATTAAATTAGTCAGGATTATAGATCTACTCTTATTAATAAATATAATTTAATAAATTCTTTTTATTTTTATTTTGTTGCTCAAAAGATTAATTGTATAAATTACAATTATTTTCCCATTAATTTGAGAAAAACTATGAAATGAAATTAGTTAGGGTTATAGATCTACTCTTAGTAATAAATAAAATTTAATAAATACTTTTTATTTTTATTTTATTGTCCAAAAGATTAATTGTATAAATTACAATTATTTTCCCATTAAATTTATTATGGATTAAGTACTTTATGTGTCAAAACTTAACTTGTCTACAATAAGTTAAAATACCATTTTAACACATTTATACTAAGATATTAAGAATTCATTGTGCCAAACTCCCATATTTGTCTATAATAAATCAAAATTTCAAACTATAAAATATGGACAAAATTAAATAGAAAATGATGTAATTTATAAAATTAAAAATAGAATTGGATTAAATCATATTTTTTACTAAGAGTTTCACATTCCCCTAACTATTAGTATTTAGTTAAACATAATTGAAATAAAGGGAATTATTAAAATAAAAAACCATAATTAAAAAAGTATTTGAAAATTGAAAATAAAATTAATTTCATTTATTGAAAATATATTACAAAGAGAGATGAGAAGAAGAATTTGAGGGGAAAGAAGAGAAGAAAATGTGTGGCGAGGTGTGTTCCCTCTCTCGATTTATACTAATATATGATTAATCCATACCACTCAAATAAATAAAACTAATTATATCTTAGTCATACATTTGTCCCACTAACAAAATAAAAACTTAATTTAATCCACTCAAATACATCCAACACATTCCACTAACTATTAACACATCTAATATAAAAAAAAACTTAAAATTTCACAATTACCACATTTACCATAGTAAAAACTTATAGACTTATAACAAAAGTCATGGATTCTCCTCACAAGGACCTAATTTCTCAGACTTTCAGAATTTCAATTTGACATCCGTACATTTATTTGGAGTCTCAAATTACGTGAATTATTATTTTTACCTAATAAATACAAAAAAATCACAAATTCAAATATTTAGAAAAATAATTAGATTCATAATATGTTACATAATTACAAATGTAAACTATATTATAAGCACAATATAATATTTTTACTCCTTAATAAACATATAATTTTTAACACTAATCACATCCCCAACTAGCTTATTGCTAACCCCTAGCAATTAAAGCGTTATATTAAATTAAGATTTGCAAAATTCACATGTAACTTAATAGTTGTTCATTTATACTCTAAACCACCAAATAAATAAACTCTTCTAAATTTTCTAACTTTTTGTCGTTCACTTATTACCCAAAATATCATAAACCTTCTTTTGTACTCAAGTAATTAACACAATACTTATGGGGCTTCATTAAGAGAAAACAACATTTTCATTATAAAACTCTTTAGAAATTCTATCTTCAGGCAGTAAATTATTCAAACTTTTTTTTAAATATTACATTTTTAACTCATGTAGTGAGCTTTAGGCTAGTGACTCTCAGACCAATTGACCCTAGGGCACCAGGTGTTGAGACACTCCTACAGACTTTATTACTCAGGTCTTTGATAAATAAGCAAACAATATATCTATAACCCATATAGTGAGTTTTGCGCCAATTACTCTTAGACTAGTTGGCCTTAGGGCACTAGGTATTGAAACACCCCTACGGACTTAATTACTCGAGTTTTAGATATAAGGAAAATTAAACACATTCAATTTTTTCTTTTTCTTTTTTTATTTTTTATTTTTTACAATATACACTTTCTACTACCTTAGATATTATCCTAATAAATCAAAAGAACTAAATACTGTAAAATTTTTAACTTACAACCCGCTAGTATGTGTCATAGTGTGAGTGTGAAAAATGATTTAATAATACACATTAAATGAGTACAACAAAATGACTTAATAACCAAATAGAAATTCACAAATTTGAGTAATTCAAAGAAAATGGAACAAAAACAACTTACAATGAATTTTAAAATCAAAATATAATACAACAGGGCTATTAGGATGTGTCTCAAAAATCATGAATCTTTACACAACCATCCTAGACAAGAAAAATTTTGTTGTTTTTGTTTCAAAAAAAAATAAATAAGTAAACACACCTATTTACAATTTATGTCAATTATCCCTTTCCCCCAACCTAATCTAAATATTATTCATAATTTAAAGATATGCATGTAAAAAGGCGTAAAAGATAAAGAAAAACATAAATAATAAAACAAAAAAATATGAAAGATCACACCTGAACAGGCCGCAGAAGATGCGTTTTTTGAGTAGCTACACCCCATATTCTGCCATCTTTGACATAAATATTACTAGGATTTGAAATATTTCACAATTATCAACTATTACCTCCCCCCAACCAGAACAAGATATTGTCCTCAATGGCTTAAAGGAAAGAAGTAGAGTCTAGAAGACATTACTTAATTGGTCTAAGAAGATAATTAGAATCAAAGAGTTAAGTTCAACTTGTACTTCTTATTAGGGCTAAGGTTACCATCACTAGTCAACCATTCTAATGCCAAGGTCCTAGGATCTGGCTCTAGTTTGTATGCTTGTAAAAGATCATGTAACTCATTAGCAGTAGCAGCACAAATAAAGAGTTTTTAATGGAAATTGAAATAAAATTATTCTTAATTGCATGGTTAATGAATGTAATGGCAAGAAAATGAAAGAAAATCATCATAAAAATTATTAACATTTAGCAAACCAATGGGATTTTTATGTCAAATGGGCTCAAGATGCAAATGTAATTAGTGTCTCTAAAGTTGCAAGATCGCCTAACAAGAAAATGAAAGCGTTAGCATGATTTAACATCTCAGATATTACCTCTTGCATACTTGAGACAAATAACTCTTCTCCAATTGATGAGTCGAACATGTATCCTAGAGGTTTTAGGGCCTGTGGAATGATACATTGCACCTGATTTCCTCTAATAAAAACAGCTTCTAAGACAAGTTTTGATAACCCATGATCACCTCCTCCATATGCTAGGTCCAATTTCCTCTCAGCTATGACTTGACCAAGATTTATGGCTACTTGAACAAACTCCTTATATTTTCCATAATGAAATCTAGCACACAAATATGTTTGAATTGTCTACTCGAAGATGCTACCATTAAAATAATCTTCAAAAATAAGTTATATTTATTTGAAAAAAAGAGCTCATATTTAAAGATCTTAGTGATAGATATAATGATAAATAGCTATACATGGGTTGGTCTATTTGTCAAATGACACATAAAGCTCATGTCTCAATAATTCAAAAGCAAACAGTAAAAGAAAAAGTAAATAGTGAAAGAAAAAAATAGTAAAAGAAAAAATAATGATTATATACAAAATCACACCATTAAACGCAATAATTCAAATGATAAAGGAACAATAAAATTAAATGATATTTACTGGTAGTTGTGATTGTGCCTCATATCTTCCTTCAGTTTTACGTCTAATAACAGCTTAAACGCCCTTTATAGGTCGAGGATATGTTTTCCATCCAGTTTTCTTATAAACTAGCAAACATGGTCTTTTTGAGTTAGATTCTGAAGATTAAATTATGCATTTTCTTTTTGGAATAGTCTCCATAACCCATGAATTTCATATTCCACATGTCCACTTCGATGCGTCTCAAGAGATCGTAAGATATTACTAACGATTTTTTACTCATACCAACATGAATTTAATTTTATCTTCTCAATTATCAGAAACCATTCTTAAAGGTTTACAAAATTTCTCGTTTGCAACTAAATTTTACACATATATGACAATTTGAGCCAAGCTTTTTAGCTCTTCTTTTTTCAGTAAATGTGCTTTTACCAAAACCAAGCATGTAAAAAATAAATAGATCAGAAAACTCACCAACCAATCAAACTTTTGCTTAAATTAACCAATGAATATCATGAAGAATTCCATTGATCATTAACAAATGCAATCTTTCACAACGAGCTTTATAAATTTTCTTAAGGGTATTTTGCAGGAGAGAAGGAAAACACTTATGTAATTTGTATTGTATTTCTTCCATGTTTGATTTTGAGTTTTCAGTTATTGGGAAACTGAGGATATTGACTTAAGAAATCACAGAATACCGTTATCCGCCATTTACATTGGAAAATAAATTGAAACACACCAAAATGAAGAGAATCAAATCTACAAAATCAAATCAAATGTGAAGGCGAACAAAAAAAGAAAAAGGAAACACACAATGTAAAAAAGGAAAATGGACTCACAGTTATCCTCTTATTAAGTTAATTTAAAGCTCCAATTAAAATTTGTATATACCACTCTCTATTTCTCTGAGTTGTCTTTTTAGATCCTCAACGTAGGACACCAATGTTGGTGGTTGCATATCCTAAATTGGATGTGATTTACAACTTTGTATGAGGTCTTTCAAGTGAAATTTCACTCGCAAAAGGTTTTTAAGATGTGTGAACAGAAACGTCTTTATTGAAGTGCTCATGATGTATAATGACAAAAAAAAACACATCTATCAAACACATTTAAGTAAGAAACATCATAATGTGTATCATTCAAGACAGTCAAACAATTCAAACAGTAAAATAACAATTAAAAATTAAATCACTCATTAAAAACTTAATCAAGATTTGGTGGGTAACTCAAATTTATTTCGGTACTTTCTTCACGTAATTGGTATTCCAAATATGGTTTTACTCTTTGTCCATTAACTCTAAATGTTCTTTGGATTTTCAATTTCTACATCCCCATATGGATGTATATTTTTTACAACAAATAAATCATTCCACTTTGACTTTAACTTTCTTGGAAACAAATGAAGACTAGAATTAAAAAGCAATATTTTTTTACCAATCTCAAATGTTTTCTAAAAAATTCTTTTATCTTAAAAAGCTTTGGTTATTATCTTAATAATTCTTGAATTTTCATATGCATCATTTTTTAATTCCTCAAGTTCAATCAATTGCAAGTTTTGCACATTACCGGCATCATCCAAATTTGAATTAAAAGCTTTAATAGCATAAAATGATTTATGCTCAAGTTCAACAGGTAATAGGATGACATTCTTAAAGACGTCTTAAATGCAGTACGGTAGGCCTATAGTGTATCAGTCAGTCAAAGAGTCCAACCTTTGTAGTTTGGGTTTACAGTCTTTTCTAAAATTTGTTTTATCTCCCTATTTGCTAATCTAACTTGACCATTTGTTTGAAGATAGTAAGGGGTAGTAATTTTATGTGCAATTCCATATTTTTTCATGAGAGACTCAAGTGACTTATTATAAAAATACTTACCTCCATCACTGATAATGGCCCAAGGGATTCCAAATCGACTTAAAATGTTTCTCTTAAAATTTTAACCACAGTTTTGCTATCATTATTCGACAAGAAATTACATCAATCCATTTGGAGACATAATCAACTGCAACTAATATATGTTGAGTGTTAGAAAATGCATATTTATAAAGGAGGAAATCGTTATTTTATATATCAAGTATTACTAACAACCCTTACTTTTATGTGTTTAAGTTTCTTGTACTTTAATTATGTGTATTTTATTTTAATTAAGTATTTTATGTATTTTAGGGGGCATCATAGTCATTTCACAATAAACGAGAGATCAAATGGCAAAACGGACATCATTTTTGAACTCAGGACGGTCGAAAACCTTGGGAGGAGTATAAAAGGAAAAATGTCACTGTTCACATGTACGGTACTATTCACATATACGGGTACTGTTGGCGTTACTGTGCAAATAGTGGCGGTTGACTGTACTGTGCAAATAGTGGCGGTTGACTGTACTGTGCAAATAGTGGCGGTTGACTGTACTGTGCAAATAGTGGCTGTTGACTGAACTGTGCAAATAGTGGCTGATGACGTGGCGAAATCCTGAGCGTCCAAACTGTTTTTAATCCGATGGCCATGATTTACTCGATGTAACTATAAAAAGGGGGCTTCCCCCCCCTAATTAAGCACCTCTGAATCCATTTTTGGGATTCATTTTCTGTAATTCTCTCTCTATCTTGTATTTTCTTCGTATTTTAATAAATTCCCATTTTGCCCCTAGTTCAACTATGAGTGGCTAATTTTCTTTCAAGCTTGGGTTGAAGGTGAAGTGTCAACATGTGTCATGGGCTTGATTTGGTAAATTTATTTTCTCTTCCCCTCTAGTTTTTGTGGATGTTTTGACTTCTCGTCGACAAATAATACTAATCTTATCTAGTACTGCCTTGGTTTCACCGGCTCCCTAGTATAAGGTTATTATTATTTGGCACGATAAGCCCTTAGCACCATATTTGTTAGAGCGTGGTTCATGAGGTGTGGATTTCCCTCTCATGATTTAATTGGTATTAATATGGAATATTTAGCCCATGATGCATGTTGATACGGATCCGGATACCTAAGTACGTTATTTAATAGATTTATAATTCAATTTATTTCTGCCATTTTATTTCCAATTTCAGAATTTAATCTTGCCATTTTAATTTAAGTTTTAGCATATTTCAAATCATTTCCACCATAAATCCAATCACCCATTCACTAAATTAATTCTATATACAATTAAAATCAACCTCCTCGTGGGATCGACACTCGCACCATTAAATCTATACTACAATAGATTCGTGCGCTTGCGAGTTCAATAAAATTTGCACAACAAGTTTTTTGGCGCCATTGCCGGGGAGGTAAGTAATTTTAATTCATAGAATTAATTTTTGTGAATATTTCCATTTAATTTTCTTTTGTATTTTTTTAAAAAAAAGTGAATCTACACTTAGAGGTTAGTATTTCTTTTCTTTTTCTCTACTTTAAATTATGTAATTTAATTTTCAAGTTAATTTTTTATTTCTTCTTTGTCATTTTTATTTATCTTATTAATTTATTTTTAGTTAGTTTATTTCACGTATTTGTTCTTGTGTTTTTATAGTAAGTTTGTAATAGCGCAACAAGGTTAGTATCGTAATTTCTCCTTCTTCTTTATTTTTATTTGTTTTGTTCCTATCTTTATTTTTATTTTATTTGTTTCTTGTATGCATGGTCGTAGGTCATTATTACCTAATCTTGAACCTATCGACCTTGAATTAGAGAAAACACTTCGCACACACAAAATCATTAAAAATAAAATGGATCTACAAGCACCACAGGAGAGGCCATTTAAGGACTACTTTAGTCCCTTAGCTAATTTGAGCACATCATGTATACGATACCCAAATGTAGCTGCTAGGAGTTTTGAATTAAAACCTAGTGTGCTAAATTGTCTCCCCACGTTCTATGGCTTAGAAAATGAGGACCCATATAATCATTTGAATGATTTTCATGCTATTTGTCAAACATTTAAATATGAGAATTTTTCAGATGATGATGTAAAACTCAGATTATTCCCATTTTCTTTGAAGGATAGAGCACGTTCATGGCTTAATACATTACCTGCTAATAGTATTGCATCATGGGAACAAATGGTTACGAAATTTTTAAATAAATATTTCCCAGTGCATAAAACCAATGCTATTCGCAGGGAAATCTCGGAGTTTACCCAGAGAGATGACGAGCAATTTTTCGAAACATGGGAGCGATTCAATGGGCTACTCTTGAAGTGTCCACATCATGGGTACGAGAAATGGCACCAATGCCAATACTTTTTGGAAGGATTATTGCCAAATGTGCAAGAATGGCTAATGGCAACAAGTGGAGGAGAGCTTATGTCAAAAAGTGCATCAGAGATTTGGGAATTCTTCCAGCGACAAGCGGATAATTCCCAACAACGGAGTCGATCACTCAGAAGTACTAGAAGGATTAAGGGAGTAAATGAGGTTCAAATTGGTGAGTCAACTTCAGGAATTAAAGAAGTCAAGGAAATGGTTGAAGGACTTGCTCGACAAATAGCATCGTTATCGACTGATAAATCAACAGAGCCACATGACCTTGACTCATACTCAGATCAAGCCAATGCCATAGGTGTAATGAGAAAAACATCGAATTACAACCCATACTCCAACACATATAATCCTGGATGGAGAGACCACCCTAATTTTTCATGGTCTCAAGGATTCCAACAGAATGGACCAGCAGCTCCAGCTCCACCAATGCCACAAATTCCTCAAAATCCTCAAGCCTCTCAGCCCCCATTCAGACCATACAATCAGAACCAGAATCAGAATTACTCTCAGCCCAGACCATGGGAGGATGCATTCCAGAATTTCAGGAATGTCACTTACTCCACGATTGAACAACAGAACCGCACCATTGATGGATTACGCAATGAGTTAAGAGCGGGCTTCAACTCACAAGCCCAATCAGTTTCAAGCCTCGAAAAGATGGTGGGACAACTTGCTTCTTCAGTTCAGACCTTGGCAATGACCGTTGAGAAAGGTAAATTTCCAAGTCAACCAGTGCCTAACCCTAAAGGAGTGCATGAAGCGAGTACCAGTTCACCACAGCAGCATGGAGAGGTCAAAGCTGTAATGACCTTGCGGAAAGGAAAATAAGTCGACAATAAAGTGGAGATGCCAAAAGAAAACCAAATTGTACCTGTGAATGTTGATGACTCATCACCGGAGGAGAAAGAAGACACCGGCCCTCGAGAATATATTCCTAAAGCTCCATTTCCTCAGAGGTTAGCTAAAGGGAAAAAGGGAAAATCCACAGGTGAGATTCTCGAAATCTTTAAACAGGTAAGTATTAACATCCCATTACTTGATGCTATAAAGCAAGTTCCATCTTATGCCAAGTTTCTTAAAGATCTGTGTACTAAAAAGAGAAATATGCATGTTCAAAAGAAGGCATTTTTAACAGAAAACGTTAGTTCTATACTCCAACATAAAATTCCTTTAAAATGCAAAGATCCAGGTTCCCCCACTATCTCATGTAGTATAGGGAACCACACAATTGAGAATGCTTTGTTGGATTTAGGAGCTAGTGTAAATTTGTTGCCTTATTCAGTTTTTGTGAAACTTGGACTGGGAGAATTACACCCAACTCCAGTGGTGTTACAACTTGCAGATCGGTCCACGAAAATACCTCGTGGTATTGTGGAGGACGTGCTTATCCAGGTAGACAAGTTTTATTTTCCTGTTGATTTCATTGTAATTGACACTCAACCAATACAGGAGTCAAGGAAGCACATCCCCATTATTCTAGGCCGACCTTTCTTGGCAACTGCGGATGCTCACATTCAATGCAGGACTGGAAATATGCAGTTGTCATTTGGCAACATGACTATGGAGCTGAACATCTTCAACATTGCCAAACAACCTCACAATACAGATGACGGAATTGTTGATGTGGATTTAATTGAAGCATTAGTTGATGACACATTTGTTTCAAACCTTAGTGATGATCCTTTACAAACATGTTTAACTCACTTTGGTTTGGATTTTGATATTGACAGATCGATCGATGAGGTCAACGCCTTGCTTGACTCGGCACCATCCATGGACACTAATAAATGGAAGTCAAGAGTTGAACAACTAGCTCCATCAGAGAAGAAACTCATTCCATCATCAGAATCACCGCCGAAACTCGAGCTCAAACCATTGCCCAACACTTTAGAATATGCATTTTTGGGGGAAGAAAGTACTTTACCGGTAATCATCTCATCATCCCTCAATGACGAACAAAAAGGTAAGTTGTTGGATGTTTTAAAAAAGCACAAAGGAGCATTAGGATGGACTATAGCAGACATAAAAGGTATAAATCCAGTAGACTGCATGCATTACATTCACCTTGATGAAAATGCTAAATCTACTAGAGAAATGCAACGTCGGTTGAATCCTAATATGAAAGAAGTGGTTAGAACTGAAGTCCTTAAGCTATTAGATGCAGGTATCATTTACCCAATTTCTGATAGTTCATGGGTCAGTCCTGTGCAAGTTGTCCCCAAAAAGTCAGGAGTCACTGTAGTTACGAATGCCAATAATGAATTGATACCAACTAGAGTAACTACAGGATGGCGTGTATGCATTGATTATAGGAAGTTAAATTCTGTCACACGTAAAGACCATTTTCCTTTACCATTTATCGATCAAATGCTTGATAGATTAGCAGGCCATGAATTTTATTGCTTTCTAGATGGCTACTCAGGATATAATCAGATTCCCATAGCACCAAAAGATCAAGAGAAAACTACTTTCACTTGCCCTTTTGGCACTTTTGCATATAGGAGAATGCCATTTGGATTATGTAATGCACCTGCTACATTTCAACGATGCATGTTGAGCATTTTTTCTGATATGGTCGAACGATTTCTTGAGGTCTTTATGGATGACTTTTCTGTCTTTGGTGATTCATTTGATCAATGTTTACGTCATCTAACACTAGTTTTGCAGAGATGTATCGAGAAGAACTTGGTCTTAAATTGGGAGAAGTGCCATTTTATGGTAACACAAGGTATTGTTCTCGGTCATATCATTTCGAGCAAAGGTATTGAGGTTGACAAAGCCAAGGTGGATCTCATTTCCAATCTTCCTCCACCCAAAACAGTCAGAGAAGTAAGATCTTTCCTTGGGCATGCTGGTTTCTATAGACGTTTCATTAAAGATTTTAGCAAAGTTTCTAGACCCTTATGCAATTTACTTGCTAAAGATGCACTTTTTGTCTTTAATGATTCATGTCTTGCAGCTTTTGAAAAATTAAAGCAATTGTTGACGTCATCACCCATCATTCAGCCCCCAAACTGGAGCTTACCATTTGAGCTCATGTGCGATGCATCTGATTATGCAGTAGGAGCAGTATTAGGACAACGAGTTGATCGGATTCCCCATGTTATTTACTATGCTAGTATGACATTGAATGATGCACAGTTGAACTATTCAACAACTGAAAAAGAAATGCTAGCAGTAGTGTTTGCATTAGAGAAATTTCGATCTTATCTCATTGGTTGCAAAATAATTATATTCACAGATCATGCTGCTCTTAAATATCTTCTCACAAAGAAAGATGCAAAAGCTAGACTAATTCGTTGGGTGTTACTTTTGCAGGAATTTGACTTGGAATTCAAAGATAAGAAAGGCACAGAAAATGTTGTGGCGGACCATCTCTCTCGTCTCCATTTTGACACAATTACAGAGCCATTAACATTGAATGAGTCCTTTCCAGATGAACAATTAATGAGTGTAGAAATTTTACCTTGGTATGCTGATATTGTTAATTATCTTGTTACAGGTAAACTTCCAGAGTATTGGACCAAACAAGACAAGGCCAAATTCTTTGCAGAAATAAAGAATTTCTTTTGGGATGACCCATACTTATTCAAGTACTGTGCAGACCAAATTGTCAGACGATGTGTCCCAGAAAATGAAATTCAGAATATCCTTTCATTCTGCCATGAGCAAGCTTGTGGAGGCCATTTCAGTGCTAAGAAAACAGCGACTAAAGTTTTACAATGTGGTTTCTATTGGCCAACGATATTTCGAGATGCTTACACGTTCTGTTCTTCATGTGATAGGTGTCAACGAATGGGGAGCATTACACGAAGGAACATGATGCCACTAAATCCAATTTTAGTGGTTGAGATTTTTGACGTATGGGGTATCGACTTCATGGGACCCTTTCCCCCTTCTTTTGGCCATCAATACATATTGGTAGCTGTTGACTACGTATCGAAATGGGTAGAAGCAATTCCATGCAGAACCAATGATCACAAGGTGGTGATAGGGTTTTTGAAAAGTAATATTGTTTCGCGCTTTGGATTCCCTCGAGCGATAATTAGTGATGGTGGTGCCCACTTTTGTAATAAAGCATTCAAGGCTCTTTTGACAAAGTATTCAATCACTCATAAAGTGGCGACCCCATATCATCCGCAAACCAGTGGCCAAGTGGAGATCTCCAATCGAGAAATCAAACACATATTACAAAAGACGGTGAGGCCGGACAGAAAAGATTGGTCATTAAGACTTGATGACGCATTATGGGCATATAGAACGGCTTTCAAAACCCCGATTGGGATGTCACCCTATAGGCTAGTGTATGGAAAAGCTTGCCACCTACCTGTGGAACTCGAGCATCGTGCATATTGGGCTATCAAGAAATTCAATTTCGACATGCATCAAGCCAGCTCAGAAAGAAGATTACAACTGGCAGAACTTGAAGAAATTCGCAATGACGCGTACGAAAATGCCAAAATTTACAAGCAACGAATGAAAGTCTTCCATGACAAGCATATTATGAGAAAATCTTTCACTCCAGGTCAGAAAGTGCTTTTATTCAACTCTCGCTTGCACCTATTCCCAGGTAAGTTACGCTCTCGTTGGTCTGGTCCATTTATTGTTCATACTGTTTTTCCACATGGGGCAATTGAAATTAAGGACCCAAAGAACGATGTCACGTTTAAAGTTAATGGTCAAAGATTAAAGCCATATCTAGAATACCAACCACATGGAGAAGACACCGAAATAAATTTGAGTGACCCACCAGATTTGAATTGATTTTTTCTTTTCGGTGGTTTGACTTTTCTTTCTTTATTTATTTTTATTCTTTTGCTAATTGAATTTATTTTTGCATAAGTGTGTTTCTTTTGTCATTAACTTTTCTTTTATCATTGTTAATCATGAGTCTCTTACTTAGACCGTTCCTCCTGAACATTCTTAAACCACTTCAACGTGTCAAAACTCATCTCAAAAGACAGATTCATTCTTGTAAAACACATCGCCTTTGGGCTCTACAACCACCAGAGTTAGTAGCCTATGTTGAAGGTTTAGAACGCCAACTCAGAGATATTGAGAAAAGTGTTTTCGACATCCAGTTGGAGCTTGAGGTAAATTCAATAAGAGGACGATTTTGATTTTCTTTGTGTGTTTTAATTTGTTTTTCTGTTTGTGTGCTTTAGTTTGTTACCCCGGTGAAGTGGCGGATAACGGTACTCCGTGACAATCAAGTCGGTTACTTCAGTTTCCCATAATAACTGATATTCTGAGGTAAAGGAATGGACATAAATGAGTTTCTAGCAAAGCTTCACAAGCGATTCCCTTCACTCCCTCAGAATGCCCTCTTTACGATCTACAAAGCTCGGTCCGAACGCATGCGACTGCTCATGAGGAATAACATACCTGCTGACATCCGTTGGTTAATCGAGGCAAAAGTACGATCGGCAGGTGAGTTACCTCCAAAATTTATTGCATACATGCCTGGTTGTGGAAAAGGAAATTATGCAAGAAAACGACGAGCCCGAAGAATTTCTGTTGCTTGTCATAAGTGTGCCAGAATGAATTGCAATAAAAACCCATGTTCTTTAGGAATGGTGTCTGATAATAGGGAAGATAAGATTAAATTCATTAGGGATGGCTTGAATAAGGAGTCATTGGACGATATCCTTCTGTCTCTTGAAACGCATCCCAGTGGATATGTGCAAGGAGCGATTCTCCAGTTATGGCCATTATTCCAGAAAGAGCATGCACGATATAGTCTCGGGAATCTGACTATAAACGACCCTGTTTGCCAGTTTATAAGAAAACTGGATGGGAAGCCTATCCTCGACCCATAGAGGGCGTTCAAGCCGTTTCTGGACGTAAAACCAGAGGAAGATGTGAGCCACAGTCGCAACTACCTGTAAATATCCTTTTACTTTATTGTTATTTTATTTCATTTCACTGTTGTTTTATCATTTGCATTATTGTCTTTAATAATTTTATTACTGTTTGTTTTTACTGTTTGCTTTTTGACTATCGAGCCATGTGCGTTATGCGTTATTTGACACTGACATGCCACCACATACACAGTTGTAATCCATTGTCACCAAGATTCTTAAATATGACTTTTTGTTATGCACTCACAAATTGTTTTTGAGAAATATTCTAATGGCAGCTACTCCTAATAGACAAATCAAGAACATTTGTGTGCTTTCTGGATTTACCTATGGCAAACATAAAGAGTTCGTTGATGCAGCCATAGATCTTGGTCGAAACATAGCAGAGAGGAAATTACACTTGGTGTATGGAGGAGGTAACCGAGGGTTATCCAAATTGGTCTCAGAAGCTGCTTTTGTCAGAGGAAGCCAAGTGTTAGGCATCATCCCTAGAGTCCTAAAACCTTTGGGCAGTATGTCTGACTCAACGACTGGAGAAGAGTTAGTCGTCTCAGGTATGCAAGAACGAATAACTGAAATGCTTAATCATGCTGATGCTTTTATTTTCCTTCCAGGAGATCTTGCAACACTAGAGGCACTTATTACGCTAGCATCTTGGGCCCAACTGCACATTCACCAGAAACCCATCGGTTTGTTAAATGTCAATAATTTTTATGATGGCTTTATCGCATTTCTTAACCATGCAATAAGAAACTACTTTGTTCCTTCTAGTGCCAAAAAGCTTTTTATTTGTGCTCACACTGCTAATGAGCTACTTGATATGTTACAAGCTTATAAACCAGAGCCAGACCCTTGGAGCTTTGTGTTGGAGCGTTCAAATGATGATGGTAACAATAGCCGCAGTAAGAAGTACAAATTAGATTTAACTCTCCGCCTGTAAATATTTTCTTCTGTGTTACACCACCCAGGTGATGTCTTCTAAACTCTACTTCTTTCCTTTAAAACATTGAGGACAATGTTTCATTCTGGTTGGGGGGAGGGAATAGTTGACAATTGTGGAATCTTGGTTAAGTTTTTACTAATTTTTTGTTGTAGAAACTAACTGTTGCTAACTTTTTGTGTTGAAGATGGCTGAATATGGAGTGTAGTAACTCTAGAAACGCATCTTCATCGTTTGAAAAAAAAAAAAAAAAAAAACAAAAACAAAAGAAAAATTCAAAAAATTCAGATATTTTCTTTTTCTTTTTAATTCCTCCTTTATAAATATACATTTTCAAACAAATTTTTTTGAGTCAAAGATGGCTGAATATAGAGTGTAGTGCCTCTAGAAACGCATCTTCTTAAGCTAAAAAAAAATTGTTTTCTATCATTTTCTAATTAGTTCTGCATTATTTTCACATTTCTGCATGCATATTTTCCTTTGACATTTAGAATAGGTTGGGGGGGTAGACTGTTGTTTAAAAAAAAAAAAAAAAAAATTTTGTGTGTTTTGTTTTAACATTGGATGACATGATGAATTTCAAATTTTAGTATTTGTATTATCTTTAGTCTGAAGTGATGTTACACTATGTTTGCTACTCTACATGTTGATGTCGTAGACAAATATGAGTTGCTTAAAGGAATGAACATGTCATAATAAATACCAAGTGAGTTTTTGAGCCTATCATTTTTCTTGGAGAGTAACCTCTTTTGCCCATTTTCTATACAGCTTAGCAGTTTATTATTGTATACACGATCTCTAGATTTCTTTTGAGTTAACCCTTAAAAAAAAAAAAGAAAAAAAAGAAAAAAAAAATATGTGTTGCTACATTTGGAGGCCCATCTAATTAGTAGATATGGAAGATTATTTAGAGCCCTAAAAGATGATGGAAAGGCCGTCTTTGATCCGTTTGAGCCTTTCTAGCCATCCTGTTTATCAAATATCCATAGTTAACCCTTTTGAGCCTTTAAAAAAAAAAAAAAAAAAAAAAAAAACTTTTTCTTTGTTAACCTATCATCTTGACCCACTCCGATTTGGAGTACTACCCATTATCTTACAAGATCCATCACCTATTTATGTTTGAGAAAAATGTAAATAAATATTTTGTATAATGAATTTATGACTAGTTCAAAAAAAAAAAAAAAAAAAAAACAGAAGAAGAAAAAAAAATTGTTGATTCAAAAAAAAAAAAATGTTGTTAAAAAAAAAAAAACAACAACAATAATAGGTGAAATCCACCTTGCAAATTCCAAAAAAAAAAAAAAAAATCCTCTACATTTTTCTCAAACATATATTTTGTTTTTCCCATTACCCTTCTTTGTTAACCATGTCCCTAGCCTACGTTACGTCCTAATAAAAGTCCTTCTTGATTTTAGGGAACTATAGTATGAAGTAGAAGCTAGTTATATGGGCTAAAAAGATGTAGTGATGCATAAAAAAAAAAAAGAATAAAAATAAATAAATTGGGTTGACTAGCATTTTTATTTAACTTGAGATTGTATTATTTCTAAGCTGAGGGCATATTTATTTCATCCTGGTGAGAGCGTGTGATATCATTTCTTGATTATTTTCTCTCAATTACCATTCATTGGAGTGACTATTTTTTGGGTTTAATTTCTTTGTGAGAGTGTCACTACCTCCAGTGAGATTTTGGGGTTTGACATGTCATTCTTGAAGGTAACTACGACAAAGTCTACTGGACTAATTCATGTGGATGGTTGATGTGGGTGTGATGTTTCTTTAGACTTGAGATAATGCTTATACTTTCATTTGATTGTTATCATTAATCTGATTGAATAAACAAGAGTGTTAAAAAAAAAAAAATCATTTTTGAATTTTGTTTTCGCTTTATTTGCTAGGGACTAGCAATAAGCTGGTTGGGGGGTGTGTTGAGTGTTAGAAAATGCATATTTATAAAGGAGGAAATCGTTATTTTATATATCAAGTATTACTAACAACCCTTACTTTTATGTGTTTAAGTTTCTTGTACTTTAATTATGTGTATTTTATTTTAATTAAGTATTTTATGTATTTTAGGGGGCATCATAGTCATTTCACAATAAACGAGAGATCAAATGGCAAAACGGACATCATTTTTGAACTCAGGACGGTCGAAAACCTTGGGAGGAGTATAAAAGGAAAAATGTCACTGTTCACATGTACGGTACTATTCACATATACGGGTACTGTTGGCGTTACTGTGCAAATAGTGGCGGTTGACTGTACTGTGCAAATAGTGGCTGTTGACTGAACTGTGCAAATAGTGGCTGATGACGTGGCGAAATCCTGAGCGTCCAAACTGTTTTTAATCCGATGGCCATGATTTACTCGATGTAACTATAAAAAGGGGGCTTCCCCCCCCTAATTAAGCACCTCTGAATCCATTTTTGGGATTCATTTTCTGTAATTCTCTCTCTACCTTGTATTTTCTTCGTATTTTAATAAATTCCCATTTTGCCCCTAGTTCAACTATGAGTGGCTAATTTTCTTTCAAGCTTGGGTTGAAGGTGAAGTGTCAACATGTGTCATGGGCTTGATTTGGTAAATTTATTTTCTCTTCCCCTCTAGTTTTTGTGGATGTTTTGACTTCTCGTCGACAAATAATACTAATCTTATCTAGTACTGCCTTGGTTTCACCGGCTCCCTAGTATAAGGTTATTATTATTTGGCACGATAAGCCCTTAGCACCATATTTGTTAGAGCGTGGTTCATGAGGTGTGGATTTCCCTCTCATGATTTAATTGGTATTAATATGGAATATTTAGCCCATGATGCATGTTGATACGGATCCGGATACCTAAGTACGTCATTTAATAGATTTATAATTCAATTTATTTCTGCCATTTTATTTCCAATTTCAGAATTTAATCTTGCCATTTTAATTTAAGTTTTAGCATATTTCAAATCATTTCCACCATAAATCCAATCACCCATTCACTAAATTAATTCTATATACAATTAAAATCAACCTCCTCGTGGGATCGACACTCGCACCATTAAATCTATACTACAATAGATTCGTGCGCTTGCGAGTTCAATAAAATTTGCACAACAATATACACACAAATTCAAAAGATGGTAGAAATGAACCCATGAAATTAATTCCCCAACAGTCAAATACTTCAATCTCAAGTATAGGATTTAAAGACATCGTGTTTCTTTTAGTAATTGATCCCAATTTGTGACAATTTTCACAAGTTTTACAAAATTGATATATGTCTTTATATATGGTAGGCCAATAAAATCCACATTACAAAATTTTAACTGTATTTTTTCTTCAAGAAAAGTGTCCAACATATGTTTCAAATTGACAAAAATTAATGATGGTAGTGTCGTTAGGATGCACCAAATTTAAAACATTACTACTAGTATAAATAATTAGTACAGAGCGAGTAAGGATCGATCCTACAGAGACTATGTTAGTTGTATTTATTATCAACTCTAAAGCAGGACTTAAAATAAAATAATAATAGCAATAATAATATAAATTAATCTAATTAAAGAAAATACCAACTAAAAATAGAAAAAATGGGGGGTTTTTGAATTTTTAACTAAATAGCAAGAAATAAAGAAATTAAAATTACTAACAAGAAATAAAAACTCTAGTTAAAGGATAAAGAACTAACAATGAGAAAAACTTTGGTTAAAGGATCATTCGCCACCACCAAACATGCACATAATATATCAATTTATATTGAAACTATCAACCGTAGATAACAACAAGCTTTGTTAGTCTCAATCTTTCCTTAATGTGTCGTTAGGCAAAATAAGCTCTTCACCTAATCTCTAACCATTAAATAATTTAAAACAAGCTCTTTAAATTTAAGATAATGGAAGTATTAAGCAAAGAAAGATATTAGGTTGATCTAGGCAATAAACACACAAGTTCGGATTATTTAACCTAGGTTATGTTCTCCAATTGAAATCATTTATTCAACCTGCTACTTATGATTAAAATCTCAAGACAAATACGGATCAAAAATTTTAATCTATCAATAGAATTTATTCAAATCCTATCTAATTGGCCACTTAAATAAGACGAGAATAAAATCATAAACATTAATTATAGAAGAACATAAACAATCTTTATTAAATAAATTGAATAACATAAATTAAAAATTAATCATATGACATGTTTGGGGCTGTGAATTCACCCTCAACCAAATAAAAATCTAGCCTAATATAATTAAATTGGGAATAAGAGAATTAATAAAACCAATTATAGAGAATAATTCAAGTGGCTGCCTTTTTCTTTAATTCCTTTCGGCTGCAAATTTTTCAATTTTTGTGCTGCCGAAAAAATCCCCCTTGTGTTGCTTCCGCTTTTTTATTTTATAATGCTTCAATTGTGGCTTTTATGGGAAGAATTAAAGCCCAGCCAAACCGCCACTTTCATGCTTCAATTAATAAGCCAATAATGATTTGGCCATGATTTCCTAAAGCCAAAATGCTTTATTCTCCTTCCTTTCACGTGCTGGCCACTTTGACAATTTCTTTTTTCTTCCAATTTTAGATTTCATGTGATGGCTTAGCTTCTAATTGGCTTGGCTTCCTTTTTTCAATTTTAGCTCCATTTGCAATTTTGCTTGGCCCATACAAGTTAATTGGAAAATATTCTTTATTTCTTTAATTCTTTTCAATTCTTGATCTCTTGTGTATTTTTGTCTCTCAATCTTCAATTATTTTCCTATTTTGATTCTTTCAATTAGATTTCTTTCCTGAATGCTCCGATTTAATTTCTCTTTAATCTCAAAATATACCTAAAATAACAAAATAAAAAAACTAAAATAAAAATTAACACAATAAAAATATAATTTACTAAATTAAAAATTAGCTAAAATAACTAGAATATTTAAGATCAAAAAAAAAGATGGAGAAATTAATAGCAAATCATATAAAAAATATGCACTTATCAAATGCCACTACATATCTCATTATCAGGAATGCATCGCCAAAAAATCTGATTAGGTTAATATTTGAACAAGTAACTGAATAAATTTTTTTTACTTTAACCAAAAATTTCTTCTTCTCTTAAGCATTCTATTGCAGATGCATTTTACATGTAACAAGAAAATTAACAATGTTAGCATACTATGACGTTGAAGTAACAGAAAATAAAAATTCTTCCAGGAAAGAGTCATTGATGGGTGTTATGTGAATTTATATGTGAGTATTGATAAATGATTAGCAACGACATGTTCAACACCTTTTTTATCTTTGATAGTGATGTCAAATCCTTGAAGTAACAAAATCCAACTAATTAGCCTTGATTTGGCATCTTGTTTAGTTATCAAATATCTCACAGCAGCATGATCAGTAAAAACAACAGTTTTAGAACCAAACAAATATGAATGAAATTTTTTTAATGCAAGCACCACAGTAAGTAATTCTTTTTCCGTTGTCGAATAATTCGTCTAAGTATTATCCAAAGTCTTACTCACATAATAAATCACAAACGGCTTATCATCCTTTTTTTGTCCTAAAATAGCACTAAAAGCAAAGTCACTTACATCACACATTAATTCACAAGATAAAAACCAATCAGGAGATTACATAATGGGTATTGATCTTAAAACCAAATTATTTTCTCAAAAGATTTTTCACAATCATCAGTCCATTTAAATGGTGCATCTTTTAATAAAATGTTACAAAATGGTTTAGATATGACCCTAAAGTTTTTTATAAATATTCTATAAAATCCTACATGTCCTAAAAAGGATCGCACTTCCTTAATTGTTTTTAAGAATAGACAGTAACTTAGCTTCTTGGTCGCTTGTTTGAGTAGAAGAAATCACAACATGATAAATTTGTTTTCTCTAAGATAAGCATACTTCAATCATTCCGGCAAAGGTTTCAATCCCAATAGAGGTGCCTCTTCTTGTTCGATATTTTCTATAATTCCAAGCTCGTCAAATTGTGGTTTCTCATCATCATTTTGTAAAGTCTGTGCAGAATCAAGCAACAAAATTATATTAGAAGTATCATGTTCAAGTTGCTTATTTGATTCAATTGAATTCACCAAAAAAATATCACTAAGTTCATAAACAATTCCTTTTTAAATATTTTCCTCGATATAAGATTCAGGCAATTCCTTTTGTTCATCAATCTCATTTTCTTCACTAGGTTGCCTACACATGTTAAAAACATTCAACTCTAATGTCATATTTCTAAACAATAAATTCACTACACCATTCCTATAATTAATCAAAGCATTAGCAGTTGCTAAAAATGATAGACCCAAGATTACGGAAATTAGTTTATAATTATTCACAACAAGTCCAGTTTCTAAGACAATAAAATCCAAGGGGTGTATGAATTTTTCAACTTGTACCAAAACATCTTCCACTATTTCTTTTGGTAGTTTAATTGATATGTCGACAAGTAAAAGTGTAGTTGAAGTTAATTTTAACTCACCAAAATTAAGTTGAAGATAAACTAAATATGGAAGCAAATTAATACTAGCACCAAGGTCTAGCAAAGCATGCTCAATTTTGTGATCTCCAATAATATAAGAAATAGTAAGACAAGTAGGATCTTTATATTTTAACTTATTATAAGTAGGCAAAATGGTACTTACTTGTTCAGCCATGAACGCACTATTTCTTATCTTCAATTTCCTCTTGACAGTGCATAATCCTTTAAAAATTCAGCATACGAAGGCACCTACTTGATTGCATCTAACAGAAGAATGTTAACTTTTACTTGCCTAAAGATTTCATAAATTTTAGAAGAATTGTTTGTTTTCCTTAGTTTATTCAATGCATGCCGAAATGGTGGTTCATATGGAACTATGGTTATTTTTTCACTAAGTGTAAGTTTATTTGTCTTTCCTTACCCTTTGAATTTTCATTGTCTTTATCTTCACAAGGTTCACGAATAAGTCTATCAATAACCGTACACCACTACGAAGAGTTATAACTTAATTAACTTGGTTCATAGGTGAATTTTATTGAATCTTAAGATTTGGTTGTGGTTGAGCTAGAAATTTTCTTTTTCTTGAATTGTGAGTGCGGAAGAAATTTTAATAAGAGTATCTTTCAAATCAGAAAAGTTTGTGCATTTTGATTGTTAATAGCATCTTGCTTCCTAATGAAAGAATGCATTATATCAACCAAAATTTTTCATGGTGGTGGAACATAAGATGCATAAAGCTGAGCATTTTGAAAATTTTGTAGAGGTGGTGCTTGTGAAGATTGTGCATTATTATTATTCCTCCAACCAGGATTATAAGTCTATGAATATAGGTTTGGCTTGTTAAAAGTGTTAATGACATTAGCTTGATCATGCAAACATTCTTTAAGTGCAGGCAGAGTGAGATAATCTTGAGTGAAATGATCATTAGAACTACAAACATCACATGCAATTTCTTGAATAAATTTTACTTCTTCACTTTTTTTATTCTCTAAAGCTTCAACCTTCCTAACTAGGGATGCAAATTGTGCTTGTCAATCATGATCTTCCCTAAGATTATAGATTCCTCCACTAGATGGAGATGGTTGTGGTTTATTTGTCAATTCAAAAATTCCAACAATATCTCAATGTTCTGAATTTTCAGCTAATTGGTCAAAGTAATATAGTGCATCTTCAAAAATTTTTTCTCTAAATTCACCATTATATATCATTTCTACAACTTGTCTACTTTGTGATGTTAAGCCCTCGTAAAAATAAATGACCAATTGCCAAGTTTTAAAACTATGGTTTAGACATATGTTAACCAATTTTTTAATTTATCCCAACATTGATATAATGTTTCTCCATATTTTTTAGTGAAAGAAGTTATTTTCTTTTTAAAAGAATTGGTTCTATGAGATAGAAAGAATTTTTTAAAAAATGTTCTTGCATGTTATTCTAATTTCTTATTGATCAAAATCTAAGGTTTTGTAGCTAAGTTTTAACTTTATCTTTTAATGAAAAAGGAAAAAGTTTTAATTTGATTATGTTCATGCTACAATTTTGGTTTGTGTATGTATTAAAAATTTCCTCAAAATCTTTTAGGTGCAAGTATGAATTCTCATATTCTAAATCATGAAATATTGGTAAAAGTTAGATAATACCTGGTTTGAAGTTGAATCGAGACATTTTTAGAGAAAATGCTATACATGATGGTGCTTCAGTTCTCATTAGATTTATGTAGTCTCTCAAAATTTTTGGTTGATTCTGATCATGTTGAGATTAGTTGTCTCCTTGATCAATTAGAGAATTAAGTTGGCTTAAAAATTTTTTGTCTTGGATCTCGTCCATGATTAGTGGCGGTGATTGAAATTTACGAATTAATCTGCCACTTGAAATTTGAGACCAATGTCTCATACAATGACGATAATGACGTTTATGTGTGAAATTGTGTTGTAAAGATGATACACAAACAAATGAATAACATAAAAAAAATTAAACACAAAATGAAATTAAATAAAACAAGAAAAAAATACAAAAATAAAAATAAATAAACTAAAAATTAACTAATTGAAATTAAAATAACTAAATAAGCGGTAAACCAAACATAAAAATAAAGTAAATGCCATAAAGAAACATAAAAAATGCAAAAAATAAATTGAAGAAATAAAAAAGAAAAGAAATAATTATCTCAAAGTATAGACTCTTTTTTTTCAAATTTTAAAAATCACCAACCAATTAAGTGATTAATTCAAATTAATGGGCCTTCATAGTAATTTTTTAAGTCAACATTTTTTTATTGAGTCCAAATATGATCCAAAAAAGTTCAAATTGTAGGTTTAAATTTGAGAATTATGGAAAAAATTGGTGAGGGACTTATTCAAAATTTTTTATAATTTTGTAGTCAAATTGTAATTATGAGAAGAATGAGCCAAAATGAAAATTTTTAGGGTGAAAGTGAGATTCAAAACAATTTTGTGGATATAACAGAAATTTAAGAAAAGAAAAAGGGGGTAAATAAACATTTACACAACAAGTAAAAAAATGAAAAAATAAACAAAATAAATAGCTCTTTCCAGCAACAGCGTCAAAAACATGATACGATTTAAAAGTATTTAATTTACTCCCTAATATAAGAGTACTTAGTTATACTATAACTCGGTGAGTTTAAGGTCGATCCACAGAAAAATAATTTAATTTTTTTATTTAAGTTTATCTAAAAAATAAAAATTAAATTTAAATATATGCAATTTAATTTTAGAAAAACTATGAAATTAATTAGTTAGGGTAATGGATCCACTCTTAATAATAAATACAATTTAATAAATGTTTTTTTATTTTATTGCCCAAAAGATTAATGGTATAAATTACAATTATTTTCCCATAATTTTACTATGGATTCAGTACTTAATATGCTAAAACTTAACTTGTTTACAATAAGTCAAAATATCATTTTATCATACTTCATACAAAGATTTAACAATTTATTTTGCCAAACTCCTAAGTTTGTTTACAATAAATCAAAATTTCAAAACATAAAATATGGATAAAATAATATAGAAAATCATTTAATTTATATAATTAAAAATAGAATTTGATTAAATCATTTTTTTCTAAGAGTTTCATCTTCCACTAACTATTAGTATTTAGTTAAACATAATTGAAATAAAGGGAATTATTAAAATTAAAAAACATAATTTAAAAATATTTGAAAATTGAAAATAAAATTAATTTTATTTATTGAAAATATATTACAAAGAGAGATGAGAAGAAGAATTTAAAAGGAAAGAAAAGAAGAAAATGTGTGGAGAGGTGTGTTTCCCCTCCTCTCTATTTATACTAATATATGATTAATCCACATCACTCAAATAAACAAAAATAATTACAGCTTAGTCATATATTGGTTCCACTAATAAAATATAAACCTAACTTAATCCACTCAAGTACATCCAACACATTCCACTAACAATTAACACATCTAACTTAGTAAAAACTTATAAGTTCATAATTGTCACATTTAATGTGATAAAAACTTATAAATTTACAACAAAATTTGCGAATCCTCCTCGACAATGACCTAGTTACTTGGATTTCCGAAATCAAAATTTGATATTCGTACATTTGTTTGGAGCCTCGAATTGCGGGAAAATATTATTATAACCTAACAAACACACAAAAATAAATAAAATCAAATATTTAGAAAAATAATCAACAATTCATAATATGTTACATAATTACATATGTAAATTATATTATAAGCACAAATTAACATTTTTACTTCTTAATCAACATACAATTTTTAACACTAATTAATAAAAATTAGGGGCAATATAATCCTTATATAAGGCCCGTCCTATCCAACTTTCAAGCATTAAGATATGTGTCAATCATAAATTATTATCATAAAGGATTTTCAGCATATCATAAGATTTCTGTTCTTGAAATTTACCCTTTTTCGAACTTAAAAAACTAATAGAATTTTAGGATTACTCTTTGGAGCAAATACTATTATGCATACTTCTTCTAGTTGATCTACATCCTATGATATTCGTGTAAGATGATAAATACCAGCTAGCATTCCAACTAGTGCTACATAATAGGCACATTTGGAATGCAAATAATTGCAACCACATATATACAAAATGACAACAAAAAAAGTGCCAAACCTCGGGCTTTATTTGTAAAGTTTATATTCCTTTGTAGTCAAAGCTCAAATATCTATGGACTAGCCCATGCTTGACTAGCCAAGCAAACAAACAATCGTGTAACCTTTTTGTCTCTCCCACATTTCGATTTTGATAAATATTTCACATTTATAATAATTTTTTGAATTTATGAAGATTAATTCACTTTTTCTAATTCTGTACAAATAAACCCTCTAGGCTAATTGATGAATTCAAGGGAAGATACTAAATTTTTGTATTTGAAAAAGGTTTCCGATAAAATTTCTAACGTAGGTGGTTAATAAATGAATCCTCAATCGTAATTTCGAGTACGGGTACTACATATAATATGAAACTTGTTATTGGTAATAAAAGTAAATGAGCAATTCTATTATTACAATTGAATTTGATCTTCATAGATTCTTCAAGATATTTTCTTACAAACTTTTGTTGTGATATTTATAACTACCCTTGGTCTAGGCAAGCAGTCCCACAAATAACCATCCACAAAAATTAGCTTATCAACTCCTTGAATAATACCACACAAATCAATATTGAATATCTTCCCTATAATTGTACATGCTCTTATAGCAATAACATATTTTAGTTCAAGCATTTGTTCATATAACCTCACTATAGAATGAGCCATTTTTATTGTTACTACACCATAGAGAAATTGATTATTTTAATTTTTTATAAATCAATTGAATAGATGAGAGTCATAAATTTGAAACAATCAAGGAAATGGAATGATGATAAATCTTGTTACAGGCGTCAAAAATAATAATAAATAAAGCATACCTAAAAGAGGTGGAAGAGAGAGAAAGTATAAATGGGTTAATTATATTCGTGTTTGTCCTTGTATGTAATTTCAGTAGACTTAAGGATGTTATAATTTACTAAATACACGTATTTGATTTCTAATTACATCCACAAAACAACAGGCCATTTTTTGTTCCTGTATTGTTTTACTTGAGACATCCCAATGATCTCTATGCATACCCACACGATAATAGCCCATATGATATGATTCAGGATGTATTTCACTCAAATGCATTCAGCGTCAGTAACCCATTAACTCTTTATATTGTACCTTACATTTTCCAAATGATAACTAAATAGATTTTAGTTACATTCTTTTATTGGATGTTAAAGTTTCAAATTTGTAAAATTAATTATTTAATCATACTATAATTAAAAAAATAAATGTTAAATCATTTGAGATAAAATCTCTTGAAATATTATCTCAGGGCCTGAACGATTAATTTTCAAATGATTTTATTTAGTTGGCCATGTAAATTTAAATCCTGAGAAAAATAGGAGATAAAAATATAAATTTAGACTTTTACCACCCTTTATCTTTTTACAGAACTGTTATAATACATGCTCAATTTTAGCAATTTTAGACATTTCCAATTCACACATTTAAATGCTATTTTTATTTTTAAAAAAAGAAAAATGGAAAATCGAACCAGCGTTTGTACCTTTTGTCAGCAAGTATAGTCAAATCCTCAAATATCAAGCTTGACTTTTCTATTTTTGTTAATTAAAAAATCAGCATATAGAAAAATAAAGATATAGGCGTATTTGGTATTGAAGTTTAAACTATAACCACTGTTGAGAAACTATAATTATAGAATTAAAATTAAAATTATATATTAAATATAATTTTTAAATAATAATTTTAATAAGAATAGTAGAAATATAATATATTTTTCATCATATATGTATAAAATCAAATTAACTTAATTTTTAAGTTATAATAATTAAAATTTATTAAATATTTTAATACTTTAACTTTTCAACCTCAATTCTGAACAGATCTATAATCAACCATAAATAACAAATATCAACTATTCTTGTCAACCATAATACATGTATGAATACATTATCATTCTCATTGGAAGTACACAAAATAATAAGGAGGATCGCATACAATCACCTATTTTATGGTGCACAATTGTGTGTAGAGTAATGATACAACCACAAACTCTTGTATAAATTTATTTTATACAAACTGATGTGGCATGATAATATTGGTTGAATTAAATATCACTTGGCCCATATGATTTATTTTTATCAATTTATATTTTCATTCAATCAATAAATTAACACTATGTCAATTTATACAAAATAAATTTACATAAAAATTTGTGACTGTATCATTACTCTTGTGTGTATATAAACTCATGTTAAGAAGTAGTAGTGTGAAACCTGTGGTACGCCGAATAAAAGCTTAACACGCGTGGTCCATGACCGTCCACGGCTTTTCAGTTCCCTGCAAAACAAAACAAACAAATGTTAATCGGTTGATGGATGAGCTGGATCGAACATTACCCGATTGTAAAGCACACGGCACATTGCCAAATCCCGAATCCAGATTCGTGTCGGTTGCATGTCAAAATCCGATAATTACATAACTACATTATTCATGCCACCAGAATTTTAAGTCTGGAAATAAAAAAATTCAATTATTACCCAAAAGTCGAACGCTTAGAATTATCTCATTATCTGGTTTTTTTCAAAATAAAATTCACTCAACTAATTACCCTAATCACACATCAAAACTGATATAAGATCAGCCTACAGTCTCTAATGTATCGAAATATTTTTTTTATATTTTAATATATTTTATTTATACCTTCACTAAAAAAAAACACATATATATGTATGTACACACACTCCTCTTTTTTTTTTATTACATGAAACTATTATTAAAACTATAACTCATATTATATAATATTACAACTAATTTTTATAAATTAAATTATTATTAAAATTAATTTAAATCAATTTTTATGAAATAGCATCTAAATTTTTATTGATGACGGGCACAACAAGGAGCATCAGTTGGGAGCACAAAGACGGCCGAGATGAATGGCGAATGAGGGTCAACGCAGTCAAAAGGTTGAGGCCGGGTCAACTTATGGAGCGGCATGCGGATCCGTCCCGGGTTATGACGTAAATTGTGGATTGCAAGCTGCTGCTTCGTGCATACATAAGCTTGCTTGCATGGTCCAGTCATGCTTTAGTCAATGGGAAAGTCAACGAAAATGCACAGCCTTACGATAGAATGCAGCACACGGATTCCTACCAATTCTTCTGAATCCTAAATTGATAACAGTTCAGCATGGGAATCCAAAAATAGTTTCCTTGCGAACTTGTTATTGATAATTTATAAAGTATAATTTTAATAAATATTGTAGTTCTATTGGAGTTTATTTACAGTGCAGTATGAATTTTAATTATATATAAAATAATAAATAATTATAATTTTATTATAATTACAATTATATAATTATAAAAAAATAACTTAAAATAATTTCAATATAACCAAACCTTATTAACAAACTTCAATAAATTTAACCCCTACTTAAGCTGACTAAAATACTTCTAATATATAAAATTGAAAAGTCAAAAGATCTTTAAAAAAAATCTTACAGGTCAAAAGATGCTAGTGTCTGAGCTGCGAATGTTTCCAAGATAATTAATACTAACACCGTCAATGTATCATGGCCATGTTTCATTTATCAAAACTATGACTCGTCTAAGTTGGCTAAGCTATTATTGCTTTGCTAACTGTTTCGGCTTCATCATCTCGAATAACGTCTTCTGTCTCTCTAACGTCTTCCAAAATCACTTTTTCAGTTTCCCTCTTAACAATATTTCAACTACAACTTCTGCTTCCGGTATCATCCTCCCTTGATTTCATTTTCAACACCAACTTCAATTCCACTAATCTCCACACATATGGCCATGCAAGAATTGAAAATTCAATCCTTGCTCTTACAAATGACACAACTTTTTCAATAGGACGAGCCTTGTACCCTTCAAAGGTGGCAACAAAGCAACCCAATTCATCTACCCCGCTTCCTTTCTCTACATCTTTCATTTTCTCCATTGCCCCTTACAAGCATCTCTTGCCTGGTCATGGCTTTGCCTTTGTGTTCTTGCCCTTTGTTGGCATAGCTGGTGCTAGCTCGGCTCAGCATCTTGGTCTTTTCAACTTGACCAATGATGGTGATCCGGACAATCATGTGTTTGGTGTTGAGTTTGATGTTTTCAAGAACCAAGAATTCATTGATATCAATGATAATCATGTGGGTCTTGATGTGAACTCACTTACATCTTTTGCTTCAAATATTGCAGGGTTTTGGGAGGGCAAAGAAGATGAGGGGAATTTCAAGGAGTTGAGGCTTAATAATGGTGAGAATTATAAAGTTTGGATTGATTATAAAGATTTCAGGATTAATGTTACTCTGGCTAAAGCAGGGGCAAGAAGGCCTAACCGGGCTTTGATAAGTGAGTTCCTTAATCTTTCTGAGGTTCTTTTGGATGAAATGCATGTGGGGTTCTCTGCAGGAACTGGGCAATTAGTTGAGAGTCATAAGATATTGGCTTGGAGCTTTAGCAATAGTAATTTTTCAATAGGGGATGCTTTGGTGACAACACATTTGCCTTCGTTTGTGCTTCCAAAAGATTCTGTGTTTCGATCAAAAGGGTTCATTTTGGGTGTCAGTGTTGGTGGTTTGTTGATAATGGGATGTGGGGTTGTGGTGTACATGGTATGCTTGAAGTGGAAAGGGAAAAAGATGAAAGATGTAGAAGAAACTGAAGATTGGGAATTGGAGTATTGGCCGCATAGGATTAGTTATCAAGAGATTCATGCAGCAACAAAGGGGTTCTCTGAAGAAAATGTAATTGGGCTTGGAGGAAATGGAAAGGTCTATAAAGGTCAATTGTTGGGAGTAGAAGTTGCTTTGAAGAGGATCTCTCTTGATAGTGAGCATGGGATGAGGGAATTTTTGGCTGAGGTTTCAAGTTTAGGCAGGCTGAAGCACAGAAACTTGGTTGGATTAAGAGATTGGTGTAAAAAAGAGAAAGAAAGCTTGATCTTGATTTATGATTACATGGAGAATGGAAGTTCGGACAAATGGATTTTTGAATGTGATGAGAGCATCACATTGAGTTGGGAGCAGAGGATTAAGGTTTTGAAAGATGTTGCTAGTGGGATATTGTATTTGCATGAGGGCTGGGAATCTAAAGTCTTGCATCAAGACATTAAGGCAAGCAATGTGTTACTTGATAAAAAGATGAATGCTAGACTAGGGGATTTTGGATTAGCCAAAATGCACCATCATGGACAAGTAGAAAGCACAACCCAAGTTATAGGAACTGCTGGATACATAGCGCCAGAGGTGGTTAAAACAGGACGAGCATCAACTCGGACTGATATATTTAGCTATGGTGTGTTGATTCTAGAGGTGATGTCTGGTCAAAGATCTATTGAAGAAGGGAAGCGAAACTTGGTGGATAGGATGTGGAGCCTAACAGAGAGAAGTGAATTACTTTCTGTCCTTGATGAAAGATTAAAGGCTAAGGGTGGTTATGCTGATGCTGCATTTGGGACTGTTGTGCGCGCATCCAGATGCAAATTCGAGGCCAACAATGAGGCAAGTATTGACGATGTTAGAGGGACAAACTGAGGGCACTGGGCTTGAAGATGAGGGAATGAATGTGCATTTGCTTAAGAGAATTGAAACATGTGCAATGACATCAAGCTGGAAATTTGCTGGCAGTAGGGGACACCCAACATTCAACGAAATTAACAAGAATCGTTCTTCTCCCTCTCTAAATGCCTCAGATGTTCTCCTTGAAGGCAGGTGACAAAATTTTGATCCCAGTTTTGATGACTATTCAGTGCTTGATGCTCAAAATTGCCCTGTAAATTTGCAGTTATTTTCATGAATTATACTTATTCTTTTAACAGTTGGTTGAAAGCTTGGAAGAAAGAGAGATTTGTTTCTATACAAGAAAATTCAAGTTATACTGCATAGTTGATTTTTTCCAGATTTTGTATTTGGTAGCAAGTATTAGTTGATGATCCATCATCAGAAATGAGCTTCACTTTCTAAATTTTATTTATCTACCTAGTGAAATTGATTGCAAATATATTACTTGATAGGTAATGAATTCATTGATAAGTAATAATAACATTATGGCTTTTAAAGTAACTACATTTTGAAGGCTATTATGTCAGTTAGAAGTTAAAAAATTTATGACTTGCACTGCTCCAAATATACAGTGAATGTATAATAAATAGGCTGGGGAAAGAATTAAAAGAAAAAATTGTCACAAAATTTCATGTATTTTTATTCCACTGTTGTGTATAAGAATGAGGAATATCAGTGATATGAAAAGAATTTATCCTTCAAAGACACTCACCAAATACGAAAAACATTGATGGGGTTACGGAGAAGCAGTGCTGTACATAAAACGTTACAAGCTAAATTTGATCTCTGGGCATTAGGCAGCTGAATTTTTCAGCTCTGCCACAAGAGAGGACTCTAAATTTAACTACATATCTATCCAGCTCCGGTTATATAAACTGTCTAATTGTCTGTTGCTTGCTTTTCCTAAGCATGAGCTTTAACAGGTGTAATCTTTTCAAGTCGTGCTCGTCGAGCAAATTCTTGGATATGTTGATCATGCTCTTTCAGCAACTGATCAACATTGTTTGTTGGAAGTAATGGGCCAGAGACAAAAATCTTGTTTCCTCTGGGACCGCCACCATGCTGCAGCAAAATATTAACAAGAAAGCAAAGTGTTAGTTTCAATAGATGCTGAATTTTGAGATCAAAGTTGAAAAGGATGTTGCTTGAGATTTTAAGACCTTCAAACTAAAGAGAAAAGTCAAGAAACCAACCAAACTTGGTTCTGCTGTCTTCTGAGTATTTTGCCTGCAATCCTGCTTTCCTGTGGAAACTAAACCTTTATAAGATCTTTGAGACCCACCAACTTGTTTCCCTACTCCTACATAGGAAGGACCAGATTTTTCACGATGATCTTCAGGCAGCACAGTTCTGCTTGCTACAAAACCAGATAATGTTGCCAAGTTGGACCTGCCTGAAATGGCTGGAGGATCATTATATCCTTTTCCAACCTTTGCCCAGTTAGCCCCCTGAATCAATGGTCCTGAATGTGAAACTTTTACAGTCCCATGAACCAACGGCCCAGAATTAGAAACTTTCCTCCGCTGATGCTCCAAGAAATCTTTACTTGCTTTTTTCCCAGATTGTCTTTGTTTTGTGGGGTTGATAGCATAAGCAGCCTCCTTTTGAGAAATGAACATTTCATTTTTGCTTCTTGAATTTGTGTGATGTCTTTTCTGTAATTAGAGAGGCAAAAAGTTATTGGATAGTTCAGGCCAAAAACGCAAAAATAATGATGAAAAAAAAAAGAGTAATCGATTTACTAAAAATAAAATGGATTAAATTATGTACACATTCCAAAACAGAACCATCCAACACAGCATTTTATAACAACATTCCCTATATTTTCTTTCAAGTATCAGATACAAAAGAGCTATCCTCGAAAACAGAATCTTCTAAAGAAGTAACATTTTCTTATCCCTCAGTTATGCAAACTGGCAAATCAGTGAGTACCAACAGGATGTGCAAATCAATGTGCAATTTAGTAAATGCAGTCACGAAAATGCATTAGCAGCCCATAAGTAATTTTACGAGTCTGCCGTTCTCTGTTAAACACATTATGTACATAGATTTTTAAAGAAGCGATGATATCTGGATACTAATCACTTTTAGCACAACCCAGATTGAAACCAATGCCAAAACCAAAACCAAAACCAAAATCATAATCTATACTTCCTTTAAAGTTACCTGCATTATGGATAATTCAGCATCGCGGTTAGGAGCAGGAATTGGCAGATATTCTTTCTGCCAACTCCTATCTAGGTCACCCTTTTGGTCCCTGCCTCCTGCTACTCGTTGCCTGTAAGAATGTACGAAGTGTTTAATACAGTGAAATCCACTTGCATGGACATTTAGCCAACTCCTTGACACAATGAATAAACAAAAAATAGCAATAATTTCATAATTGGACAGAGAATCAATGTTCAAGTACAATACAAACAAAAGTATTAAAAGAAAGACTAATTACTCAACGATTTTTTTTTTAAAGGTAGTGGGTATGAAACCCCAAATTGATTTTTTAGCCCATAAAGAAACTTGCTTGAAAACCATTAGTTCAAGGTCCTGAGGCTGAGTGCAATTACTCAACATGATTAGATTAAGTGCAAAGCCAGTTATTTTAATGCATGCATGATGCATCCAACCTTTTTGTTCAAGATTTCATCATATCTGGTGCCTATCATAGTTGTTTGCATTGATTGTGTCATAGAAAACAACAGAATTTGAGTTGATGACCATCTACTACTATATGGCACCAAACTTCAGGATCCTCATAATTTATACACTACAGCAACAAAGTATCATACGGTTTCTTCTCTAAAAATAAATGCTATTACTTTAAAGCAAGATACTAATCTTCAACTGAAAGCTAAAAGTTATGTTGATTCTTAACGCGATTAAATTATAACATGTACCTTCTAGATTCTTCATCTCGCAACTTAGCATCAATCTCTTTGCTTGGAGGATACTTGGGCAAATTTGATGGATCACAAGCAAGTGGTTGTGTGGTTAAGAACTGTTAAAAAAAATTTCACAAAATCAAGCTTAATAAGTCTCATTGTAGGCAAAAGACAATAGAACTGGGTGGAATCTTGGTAAATTCTCCTACAAAAAAAATTAATTGAAAAAATAAAGGCAATAAAATCATTAACCCAATGGAACAGGTCAAGTATGAGTTGCCCATAGTAAATTGGAAAAAGAAAAATTGGGCAGAGGAGAATTGGAAAAGAGAAGTATAAGGAGCTTAAAAGAATATATAACACCTCAGTAAGAAGACAATTCCCAGCTCATGGAATGGTCATTGTTCCATACCTTTCTAAGGTTTATCTGTTTCCTTTGGATCATTACTCAAAGAGAAGCTGCCACTTATAATTGTTCCATAAAGCAATTTTTCAGATTATACTCTATTACCATCCCAAAAAAGAAAATCAGCATACCTCACTGTTAAGAGCAAGTGTTGCAGTTCCTCTATGAGCAGGATCTATGGACATTAAGGTCTCCATAAGCCCCAAAGCACTTGCAGGAAAATCTTTAAATGTTTCTGCAATACGCCGTCTATATGGTTGTACAGGCTTGAACACTGTTGAATGGCGTAATTTTGATTTTCTCCAGTAATCCTCAGACGGTGATCCACATAGCTTGAAGATCCTGTGCAACTGCTCAACCTACAAAGGTATACATTATTTCACTTAAAAGAGTCATTCATATGGACATAACCTCATTTCCATGAATTTTCAACTGCCAACAACCCTCAAAAGTTAAAATAAATATAACCCTCAATTAGCCATCGCATAGGTTCCATGTAATAGAGGTAGTAAAGGGAAAGGTACCTCTGTTTTCCCAGGTAATACAGGCTTCCCAGAGAATAATTCCCCAAGTATGCAACCGGTACTCCACAAGTCCACTGCAGCTCCATAGTGAGACGCTCCAAGCAAAAGTTCCGGTGGTCGATACCAAAGCGTGACCACACGGCTTGTCATTGGAACACTATCTTTAGGGTCGAAAAAGCTTGCTAAGCCAAAATCCGCAATCTTCAATATGCCATTATGGTCAAGAAGAAGATTTGAACCCTTTATGTCACGGTGCAAAACACCGTGACTATGACAGTGTTCAAGTCCACTTAGAAGTTGCTTCATGTAACATTTAACCTAACCAAGAAGAATAAATGTAAGAATTGCAGAAAATTCTATATAAGGGCAAATACTTATCACTTGTAAAGTTAAGAAAACAGCTGCAACTATGCTGCATTTAGGCGTCATTATATTTATATATTAAAAGAAAAGAAAAATCAACAGTTGTTCACACCATTCTCGACTGCTTAAAAAAAAAAAAAAAAGGCTACCTGAGACTCTGTGAACTTCATGCCAGGAAGTGATGCAAGCCCTACCAGATCATGTTCCATATACTCGAAAACAAGATACAAGCTGCAAGAAGTTTGGGACGTAATCAACCCTTCCAACTTAATTATATTGGGATGATCAAGCTTACGCAATATAGCAATTTCCCTGGCCATAAACTTGACACTCTCAGGATCTTGATTGTCAAACCGCACTTTTTTCAAAGCAACAACTTTATCATGAATAACATCGCGAGCCCTGTAAACACTGCTGTAAGTTCCTTGGCCAATCTGCAAAACCAAGATATCCTTATGAGCATCTTATACAATCAACATATCATCTATTTACACAAGTTAGATATTGTTATCCCCAGGTCATTTACCTGAAGCTGTACGAAAGCATTGTTTATGGACCTCTACCATTATAATATTTTCTAATTTGCATAATTTGTGGTAAGAAAAAGTTCTAAATTCAAAAAGGCAGCAAAACATTCCCAATCAACACCGCCAAACCAATCTCAGTTCGAAGTTTGATCAACTAGACTAATAAAGTAAATATGAAATAATACTCAACCTGACGAAGAAATAGCAATACTCACACCTTACAAGAAACAAAAATTGAATTGAAAGCAAATTGAGAATCACATGAAATCAATCAAAGAACGTACTTTATCCAACTTCTCAAAAGTATTAGCACGCCTCGGTATCCATCCCTTGATAGCCTCACCAGCCACCGTAGCAAGCCAAGTCGGCCACCCTGCCGCCACCTGCTCTCCTTCTACACCTTTAGGCAATCTCCCAATAGCCGGATGATGATTAATTACATTCACTTCACACTTCTCAATCTGCTCATCAACCTTCTTTTTCCTCTCAATTTGATCATAAATCATCTTCTTCTCAACCTGATGATCGTCAATAGCAATCTTCTCAATCTTATGATGATCATAATACCTATTGGAACCATTGACTCTCTTATCAATCAACAAAACCTTCACATCAGTTTTGTCCCCTCTACCCTTTGGTCGAACAACTTCCTCTCTTCTTGAAGAACTGACCCGTGCCACGTGCTTATTCAATGACTCCTCTTTTCGATTTAGCCTCTCCCGGCTGTCTTCAACAGCTGTAGGCTTAGCACACTTACCACCCATATCACCAGAGCAATCCCAAAATCAATCCCAAAAAATAAAAAAATAAAAAAATCAAACTTCAAGAAAATATCAGCACCAAAAAGCTCTTTCTTTCATCCTCCTTTGTGGCAATGAAAAAACAAAAATCGTTCTTTATACAGTAAAAAGACTTAATGAGCAAGAAAACGAGATGGGTATGTAAAATGTTCTTATTTTGAATGAAAGACCGACCGTTCAACGCGTATGCACATGAATAAATACATGGGAATTAGGTGCTGTATTAATAAATTATTATACATAAGGGAGTCGGCTTGTGCCGGCAAAGGCAAGATTGTATTTGTTCATAGGGTGGGTCTCAGTCAACGGAACCAATCCACTCTCATTTACACTTTTTTGTCAGCCCATTGAAGCAGTAAACAAGAAGCTTCAATACCGAAATGAAGGACACGGCTACCATGCAGGGCATAAAATCCCTGTATGGTGCAGGGGCTGCCTTTGAGCCGTTGGATTCAGCTTGTTTGGATATAAGGGTTGTGGTTTTAATTAAAAAAAAGAGAAAAAATAAATAAAAGTAGAAAAAAATAAGGCAACCGGATAAAGGGGTAGTTACAGTTCATGACAAATTATTGTTGGATTGAATAGAGTGGATTCAATGGCTGAGATTTATTTAATTATTAAATGATTAAAAAACTTTGAAAGAACAAATTTATACAATTGAAATAGACAAAAAAAGAAACCCCTACCACTCACTCACTTACCTCACACACGCCAAACGCCTCACCACACACCTCACCGCGACCATCAGTGGCGACAACTGAAGGAGTTCCTAGGCAACGATCAACAACGGCACAAGGATGGGCTGATCTCCACCGTCGGCAACGATCAATGAAGGCAAAAGGACGAGCTAATCTTCTTCGTTGACAATGATCAACAGCGGCACAAGCACAACGCCCTCAGCCCCTTCAGGAATACATGCAACAGTTCATAAAATTTTGTTTCCCGTAAGTACTGTGATGGGTTTTGTTTGGTTTGTGAGAAAAGTGAGGAAATTTCAAGAAAATAATTTTTTTTGTTTTTAGGGTTTATGTTGGTTTTGATGATGGTTTTTGATGATGAGTACAAGTTTGTTTGGTTGCTGAGAAAGTGAAGATAAGAAAAAAAAGTTTTTTGTTGTTTTAGATTTTGATTTTCAGGAACAACTAATTAAAATTTCTTATTTTTAGATTGACAGCTTTTATTTTCTCTTGATCCCAGTAATGAAAGTAGTTGCTATGTTAAATTCATTTAAAATTATTTTCTACCTTTTTTTTTGGAAAAAAAAAGGGATCAATGATTTGCCTTTTATTTTGCAGTGAATTTGGTGTGCGTTGTTAATTTTGTGGCGCTTAGGTTGTTGTGGCATATGCAAATAGGCATGTGGCTGCTGCAGTGAGTATGGCCAAGGTTGCAATTTCAGTGTTTTGGTTTCAATGTTTCTTTTGGATCAAACATTTCTTTTGTCAGTTTATATGTCCCTTGTTCCAATGATTTTGGTTGTGCTCTTACTGCTGTGACTAAGCTAAAGTTAAACATGGACTAGTAATCAGAATTTTCCTTTATTTCTAGAAACTGAATCAGCAGGGCATATGATATATTCACTTGTTATCTAGTAAACTTGGTATCAATGATTCTTGTATAATTCTTTGTTCCTTACTTTTAATTAGAGATGTGAACTAAATTATTAATTTGGGAATCATTTATCGTTTTTTTCCCCTTTTTATTTGATTCTTTAGTTTTTATTTGTTGGTTTCCACAAAACCTTTTTATTTCCTCAATTTTTTTCATCTTTCTTTCCATGAGCTACATGTGATGATTTGAGTAAAATTATAATAATATTTTTTAATGGGAACATTTTATTGTTTTATAAGTAATATGTATATTGGAATGGGAACTAGGAATAGTGTGTTTAAAGTCCTGAACTGTTTTTTGCCATTTTGATTTTGATGTCAAGTAATTTTCATAGTCTTAAGGGAACGGATTGAGGTTAATATTGATTGTAACTAACTATGGCCAATGGGCCGTGCCGACGGCCCATAAGGGCTCATGGGCCGGCACGGCACGGCCCATTAATTTAGTGGGCCGTGCCGTGCCGTGCCGATTTTTTTTTTAGTTGAGCCCGGCACGGCCCACGGCACGAGCGGGCTCGTGCCGTGCCGTGCCGTGGGCCGTGCCCAAAAAAAGCCCACCAATTTTTTTTCTTTTTAGCGTGCTTAAAAAAGCCTGCGTGCCTAGCGTGCTTTATTTAAGCCCACGTGCCTAACGTGCTTTTTTAAGCCCATCATCATCATCATCATTTTATTATTAGTTTATCAAAATTTCACAACTATATATTTTATTTCACAATAATCAATCATAATTCATAACACATAAATTTAATTCCATAGATCATAATAATAAATTAATTAAAATTAAAAATACAATTCTCAAAT